>CM070506.1:32302704-32902704 GCA_036346375.1 Guadua angustifolia | reverse complement strand
GGGTGGTAAATTACCGGTGTCTCTGCTAGCCGATCGAGATGACCAGGAAGGACATGCATGCATGCACACATGATTGGTGTCAAAATATATTGGCACTGCTTTCCTTTTGGGACGTTCAAAAGGCAACGTAGTGCTGTCTGTATACTCCTTTATATCATATAAAGACAGAACTAAAAGCAGCGAATGTAGTGGATCGATGACATCTTAATGCTATCTTTACGAGATTCTACAATCTTTTAATTATACCATGAAAAGGTGTTATTGTAAACAATAACTCATATATAATGATGCTTTATACTATCTATTTGGTCATACAAAGAGACAATTATACCCTCTCTCCTCTATATCAGTGAAAATCTTATGTGATAAAGTATATAGACAACTGACATCATTGTATATGCCCTTGCTACATATTCCGTTAGCAAGTACCTAGACAGGGAATTTTATAATATGGCATCTTCGATCGATCCATCCATCCAGACGTGCATTTGTTTTTGGTGGTCCTGCATGCGCTTGACCTGTTTCCTTTGCAGCCAGCTGAGAACAGACCCCTTTGCAGAAAAGCAAGCCAAAGCTTTATAAGAAGCGATCGATAGCACACTGGCGAAAGCGCAACAAAGAAACCCGTACGTGTGTCAGTTTCTTGAGTCTCAAATAGTTTTGAGTTGCAAATTTTGAAACGAAGGAAGAACGTACGGAGCAAGAGCAGATGAAAACATTTTTTTTTGAAAAAAATAGCAGATTAAAACAAACAGCCTGATGTATGCGTGGGTTGGTGACACGTCCACCTCTTTACGTGTCGGTGCAGTGGTGGCATGCATTCGGTTGCCTCTCTTGCACCTAGGCTACCTAGCTACAGCCTACAACATGCATGTGTGTGTAACTCGGGTTTTCGCTTATCGACTGACTCTTAAGAGTTTACAATCAGTTCTCCACTATTGTCGAAGAAGTAAATAGGGAGGAAAACGCCGAAATGCCCATGTGAATAAACTCCGTTAACGTTGGGGCCGGGGCCATCCATATATCTTCACTTGATCATCCTTCGTCAACCAGCCGTCTTGTCTATGGAAAAACATGCATGGATGTTAGGTTCTGTCCTACTTGGAACTCAGGTACTGTTTGGAATGGTTTTAACTTCGGCTTTCTACCTCTAAAAGCTGTTGCAAACGGTTTACTTCTTTGCAGCTGGAAGCCAAAAGCCAGCAGCTCATTTGTACTAGAGAAGCTAAAAGCCAAAAGCTTGGTATGGGTAGCTTTTTCATGGTTTTAGTGAGCTGGGGTTCTAATTTTGCCACTAAAGTTGAAGAAAATTATCCTCTCTTACTAAGTATAAAATTTTAAACATCACCCCTCTTGCCCTTATTCCCGACCCGCACTCCTCACACCTAAAAACTAGATTGTCAAATACCAAACCTCTCTAGCCCAGCCATTCAACTGTACAGCCTTTCAACCATACAATCCAACAAAAAACTACTTTTCCAAAAGCTATAGCCATAACATACGACAGAGCCTCAAATTGACGGCCGTGGTCCTGGCTAGCTAGGCCTACGTTGTTCGTATGGTGTCTTGTTGGAGATGCGAGACGCATGGTAGCTAAGCTTAGCCATGTGAATACCAAATGGATGCCGAACTCTAATGATCGTTCTCGGCCATTTTTTTCTCCATCGATCGACCGACGACAGATTAATTGGTTCGTGCTCACGCGATCTCGTTCACATGGCCCCAGATCCAATTATATTGATTACTACACAACACGAATATATCGCACGTACACGTACTGGACGTACGGCGTTCCAAAATAGAAGCCCGTGCAATGTTGTACAAGTAAGCTTAAAAATAAAGGGAAATGCTTCTTCTACCTGGCCCCTCAGCGCCTGCGTTGCTCTTCTCTCACCCGCACTTCTCTGGTCATTGCGGCGACGGTTTGGGGTTAGAGCTAGTTAGGGTTCACTGGGATTAGGGAGAAATTAACTGGGACCCGGGCTATAGAAGGAGAGGGGGGTGACGTGGGGCGATGAGGCGGTGGTGGTGCGCCACCAAACCAAGAGGGCGACGGGCTACACAGCAAAGACGCCGACTAGTTAGGGTGGATAGGGCTTGCAATGGTGTGGTGGGTGAGGAGTGGTGGTGGTGTGGCAAGAAGCTGCTGACCGTGAGAGGTGGCAGTAGGAGCACGACAGGTAGCAAAGCACCGAGAGCTACGAGGGAGGCAAGTCTACTGGGCTAGGGAAACGGTGGAAGGGGATGTTGGAGGGAATTTGGAGGGAGGAAAGATGGGCTATGAGAGCAAGGGCAGTAGCGGAGCGAGCAAGGTAGCACATGGAGGGGTGCATGAGAAAACGTCGGGTTGATGCGCGGAGAAAGAAGAAACCGGGTAGGAGTGTAGCGTGATTAACACACATTCGCATCCATAAATAAATATCATGGATCTCGGGCCATTTATTTGCATAGAAATTACTCAATTAGAAAATACGAGTGTGTGTATATATAGAGCCCTTTTCATACTCCAGGTGTATATACTCCTATCTTTCAATATACCACTTAAACGAATGTTTATGCCTCTTTACCACTTTCAATACTAATTCTAATATACTCCAATATGACATGCATGGTTAAAAAATTTCACCAGGGCTTTTATTTTTGCTAAGCATACTATCAGGAGCAGTTAACCAAACCAGAAAACTAACTTGAAAATCGCGAAAACCGATCTTACTGAGCCGGTTCGGCTAGTGAAACCGAACGGCAAACTAGTCCAATTCAAAAAATTTAGAAAAATTTGTCCTAAATTTCCCTAAAATTAGTATTATTATCGTTGTGACCTCTGACATCAAAATTATTTGAAAAACTAAAATTTTTAGACATTGGCAAGGCATAGCTTGTTCTTGTTGTGTTATTAAAATGTGGAGCTTAGGTCTAGAACAAGTTAAATGACAACTAAGCATATTTGTTGTTGTCTGATGTTAGCTTACTATGTAATCGATGGTAGCTTATTCTTATTGTGTTGTTAGATTGTGGAGTTTAAATTTGGAACAAGTTAAATGGTAGCTAAGCATATTTGTTATTGTTCTGATGTTAGTTAAGCATATTTGTATGTTTCATTTCATAGCAACTCGATTTTTTACTAGTATAGTTCATGTAGATCCAACATCCTCATTTGTGCAATAGTAGAAGGACAATGAAGCTATACCAAGTGCGAACATTCATTTTTGGTGAGGAATATAGATTTCAAGTGTTATATGCCATGGTATTGAAATGTGGACTTGTTGGATTGAGTTGCCAACAGTATTGAAATGAAATGTTATTTGTTGATATAAATGCCTGCTTTACAACTTCGTATTGTCTAAAATATAGTAAAGGTCATGCCAAAAAATTTTATATTTTTTCATAGTTGTACTATTATTGATAAACATGTACTTTATAACTTTTTACAATTTTTTGGGACTTTATTGGCTTTTTACAATTTTTCCACAATTTTTCAAAAAATTTCCCATTTTTTCTTGCCTTTTTCTCTATTTTTCATTCTGTCACATGTTTTTATGGTTTTCTTTAAAACCTGCTCGATGTTTAGGAAAAATCGGTCAATTTTCGAACATTTCGAGTGACTTTCAAGGTTTTTTCGCTACATTTGACCAACTTGTTTGACTTTGCAAACAGTTCAATTTTTGACAATTTTCGATCGATTTTCACGATAAACTGGTGCTGTCGGAACTTCAATTTTTAACTCTAAATCAGTTTGGTTAACCCTGACGGGAGTATGAACTCCCAGTTCCATCCACCTTAAAGTTTGTTACCATATCACTCCAACAACCAAATGCGTGAGAAGAATGTGCATACATAATTGTTATGCATGCATGCTTTTCGCCCGTTTTGGATCCATCTTGTCATGCTAGCTAGCTCCCTGTTGACTTAATTGCCAAAAATCGTGCGATTTGTCTCAACTAGATATTGGGTGACATTGTCTTACAATTTTAGTTGGTATACACGTATGGCGGTGAGAACTAAACCATTTTTTAGTATTGCGTTTATAATTTGTCACAGCATTGGATCGATTACGATTGGATAAGGATATGTATCTTTGTTCTGATTCCTGGTCGATGTTGGTTGTTTGCACATCATTTGTCATGTTTGCTAGCTTTGTGGGGCGTCGTCATTGCTAACATAAGCAGGATTTGGAATCCCAGGAAACATACTCCGTATATTAAGTCCCTAAGGATTTCGGTCTTCTCGCCATGTTCATGTTGTTTTTGAGCTGACGTAGACGCCTACCATCGTATCACGTCCCCTGTTTGCACCCCAATTAGCTTGGCTTAAGTATTTTATTGTCGGCCTACAAAGCAAAAGCTGCGCATCGCAACTGGTAAAAGCGCTCGCTTCATAGCCAAAGGTCACAGGATCAAGTCCACGAAGGCCCATAGAAAATTAAGCTGAAACTATCACAGACAATTAGTTTTAAGCAACCGTCTATGATAACTACGGATTCTCCAAAGTCCATGATGTGGTAACTTATCACAAATGGCTTGTTTCAAAGAAGTCATTTGTGATATACCACAGATGGATGTGAAAAAACCGTTTGTGATAAGTTACTTACCATAGATAGTGTTATATTGAAATCGTCTTTAATAACTTGCCAATTAGGAATTACGATGGATCACAGTGAGAACTTAATATGATCTTCCTCTCCCCGTTGCCTCTTCATCTTCTTAATACGTGCGGATTTATGTTGCAACCACCGGTAATAACTTAAATAGTTGCAAATTGGGAATCACGCTGGTCATTGTAAGAGCTTTATATTCTCTTCCTCTCCTTATTGCCTCTACATTTTTTCCCAAACGTCACATAGATCCACTGCCATTTCGGGACTGCATCCACTACCGTCCATCTTCTTCTCAAGCTTCTTTGTCCTTTCCTCGTCGATCATCTTGTTGCTCTAATTCGTTTGCTCCTCTTCTTCGCTTTGTATTTTGGTCATTCGTAGTTTTATTTCATTCTAACTACATTATTATATTCAAGAAGTATTTTGTAACCAAAATGACTTTCTTTTATGACTTCTTAATGATCTATATAATAGGTTCGATTGGTTATGGCTTTCTTAATAATCTATGTTGGAGTGTACTGCTCGACTATTTTTGAAATATATTTAGCAGATGGCAGGATCATTATCCAATAAATTTGTAGTTATGATGTCAAGGTTCACCACCAAAATGCTGAATATCCAGTATGGTCCTATGTATAATATGCTTTTATTGAGTATGAATGATTGGTACTTTGATAGTGTGTTTATGGCGTCACATGTTATGAATGCAAAGAACCATGAAGGCCCATTCAACCTCTCTGTCCATTATGGTCAACAGATCTTCGTCTCCTTGCCGGATTCATCTCTTGTCAAGGATCTAGATGGTTGTCATGAAAGATTTGCATGTGGAGATATGACATTGAAACGCATCCATCAAGTGCTATCGTTTGAAGAGTCTAAAGACCCTGCCTATTCTAGTGCAATTATGTCACAATCATTTGTTACTATGTTTCAAAAGATGAGGCGGATATGCGAGTACTTTTATAAAAGTGTGTTGTACTATATTGTTAACCCAGCATAATTCTTAATTTCCATATGCGTTTTGTTAATTGTCTCTTGTTGATTCACATATATTTTGTTAACTGCGTAGTGTTGTTATACATGTTTTTCAATTATGAAATATTGTTGTCTTATGTTATATTTGTACAGATGGCATAGCTAGCGTGATTCCTGAGACTAGCAGTAAAATAGGAAAAGATATGTAAAAAAATACATATTACAGATGGTTATTACGTAAGTAACTGTCTGTGATATTCACTATTACAAATTGTTCTTTTATCACAAACATCTATGATGATCAAATATCACAGATGGTTGACATGTTCTAACCATCTGTAATGACAAAGTAGACAATTATGTCTATTTACACTACTATAGAAATGTACATCACAATCGATTCTTTTCATTATCACAATCTATTTTGGTAAAGATACAAAGTCATTAGATAGTGATGGGGAGGTGTTATCACAGTCGGTTTTCGCCCAATAGTGATAAATGGTCATTACAATCGATGCTAAGCTCAAAACTGATTGTGATGGATACGACATCATAATCGATTGTAAGCTAAAACCGATTATGTCGGTTCTAACTTGGAATCGATTGTAATGTTCCCCCATATCACAATCAGTTCTAGCTCGGAACCAATTATGATGTGCCCCCATATCACAATCGGTCCTAGCTTGAAACTTATTGTACAATAGGTTCCAAGTTAGAATCGATTGTGATATGTGTAGGATCAAGGATAACCGACTAGAGGGGGGTGAATAGGAGATTTTTAATTTTTTCTACTCTAATTTCAAGTTTCAAGATCGCTAAGCACGAATTACAATTTTAACACATTTAATACCGAGCACTTCCAGTAATCACTAAATTATCCCAACTACTCAAGTATTCCAAATACAATTCTATACTAAGCAAGATGCTCAAATTGCATAAATTGTAACTTCACTCAAGAGAATAAGAAATATAAACCACAATAGGTGAACACAATGATTTATCTCGTGGTCTCGGAGACTTGCCGGTCTCCCCTACTGTAGGGTCGAGGATGCGCCTAGAGGGGGGTGAATAGGCGTTTTACGAAATTCGATCGCTCACTAAACAATTCGCTCTAATCAACCCCTATATCAAAACCTAATCAAATATATATGCGGAAGCGATAATCTAGGTTTTGACAATTAAAGCCTAAATCAACTAGGCTCACTAGTGCACTAACTAAATTATGCCTCTACGCTAGAATTGCTAAATTGATCAAACAAATAATACTAAGCAATTCTAATTCAAGCAATCAAATAATATGCAAAAGGTAAATACTTGAATGTAAAGAGACAAGAGACAACCGATGTTTTTCCGTGGTGTTCGGAGACTTGCCGGTCTCCCCTAGTCCACGTTGAGGCAAGCCCACACTTGGACCGGCTCCCGCTCGAGCACCCGCCTCTTTCCACTAGTCGTGGTTTTCACGCTCGCAGCGTAGGCTCAACCCGAACCATCACAAACTTCGCGGGGCTTCTCACCTCGAGAGCTCCAGCGACGACGCCTTACGCCGTCTAGGAGTCGGCAACCTCCAAGAGTAACAAGCCGCTCCTTCGCTTGAACCTCACCGAGCACAACGAATCATAATCGGTGATCACCAAGTGCAACACATGCACAAGGCCTCACTCAAGTGCAACACATGCACAAGAGGCTCTCAAACCACTCCCTAATTGCAACACATGCAATTTGTGCTCACACTTAAGCTCAAGAGGCAAATAGAGAAGAGCAACACATGCACACAACTCCCACACACAGCCACAATACCAAAGAACCATCGCCTAAGCCCCCAGGGGGTATATATAGCCCCCACAAGAAAACTAGCCGTTTGGGGGCAAAATGGGCGAATCAGTGAAGTCTTGGTACTACAGCCCTCTAAGGGCAGTAGTACCGCCTACCTCCAACAGTCGGCCCAACGACCATATTCGTGATTACCGCCCTCTAAGGGCCTAGTACCGACTTTTTGACAGACTACCGCTCCCCACACACGCAGTAGTGCTTGCCAAGCACCATCGAAAACACACGCGATCGGAGAAAAGCTACATAACAATATTGCCGGTAGTACTGCAAATAGCGGTACTACCGCACCTCCATCTTGATCTTGCCGCCTCTCGAGAGAAAACCAGAATTTCAACTCCAAATCCGATTCTCCGAAAACCAAACTTATTCTTTGAGCCACAAAGATGATCAACACATGATCATACACACGTGCAAAACACATTTGCACCAACTTAGCTCATGCTCAAAGAATTTCAACCAAAATGCAAAAACACATTTCGCAATCAACTCAAAGACTATTTGCAAAACGTATTAAGCAAATCAAACTCGAGTTTATGAGATTAATTCCCCTAGCCATGTGAAGGTCAACACAAGACCCGGTCAACTTGCCAACACTCGTTGCAAGCCCCACTCACATGCTCTCGGAATTCCGGACTCATAAACCTCAATTTATTCGCACAATGAACTTGCAAATAACGCAATAAACACATTTCATGCTTGAGCACTACTCTTTGCAACACATGCAAAAGTCTAGCTCCAAGCAACATCAAATCAAGATGCATGAACTATCTAATTGCAACACATGCAATTCTCTAGTCCCATGCAACACCAAAACCAAACTTCAACTAAAACCAAATCACACGTATGAGCTCTTTACTCGCAACACATGCAAGCCTCTAGCTCCATACAAATACACAACCATAAAATCATGCTTGAGCTCTCTCCTTTTGCAACACATGCAAAACTTAGCTCCAAGCAAACACACGGTTTTATAAAGATTTGTTTTGCGAACAAAGCATGAAGCTTCAACTAATGCAACACATGCAAAAGTGAACTTCACGCAAAAGCCAACGCATTAGCTTATCCTATTTGCAACACATGCGAATCAAAACATTATGCGAAAATCAAATGCAACCAAGCATAAGTTTAACCCATTCGCAACACATGCCAAATGGTTAACCCATATGCAAAAACCAAATCAAATAAGATTTGAGCTTGAGTGAACGCGGAATGAGATCACCAACACATGATGAAGCTCAAGCAAAGGGAACGACCCCTCTTAATAGCACGGCGATAAAACCTTAGACTCAAAGACTATAAAGTCCTTAGCCTATCTAATTATACCTTTGCCGCCACGCACAAGCAATCCCCTTTTGGGGTCTTTATGATCATCGCTTTGATATTCCCCTGGGATATCCACTCGACTCCTTTTCGGGATCCATTCTTGACGCCCATCAACTCATGATGCCGTCCTTGTCCCGTTCTCATCATCCTTGGACTTAACCTAACTCAATCACAACTCATAGAATAGTTAGTCCAAGATGCATGGTTGTCTCAATTATCTCTTGCACTCCATTAACACATAATGGATGCCTCTAGATCAATTGAGCACAACCTAAATCAAATTAAATGATTGTATATGTGTCTTAAGTACAATAATGCAACTCATGCTTTATTATACTAAAGAGCTATTCATTTGTCCTTAATTAATCAAGGAACACCATCAACACATGATGAAATGTTCTTTAATAATTAACAAGACAAATGAACTCAATTTAAATTGATATGAGTATATATTAACTACACAAGTTTTCATATACTCATGTTGATGGAAAGTAATGATCCATTATATGTAAATTGTATGGAAATGATCATTACTCTAAATCATCAACTATAGAATACACTCCACATGTATATGTGCATAAGTATGATTGACTTGGATATAATATGCACATATTCAATTTGATTGTATTGGAGCATATCCTATATTTCCACGAGTATACTTATAACTAGGCAATTCAAATATATACTCAAGGATTTAGTTTCTTTGTCTTGATCCTTATATGTGTCAATAACAAATTGATCAATACAAAGAGACTTTCAAGTTAAACTACAAACTCCCCCTAAATATGTGCATCCATGTAATGTGTGGATTGGGAAACATGATGCACGTTTGTGGTTAATATAATGGGGACATTCATATTTCAACTTGACTCCAAAGTATGCAACTAATATTAGAATGAATATGCAAACATACCTCGGGTTTTCCATTTTTCAATGCGATGAGACTAATCAAAGATATTCTAAACAAACATGTTAGTCTCGATATAAGATTGTCATTAATAACACTATCGCATTAGGGGATAAACTTAATATTAGATTTGTCATTAACACAAGATTAGATTTGTCATTAACACCAAAACCATAACTAATGAAGGTTGAACTTTCACCTACTCCACGTTGAGGTGACTTGAACTTCTTCAAGCCGGCTTCACTCGTTTGAGCCTTCCTCGATCACTCGTGGTAGCTCTTCCCCACTCCGGGTAGGCGAGCTCCTTGCCTTCACAATGATCGAGCCTTCACACAAGCTTCTTTGTGAAGATCACCAAATCCACACGCTTCCAACCCGTCTAGGAGGCGGCAATCTCCAAGAGTAACAAGTTTGATGCTTGCTTGAGGTCGAATCGAGTGTCTAAAAGCTCATACTAAATGCAACACTCAATTTCTCTCCTCACTTCCACTAAATGTGAAATGAATGCACAATAGAGAGGAGAGGACTTTGCAAGAGCTCAAGTATCTTCAATAATGCCCAAGGGTAGCTGTAGATGACAGGTGGAGGGGTATTTATAACCCTAACCACCAAAACTAGCTGTTTGAGCTCGAAATCCTGACCAAGTCAGGATTTCCAATGCTACCGCCCATGTAGGACCGGTAGCACCGGACTCCATCCCTATGGGTGTGTCAGAGCATTTAATGCATTGATAGAGGTCGTTGTGCAGTGGGTCCGGTGCTACTGTCTAACTAGGACCGGTAGCATCGGACTACTGTTCAATTTTTGAGCCAAAAAGGAGTGCTTTCTGGAATTTTCACACCGTGCCATAGGGCCAGTGCTACCGTTATCCCGGTAGCACTGGGCTACCATGGGCGGTAGCACTGCCCTTCAAGAAATTTCAAAAAACACCCCTACTGAAATTTTTACACCGGGCCAAGGGGCCGGTGCTACCGCTACCCCAGTAGCACCGAGCTACCATGGGAGGTAGCACCGCTCTGCCAGGACCCAAAATGGTGCCTCTAGAATTTTTACACTGGGCGATGGGCCGGTGCAATCGCTACCCCAGTAGCACCAGGCTACCATGTGTGGTAGCACCGCCCTACCTGATTCCCAAAAGAACCCCTCTCGGGTTTTTACACACCGGCCTTGTGGCCAGTGCTACCACTACCTCGGTAGCACCGGGATACCCTTGGCGGTAGCGCCGGGGTTCCAGAGACTTTCTTTAAGGTTTATAAAAATGAATTCCTATGAGACAATGCATGAGTGTAATCAATTGATTTGAGCCCTTAGATCTTAAGACGACATCAAGATAACGCCAAGACCCCTCTTAATAGTACAGCTCTATTTCTAGCAATCCGATTTTTTCTCCAAAACTCCGAGATCGGTAAAATGACTAGAAAAATGTCCTTAGAATTTTTACCTTTACTTGATTTATACTTTGATCTTCTTTTGCTCCATCTTCATGCTTTCATTATTACAAATCCTTGAGACTAACCTATTTCAATATACTCAACGCAAGTATTAGCCTCTTAAACATGATTGTTATTAATTACCAAAACCATGAGATACTTTTAGGGTCTAGATGCTTTCAATGTGGTGTGGAACCGATTGTGATATGGTGTTTGTTCTTTGTATATCCACCTAAAAATAACACAGATTACACATAGTATGCATATCACGTTCATAATAAATATAGAATACAAACGCTTACAATACACATCACATTCGTTCACAGTATAGAACACAAACATACTTAACAGTCCGTATACATATTACATTCACATAATATAATATTATTTACATATTATCGGGAATTGGATAATTTCTATAAAGACCATTATACCCCGGCAGTCGGTTTTTGGCCGACCATGCATACCCTCGGTTGGTGTACCCAAGGAAGATCTTCGGATGTGTTAGCTAGCTAGTCTATCCCGACCATGCTTAGGCTTGTCCCCGAGCATGTGCCTTAATCCCCCGAGTATGCTTACTCCGGCGTGTGCAGCGGTCAGTCAGGATCGAGGCAAAATCCCGAGCATGCCCGGCAGGTCGTGCTCAATCCATAAAGGAGACATGGCGATAATTGCGCTGCGGTTAAAGACCATTACGCCACATCTGTGTCCATCAAGTCCACAACACAGCATGGCGAAAATCAGGGGATGCAGTTACAGCCACGTTCAAGCACAATAATAGCGTGTTATTTGGCTGTAGTTGTTGCAGTCGCCTATAAATACTCCTTTGATAGATCATAGGAGGAGAGGAAAAAAAGAGAAACCAAACACACATCGAATACACTTCAACTCCTCCTTAAGCGTGTCCTTGAGACGCTTTGCACGTGCCTTCTATGATCTTGATCTGGCACTAGCAGCATCCTCATCTTGGAAGAATGACCACTTCGTATGCCCCACACCTACAGCAACCGCCCAGCCCTTTTGGTCGAGCTTTCCAATCATCAAAGATAGGATGTCCTTTGACCCTTGGCTTTGAAAGGTCCCCTGCTCTTTCTGTTTGTTTACCTCCTTTTGCAAGAAGCGAATATAAATTAGTGCTAAAATACAATAGAAAGGGTCAACTACAATGTACTAAGTTAGATGTCTTACGATGGTGGAGACAATCCGCGCGGTCGCGGTGTTTGGAACTACAAGCTGATCGTCGGAGGTTTTCTTCATTCTCACTAATACCCAATTGTGTGCCCACTCCTTACATAGTGAGAGTAAGGGCATCACCGTCCCAGAGTTTGCACACTCCTCGGCTAGTCACACCCACTTTGTCTTCTTCTCTTCATAGCTAACAGAACCGAGGTGATGTGCGTGTATGTTCTGCCTCTGGATAGCGATGTTTTTCTCTTTCAGCTCTGCTACCTCGGGCGTATTCTTCATCCTTGTTAACTCCTCCCAAACATCAAGAGTCACAAATGGATATCTCTCAAAATGAGTACGGCCTTTTAGTACGTACTCACCATGCATGATAACCCTGAAGTGCCTCAAAGATACACTATTCTCTTCAAAGCGTACCGCCTCGCATTGCTTTTATCTTCTATTAGTATAATCCATTTTCCCTCAACTTTGTCCCACAGTCAATTCTTCTGCTTAGCACTGACTTCCTTCCTCCAGTGCTTAACCATGATCAGCACTCTATCCCTCGCCAATTGGTCGAGACACAATTCTAAAATAAGTTGCGCATGATTTTTTCACTTCATTCAAGGGTTCAATTGTAAAATAAGTTGCTGTAAGTTCAAGCGCCTTTGGTTTTGGTGATTGATGTTAATTAATGTTTAATCTGTGTTTAATGACAAACCTAATCTTTGTGAGACTAACATGTTTTATTAAGCATATATTTAGCAGTCTCATATTTGGATGAAAAATGAAAAACCCAAGGTATGTATGCGTATTCTTTCTAGTATTAAATTTGCATACTTTGGATTCAAGTTAAAGTATGAATGTCCCCATTATACTAACCACAAATGTGTATCATGTTTTCCAATCCATATATTACATGGATGCACATACTTAGAGGGAGTTTGTAGTTTAACTTGAAAGTCTCTTTGTATTGATCTAATTCTTATTGACACATATAAAGATCAAGACAAAGGAACTAAATCCTTGAGTATATATTCGAATTGCCTAGTCATAGTATACTCATGGTAATATTGGATATACTCCAAGTAATCAAAATTGAATATGTGCATATTATCTCCAAGTCAATCATATTTATGCACATATACATGTGGAGTTTATTCTATAGTTGATAATTTAGAGTAATGGTCATTTCCATATAGTCCACACATTATGGATCATTACTTCTCATCAACATGAATATATGAAAACTTGTGTAGTAAATATATATACTCATACCAATTTAAATGAAAGATTTAAATTGAGTTCATTTGTCTTATTAATCATTAAAGAACATTTCATCATGTGTTGATGGTGTTCCTTGATTAATTATGGACAAATGAATAGTTCTTAAGTATAATGAAGCATGTGTTGTATTATTGTACTTAAGACACATTTATATCATTCAAATTGATTTAGGTTGTGCTCAATTGATCTAAAGGCATCCATTATATGTTAATGGAGTGCAAGAGATAATTGAGACAACCATGCATCTTGGACTAACTATTTTATGAGTTGTGATTGAGTTAGGTTAAGTCCAAAGATGGTTGATATGATTGAGAACGAGATAAGGACGGCATCATGAGGTAATGGGCGTTAAGAGTGGATCCCGAAGATAAAGAGGAGTCGAGTGATGATCCCGGGGGAGTATAAGTGAAGATCATAAAGACCCCAAAGGGGATTGCTTGCGTGCGGCGGCGAAGGTATAACTAGATAGGCTAAGGATCTTGTAGTCTTTGAGTCTAGTTTTTATCGCCGTACTATTAAGAGGGATTGTCTCCTAGCTTGAGCTTCATCATGTGTTGATGATCTCAATCCCGTGTTCACTCAAGCTCAAATCTTATTTGGATTTGGTTTTTGCATAGAGCTAACCATTTGGCATGTGTTGCGAATGAATTAAGCTTATACTTGGTTGTTGTTGCATTATGCTTGGATTTGCATGTGTTGCAAAGAAGAAGAGTATATGCATTAGGCTTTGATTTGCATGTGTTGCAAATAGGATAAGCTATATGCGTTAGCTTTTGCGTAAAGTTCACTTTTGCATGTGTTGCAATTGTTGAAGCTTCATGTTTTGTTTTTGTTTACAAAACAATCTTTCTAAAACATGTGGTTGCTTGGAGTTAGGTTTTGCATGTGTTGTAAAAGGAGAGAGCTCAAGCACGATTTGGTGTTTGTGTGTTTGTATGGAGCTAGAGGCTTGCATATGTTGCAAGTAGAGAGCTCATACGGTTGATTTGGTTTTAGTGTGAAGTTTGGTTTTTAATGTGGTTGCATGGAACTAGAGAATTGCATGTGTTGCAATTAGAGAGTTCATGCACCTTGATTTGGTGTTGCTTGGAACTAGAGAATTGCATATGTTGCAATTAGAGAGTTCATGCACCTTGATTTGGTGTTGCTTGGAGCTAGACTATTTGTATGTGTTGCAAAGAGTAGTGCTCAAGCATGAAATATATTTGAAGTATTATTTGCAAGTTCGTTGTGCGAATAAATTGAGTGCTATGAGTCCGGAATCCCGAGAGCATGTGAGTAGGGCTTGCAACGGGTGTTGGCAAGTTGACTGGGTCTCGTGTTGACCTTCACATGTCTAGGGGGATTAATCTCATAGACTCGAGTTTGATTTGCTTAATACGTTTTGCAAATAGATCTTGAGTTGATTGCAAAATGAGTCTTTGCAATTTGGTTGAAATTCTTTGAGCATGAGCTAAGTTGGTGCAAATGTGTTTTGCACGAGTGTATGATCATGTGTTGATCATCTAGTAGCTCAAAGAATAATGTTTGGACTTTGGAGAAATGTTTTTCGAGTTGATATTGGATTTCTCCAGAATGGCCGGCACTACCGCTGTGCATGGGCAGTAGTACCGCAAATACGGTACTACTGGGCCTAAGGCGTCGGTAGCTATTTTCTAGAGCCGAGTGCTTTCTGGTTTGCGGAGTCCGGCACTACCGCTCTGGGGGAGCGGTAGTACCGCAAAGTCGGTACTAACGCGCCTCAGAGGGCGGTAGTACCGCAAATATGGCCGTTGCCGACCGTTGGAACTTGAGGGCGGTACTACCGGCCCTTAGAGGGCAGTAGTACCGGTCCTGCTGTTTTCTGCCCGAATTTGCTCCCAACGGCTAGTTTTCTTGGTGGGGTTATAAATAGACCCCATGGGGGGCTTGGGCAGGGGGTTGGTGCTGTGTGGGAGTTGTTTGCATGTGTTGCTCTTCTCCATTTGCCTCTTGAGCTTAAGAGTGAGCCCTAATTGCATGTGTTGCAATTAGATAGTGGTTTGAGAGCCTCTTGTGCATGTGTTGCACTTGAGGGAGGCCTTGGTGCATGTGTTGCACTAGGTGATCACCGGGAGCGCATTCGTTGTGCTCGGTGAAGTTCAAGTAAGGATCGACTTGTTACTCTTGGAGGTTGCCGACTCCTAGACGGCGTAGGCGTCGTGCGTGGGAGCTCTCAAGGTTGTGAGAAGCCCCGACGAAGTTTGTGAAGGTTCGGGTTGAGCCTACGCGAAAGCGTGAAAAACCACGACTAGTGAAATCGAGGCGGGTGCTCAAGTGGGAGCCGGTCCAAGGGTTTGGGCTTGCCTCAACGTGGACTAGGGGAGACCGGCAAGTCTCCGAACACCACGGAAAAATATCGGTTGTCTCTTTTACCTTCAAGCATTTACTTTGTTGTATATTTATCAATTGCTTGATTGTAATTAGAATTGCTTAGTATTGATTTTTTGCTCAATTTAGTAATTCTAGTATAGAGATATAATTTAGTTAGTGCACTAGTAAGCCTAGTTGATTTAGGCCTTAATTGTCAAAATCTAGTTTATCGCTTCCGAATTATCTTTGATTAGGTTTTGACATAGGGGTTGATTAGAGCGCATCATTTTAGAAAGCAATTAATTTTATAAACGCCTATTCACCCCCCCTCTAGGCGCATCCTCGATCTTACAGTTGCGTATGATTTTGTTCACTTCATCCCAGGGTTAAATTCTAAAATATTGCACATGATTTTTTCACTTTATTCAAGAGTTCAATTGTAAAATAAATTGCACATGATTTTTCACTTCATTCAATGGTGAAATATCTAAAATAGGAATGCTAAAAATTTGACTAAGTCTGTATTAATGTTATAACCTGGTGGAGAGGCACATCACAATCATTCTCATTGTGAACCGACAGGAAAAGAAACAATCACAATCGGTTCTTAATGAAAACCAGCAGCAATGAAACCTTCACAATTAGTTCTAACTAGGAACCAATTGCGATGTTTTATTTACATCACAGCATAATAAAGACCATATACAAATATAGTCCTTCACTCTTTTGCAATTTAAATTCATACATAAATAGAAAAGAAGCAAAGAACAAGAGAAATATGTGCCTTGGTAATGAAAGGCACTTACCCCTCCGGCTCCTAGCCTCCACTCACCGTCTCCCCCAATCCTCCAGTATCCTACGCTAGCTCGGTAGCTCTACTCCCGAAATCCCCAATCCCCTCCCATCTCATCCCTTCGGGGCTTTGGCCCACTACACCACCCAATGGACCCCTTCCCCTCGGTTACTCGCTGCACCTCCTCACGTCAGTGAAACACTAATGCCACCCTTTGCTAGGCCGTGCCTCCTCACGCTGGCAATGTCGCCGCCCTCCGCCTCGACTTCCCGTGCCACCACACTGCTCCTAGTTGTCTTGTCGTAGCGGCTTCCCCACCCAGGCGCCCACACCCCCTCAAGTTGAAATCTAGATATATTGCATATGGTGACTGGTGGGGTAGGGTGGGTTGGTTTAGTTGCTACTTGGCCTTGTGGGACACCGACCGATTAAAGGTTCTTCTTCATCTCTTCTCTTTCTCCTCACATCAAGCTTGTCAAACTTCTGAACCTTCATAGCTTCACCTTCAACTCATGGCCACCGCTAGTCGCCAAGGGCTATGATAGGGGAGGGGTTTACAGCACCGACGGAGGATAGACTTGAGCCTAATAAATATCCCTCGCCTTGGATTCACCCTTGGTTGTTGCCTAAATATTCCATGTCCTAAAAGATAGATGCATATCTCATTTCGTGATCAGTGAGTGTTGTTCCCTAAATATTTCAAATCCTAAAAAAATTCTAAAAATCCCTGTATCACGATTTAGACATCAAACCATTAGCGGCTAAACAACGTTCCAAATAACTCATGATGTAGTAGTAGTGCGCTAGTAGTAAAAGGCAGCCATTGATCGCACAAGTCTACGGGGCTGTTTGGTTTGCTTCCAATTGTTGCCAATGTTTGCCTTACCAAATTTTGGTACTGTTGACTAAATTTGGTAAGCATTTGGTTTGCAACCAAATTTTGGCTAGATTCTCTTCTCCATTGGCACCCCTAGTTTATTTTCTTACCAATTGTTGGCCATATGTTGACAACTAATTTGATGACCAAATTTTTGACATGCTAATTTTTGATAAGATTTAATTTGATAAATTTGATCTCAAACCAAACAACCTCTGCATGCAACAAACGCGGACACGCTAGCTCACACAGACGATCGAGAGAAAGCAATGACATGCGGTCTGGGAATAGTACACAAGTACGGTTTGGCCGATAGAGACCAAAGCTAGGCTCCATACTAACGGCAAACTAGGCATGGAAAAGCAGAAGCCAGCAAGTCAACGAGGTCAATGAGAGGTTGGTTGTGCAGTTCACATCCATGCATGATGCATGGGACATGTGACATGTCTGTATAACCCATGTACCACTCCCGTCAACTCTACTGTAATTTTTTAAAATAATTTATATTTTTATTAACAATATCGAAACAAATTCTTAGATAAAAATTATAAAAATATTTCTGTCTCTATTTCGAATGATGATTGTAGGATCAATATATATTAAACTAGTAATCAGAGGAGGGTGAATAATTACGCGAAAGCTAAAGTCAAATATTTGATGATTTTTGAAACACCCCAATTCGGACTCAAACTCCCTGATTCGGATTCGACAAAAACAGAGAGATATACGTCCACTAAAACAGTAATTTCCGAATATCACACCGTTGGATTGATGTGAAATTTTAACCGTAGAAACTAGATTCAATTTACAAATTAACACAATAGGAATCAGCTTGATCGGATCTACAAATCTAAAGATATTACCTTCGCAATATGACTGTAACAAATAACGACGAAAATTGATCTAACCTTAATTACGAGATTAATCAGGATTTATGAGGAATTAACTAATAAATTTTTTTCAGATCAATTACTTGATTGCCTAGAAAGGTTTTGAATAGATAAAAACAAAATTATCATAACAAAACAGCGCATCAATCTAGAATAATTGAACTAGAACGAGGCAGTAGTACGTACGTAATCCGTGGGCAGCTAGCTAGCTAGCCGGCTCTTGAGCCCAAGCAGGGGCGGATCTACAGGGTATGCCAGGTGGGCCACGGCATACCCTGTAGATTCGGCTCAATACAGTCCATAATACCGTCATTATCTTATATAGTCAGCTTGTGAAGGTTATAACTTTAGATCCGTAGGTCCGATTGAGCTGATTCTTATTGAGTTAGTTTCAAAATTGAATCTAGTTTCTATAGTTAAAATTTCACATCAATCCAACGGTTAGATCTTCGGAAATTAATATTTTAGTTAACATGTGTCAGTCTGTTTTTCTGAAACCGAAGCAGTTTTTTTATAATTTGTTTAGGGGTGATTTGAGAATCAATAAAAATTTGTTTTAGCTCCCGTACAATCATTCACCCCCCTCTGATTGCTATATTAGTGTATATCGATCCTACATGTTATTTGAGTACAAGACTGCTAGTTGATTTATAGAGTAGAAACAAATATAATTGCTACTTTGCTAGAGACTAGAGAGTTGCTTGTTGATGCATTGCTTTTTTTGTTTGTAGAGTTGTTGATTTATGAAGAGGAACGGAGATATTGCATCTCTTTTCTAGAAACATACAACAATGAAGGTTGCTGCTGCTTCATATCTTTTCCGGAAACATTGCAAAAGGAGAAGCAAAGAAGGCTGCCGCTGCTTTATCTCTTTTCCAAAAACATTGCATCTCTTTTCCATAAACGTTTATTGAACGAGATATTTTCTTCCAAGTTGATGAAAATAATATAATCAAGAGTTTCATGGCTATTAGAAGGCGGAGGTTAGACAAGAAGGATAAGAAGTAATATTGTATTCTTGAAACTATTGTAAGTGCGTAAGCTTCTTTTATACATATTTCATACTTAAAATGTTCGAACTATTTATATTATAATTTATACTTGTATTATCATGTTTCTAGTTATTTTATACTCGTACACTGAATTTCTCGACAACATTTATAGTTGTTTACCGAATTGTTTATTGAATTTTACCGAATTGTATATTATAATATTAACTCGGCATACCCTAACTTAAAATCCTAGATCCGCCACTGAGCCCAAGATGAGAAAGATTTCACCCAAGAAAAAATCTTTCTGGCTAGCACGGCCGACCGGCTTGTGCATGGCTTCTCACTTTCACGTTGGTACGTACGTGTCTACTCCGCCACGGCCGACCGGCTTGTGCATGGCTTCTCACTTTCACGTTGGTACGTACGTGTCTACTCCGCCATGATGGCGTGCGTCCTGCAGTTCTGAAGCAGCGAGAGCCCGGACTCACTCGGGATTTTGCCCGGATTTTGCAGGATTCGTGTGACGAGTTATACCGCTGGATTTCGCTGGGGTGTCTTCAGTTCCAGCCGCAAGTGCGTGCATGCATGCATGCATCGCCGGAACTTCTAGTCGGCTAGTCACGCTAGCAACTAACTAGTCGCCACGCCTTCAAGCCGTAAGGAAAAAATCTCACGCATGCAAAAGCACAATAGCCGCAAAAAGAATTTTTATTTTTTATCTGATTACAGTACTCCAAAATAAAAGAGTATAAACCCTAATCCCTCTCTAAAAATAAACATGAGACCTCCTCCTATTCATAATAAGCAATCCTAAAGAGTTTGTATACAACTCCACTTGACCTAATATGGCTCAATATATGCATATAACCCAAAAATCACATATGCACGCGTACGGCCCACTTGCCGCACTCACGTGACTAACCAGCCTCATGTACAGTGTTCTCTAGCCCGAACGTCCCGTATGACATCTTCGACTATCAAAACCTCGATTCCTCCTTGAACCTAGTTCCGAACCTCAATTCCTCCATGAATCTAGTTCCGGTCCCGTCATCGACTACGTTCGCTCTCGAGCAACACCTGCACACGAATAAACAACAAACGAATCCGAACACAAATCCACGGACTTGACTCAAAGTCAATCCATGTAACCACTCACACGAGCGCATTGCATTAAGCAAAACCATTATCATGCTATCACAAGCATATCAAATAATCATCGGATATAGCACATGCACGAACACCACACATGATATGATCACAACCACTTTGCAATGCTAATTTCATCATTAAGCCAATGTTTCAGCACATGATTTCACAGTGATAGCACACCTGTTGTCTTTTGAAATGACGACAATCCGATGTGACATCTCATTTAGGTCACTGTCGTTATTTGAATAGACAAAAATACATGTTGAACTATTTAGTTGCACCCAAGAACTTCACTCATTACAAATCTTACATTCGGAAGATAAGGGAAGGCTGAGAGGGGGAAAGATAAAGGGAACGCACCGATGGTCTCCAATGCCATTGTTGTAGGTGAGGTTATTTCAGACTGGTATAAGCATAAATTGGACCTAGAAGCCAAATATTGGGTTATCTGTTATGGAAATAATTAGAAAAAGGCTAAGGCCAGCGCCAGCAAGCTCTCTAAGGAGAACGCAACGATAGATCTTGATACATAGGATGCATAACCACAATCCTAACTTACTTTTCCATCCCTAGTGTTTTCTATTCCACAATGTGCATATGTATATTAGCTGTGATTCAGATTAATGGTTTGTCCATGTTGCTATTAGTATCTAGCAGTAGTAAATCAAACATATGCACCTAACTAACGTGCCATGTAATTCAAACGTTCATTGTGAGGTGTAATCGAGCTTGAAATGATTTAATTAAACAAAAATCATTACTTGACTTTGCTATATGCATACAATAAACTCGTGATATTTTTACTATTTATTTTTAATATTGATAAAACATCAATTATTTAAATACAAATTTCCTCAAACTTAGACTCTATCGCTATTTAAATTGGTGACAAAGATTCAGTTGTTAATTCAAATGACGATATAATTTTTATCGTTGTTTGAAATGACGACATAACGTCTATCATCAAGTACATTCGTGACAGAGGATCTATCTTCGTTTCAACCAATAGCAGAGTTTCTATCACTATTTGAATTAATGATAGAACTTGTAACTTATTCAAAGGGTGATAGCCACCTAGGCAGGATGTTACATCGGATTGCCGTTATTTTAAATGGTGATATATTTCTATAATGTTTTTTATTTGAATATTTATTTCTATAATATTAATAAAAATATATTATTCTTGAGAAAAAATCCTCTGCCCACCGGCGCTGCGAGTACTGGAGCGTGCAGCTACGGCCACATGCATATATGATGGCATGTCGCATGCATGATGCATGGGTTCGTTCAGGACTAGAGTGGGCGTATTCACATGGACCTATATATAGGCTAATAGGCGTACGAGTTAATACACAGTCGAAAATCAGAGGATACTAGCTATATATCTGCCCATGCGATGCAACGGAAACTCAATTTACGATAAAAAATTTATTTGTAAAGAGTACTAATCTTATCTGAATAATAATGTACACTCTGAATATGTGTTAATTCCATTTGCGAAATATATAAGTGTGATAATTAATTTGACAACAATATAATATATGTGTGATGATTTATAGACAACAATATTTGTTATAGAAAAGGTACCGTGAGGGTTTATTTTATTTGTGACAGAGATGCAAATGTAGAGTAAAAGGAAGTGCAACGAGGATGTGAGATGCATCGTTGCAGTACAGACGGATGCGAATATCGCGATTTCGCCGGAATCAAGTCCATATGTGATTAGATAAAAAGAAAAGATGATCTTACATACACATGCAAATAAATATTTAATGGAAATGATGCATATGGCAACTCAAAGGTACATGGTAACTTAGAAGCTATATGCGTGCAATATGTGAAAAAGAATCGATCGTGCAATATTTGGAAATAGAATCAACTGATTGAGATAAGAGTCTGATACACCGCAATTCACGTATGTATACATATCTAACCGAATTAAAACTTTCTCTATTCGCCAAAGTATAGAAGATCAGGATAATAACGGTTTCATAGGTATGCCCGGAGGAGAGAGAAGAGACCACCGCCACCAACTCATAATTAGAAATAGTAGAGATATATGCGGTGTGAGCCGCATTTTGTAGTTGCAAGATTTGCCATCAACATACTAGGAAATTTTCCGCGGCATAACACGCTGCGCGTGTCGTTTTTTCGAAGGAAAAATATTTTTTTCGACGGCGTTTAATTTTTTAGATCGTCAAAATAATGAGTGAAACGGAGAAAAATAGAGAGATAGAGTTGTAGAAATATCTCTTTCAATGAATTATTTGGAAAATATTGGAGACCGAGCTGGAAAACTGCGGCGAGGAAAAAGTCTAAAGGGAAAAGGGTGAAAAATTATTAGAGATGTCAACCTTTTTTTTGTCGAGTTTAACACTCTATGCGTTTAAAAATATTAAAGACTCGCGAAGTAACACGCCGCGTGTGTCGTTTCTTTGTAGAAAAAATCTATTTTTTTCTCGGCGGCGTTTTATTTTTTAAATCGTTGAAATGGGGAAACATAGAGAGATAGAGTCATAGAAATATCTCTTTCGACGAATTATTCGGAAAATATTGGAGACTGAGCTGGAAAACCACGACGGGGAAAAAGTCTAGAGGAAAAGGGTGTAAAATTATTAGAGATGACAACCTTCTTTTGTCGAGCTTAACACTCTACGCGTTCGCAGAGTAATAATACATGTTTTAAAAAATAGCAGAGATCGACGCGTTCGCAGAGTAATAATACATGTTTTAAAAAATATCAGAGATCGAGATGGGAAATCGAGCTGGGAAAAAAGTCTAGAGATAGAGCTGCACAAATATTTCAAGCATTTAAAACTTTTTTTTCCCGAAAAACGGAGAAAGGACATGTTTTAAAAATATTAGAGACTCATACAGTAACACTTCGCGCATGTCGTTTTTTGTAGGATTTTTTTTCGATGTGTTTTATTTTTAAATTGTCAAATAATGAGCTAAACGGGAAAAAGTCAAGAGATAGAGTCAGAGAAATATATCTTTCATTAATTATTTGGAAAATATTGAGACCGAAATGGAAAACTGCGGTGGGAAAAAGTCTAGAGGGAAAAGGGTGAAAAATTATTAGAGATGACAACCTTCTTTTGTCGAGCTTAATACTCTACGCGTTCACGGAGTAATAATACATGTTTTAAAAAATATCAGAGATCGACGCGTTCGCAGAGTAATAATACATGCTTTAAAAAATATCAGAGATCGAGATGGGAAATCGAGGTGGGAAAAAAGGCTAGAGATAGAGCCGCACAAATATTTCTGGCGACGAAAATATTTTTTTCCCGGGAAAAACGGAGAAAGGACCTAGACGTAAGGAGTAAGGACCTATTTGTTACGTTTTTTGGACTTGTCCGCTATCCTTAAAAATTAGAAAAGGACTTATTCGCGATTTGAATTTAACGGGAGGTTCTTTCCATAAAACAGAGCACGAGGGACCTAAACGCGATTTTCGAGGAAAATATCTTCCTCTCATAAAAAATCACGAAGGACCTATCCGTAATTTATAAAAAGAATCAAAACGCGAAAAAAAAATTGAGCCGGCTCGGCTCGGCTCAAACGGTCCTCACGCCGGCGTTTCTTCAGCCTTTAGGAAAGGTATTATTCAACCGGGACTGTCTACTTTGACAACTGATATACTCCCTCCATTCCTGTATGTAAGGCATTTAAAATTTTTTGCAAAGACCAAGGAGGATCAACTACCGTGATAAGTTGTCGTGTTTGCCCCTGATTAATTGCTGGTAAAGACCAAGGAGTAACTGTGTGCATGCTTTTTGGAAGCTCCTCGTTCACCCCGCATGCATCCGCTAATCTTCCAATTTCGCTAATCGGCTAATGTTTGGCCCGTGGACCGTGGACCCATGCATGCAATTCAACGAAAATCGAGCTTTGCTCACGAAGAGCCCAGAAGGACCGTCTCTGCATGCGTATGGTTAATTAGCGCGTGGAGTACGAAACAATTTCTCTTTGCATGGCGACGGCGACGGAGTAATTAGCGTATGGAGTGATTAGGGTAAAAGAGAGAAAAAACTTCACACACCTTATAAAGTGGAACAACAGCAAAAATTTTAAACGCCCTACATACTGGAACGGAGGGAGTATTGATTTTTTTTTTGGGGGTGGCCAAACTAGTTGAATTTTGGATCATTGGATCGCCCCCACTAACATCCACTGTCCCTCCCTAAGACACCGTCCATCGGAACCCTAGCTGCAACATCCTGTATCGATCAAGGTCTCAAGGACACATCATGTCATTGGATAAACATAGAGATTGTAGGCATGGGTGTGATGAATCATGGAGATCGCGTTGCTTTGTGCTTCCCGTGATAAAGTAAAAATACACGGGCGGTTTCTTGAGTGAGCAACGGGAGGTTTCCTAATTTAAATGTTTACTTCAAACTTCAGTGCTTTTATCAATCCAAAAGGTCCAGACAAGCTTAACCGGCAACGACTGCTGTGTACAATCAGGGCTCCCGTGTAATCATCGTACAATCCAACTAAGAAAAGTTTCAAAAAATTCTAAAAAAAATCATGGATGTACATCTCATCTTACCCCATCTACATATAAAATTTCATGATCAAATCCGTCCTATGCTAGAAGTTACAAAAAAGATAAATTTGAGGTGCATGTACATCTCATCTTACCCCATCTACATATAAAATTTCATGATCAAATTCGTCCTATACTAAAAGTTACAAAAAAGACAAATTTGAGGTGCATCATAGGACGAATTTGATCATGAAATTTTATATGTAGATGGGGTAAGATGAGATGCACATCCATGATTTTTTTCAGAATTTTTTGAAACTTTTCTTAGTTAGATTGCACGGTGATTGCACGGGAGCCTTGATTGCACAGCAGTCGTTGCCAGCTTAACCAGGGAAAAGAAAATGTTCAAGCGCCAAAACCAGGTGTTTGCATCACAACCACCACAGGTATGATTTTAGGGCAGTCCTGTCGGCGATCGGAATCGCCAACCGCAGAAAATTAGGTAGGGGTCAGTGAGAAATGGGACCACAACGGCGCTTTGCTCGAACAGAGGAATGAGGTCGAGGAGGTCTACGGTCGGAGCTAGGAGACAACGGACGAGACAGAGATTTATCCTGGTTCGAGCCCCTGAGAAGGTAACAGCTCTACTCCAGTCGCCTTGCGGCGGTGTTTCTTGCCCTTTGTCAATATAAGGAGGATTACAGCTCAATCTTGACGATGCTAAGTCTAGACTTGAACTCAAGTGTCTGTGTGTTGGTCTCTCCCCTCCGTGTTTTCAAGGCTTCAGTCTTATACCCATTCTTCTTGTAACGTTCGGGAGTAACCCTCGGATCGTGGCCTTTATGCATATTGATAGCCAGTGGTAACCGTTCCGATCCCGTCGCAACAAGATTACTCCATGATCCCGCTTTTAGAATCGCCAAGTGATGACCGCCCGGATCCAAGGGAACGCTATCGACCTTGAATCATCCCGAACAGCAGGTCGTGAGATCGGGATCGCCAACCGCAGAAAATGAGGTAGGGATTAATGAGAAACAGGACCACAACTGCGCTTTGCTCGAACAGGGGATTGAGGTCGAGGAGGTCTATGGTCGGAGCAAGGAGACAACGGACGAGACAGAGATTTATCCTGGTTCGAGCCCCTGAGAAGGTAACAGCTCTACTCCAGTCGCCTTGTGGCGGTGTTTCTTGCCTTTTGTGGATACAAAGGAGGATTACAGCTCAATCTTGACGATGCTAAGTCTAGACTTGAACTCCAGTGTCTGTGTGTTGGATCGTTCTGTCCCAAGTTATTTACAAAGCCCTAGTTTTATACCCACTCTCCCTGCAACGTTCGGGAGTTATCCTCGGATCGTGGCCTTCATGCACATTGATAGCCGGTGGTAACTGTTCTCGATCCGCGTAGCTCCAAGATTACTCCACGATCCCACGCCCCAAGAACCGCCAAGTGATGATGTGTCCGGGCCCAAGGGGACGCCACGACCTTGAATCACCCCAACAATGGTCGTGAGGGCTCCGAGCTCGAGATATCTGCGCCCTAGCTCGAGCGGTCCCGAGCTTGATCCGAGTCTTTGGTCGAGGCCTTCCGGAAAGAGGGCTGGTTGACTGTCTGTTGACCGACCAAGGGTTGCCCGCCCTCGGCAGCCTAGCCCCGAGGCTCAAGGTCGTAGTAGGAGTAGCACCTGAATGGCCTCGAGCCTCACCCAATGTGTCGTTGGCGGCAACCCTTGTAAGGTCTTGGAACCTTGCTCGAGGCTCGAGCGAGATCGCAAAGTGAACCCCAAAGAGACACCCATGACCTTTGATTTTTCCGAAATGATACGGATGCCAACAAATGGCGGACACTGCAATGCTTCGAGTCCGCCGCTCGAGTCTTAATTGAGCCCGTTTAATCATGCGTGGCGTCTTTTGAGGCGCCAGAGGATGTTAATCCTAAGAGCGCCGTGGAAGACCCCGAGCTTTGGATAATCGACTTGAAAGTTTTTATGTCCTCCCCAAGCCTTCTCGCCGAAAGCGCACCGCCTTTCCATCTTCACTCGACGCTTTTGCCATGGCTAAGCCGGGGAAAAGCACCTTATCGGTCCACGAGGATGAAGGAGCTCGAGGCCACGGGTCATTGGATCGTGACCTAGCGGTTGCCGTTGGCGAGACCGAACCTCATCCCCGAGATGACGAGATCGTCTGCATTGAGCAGCATTCCCTCTTCGGGCTGCGGACCCCGGAGAGCGAATTCTTGGCCGACATCCTCGACAGTTGCCAGATTGAAGTGATCAACTCGTACCCAACTCCGCCCTCACCTTAGCCGTCTTCTCCCATCTATGCGAGGGGTTCTGGGGATTCTTCCCACCCTCGCTCTTCTTCCATCTTCTCCTCTTAGCCCGGAAGGACCCGTGGTTGGGTGCCTCTACTTGTGGCAATGCCCGGCTCAAGTGGGTTTCGCCCAAGATCCTGGCCGACTCTCTTGGTCCATGGTCGAGCGTTGGTTCTACCTCAAGAAGGGGGAGAACGGGAGGCTGCGATACGAAGGAGCCGCCATCACTGGGAAGATAGAGACCCCAGAGACTGAGGACCTCAACGTCGACGCAGAAGCCATCGCCGCCATCCATATTTGCGCCACACGCGGTCTCACCGGTCAGCGATCGCGAACGATTTTTGCAGGAATCGGGTGTCCTCCTGCGGAAGAGGTTACATCCGCTTCTCCCAGATCCAGTGGACGCGACGATTCGACCGCGAGAGTTCATCTGTAAGGTCTTCACCACAAAGCTTTTGATTGACTTCGTATTTCTTCCTCCTATGATGGCTCTTGCTCGTAGCGCCAAGGAGTCTGGGTCGCGCCAGATGCGAGAAATGTTCGAAATCGGCGATGAATACACCCTCGACGATCCGGCCTCAAGAACGCCTTTGCACGAAAACCCGAGGTAAGCCTTCCACGACCTCTGACCTCATCCTAACATGCGACGCCTTTGCTCGACCTGCTTACTTGTAGGATCATCAAGAGTTGTGGGAGACAATGAGATCGCTCCCTGCCCGATGAGGGCAAGAGCAAAAAGGGAAAGAAAAGACTCCCCTCAACCAGAGCTGACCGCCAGGGGATGAAGAGGCCTCACATCGAATGGGGTGATCGCGTCATGGTAAAGACGATCATAGCCAATTTCCCGAGCTCGCGCCCTTGGCTTCTCAGGGCCTAACAAAGTTTCTTTACTTGGCAAAGAACAAAGCGCAGCACGCCGCGCCAGACCACCGAGCCCCCACCAGTGCGTGCGGGCTCGTCGCGAGCTTTGCCTCCCTGCACTGAGGAATGAAGTGGATTCTCCTCCAAGCTCGGGCGACAGGACCACCACCGCCATCGACGAGGCAGAGGCCACCGACCTGTAAGAGCCCGGCTTTGCAACCCGCTCCATCTCCGTGTTTTTCTTAGTGCTTATCCTTGATTGCAGACCTCGAGCGCCGAGACCCGAGCCCGCCCACACCGACAATGCTCATTGTTCGTATGCGAAGTCCGAGTCCGAGGAGGGGGCAGACGCTTACATGCCGCCCTGGCCGATCTACGGGCAAAGGCGCTTGCCGGGCTCGAAGCTGGTTCCGGCCGGGAGTTCGACCAAGGCCTTGATAGTCTTGACGAGGCGGACCCCAACCCGCGATCACGAGGATTACAAAGACCGTGAGACGGGTACCCTCGCGGTCGTCGATCCTCCCGAGACCGAGGGAGACATGGGCGTCTGGGCCCCCCAGGTCGCGGCGCCGCCGATCGTCGAAGGCCATGCCACTGAAGCCCCTGAGGTTCTGCCGACCAAGATCGCGCCTGATGGCGAGGTCGTGGTTCCTCAGGCCATGGAGGGTGACCTTGACAGCGGGAAACACTCCGACGCCCCGGCTTGCGAACTTCCAGCCCCCATGGAACGCAACGTTCCACCCCCAGGGGTTGGGTCGGATGCCGCTGCTGCGGCAACTCCCGCCCGAGCTGGCCGGATCCCCGACCACGAGGTCGGACCCGGCCGCGGTCTTGCACCTCTGGTCGGGGTCCGACCGGCCGATGTGGAAGAATCCTGCCGCCGCAGACGCCATCCGTAGGCCTCGGACAAGGTGTGCCGGTAGTGACCGAAGAAGGCTCAGGTCACAGGGACCTGGGCGAAGGTTTCGAGATCAACACCGCTTTGACGAAATAACGAGGAGTTCTCCAAATAGCAGATCACCAAACCGACTCCATGAGGTAGGAACTTTCCTTATCTATCCTGTAATATGTTAAGTTATGTGTCCTTGTCGACTTCTTACCAAATCGCTTTCCTCGTTTTCAAGGCGGTTGGCAGTGTGACCCGTGGGCTTCAAGGTCTCAACGAGCACGCCGACGTGCTCCGCCAGATCTTGAACGCCGTGGAAGAGAGGGAGACCGAGGCCAGTGCTCGATAGCGACCATCGAGGTCGATGCGCAGGAAATCGAGCGGCTCAACCGGGAGCTTAACGACTTGCGTCGCACGATGGTGGCGCTGGAGGTGTCCCATGCCGCCGAGCTCGAGAGGACCAGATCCTCCGAGCGCGAGCATGGGTTGAAGGCGCAGGAGCACGAGCGCGCTCGAGCGACCAGAGCGATCGAGGCCTTTGATGCGGAGCGCGCCAAGGTCGAGCTGCTGGAGAAGGCCGCCATGAGCGAACTTCTTCCAGACTTCGGCGCCGAGACCCTGGCGCCAGATCGATGCCCTCGAGAAGGCCGGCTGAGAACAAGCCGCCATCATGCCCAGCGCTTGCCGACGAAGCGCGCCAAGGTCGTGGTACTCGAGGAAGCCGCCAGGAGCAATCCATCGCCACGCCTACGCTGCTTGCAACGAAGCGGCTAAGGTCGAGGCGTTGGAGAAAACCGTCGCCGAAGCTATCATCCTCGACTCAAGGCGCCTCTCGAGCTAGAGGCCAAGGTCACGGGCCGAGGAGAAGCTTGGCAGAGCAATAGGCGGCGAAGACCGCCTGCCCAACTTAACGATTTAACGCCGCCGAGCCACGGACGAACTAACGAGGCCCTCTTGCGGCAGATCAAGTCTCGACGCAAGGGGCAGAGTCACGAGCTCGAACAAGAAGTTTCGCGAGATGGAGGGTCTCAGAGTCGATCATCCTTGGTCCTCAGAAACATTTGACGTTATTAATGTGTTTGGTTTACCTTTTTTGAAGTGTGCGCTTCTTGTTCGCGATCAAGATCCATAGGTTGTTCGTAGATATTACGACCTAGCCCAGCCCCCGTTGGGTCCAAGGTCGAGCAACGCCGACCTTGGACACAAGTAGAAGACGAGCAAGTGACCATGACCCGCAGAATCGGATAGAATTCTCGCAAAAAGAGATGCACAAGTTTAACTCAAGAAATCACCAACTCCACGACCACGACCATGCGCGCCGACTCAATAGCCAAAGTCATGAGACTTGTAGTTCAATCCCGGACGCAGGGTGAGCTGACATGAAGAGTTTCGCTTACGCTGAGCTCGACCACCGTGGGGGTGAACGTAAAGCTCGTGATACCTGCACTAAGGGCTAATACGGAAGGTCGTGCTCAAGAAAGCTTATAGAGATGCTTATAAAGAAAAAGACATGAATAGTAGGAATCAGAGAATATCCTTTATTGAAATTTTAAAGGTATAGGGATTACACATAAAATTTGGCGGTTGATCTATGTTCCACGAGCTAGAGAGCTCTCTCGCCATCGGCATCGCTAGCCTAGAAGCCCCCGCGCATCTGCTGAAACGACTCTATAGGGGCCCTCCCATCAGGGATAACTTGTTGGTGTTGGACAATACCGAATCCGCCTCGGGCTAAGTCCCCAACAAGGAGCTTCCTAGGTCGTGATCGATCGAGACGCATGTCTCGCGAGAGCTTGCGTAATGCGCCGATCGTGAAAGAAAGCACAGCATCTTACTTCTTCGCGAGGGCAAGGTCAAGAGACCGCTTGCTCAAGTCGACGTGGTCGACCACTGTCGACTCGGCAGAGCCCAAATACATTCTCCGGAGGCGGGGCGCTTCAGCACCAAACACGAGCACGCCTTTGTCCGACCGCATTTGCTTGTAGGATCATCAAGAGTTGTGGGAAACAAATGGAGATCGCTTCCCTGCCTGACGAGGGCAAGAGCAAAAGGAAGAAAAGACTTCCCAACCGAGCCGGCCACCAGGGGCTAAGAGGCCTCACGTCGAATGGGGTGATCGCGCCACAGAAAGACGATTATAGCCAATTTCGAGCTCGCGCTTGATTTCGTGGCTTAACAAAGTTTCTTTGAGCGCCTATAATTTTTCTTCGGCACGACTTTCGTGATTCGCTTTAGTCCTGGTATCACGAGCTTTACGCTCACCCCCCAGCTGGTCGAGCTCAACGTAGTCAAACTCTTCGCAATCACCACCTACCGCAGTCACCTCTGGATCCAAGGGAACGCTTATCGACCTTGAATCATCCCGAAACAGGTCGTGAGGGCCACGAGCTCGGGATATCGGTTCTAGCTCGAGTGGCCTCGAGCTTGATCCGAAGTCTTTGGTCGAGGACCCACGGCTAGAGGGTCGGGTTGATCGCTGGCACGACCCACCAAGGGTTGCCCTGCCCGGCCAGCCTAGCCCCGAGGCTCGAGGTCGAGGAGTACCAAGAACCACCTCGAGCTTCACCCAACAGTCGCTAGTAGCAACCCTTGCAAGGTCTTGGAACCTTGTTCGAGGTCGAGCGGAGATCGCAGTGAACCCCAAAGCAGACACTGCCACTTTTGATCTCTACGGCGATACGGATGCCAACAAATGGTGGACACCGCAGCCAGCCGAGTCCATCGCCCAGCCTTAATCGCACCCATCTAATCATGCCAGCGCGCTTTTGTGGTGCCATAGGAGGTTAAATCTTAAGAGCATCGTGGAGGACCCCGAGCTCGATCATTAGCTTGAAAAACTTCGCGCTTCCTCCCGAACCTTCTCGCCCGAAAGGCACCGCTTTTCCATCCTCACCCGACGCTTTTGCCATGGCTAAGTCGGGGAAAAGCACCTTGTCTGGCCACGAGGATGAAGGAGCTCGAGGCCCCGGGTCGTTGGATCGTGACTCGGCGGTTGCCGGGCGAGACCGAACCTCATCCCCGAGATGACGAGATCGCTCGCAGACGAAAGCAAAGATTCCTCTTCTGGCATGGACCGGGAGAGCGAATTCTTGGCCGACATCCTCGAGAAGTTGCCGATTGAAGTGATCAACCCGTACCCAATTTCGCCCTCACCCTAGCCGCTTTCTCCCATCTATGCGAGGGGTTCCTCGGGATTCTTCCCACACCTCGATCTTTTTCCGCCATTCTCTTTCGCTCCCGGAAGGACCCCGTGGTCGGTGCTCTACTTCCCGGCACGGCCTGCTTATGGAGCTTGCCCAAGATCCCTAGCCGACTCTCTTGGTCCATGGTCGAGCGCCGGTTCTACCTCAAGAAGGGGAGAACGGAGGTCATGATACGAGGGAGCCCATCCTCGGGAAGGTGGAGACCCCAGAGATTGAGGACCTCAACGCCAACGCAGGCCATCGCCGCCATCCACATTTGCGCCACACGCTGCCCACGGCCAAAGCGATCGCGAACGACTTTCTCATGAATCGGTGTCTCCCCACGGAGGAGGTTACATCCGCTCTTCAAGATCAAGGGACGCGACGATTCAACCCGAGAGTCCATCTGTAAGGTCTTCAATCCCAAGATTTTCGCTGACCTCGTGATTTCTTCCTCGACTCATTTGATGGCTCTTGCTCGTGGCAAATAAGGAGTCCCGGTCGCGCCAGATGCGTGAAATGTTCGAAGTCGGCGATGAGTATACTCTTGATGACCCGCCTCAAGAACGCCTTATGACAGAGGCCCGGTAAGCCTTCTCCGACCTATAGCCTCATCCAAACATTCAGATGTCTTTGTCCCAATCTGCACTTGCTTGTAGGATCATCAAGAGTTGTGGGAAACAAATGAGATCGCTCCCCTGTCCGACGAGGGCAAGAGCAAAAGGAAGAAAAGACTTCCAACCGAGTCGGCCACCGGGGCTAAGAGGCCTCACGTCGAATGGGGTGATCGCGCCACCAGAAAGACGATTATAGCCAATTTCGAGCTCGCGCTTTGATTTCTCGTGGCTTAACAAAGTTTCTTTGAGCGCCTATAATTTTTCTTCAGTAACGACTTTCAGATTCGCTTTCTTAGTCCGGGTATCACGAGCTTTACGCTCACCCCGAAGGTCGAGCTCAACGTGAAGTCAAACTCTTCGCAATCACTCACCCTACCTAATTTTTTCATACATGGCGATCCGATCACGACAAGTCCCAACCCATAGTTTCTATGAGCAAAGGTTCAGAGAAGAGAGAATAATAAAACCAATACATAATTTCCCAACCCATGGTTTCCATGAGTAGTGTCTAGAGGAGAGAGAGAGCATAAACCAATGCATGCACCACAAACACAAATTTGTTAGAGTGCGTAAACGCCCAACCCCGATTTTGCCCGCTTTTGTGTTTTGGTACCGTGTTAATTCCGCTTGCATGAGACATGGTTTCTTTTGTTTTTTCCTTCTCTCCCTTACTTAATTCCTATGCCACATCGATTTTTGCTTAGTTGGCGCCAGAATTAATTCTACTGACACCAAATTGATGTGAAGGGTTGGGACTACTCTTACCTATTTCTTTGATCTTGATTCCGCGTGTCAGTGACTCAGCAGACATATTTTTTTGGACACATCTCGCCTCTTCCCACGAGAGGTAGTACCACTAGTGCTACTCCTGTACTCCAGCATGCTCAATGCTTTGACGGGGAGTTAGCAAGCAAAGACAGGTGGGAGAGCCCCATTGGACGGAGACGTCGTCCGGCCGGCTTGATCCGTTCTCGTACGCACGGGTGCAGAGGTTTCGTTAATTTGGTGGTGGTTCCGGGGCACAGCGGTTGAAGCGACTAGCGAGAAACGAAACCGATCCAATCGATGCAGAACGAAATGAATGCGCCCTCGTGCGGGCTTGCGCGGCCACGACGGCGGAACGGTCAAACTAAGGGCCTGTTTCAGCTTTGGATTATCTAAAAGTTGATTCAATTATTATTATGGGTTCGATTCTCTAAAAGTTGAATCTAAAAGACATACGAAGTGGATTATGATTCTAGTGCATATGGTGGACTAGATTCTCGAGAATCGGATTCTAGAATCGATCGTTTATTTCGATTCTACTTTTGACCGTAATCCGTAATCAAAAAGTTCAAACAAACAAATGTTTAAAACAAACGCTACTAGCCTCTCCAACAGGATACAAAATCCCGACAAAATTTTCGCCGAAGGCGAGATACGAAGATCCTATTTAAAAGTATAATTTTTCAAAACTATAGTTTTGATATACTATAGTTTATAATTATTTTATCATAAATACTATGGTTTTACCAAACTCTCTTAAAATCATGGTATTCCTTGGAACTACCAACTGCTTGGATGCAACATCAAAAATATGGTATTTGAGTGGAAATAGGCAAGAAGCTAGCCAAAATCATAAAAACTTTAGGTTGGAGTGGAGTTTCAAATACTCCAAAAATACTATGATATCTACCAAACCATAGTTTTTAATACAGAGTTTTTGGCATAGTAACCAAACACCTCATGGTATAAAATACCATAGTATTTTTAGAAACAATGATATTGTCTAGAGACTGTGAAAATACATTGCTTCCAAATAGAGTCTAAGTCTCGACGGAACAAAAAAAAGTAAAGAAAATTCAAATTACTATAGTAATTTTAGAAATTTCAATAAAATTTGTCGAGATTTCAGCCTTTCAGACCAAAATCGCTACAAGATTGATCGGATTTGGTGTTTTTAGGATTATAATACATGTGAATTACAGAATTAGTTGGTTAGGAGAGGTAACTCTCACCTAAGAGACCAGAGTTCGAGTCCTCACAACCGAGTTTTTTTTATGTAGCAGAGATTTGCACATAACATTGTTATACATAATGTCACAACGTGAGAGATAATGTAGCTCAAATGGTAGAGCGCTCGCTTAGCATGCAAAAGATGTGAGGTTTGATTCCGAATCAACGTAGCCTTTTTTTTGGACCACATCAACCTAGCATCCAAAATCTAAAAAATTTAATGTCGAGAGTGGGCTCCGAACCAACGCCCTCACGAATAGGACGGGCACGTTAGACCACTTGGCCATCCGCACTTCATGCTATGTGAGAGGGATGGGAATTTTTTATAGCTTTAGGAGGCCATTTTCGTAGGAGTTGAAAAGCGCCAAAATTTCAATTTTCCATTCTGAAAAATATGGGATTTCAAGTTTAGTTTTTAAATTTTGTTTAAAATACTCCGAAATTTAGATTCTGGTTAACTCCGAGATGGCGTCCAAAATGGAAATTTCAAACCTTCCCGCACCGCATGGGGAGGCGCAGGCTATAGCTGCAGGCGCGAATCCTGAGCCCTGACCCAGCACCCCTCACGTAAACGCATGCTCCCTCAGATTGCCAAGGGTGGAGGTGAGAGATGGTCGGAGGACAGGACCGAGAAGCAGAGTGGGGGAAAGAGAGGTGACGCGTCCCCGTGCCATCTCGAGAGGCGAAGTGAAGGGCGCGGGCTCCGAGGCGCCTCATGCGAGCATGCAACTGTGCAAGGCGAGCGCACCGTGCCTCCCCTTGGGTCCCTGCGCGCGGCGCCCGTGACGCGGTCGAAAATTAGGGGTCGGAAGACTCGGAACGTCTACTCCAATGGTCCAACAATGCCGCACGTCTGGAACTCGGCCAAGGTCGATTGGCTTTGGCCTCCTCAGCAAAAATACGCAAAGCCAAGCCAGGGTACGTACGCCTAGGCTATTCTCAGTGTATGATAACATATCTATTTAATACATATCACATAAACATTTTTGATGATGTGACAAGAGAGTTAAGAGGAGAGAGAAGAAAGCTGTATCTTGAGGAAGATACCACTTAGACACGAAATCATAGACATTGAAACTTGAATCATCTAAGTGACCCACAATTCATACCCTCATACACATCTAGCATTTAATTATCTTATGGGGACTAAGAAACAATCCATGATACTCCCTCCATATCACAAATACATGTCGCTGGAGAGTTTTGAAAAAGGATCAGTATTAGATGTCGTTTGAGCTTTTTAGGTGTTCTTTAGCCCATTTTACCCTCCAATTAACACTACATGTTGTAAATACGCTAGCTGGTAATTTATTGCTTCGGTATGTATTCCTAGGCACTCCTCGTCTTCCAGCAACTAAGCTCATCAAGTACTCTAGAGAGAATTCGTTGCTTTGGCTGGACAAGATGAGGCTTTGATAGTACTCCAGGACCGAAGCTCAACAAATACTCTAGAGACATGCTAATCGTTGGATCCATATGATCGCAAGTCCTTGTAGAGTTTAGAGAAGAAAAACACCATCGCCAGACCTATGGAAGGCTCGCCATCGCCGCCGCCGCTGCCGCCGGACCTGCCGCCGCCGTCAGACTGCCGCCATCATCACGGGACTTGTCGCCACGGGCCCTCAAGCACTGCCGTCAGCCGAAGCTTCGCTAACGCCGCCGAGGTCGCCACCTTCGTCAGCCGAAACCGCCACTCTACACCGCTGTTGCCGACGCGGATGATTCTCAATAAACAAATGCCATCGCTTTTGCATGGAAAGCAATGGAGTTGATTACGAGAAGATTCATTTGAACCTCGATGTGGTCGAGGATTCGCTTGAACTAGACGACGCTCTAGAGTCAAATGAGGTTGAAAGCTTCAATCCAAGATGTCTTCCTGATGGTTTTGAGGATTTACTAGTTTGGCAAAGAAGATATCGCTAAGGTCATGTATAAGATTCTTTTTCTAGATTTTTCCGATACATGTTGTTAAGAGATGTGATATAGGTGTGCATGATTCCTATGAATCATGCACACCTTTTAATCATAAGCTTATCTCCTAACACATGTAGTGCTGCTACTAGCTTCACGTTTGTGTTTGATCAAGTTAGTGATATGTAGAGCATTCATGCAAAAGAGACTATGTAATCGCTAATCACCGCATTAATCCAAAGTTTGCATGCGTGAATTAAAGACAAAGTCATGATACATTCTCTTTGACACTCAGACGGTACAAAGGGCATGCATGCCGTGCAATCCAACATGCAGTGTGCACATGTGAACCGTCTGAAATCAGATGACCGAGCTCCGACAAACTAATCGCTGCATAAAACTCATCGACTCGTAGAATCGTAGAATGAGAGTATTGTGTTTGCCTCATCTATCAGTGAAGATTCACAGCTGATTTGCAAAGGTAGGCATCCTTGTCTTTCTAACATCCCTTTTTTCATGTGGGGAATTTTGAATTTGTTTCTCCTCCTACTTTCATAGCCTCCTTCATAACAAGTAGTAGGCCAAGAATATTCGATTCGACTTGTGTACGAGTATTCTTGAAATGCCCGATTTGTGTAAACATGATTAGTTTTGATGGGGTAAAATGATACAAGACAAAGTAAAAGAAATATAATTATCGAATGGAGTACAAGACAAAGTAAAAGAAATATAATTATCGAATGATACAAGACTTCTCAACAACCTAACAAGTTCGTAAATTGTCTTCACAGCTTTTTGGTATCGAATGGATTGATAGCACTAAAAAATCCCAGATCCAAGATATTAAAATCCGTGAGTTTGCTTGCTGATGATGAGCCGATATCAAATCCATCTTGTTTAGCAAATTTCACAAAATAATTGATCCGTAGGTAGGATATGAGGCTTAGCATTGTCTTGTTGGATGAAGATAGGCTTGTTGATATCTTCATGTGGCCACTTAGCTCTAATAGCCTAGCAGGACTTTATCAATCAAAAACTTCTAGTGACTTCCTTTGTAATGTATGTGATGGGCTTCATTTCCATTGTTCCGCCACCCTGCTAACACTTGTTCTCTTAGCGGCTTCATATGTTACAAGAGGAAGCATCCGATTTTCCCATCAAAAGTACAATTTCCATCCATGTCAAACCTCTGACGAAAGCAGCAAAGACATAAGAACATAATTTTAGGAATGAAATTTTGCTTTTACACGTCCGTATGGGCTCATCTTCATCAGGAAGTATATAATATCTCTCTGTTTTTCTTGTAAGATTGAACCATTTTTCATCAATAAAAACAATATCAAATAATCCCTTAAACATTGGATCATTTGGTATGCTGTTTGGGTCAATCATAGATAGACACCACTCTAGCCTACTCTTCTTATTCTCCTCTGTCAAATGTGGTTTTATGCTGTTTGAATGGCGCTTTATGTGGCCTTCTCGTTTTAGCGCCATGAACTTGCCTTTACACACATGTAATTGAGCACATACATCTTCTACCGTTGTTCGATCTGAAAAAGGAACATCACGCAATGCAGATATATCCACCTGAACTCGCTTACGACCACAGTTGCCACTCTTTTTATTAGGAACATCAACCACGGTGCCTTGATCAAGATATCCTTTGCCTTGTTTCCAAATGCGTTGAACCGCTCGATATTCAACGAGAATAATGTAGCAACTTCCGTGGTTACATGACGCCTCAGCTTTCCATTATTGCTTTTTTAGCAAAGCTTGAAATATTTCTCTCCGCGCATCACTGGACAACTCTTTCATGCGTAACTTCTCGCTAGCATCCAGAGATACAAAAGCATGATGACTTAGGAAAAAATCATGAAGTTACAATACAAGACGTGCATATATACTCATTTTACAAAGGCATATATACTCCTTTGGCCGAAATGCACACGCAGTAAAGATCAACAAATATACGTATGCGATATACTTTTACACTTGTGTGGATGGCAAATGCACTTGTGCCTTGATCATGAAGCTTACCGCTTTCTTCAGATGGTTCGCTTATATCTATCCCATGGCTAGGAAAAATCTCTTCCTAAGGATTCAAATTCAAATCAATATTCTCATGAGAGTCTATAGAGAGAGAGATGACATTAAAATTTAGACAGAATGTTGCAAAGCAGAAGGAAAATATCTAAATTACTCAAAATGACAAATATAGATGAGAAAGTTTACTATTTTCTTCTGGTGGTTCCATGTTTACATCTATCCCATGACCATGAAGAATCTCTTCTGGTGGATTCGTGTTCAAATCAATATTCTCATGATAGTCTATAGAGAGAGATGACATTAAAATTTAGATGTAATGTTGCAAAGGTATGAAAATATCTAAATTACTCAAAATGACAAATATAGATGAGAAAGTTTACTATTTTCTTCTGGTGGTTCCACGTTTACATCTATCCCATGACTATGAAGAATCTCTTCTGGTGGATTCGTGTTCAAATCAATATCTACTTGTGGTTTTCTAACTCCAAAATTGTTTGTCATGTTTGATCTAGTGTGATGAGTAAAGTACTCACGTTGTCTTTATAAAGGCAATTTTTTGGTGGCATGATTGGGTCAAACAGGTGAAGGGACTGGCCGCAAGGAAAAATTTTGGCGCTACGCAAAAATTATGGCGCTCTGTAATTTTGGCGCTAACCAAAAGCAAGCCGAAACATGATTATGGCGCTCTCGTAATTTTGGCGCTAACCAAAAGCAAGCCGAAATGTAGACTTTGCTAGCTTGGGAAAGCAGAAAATTACGCCAAAAGCAAAGCCGAAACGAGACTTTGACAATTTTAGAGCACTTGTTGTGTCAGAAGCTCCAGCTTCCTCGCTTTCTCGCTCCCTCCAATACACACCGTAGCAAAGAAGCAGAGCTACGCAAGAACAATCGCTAATCCTCGCATCAACTTCCTTTTCGCAATATCGCACTTTGCACAGATAATACGCTTGGTGAAAGAGGCAATTGCACAAAGTGTTTTAAGGCTCAATTTCACACCTTTTCTGCTTTTATCTCAGACATTTATACCCAAAAACTTACAGAATCAAAATCGACTCTACTTACATTCAAAAAGAGACTTCGATATAACCAAACCGACTAACCTTCCGGAGACTATTCCTAATCCGCACCAAATCGACATTTTATCTCAAGACAAACCCGATCATCTACGACATCGAAAAACAACAAGTAATCAAACCGACTTAATCAGGAAACAAGATTAACTCAACAAAAGGGAAAAAAATGCATTCCCCAGGTTTCGAACTGGAGATCTATCATTAATGGGCAAAACCTCTTACCACCACACCCAAAGGCTGCTACTAACTCCTATGCTTTCAGGCTTTTATTTAATATGGGCAAACATGTCCATATACCCTCTAATTAATAACGTCTTGGTATGTGTTTTGCTGCTTAAAACGACATCTAATAGTGATATGGAGGGAGTACTATGTATTGGGATAGTTGTATCTTCTATAATATCATATGACATGGCAGCTTTGGATATTGTGACAAAATACAATGCACTGTGAATAGCCTTAGGGCATGTACAAAACCATTTAATATGTCGCTCTTAGTGATGAGGTGGACATGTCACGATGTGGCGGAGAAAAGTGCAAAAATGCTAGAGTCGACTTTGGTGAAGAGACGACTCTTCACAAGCTCCTAGGCAGAATTAGAGAGGAGCAGTATTAAATAGCATGTTGGCTCTTGTGCATGTCCTTTGTACATACTTATCTTTTTTGCTTAGAAGAATGTGCTAAGAGACACTCTTGACTCTCTATTACACATGCCCTTACGTGTTTTTGTGCGAACATAGTGGAATTTTGGGAGCAATTTTTGTTTACCGCCCACAGTTTGTACTACTGGCAGACATACAATTTTCAGAGGTTTTGGAAAAAAATAAAGGTATTTTAAACAAAAATCACACTATACTAGTAGATAAGTTTTAGGTAGATAACACAGGTAGTTAGTAGTGGTAGTAGAAATTAAATCTAACCATCCATTCTTTAAGGGCATTTTAGACTTTTTCTATCCATTCATCAGGGGTATTTTAAACTTTTTCTAATTCGTTCACAGTTTAGGATTCACTGAATACCTGATGATCTTCATAGGTTTCTTATCCATTCATCCGCCATTCATTAGGATTACATGACGTATTTTACCGTAGATGATAAATAGTATGACGGAATATTTTACCTTTTACCCCTCTCTGAATTTTACTGTCAATACTACAAATGATAGTATAACTAGATCTAAATTGATTTCAACCATTAGATTTAAAGGAATGGACTGCTTATATTAATTTTAATCCATTGTAAAAGAGCTCTACGAGTAAGGGCATCTCCGGTTAATGCAAGGTGCTAGTATTACAGATGTATTCTTCTGTGAATCAGAGCCTTCCACGTTCATTAGCAATAGGGTTACAACCATCATGTAGTCATGTTAAGCTTTACTCATTCATTAGCAATAGGGCAACAATCATCCAGTAGGCATGTTACTACACGTGTACTCAAAGGGAGAGAATCTATATATATCTGTGGGTATCCATAGAGTCATGCCCTTTAATGATTATACCAATAGTATATAATGAGCAAGTAAAAATTAGATATAACTATTGATTTATTACAAATATTTCTACTTCTCTATTACCTAATCTGATCTATTGAATTGAAAGAATAAATGGTCTATACTGGATTTAGTGTACCATAGAATAGTTCTTAATGTAAGCATATATTTATAGGTGTTTGTATAGTTGCATGATATATTAATCGGAGGTAATCATAAGCGTAAGCACCTGCTAAGCGTTCATGTCTCATCAAGCAGTGATGCTACAGGATGTGCACCCATCTACCCTATGTGGCAAAAAAAAAAAATCTTTTGCTACACCCGTCCAAACATCTACATTGAGATGGCCTAGTCACGAATCACCCTGGGACAACTACCGGATCTGCCTATCACTCTTGTTCAGTGGGAATCGATGGTATGCTCTATTTTATTTAGTATAATTGATAAAATAAGTGATCGTCTGAGGATTTTGTCCTGATAGTCCGGACTAATTGTCCTGATAGTCCGAAGAAATTATCCGATATCTGACCGATAGCTCGAGGAGGATTTTAAATTTTGCAAGATTTCAATAATCTAGTGAATACAAATACTCTAAATGATACCAGTACCTAATAAAAGTATAGATCTAGAGCCAAACACAATGAGTAAGTAGATCGGGCTTCTAAAGATCCAAAACAACAAACCCTAGCTCAAGCAAATGAAGAACACAATGACAATGATTTTTACCGGTTCGGATTCTGAAGGAATCCCACGCTCTGCTCCTGAAGGCACGGCCCTGTCCCTCTTGACCTCTTTCCTCCTTGTTGCATGATGCAAGCACTGTTCTTTCACTTGCTCTTTTCTTTCGGGGCAGACTTGCTTTCACAAACGATCGGGCTCTCCACATCGAAGACTTGAGGCTCCCCATGACTCTCACCGCCTAGGAGCCCTTCAAACTCCAAGAGTAACAAATACGCTAAATCAATCGGGAGGATGAACTTGTGCTCAAGAATCAACAAAGCAAGCTCAAAGATTTAAATCCCTCTTTTCTCCCCAAAGATTCAAACCAAATCAAAGATTCAATGGGGGAAAAGAGGCTAGGGCTCAAGGGAGTGAGAGAGAGTGAGCTTAAGACTTGAATGTCAAGAATGAATGAAGTGCCAACGGTAGATTTGGAGTGAGGGCTTAAATAGCCCATCCAAAATCCAACTGCTATAAGTGTTGCAAGAAGTCCGGATTATCTCGACATTTAGTCCGAGTGTCCGGACTAAACTTCATTTGCAAGCAACCGAGAGGGTGAGCTCGAATGTCCGGACATTATCTTCGGATACTCCGACAATTCCTGAGTGTCCGGATTAAATGTCCGGATATCCTGACTTACTGTAGAAAAAGCAACCGAGGACCCTAGCTCGGAGTATCCGGATTTAATCCTGATACTCGGACATTTTCCGGTGTCCGGATTAAATGTCCGGATATCTGGACCGACCTCCCGCCAGAGTACCCATTAATAGGAAATGCACTGTTTTTTAAAATACTTTTGAGATGCAATTTTCATCTTATGAGCACAAGCATATCCTAGAAGCGATTTTCCGTCAGATCCCTTTATAGTACCCACTATCCTTAGACTCAAAAAGATAAAAGAATTACAACTAAAGTCTTGATGCCGCTTTTTCAAAATTTAAATATGGTGGGACCTCTAATCGCTCTTTCCAACGATGATATCTCCTTGATAATCGTGACAGAATCTCACTTGCACAAGAAGAGATGAATTGTGTTGCCATAAATCACCAAAACACTTTGAGGGCCTAGATGCACTTTCAATCTCCTTCTTTTGGTGAATTGATGACAACACAATTGATTTAGATAAAATTTGAAGGATATAGTATTTGGAAGACCAAATACATGGAGGGTGGAGCTCCCTAAATACGCATTAGAGAAATTTGAGTAGAGATTAAAATGCACATATTTGCTTAAAAGGTGCAAGAGCTCCCCAAATTGTTGCTTACTTATAGAATATGACATGATAATCAATAAGTAATTTTGCACAAGTAGATATGTCATGAAATCACACAAAGATCACACAAATGAATTGCTAAAAGCAAATGTAACAATAAGCAAAGTATAGTTCAGCAACATAACCAGATCACAAGATCGACCAAAGCCCGTAGGATCATTTCTAAGGCATCAACATCCCATCCCTCTTGATAGTACGGCAATCCTATCGACTCAATTAAATAAAAAATCTACGCTAAGTCGACGCCGCTTCTTCTTTTCACTTCGAGGGTCGCCAATGCCCGAGATGCGCTTTTTGGGACTAACACCTGCTTGTATACTCACATAAGCCATTAGTCCCTTAATCGTTTGTCATTAATCATCCAAAACACAATTAGGGGCCTAGATGCACTTTCACATAGAGGTCGAAGCACCAGACTAGAAGAACCACTGTAATCGCCTCCACACTTCCTCAACAAAAATCTAGCAGGACGTAGGGCAATTACCATCGCTGGGGGCCTGAACCTGGGTACATCGCCGTGTCTATTGATCCGTTGATTCCTGGGATCCATCGTAGAGAGCCATTAGGGTTTCCGGCCATGAAGATGCCCTCTACCGAACCATACCTTCCATCCTGAGAGTAGTCAACCCTGTTCGTTGACGGAGTCCTGTCAGGTGGAATACGCCGACACAGCTTTTAGAGAATCAGCTTCTCTACGATCACAATCTAAAATCAGCTTTTAAAGAATCCAAAGCTGAAACAAACATGCTCTTAGTCACCCGATTAGCAGGGCTACTGCTGATTAATCAATGTGGAGAAGGAAACAAGGGAAGCGGGAGTGACAAAGCAGGCACAGCTCCAAATCCCCTGGATGAACGAGCGCGTACGCGGAATGGTCCAACTCCAAGACTGAGAGCCCACCGCTGCAAATCCACACGAAGATACGCGCGGGCGGAGGGATGGAGCAAAGGGACAACGGCCGAACGGTGCAGAGTTTGGAGGCATCTCGGGGCGAAGAATAAACGACGACCACGAAAGTGCCACGCGAGAGGCTCAGGTCCTGTCTACAAGTTTTTAGCTTTTTTTCCCGTGAAAACCGAAAGTTGTTCAAAACGCTAATTTTTTTTTATAGCTAGAAACTACAAGCTAATAGGTCATTCATATTAGAAAAAGTTGAGATATTCACAACGGCTTTGGCTTCTAAGACTTACATTATGACCACTGTAGCTTGCACCGTAAAACCACAGTGTTTTTTGTGACGTGTGGCTCCCTCTCTTTGTACCTCTGCACGAATATTGATTGACCAAAACTCTTGCATGATTGCCAAGAAAGACTGTAGATGACGTTCTGCCTACAGTTTATTGACTTCTTCCCTCTTGACCATCTCTATTCCAGCTTGTAGGCCTGCTATCGAGTCAACCTACACCCCTCTTGATAATTTGGAGAGGCATCAAACTGGGCAATACCCCATACTTCTACATAAACAGAGAATATTGACAGATTAGCATTATACAAATATACAATGACCCTAGCTAAAAAGTTAAAAGGAATATGCAACACACCACTCATATATATATATATATATATTATTCTCCTTAGATATTTATAAAATGATATTATAAGACACAACTAGTTATACATTTTTTAATTCAATATCAAAACATCTTAGATGCATTGAGGCAACAATTTATCTGATGAGAGGGCTATAAAATATGAACGTTTGTGCCCTAAGCAATTGCATCTAGGATATTTATGAAGGATAATTCTTTCTTTGCTGGAAAATTAGGTCGGCCGCCATTGTTTTCTCAGCAAAGTAGAGAACAACAGCACAAACATTCTGGACAAATTCATGATTGGTTCTTGTAGGGAAAAAAAACATTAGCATCAAGAGGTCCTGTGTCTAGTCTAGTGTTTATTCCTAGCTCAATCGTAATGCTCAAGCAAGCAGAGTTATCAAATCAATGTGTAATTGACTTGTTTAGGAGCCAATTTTTAGGGGTGGGGGAAAATAAAGTTTCGCTAGAACATGTTGTCTTGCGGTGTCCACGTTGAGTTTTGAAGATTACCACCCATACTTAAACATGACTTTCTTCTGTTAAACCTTGCATTTGTAGCTGCAATGTCTGAGAGCACGCAAGAACGCTGGAATTTTATAAAGGTTTCACAGCAAATAGTTCAATTTATATAGGAATCTGAAAAAATTTCTATAGTTCAAATGAGGCCTAACTTGATTTTTTCTCTCTCTCTCTGACTAGAGTGATGGATTAGAGTTTACATAGATCATGATCGAGCCAAGCAAAGCAAAAAGGGAAGGCAAGATTAGATCTGACCAATCGGGAAAAAAAAACAGCAAATGAGAGATTAAATTTTGTGTTTGTTTGTGGTCAGCGCCATCGATGAGGCTGAGCTGGACCTATCTGTACTGCAACAGCTGAACTCAGGACTGTGGACGGTATTATCCAGTCGAAAAAATCTGCCAAAAAAATCACACCGAACCGGTCATCTCGTTTTGATTGATATATAAGTACTAGGTTGAGTTGCGCGCGATGCCGCGCCACGAGGAAAAAATCTGGCACGAGTTTTTTGCAAATCGAATTTGCGGAACCACGGACCTCTTTTTTTCAAAATAACTAGCAGAAGGATCTATCTACGATTCCGTTTTTTTTAAATCTTCCGGGTCAGAACCGGTTTTTTTTTGCAAAATAACCGGTGGAAGGACCCCCGCTGGTGAATCTATGGGACCGCTATAAACCTTCGATGAATCCGTGTTTTTTTAGAAAACTGCGTGAAAGGACTTAAACGTCATTTCGAATTTTTTCGGACCTAGTCTACAAAAAAATCGACGTAAGGACCTAAACGTAATTTCTAATTCAGCTATAAACCGCGTGTAGAGACCTAAACGTAATTTCAAAATTTCTCGGGTCTATTTCACTTAAAAAAAGGCTAAAATGACCCAAACACGATTTTCAATTTTCCCGAAAGGACCTAAACGCGATTTTCAGATTTTCCGGAGGTCCTCCCTGTGGGCGACACGTGGATGGCCTGAGGAGCGGCCAATCCTTGTGGCTTTAATATATAACATATTCAGTATAGTATGGCAAAAATTTGATTTTTGCAATACGGTTTTTAAGTAAAAACCGCGAGTAAACCAAAATAGGAAAATACATATATAATTAGATAAAGTAATAGTCAAATGTATATAAAGTATAGTTTTATATATATAGAAATAATATCACTAGATTTGTCGAAGTAACGATAAAATATGTGTAATGATTTTTACTAACACATAATTGGATAGAGTAATGGCCAAAGGTGTGTATTAGAAACTGTATTGATGTCTAAAATAACAAATAAAAAAGAACAATTTACGTTAGTTTGATAAATATGATATTTATTGATACCGAACCAAAATATTATAGTATTTATTTATATTGAACTGAAGTTTTATTTAGTATATTCGATATCATATTTTTGTTACCGTATTTAAAAAACTATATTTATCAATTATTTCGTATACACAGACCTAAGTGACAGTCTCATGGTTTGAGTTTAGTAAAGTAGTAGAGGAAACGAAATAAACAGCAACATGATAGGCCTATCCATTTGCCTAACAAGCAATCAACTGGGGTACGCGTCCTAACAATCCGGATCTCCTTCATCGTAATCACAAGCAAAGAACTGGTAGTCACCTTCATCTTCTGCGTACTCTTCTGTGGAAAGTTGAAATGTTACAAGGGTGAGCACATGCATGATAACTATATGCAAGGCTAAACTAATGAAGGCGTAATATAGCTCATTTAGCATAAAGCAATGTTTAACTTTAAATATGACTAGTAATTTCACAAAACATCATTTGACTAAATATAGTTGTAATAATTGAACTTGATATGACAACTAAAATAGGTTCCAACCACCCGACTAGCTCCAATCGCCAACCATCACCTGAGATTTTCATCCACTCACGGATTCCTAAATCTTTATTTTTTATTTAAAACAAAATCATAGAAATTCCATAATGTGAAAGCGTACCTCGCTTGCCCTTAATCGTAGGCACGACTACTTAAATAGTTTTAACTTTGCAGAGTGTGTACAGTTTTACTCACAAGACATGATTGTCTATTTATGCAATTGATATTAGCACACCTCCTTTGGTGTGCCGTAGAGAGATCATAACAAGGCTTTTACAATATACAACCCTACTATTAACCTCTCTCGCTAAGGTTTCACCACTGAAGGGTTCCTTCCACCCAGTCAGAAGCCCCCTCTACACAGCAAAACAAGAACAAATAAATAAAAGAAATACAAAAAAAATTCAAAAATTGAAAATAATGGAATTGGAAGGTAGATGTTGAATTTAGAAATTTGAATCACTAGAATCGGTGCTCGAACAGAGGAGAACAGGCTCTAGAAAGTGGCTTGGATCAAAAATTCAAAAAAAAAAAGAAAAGGAGAGAGAAAGTGGCAGGTGTCGCTCTGCGATTGGATGGAATTTTGGAATTTATGAAAAAAGGATAAATTCAAAAGAAATACTGATTGTCATGTGGGGCCTACGCATCAGTGGCTTGGTCCATGATAGATCGAGTGCACCAAGGACGACTCTAGATGATGAGGCAGGCCATGCTGACATGGCAAATCACATGGCCACTAGGGCTGACAAGGCACACCACACGACAATGACGGGGCTGCCATGACGCTGCTGATGTGGCTGCTACGTTGAAGCGCTGGTTTGAGGTGGCGCCAAGATGGCTGGCGTGTGGTGCCACACGGTGACACAACGGCGATGGCCTGCATGGAAGCGGAGTAGCTCGGCGGCGGTGCGGCCTCCATTAGAGCTGGAGAAAATGGCATGACTGAGCGCAAAAATGCGATGAGATGGATCAAGACTTGGGGCAAAAGAATGCGGACGAACTGGGGGCATGATGGGCCCGACTGCAGTGGTAGAGACTCTGTCGGAGGCAAATGGTGGCAAAGAATGGCGCACAGGAGCTTAGCACTAGGGTTTGTGATTGGCGGCGAAACCATATGACAAATCTCAAGAGAAAGTGAGGAAAAGATGCGGTGCACTAAATAGGGGCGGACGCCAAGGTGTTCGCCTCGGATAAGGCACGGACGAGCGCAGAAACATAGCAAATAGGGGATTAGGCGACAAAGATTGGAGTCCGTCATGAGTTGGATCAGAGACAAGGGCTCTTGGCCGACAGCTGGCCTTGCCTATCACCTGGCAAAGTGATCGGCTATTAGGATAGGCCGAGATGGAGGCCAACCGGCAATGGGAAAGGGACAAGGCCAGGAGAAAAGGAAACGGGGCCGAGCGGAGGAAAAGGAAATGGGCTGGAGGAAAAATGTCCCACGGGGAGTTTTAGGATTTAATAATTTTTTATTTTAATAAATCCTAGAAAATCAAAGGCTAAAATAAATAGTAATTAAATGTGGAAAAATCCTAAAAAGTTCTCAAAAATACTTTTAAACATTTAGAATTCAGATAAATTGTTTTGAATTTATTAAAACTTATAAAATTTTATTAAATTGGTTTGCTACTAAGACAAAATTTTAAATTCACCAAAAATTTAGAAAATGAGGAAATTTAAATTGGCCCAAAATTTGGGAATGTTACACACTAGGTCTCCTTAGCACATATCTAGTCACAAGAAGTCAATAAACTAAGTGAAGATGCTAAAATTAGATTTGGCGTAAAATTTTAAAACTTGGTTAGAAAATTTCGGTTGGAGTTGGATTATCTGGCTAGGTCAGACCATCAGTTGGATTCAATAAAAGACACTTTCTAGAATTTTCAATGCAAGTTAGATGATCCGAGTGGGTCGGATCAATTCAACAAAGGGCATGTTCTGAAAATTTCAACGAGAGTTGGATGATCTGGATTGGTTGGACCCCCAGTTGGATCAATGTCTCAAAGGACATGTTTTGAAAATTTTATTGTGACTCGGATCATCCGAGTGGGTCGGATCAATTTGACAGAGAAGATGCTTTCAAGTTTTTTTGCACAGGATCAAATAATCTGACTAAGCTGGACAATCCGACTATGCATAACAGCTATATTTTTGACCGTTGGAAGCAATTAAGTTGGATAGTCGAAGTGAGTCGGATGATCTGACTTAAAAGCAGGTTTTGAAAAATATATGTCAACCGACTAGTTTATGAGGAATAGAGATATATAGACCATATGGAGGTTCATTTGCAAATGTTGACTACTCTGTCTAGGTATCAATCATAGTGAGAAATTCGAAGTCACTTTGTGGATTGAAAATTATTTGAACGCCTGAGAGAGTGGATATGCCTTAGTTTATGCAACACTCTTGGTTGCTTGAGCTTGTGAGGTTCAAGTGAGTGTTTTGGATTTATTACTCTTGGAGTGGAGAAGAACTAACACTAGTGGGCAACTTAATCCTTTCGTGGTTTCAAGTCAGCGATAGACTTTTGAGAGAGTGCTCCAACGAGGATTAGAGGAGATCATCAAATCTCCGAGGCCTCGGTAAAAAATTAGTTGTGATTCTTGTCTCTTTTACATTTCCACATTTATTTTATTGTTTCTCTTTTTCTATATTCCTATAATTGTGTATTGTTAAAGTTAGGTTGTAAAATTCACGTAGAAACCCTAGGTAGGTATAAAAATAATTCCAATTCAGTCCTCTTAGATAACCGATCCACTTCAAGGATCGAGGAAGTTCCTTCTCTTTGCCATGCTGACTTCCTATAGGAATCGATTTGAACACCGTCGCCTCCGAAGATTCAAACACAGCTAGCAGCGCTGCAATACTCCAATGATTGGTGTGTTCTGAAAACACGCCTAATGTGGGGATTTCATGTTTTGTGCTTGGGAATAAAATGTTGTGCCTTGCTTTTGGTCAATTGGCATAGTGAGCATAATTGGAAGGTCAAAACGGTGATAAGAATAACACCAGTTAATCTGCAAAACTGAAACAAATTTCACGTAAGGAGGATCGTCTTCCGGAGGAACAAGCATAGCAAGAAGCTCCTGTTCACCAGCGGCATCACTTCTGACTTCATATTCTCTCCCATGCATTTGGTTTACTGCAATCGGTATGCCGGAAAACGAAAAATAGATCTCTGAGACGGTTCCGTTACTCCAATCTTTTGCAGTAGTACAAGCAATGGTTTCATTATCTAAACTAATGGTCTTAGCTGTAGAATGTCAAGGCTCTAAAGTACATGGTAGCTTAAAGGCTATGGGATGCAGCAAAATCTTCCGCATATTGATTAATTTTTGTTTCTGATCGTGTAAGCTTAAGTCCTGCAAGATCAATCCTTGAATTACTTCATTTCTAAATTTTAATGAAAACTTCTACAAGACCAACTCCAGCTTATGTGCTTTTGGTCCACATCTTTGCATTACTCCATTCTTTTGCAGTAGTACAAGCAATGATTTCATTATCTAAACTGAAGGTCCTAGCTGTAGAATGTCAAGGCTCCAAAGTACATGGTTGCTTAAAGGCTATGGGATGCAGCAAAATCTTCTGCATATTGATTAATTTTTGTTTTTGATCGTGTAAGCTTAAGTCCTGCAAGATCAATCCTTGAATTACTTCAATTCTAAATTTTTATTGAAAACTTCTACAAGACCAATTCCAGCTTATGTGCTTTTGGTCAACATCTTTGCATTTTTGTGTGAAGATAGTAAATGAGCTGCCTCATGAATTGCAGACCTCAGCAATTAACACCTTTCTGTCAGGTGGGTGTGAAAACTAACTTACCATGCTTGGGTTAAATAACTGCCTGTACTTTGGTTTGAAACTGTATCAGGAGTTACTTGTGTTAGGTGAATTGAGGTTGATAAGTTATCGATTTGATTTACAAAATTGTGGTTTTTGTTGGCCATAGTCTGGTAAAAGTCGAGAACTGAATTGTTGAAGAGCAATTCATCCGGCCTTCAGTTGTGTGCTAGTGATATTGTTTCTAGGTTGTCCGCGAAGTAGTGGTAGTAGAAATCAAATTTAACTATCCATTCCTCAAGGGTATTTTAGACTTTTTCTATCCATTCATCACGGGTATTTTAGATTTTTCCTAATTCGTTCATGGTTTTGGATTCACCGAATATCTAGTGATATTCGGAGGCCTCTTATTCATTTATCTGCCATTCATTAGGATCACATGACGTATTTTACCGTAGAGGACAAATAGCATAAAGGATTTTTTTACCCTTTTACTCCTCTCTGAATTTTACTACCAATACTACAGGTGGTAGTATAATCAGACCTAAATTGATTTCAACCATTAGATTCAAAGGAATAGACGGCTTATATTGATTTTAATCCACTATAAAAGAGCTCATATTTAAAGGTGCGTGCTTGTTCAGATGTGCTCCATACATACAAGACCTAATGACAACTAGGTAGAGACGCACATCATATTCAGGCGAATTTCGTCCTAAGTTTGGACACAATTTTTTGGAAGCCCAGGTTTTTTTGTGCTGAAGGGCATGGTTTGGGCCTAGATGCAATTCTCTTAAACCACGAGATCTTTTTTGCAAAATAGCTTGAGAAGGAGCTTGACTGAAACTTACGGAATTACAAGTTTTTTTTGGCAAAACAAGTGGTGGGAGAACTTATACACATTTTTATAATTTTTGAATGGGTTTTTTGCGAAAGAGCCGGTGGAATTGAACACAATTTTAGAATTTTTGGAGGACTCTAAATGTAATTTCAAAATTTCCAAAGGGCCTTTTTTTGCAAAAAAGCTAGTAGGAGGACCCAAACGTAATTTCAAAATTTTGAGAGGACCTCTCCATGAAATAGGTGACGTGGCACGATGCCTCCTCCGAAATCCCTTATTTTTAATATAGGTAATATGCTGTTCTACCGAAAGCTCTTACCAGTTTAGCAATCAATGTCATTGTTATGCCTTGTTGGAAACAAAAAAGTTTCATTGGATTCTTGCAGAATTTTATAGTTTCTTGCAAAATTGCCTCATTTCAAATGAGGCCTTATTCTATAGCCTTGTTACTATTCTTTGTGTCTATATGAGCAGTACTTAAGTACATCTAAAATTTTAAAATACTTTAAATGTGCAGGCATTTGATTAATTTATAAATTAAAGATAATTTTCGATTCAAGTTAGTACGAAAGTGTGGGTAATTTGTAGGCTTCCCACAATGAAAGGATTTGAAAAAATTTAATTATCGCACAATCGAAAGTGAATACTATTGTAATAACTCAATTTTTGCTTTTTATTGCATTTAAATGGTATTTTGAATTTTGGGAATTTCGGAATTTATTTGGATTTATTTGAAATTATTTGAATTTATTTTGAACTAAGCCATTTAGCAAATTAATTAAATAATGGAAAAGTTAAAATAAAAGTTTTCTGAAAATATTTTATTTGAGTCACAAATGTCCTAAAATATTTTTGAGAATTTTTCCGTAATTTTTCTCGATATTTTTAATGCCCCAAATAAATTATTTGAATTTCGAATTATTTTAAATCGAAAAAGGATTAAAATCCTGATGAATGTTAATGAATCGTATGCCTGCTCCGGAAAACCCTAACGGCCACTGCTCGATCTCCATCCGACGGCCTTTATACCACGCCGATCAGCCCGAGTCACGGGACTCACCATTGGCCGGGCTGTAGGCTTCCGGTGCTCATTAATGGCCGAGGGCACTATTTAAGGCGCCACGCTCAGACGTGAACTCTCACCACGCTCGCACTCCAATGACCAGACGCCGAGACGCCACATTTCGCCGCACGACTCGCCAAGTCCCGGCTTATCCGCGGCGACTTCGCTACGGTTTGTTGGCCGCTGACCTTTCCGCCGCCGCTGGTCTTGGAGTCCTTCCCTGCTGCTGCTCGGAGTGCTATTCTTCACGCCGGAGGAGACGGAGCGCTGCCGCTATCGCCGCCGTTTCCGCCCGGCCACCAACACACCGACATCAACCTCGCGAGCTTCCACGCATCATTCGACTCCAATCGACGACCGGATTCCGGCCACGCCGCTCTTTGCACAAGAATCTTATCAAACCTCATCCGATCTAGATCCTACGCTCAATCGCACCAAGACCATGCATCGCTTCATCGGTCATCGACGCGGGACCCACTGCCACCAGATCGCGCTGGAGTCAATCGCCCGACCCACATGTCACCGTGACCGGTGCACTATTCACCCGAGACGCCGATAAAGACGGCCCACTTCTGCCACCAAGACGCGATCGCGGCGTAGACGCCACCGCCGACGCCACGCTGGACCCACTTGTCGAGAAATAGTCGATCGGTCGACGTTGAAGAAGTCCACGGTCACCGCATATCGGTCACGTGATGACGCAATAATTGATTTTCCAAAGAAAAATATTTATTTAATTCGGTATATTGATTTTAAATATATTTTGAAACTTCAAATGCTTATAACTTTTATGCTTTTAACTCCGATTTGAGTGATTCCAATTTCTATAAATTTGTAAAATTGTGATCTTTCTGTTTATGAATTTTAATTGAATTTTTGAGCAATTGTTTGCCTACTGTTTATTTATTTTATTGTTTGTGTTTACGCTATGCCGAGACGCTGAAGTGCCCGGTTTCGAGGGAGAGGTCTCACCTGTGAGCAAGCTCGTGAGTTTAATCAAGATTTTTGAAGGCAAGTTGTGTTTGACCATGTTGAACCTATTAGAGAAAATTATTTTGATTTAACTTATTGCATGCTAATTTAGTAAAAGTTGATTTGAATGAGTTTTGGGAAAGTTAAATGCCTAGTTGTCAGATGTCACCTTTGTAGTATATGATTGTATGCCATGAATCATTTGTCACCCTAGGTTATGGACTAATAGTTGACATTATAATTTGCCAACATGGGCTGAGTAGACCAAGTAGTATGCTTAGCCTCGCCACGTGGACATGTTATGATTTTGGGATACCAAAGTTAATATTGACTTAATGAGATATGGAACATGATTTGTGAATAAGACACGTGTTATTGAGTTGATGATGGCACGGTGCAATGGTAAAGAACCGGTGGAAAATGATTTAGATCGAGGTATGTGGCAAGATTGTTTCGTGGGCCAAGAGTGGCAATCATGGTCGAATTTGGTTTTATTGGTTTTGGATGTCAAAGTCATTTTTGTTAGTCTTGCCTCTGGTCAACTAAGGACTTAACCTTGCGAGAATTTGAACTGAGTCTCTCATACAACCATTAAGCTCCGCAATGGGACGGCTTAATGAGTAAACGGGAAATCTATTCTTAGTAATTGCTGGTGGTGTGGAGGTCTTGAGAAGCGAATGAGAACTCACATGGCGCAAGAGGGGGGCTCTGGGTGGTAAACCAGCCCTCCAAGGTTGTTGAAACCTTAGGGCAAGATCGAAGTTTAGATGGAACTTTGGAAAGGCTTGCTATTGCTTATTTTGCCTTGGTGGTATTTGATGTGATCTTTGTGGGTAAAGTGTATAACCTCTCAGAGAGTGTACAACCTATTCGAATAGCCGTGTTTTACCAGATGAGCATCGCCGTGATTACGGGTCAAGGGTTAGATTTTCAAAAAAAAATGACTTGTTGATGGAAAATGCTTGTTGGTGATGATGAATATGACTTAGATGGAAAAGTGATTTACGTATTGAAATGTTTGTGAAAGCTACTATTCCTACCATCTTTTATCGCTTTGTAATCTATTACCGCTTATCTTGAATGTCAGTATCACTATGAACCATAGCCTATCTTTTGTACTTCCATGCATGTAGAATATTAGATTTGCATTCTCAGGCATGACTTGTCGTAGTGCTCAAAGTACTCAATTCCACAACAACACAACTTCAGCTTGAAGAAGAAGCAACTTCCGCCTGAGGAGGAGTATCAGAGAGGAGCCGATTTAACTAGAGGAGCGCCTGAAGCCTGTTCGTGGCAAATTGGTTGGCGCCACACAGTTTATTTTTATTTCACGACGGAATATTTTAATAAGCCTCGTCATGAGGCGATTTTTGTAATCTCTGACCATAAGGTCAATCAACTAGTTTGAGTATTTAATTAAAGTACTTATTATTTCGCTGATATGTCTCGATATGTACCGATGTTAAATCGCAGGTACTAGCGTGATCTCGACTAGTGCCAAACACGAGGGTCCGGATTTGGTAAATTGTCCCATAACTATGTTTCATATGTGAGCATGATTGCTCTAAAAATCTTTTGGTGCAAAAATAGATATTTCTATTGAACATGCTAGCACCTGTCTCATCTAATTCAAAGGTAAATTTCTTTTCTTCTTTATTCGGCTTTCAAATTTTGCCAACCGAATATAACAATATAGTTTTGACTATATTTTTACTATATAAACATTACTTTTGAAAATGCCAATTTATTTTACTCTTTTGTCGCAAGGGTGTTCACTTTTGCCTTCTTTTTTGGTTTATTACACAAAAGGATAGCAACATGCCTATTCACGCACTATAGCAATGGTTTTCGATCAAATTTCACCGTTTAAACTATGGCCATAGCAATCATTCGTAATATTTTAACATTGGGATTCGATGTGTTTTATTGTGGTTATTAATTTCCCTTTATTCTATCGAATGTGAATATCTATCTCACATTATTCTCAATGTATTACGCACCATTAGTTTCGATTTTTATGAACTGCTCCACGTTAGTCTGCCGCTTTGGAGCATAGTAGGCCTCTTTCCACAAATGTACATGAAGTCATGAAGTGCCGACATTCAGAGGAAGTGATGAGAAGAAGATAAGTAAGGAAATATATGTGTGTTCGATTATCGGATTTGTAGCATACCAAGAGATATTGTGAACTTGTTAATAAATATTGTGTCTCTATACCAAACTATAGTTTCTTAAAAAAAATGGAGACAAATGGCATCTAAGCAAATCTATGTTATACATTGTCTCTTCATTGGTTTCCAAGCTCAATATTGTCTCTTTCAAATTGGGTTCGAGTACAAGATGGATTACCTTTGCAAAGACAAGTGGAAAATGGCTTCACGATTTTGAATGCAACATGCTAAATATTAAGCAATAAAATCATGTATCATTTTTTTGTTCTTGTGAGAAATCATTGGGAGGTCTACCTATGTGTTTGATGAGTAATTAACTATGTTTGAGCTTGGGATGCTTAGATTTGAGTTTATTTTGAATTTATTGTTGAATTTGAAGTGATTTGAGCAATGTTAGTTGAAACGCCACTACCAACCTTGGAACGGCAAGTTGTTTGGCAAGACACTACCGGTCTAGGAGTGGTGGTAGTGCCCTCCTGTGGTAGTACCGGCTTGTGAAGCGGTAGCTATTTTTCAATAAGGGTTTTGTCTATAGGTTTTGCAAGGGCAGTACTACAGGCCTCTAGATGGTGGTAGTTATTTTCTAGGGAGTGAAAAATGGTTTCAGCCAGGGCAGTACTATCATCCCAAGAATGGCAGTAGTACTGGCCCTAGGAGCGGTGGCGCCAACTTTGGCAGCGAATTATGGGCATTCTCTGTTGAATTTTAAAATTGTATTGCACATATTATGCACAGTGCTACGTGACAGTTTGGTTGTTTATGTTGGTTGCAGGACTTCAGAGCTAGATCATGGTGAGGCGGAAGAGATCGGGACTAGACTAGGAGAGCTGAGGTCCAAAATGGTCAAAGGGCACTGGAAGATGACTGAGGCTGAGAAATGATTAAGAGCTAGGAAGACTGGGAGCCAGAGCGTGAAGCACTAATGATTAGACATAATGGGCAATGGTATGGACCAGGACTAGACTCAGGGGGAGTTGAGGTTCAGAACGGTTAAGAAAGCTATAGCCGTCATGGTGAAGTGGTCAAGGATATATGACACGCCAAGTGACTTAGGCCTGTTTACAAGCGATGACGGTTTGGGGGAGTCCGGACGTGTGAGAGGCTTGGTAGGAAGTCATTGGGGCCACATGGTGGATGACAAAGTATGGGCGATGTTTTGAGTAGAAGGAAAAGACCGGTCATAGGCAAATTGATAATTTGTTCATTATCGGGGATCGAGGCAATTTGAAAAACTGCGGTGGTGGTCTAAGTTGTTTAGGTCAAACCAAAGTGGAGATGAACACGATTCGGGCTCATGGAGCGAATTAAAGCGCCTTGTGAAGGTCAATTTGAGAAATGTGCATGCATAAGTGTAAAACCCGTTATGTGTATTGGGTTATCAGGTTAGCATGTAAATATAGATGGTATCCACTTGTGTGTCCGGTTTTAGGGTTAGAATTGCCTCCTCTATATAAGGAGATGTAGAGGGAGGTGAGGCTCCATGCCACTAAGTCTAGGAGAAGGATTAGGGTTTCTACAATATTTTGATTTTTTTTTGTATATGTGAGTGCTCCTTAGGAGTTTTACCCTTAAATGAGAGGCTTTGTAATCATCCATCTTACGCTGAAATAAAGATCAAATTCATGCTCAAGCTTTGCCTCTTGTTTTAATCTTCCTCTTCTTGAGTTTTGATCTTTCTTGTTTGGTTTCTTCTTCTTTTGATCTTATGTTGCCACAGATGAGTGATTGATAGACATATCCTCTAGAGATCATATCCCAATCATTTAGGCAAGCTCTCACTTTTCATCAAGAGATTATCAAGAAATTGGTTTTTTAACTTGAAAGAGAAGGATTTATGAAAGATTGTGTTTTAGGGGCAATTTCTTTGGAGCTCTTGCTTACTGTGATATGTGGGAAGCCATTTAAGGTTATCTTGATCATCAAATCCCCATAAGCAAGCATACGGTGAAGATTTGGGTTTTTACTCGATTTCGATACAACCTTCGGTAAACTTGAAAAGGGTCAGAACTTTGACATCAATCATTGCAATTGAAGATTGGAATAGGTTCATGACATCTATAAGAAGGTGCATATAAAGTTTTACGAGTTTTTGATCAATTGATCAAAAGATACATCAATTTTCATTTTTGAAGTCGTGCTAATTTTACTGTTCATATGACTGTTTTTGATATTCACCGGTACTACCGGGGTATTGTAGCTTGGTAGTGCCGATTTTACTATTTATTCTAGCGCTACCGCCTGTTTAACTACGTTAGTGCCACCCTAGAAGTGAATTCCTTAGAAAATTCATTTTTCCATACTTGTTTGACCGAGAGAGGTTTTGATTAGTTTCTTTGGAGGAAAATTTCGTTTGGCTAAATTTTATTTGACTTCTATTTACCCTTCTAGTTGCCTTTCATAAAAAAATGACTTGTTGATGGAAAATGCTTGGGTTGGTGATGATGAACATGACTTAGGATGGAAAAGTGATTTACGATTGAAATGTTTGTGAAAGCTACTATTCCTACTACTTTTTTTCTTGCTTTGTAATCTATTCTTGTTTATCTTGAATCTTTGTCAGCTCATGAACCATAGCCTATCCTTTGTACTAAGCCATGCATGTAGAATATTAGATTTGCATTACATGCATGACTTGTTTGAGTGCTCAAAGTACTCACCCCACAACAACACAACTTCAGTTGAAGAAGAAGCAACCCTGCTCGGAGGAGGAGTATCGAGGAGCCGACGAACTAGGGAGCGAGCCCGGGCGATTACTCGTGGCAAATTGGTTGGCGCCACGAGTTTATTTTATTTCATTGCATTTGAATATTTTAATAAGTCTTAAGCCTGCGCAGGCGATATCTTTGTAACTTGACCATAAGGTCAATCAACTAGTTTGAGTATTTAATTAAAGTACTTATTATTTCGTTGGATATATGCGTGATATGTACCGATGTTGCAAGCTGTGTGCACTAAGCGTGATCTGGACTAGTCTTTGAAACACGAGGGTCCGGATTGCAAATTCGGGTCCCGACAACTATGCTTCATATGTGGTTAGCGCATTGCCCAAAAATCTTTGGTGCAAAAATAGATATTTCATTGCAACATGCTAGCACCTGAAGTCTATCGCAATTCAGTGCAAATTTCCTCTTTCTTCCCTTATTATGTCTTCAAATTTTGCCAACCGAATATAACAATATAGCTCTGTACCATATTTTTACTATATAAACATTACTTTTGAAAATGCCAATTTATTTTACCTTTTGTCGTGCAGGTTCAGCCTTTGCCTTCTTTTGGTTTATTAAGCACAAAAGGATAGCAACATGCCTATTCACGCACTATAGCAATGGTTTTCTGATCGAAATTTCACTGTCTAAACTATGGCCATAGCAATCATTCAGAATATTTTAACATTGGGATTCAGATGTGTTTTGCTGTGGTGGTTATTAATTTCCCCTTTTATTCTATTGGAATGTGAATATCTATCTCACATTATTCTCAATGTATTACGACCATTAGTTTCTGGATTTTTATGAACTGTTCCACGGTTAGTCTGCTGCTTTGGAGCATAGTAGGCCTCTTTCCACAAATGTACATGAAGTCATGAAGTGCCGACATTCAGAGGAAGTGATGAGAAGAAGATAAGTAAGGAAATATATGTGTGTTCGATTATCGGATTTGTAGCATACCAAGAGATATTGTGAACTTGTTAATAAATATTGTGTCTCTATACCAAACTATAGTTTCTTAAAAAAAATGGAGACAAATGGCATCTAAGCAAATCTATGTTATACATTGTCTCTTCATTGGTTTCCAAGCTCAATATTGTCTCTTTCAAATTGGGTTCGAGTACAAGATGGATTACCTTTGCAAAGACAAGTGGAAAATGGCTTCACGATTTTGAATGCAACATGCTAAATATTAAGCAATAAAATCATGTATCATTTTTTTTGTGTTCTTGTGAGAAATCATTGGGAGGTCTACCTATGTGTTTGATGAGTAATTAACTATGTTTGAGCTTGGGATGCTTAGATTTGAGTTTATTTTGAATTTATTGTTGAATTTGAAGTGATTTGAGCAACTGTTAGTTGAAACGCCACTACCAACCTTGGAACGGCGGTTGTGCCGGCCAGGCGACACTACCGGTCTAGGAGTGGTGGTAGTGCCCTCTGTGGTAATCTTAGGCCAGAAGCGGTAGCTATTTTTCAATAAGGGTTTTGTCTATAGGTTTTGCAAGGGCAGTACTACAGGCCTCTAGATGGTGGTAGTTATTTTCTAGGGAGTGAAAAATGGTTTCAGCCAGGGCAGTACTATCATCCCAAGAATGGCAGTAGTACTGGCCCTAGGAGCGGTGGCGCCAACTTTGGCAGCGAATTATGGGCATTCTCTGTTGAATTTTAAAATTGTATTGCACATATTATGCACAGTGCTACGTGACAGTTTGGTTGTTTATGTTGGTTGCAGGACTTCAGAGCTAGATCATGGTGAGGCGGAAGAGATCGGGACTAGACTAGGAGAGCTGAGGTCCAAAATGGTCAAAGGGCACTTTGGAAGATGGTGAGGTGAGAAATGATTAAGAGCTAGGAAGATCGGGAGCAGGCGTGAAGCACTAATGATTAGACATAATGGGCAATGGTATGGACCAGGACTAGACTCAGGGGGAGTTGAGGTTCAGAACGGTTAAGAAAGCTATAGCCGTCATGGTGAAGTGGTCAAGGATATATGACACGCCAAGTGACTTAGGCCTGTTTACAAGCGATGACGGTTTGGGGAAGTCCGGACGTGTGAGAGGCTTGGTAGGAAGTCATTGGGGCCACATGGTGGATGACAAAGTATGGGCGATGTTTTGAGTAGAAGGAAAAGACCGGTCATAGGCAAATTGATAATTTGTTCATTACCGGGGATCGAGGCAATTTGAAAAACTGCGGTGGTGGTCTAAGTTGTTTAGGTCAAACCAAAGTGGAGATGAACACGAATTCGGGCTCATGGAGCGAATTAAAGCGTCTTGTGAAGGTCAATTTGAGAAATGTGCATGCATAAGTGTAAAACCCGTTATGTGTATTGGGTTATCAGGTTAGCGCATGTAAATATAGATGGTATCCACTTGTGTGTCCAGGTTTTAGGGTTAGAATTGCCTCCTCTATATAAGGAGATGTAGAGGGAGGTGAGGCTCCATGCCACTAAGTCTAGGAGAAGGATTAGGGTTTCTACAATATTTTGATTTTTTTTTGTATATGTGAGTGCTCCTTAGGAGTTTTACCCTTAAATGAGAGGCTTTGTAATCATCCATCTTACGCTGAAATAAAGATCAAATTCATGCTCAAGCTTTGCCTCTTGTTTTAATCTTCCCTCTTCTTGAGTTTTGATCTTTCTTGTTTGGTTTCTTCTTCTTTTGATCTTATGTTGCCACAGATGAGTGATTGATAGACATATCCTCTAGAGATCATATCCCAATCATTTAGGCAAGCTCTCACTTTTCATCAAGAGATTATCAAGAAATTGGTTTTTTAACTTGAAAGAGAAGGATTTATGAAAGATTGTGTTTTAGGGGCAATTTCTTTGGAGCTCTTGCTTACTGTGATATGTGGGAAGCCATTTAAGGTTATCTTGATCATCAAATCCCCATAAGCAAGCATACGGTGAAGATTTGGGTTTTACTCGATTCGATACAACCTTGGTAAACTTGAAAAGGGTCGAACTTTGACATCAATCATTGCAATTGAAGATTGGAATAGGTTCATGACATCTATAAGAAGGTGCATATAAAGTTTTACGAGTTTTTGATCAATTGATCAAAAGATACATCAATTTTCATTTTTGAAGTCGTGCTAATTTTACTGTTCATATGACTGTTTTTGATATTCACCGTACTACCGGGGTATTGTAGCTTGGTAGTGCCGATTTTACTATTTATTCTAGCGCTACACTTTGTTTAACTACGTTAGTGCCACCCTAGAAGTGAATTCCTTAGAAAATTCATTTTTCCATACTTGTTTGACCGAGAGAGGTTTTGATTAGTTTCTTTGGAGGAAAATTTCGTTTGGCTAAATTTTATTTGACTTCTATTTACCCCTTCTAGTTGCCTTTCCGGTCATTCATCTTGGTTAGGCATTAATTATTAGAAATGACTTCTAAATTATTCGTTACATTTTCTGGCAATGCTGATTACATATGAGTTGTGCACATTTAATTTTTTTCATTTTCATTTTGAAAGGAAATGGAAATGGAGCCTGATTTTTTCTTCATTCTCTCTTTGAGTGGAAATGGAAAAGAAGCCTGCTATTTTTTTCCTTACTATTTTGAATGGAAACGGAAGTGAAGCATGATTTTTTTCACTATCATTCTAAATGGAAATTGAAATAAAGCCGGCATTGCCTCAGCTTGTAGTTCTCAACTAAGTCAAAGTTCAAACTGGTTGTTCGTTGTATAATTTTGAAGCAAGATATGTTATGGAAAAGGTGTATTGCACGTGCACGGTTACCTGTGGTAATGAAAAGCCCCGGTAGAAAAAACAATGCTAGTTTATTGAACCTTCAAATTTAATCAAATAATTATTTTAGGCCCTAATTAGCGTTCAAAAGCAAATATCCACGGAGGTATGCAGATTATTGTTGGTGCTTGTAGGGCTGTAAAAACAAACTTAGAGGTTTGCAAGCTACTCAAGCTCAGTTTGTTCTAAACTTGATTTGAGCTCGGTTCAAGTTCTAAACGAGCCAAACTCGAGATTGATCCTAAACTTACAAGGTTCACCGAGCAAAGCTTGAATAGTTCGTGAGTCTAGTAAATTTACAAATTACATGTTAAATATTACTATATATTAATTCTCACCGAGTTTACTTGAGCCGAACTCGAGTTTGAATATTTTTTTATTGTTGAAAAATAGTTTATATTAAATTGTTTACCATTATTAAACTTACTTGAACCGAGCTCACATCTACTCGAGTTTAGTCTGAACTCGAACAACTCTAGCTCGACGACTCACTTAAGCTCGTTTACCGCCCAAGTTGCTTGGTTGGGTACATTTTGATAGCCATGGACCATGGTAGGCCTAATAATTGCCAAGCAGATTTCAAATAGCCGTGGAGTTAGGAATGGGAGTTTTTTAATGGTTTCTATGTATGCCATGTAGGATAAAAAGCTTAGGTGGCAATGAATTAATGCAGAGAGAGAAGGTTAGAGTTTCTTAAACTAGAAATGGTTTCTTCATTAAATGCTTTGGCTAAGAAACCATAAAAAACTGCATTGTGGGTATGGTGGTTTCTTATGCATGTCTAGGGTGATGAAAAAGTAATAGTTAAATATTAAATGATAAAACCATGTTAAGAAACAATGCATTGTAGCTTTTGTATAAATTAGTGTTTCTTAGTGACATGGATGTCTTTGAAACAAGTAGAAGAAACTCTCCATTGAGAATGCCCTTACTCAGGGTGGGTACGTAGGGTAGGAGTGGCTGTCGGAGTTCCACTGCAACCAAAAGACTAGTCCCTATTTGATGTAGAATTTATACTTACGTAAAGCAAACAACGGGTGTAAATTATTTTTATAGTAGAAACTCTATAAAAATTATACGTATAAATTTTTTAAAAATTCTTAAAAATTATCGTACATAATAGAGGTTAGCTTATATAATTCTGTAAAATTTGAAGACCAAACTTAATCGCATTCAAATGATATGAAAAAGACAAATTTGGCCTAAATAGTGATTTTTCCTTGTTCATATACATATATATTTGTCTTGCTGCTTATTAATTTCATATCTTTCAAATATAATCAAGTTTGGTCTTTAAATTTTTACAAGGTTGCTGAAACTAAAATCCCCTACGTATGATAATTTTTGAGAATTTTTGAAAACTTGTACATATAATTTTTTTGAAGTTTACACGATAAAGATGGTTTACACCTAATATGTGTGTGTATATATACACGTATATATGTATATATACATATGCATGTGTATATACATATATATGAAAATTGTAAAATTTTGCCCGTGGTTCTTGATAGGTATCTCGCAATATCTGATGCTAAGTCGAAGTTGGGTTAGTGTGGAGTATATGGACCCCGGGTATCTGCATGGCAGGTCGTGAGGACCACCTGGGAGGGGATAGGCCAAGCCGAGTACATGAAGATGGATATTGCCCAAGAGGCGGTGCCATCTTGCGCAGAAGGAAACCCGAAGATGGAAATCGACCACCTTAGGAGGATACAATTGTAATCCTATCCGCTATCATGTTTAACGGATAAGGAAAGAGATACAATCTCCGCCTTGTAACCGATTAGGACTCTTCTTTGTAACCCTCCTCCGCTATATAAAGGGGTGGGGGAGAGAGAGAAGAACGAGAGAGAACATCTAATCGGCAATCACTAGCCACATATAATTCGAAGCACAGGACTAGGGTATTATCTCCACCGTGAGAGCCGAACTCAGTATACATCGGGTGTTCTTGTGCTACCATCGAGTTTGGGTCAGTAGCGTAGCCCCCTTTTCATTATTGTCGGTAACAAACGTCGACAGTTAGGTTTCCAAATGAGATATGCAAGTTGAGATGTCCTTGGTTTGTAGGCTTGTAAACGAGTCGAGAGTAAACTTAGTAATAATAAATAATTTAATATAGACTATTTTTCAATAATAAAAATATTTAAACTTAAGCTCAGCTCGAGTAAGCTCGATAAAAGTTAATATATAATAATATTTAATAAATAATTTGTACATTTATCAGGATCGCAAGTTATTCGAGCTCGGCTCGGTGAAGCTTGTGAGCTTGGGATCAAACTCGAATTCGATTCGTTTGGAGCTCGAACCAAACTGAGCTTGAGTTTTCCTTTTTTTCGTCCCATAGGTGTGGAGGTGTAAACCAGCTAGACTTCGGTTCACCTTTGGTAGTCAGGGTTTCAAAAACCGATTTTAAAAAACCGGTTCAAAATTCACGGTACAAAAACCGCAAAAACTACTCGAAAAACATCAGAAACCGAATGGTTAAGAAATAAAAAAGTTTTGAAAAAAATTCCAAAAAAATAAAAAACCGAGAGTTTTTATGAAAAACCGCTCTGTTTTCACCGAAAATCGACACGACCAATTGAATGTTTTTAAAAATTTTAATTTTTTTAATTAGACCAATTTACCGAACGGTTTTGAATCTCAAACCGAAACGGTAAGGTCGAAAACCACAGTTTTCGAGCGGTTTTCGTCGGTTTTTGAAACCCTGCTAAAGGTATCCGGTAGTCATTCGCTTATACGGTTGATAAGTCTCAGGGGAGCAAATATTAAAGCCAACTATAGTCAACTTACAAATCACACTTCTTCCCAGTTGGAGTGAGACCAAGAATGGAGGTACAAGTTGACCTAGGACAAAGAGCTTGTGCATGCATTGACTTTTGAGCATTGCTTTGGTAAGAGCTGGTGAGCTGGTCAGACTGCTATGGAGAAACGGGGCAAGAAGAGGGAGATAAGACGATGAATAATATATAAAAACAGTTATTAACACAACACATAACCAAGCTGATCAAGGTACATAAAAAACATAACATCAACTGATTTAGTTTTTTTTTTCCAGATATAAATGGTTTTAGGAACAGCTAACTGCATTGTTGAATGATGCCAATGCGTGATAGTAGTATTTACAAGGTCAGAGGATAGCTCATTGCTCTGCACTGAACTATAGAGCTAAGGATTAGAAATGGAATAAGTCCAATTTACAATTCTAAACTTTAGCATTGGTTCAGTTTTCAACCCTAAACTCTGAAACTGTTCAAATTAGGACCTCAAACTTACAAAACCATTCACTTTAACTTTCTTGACCCAAACCATGATGGTTTTGTCTGATGTGGCGATTACATGCACCAGTTTCATTGACGTGGCATGCATGCGTGCATCCACTTAAGCCTCCACGTCATCCTAGCATCTAGGCATTCACCTTGAAGATCTTGAGCAGCTCCGACAGCATCTGCCTTGCTGCCCTTTATCATCTTTGTAGACCACCGTGGAGGGAAGGCAACATGGTGGCTGGGTTGGCAAAAACGGAACGATCAGAGAGAGGCGAGTCCAAAGGCCGTGGTTGGTTGAAATCTCACAAGAGGCAGGATAGTGGCGGTAGTTCTAGACCGAAAATAGGGAAGACGATGATGGCGTTGTTCTCCTGTGGACCAAACCCAAATTGGTTGAAGGGGAACGAACAGGATGCTTGGGAACACGATACGACATGGGCACTTTTGGGAATATCTTACTAAGTTGGTCGGAACGGCGAGGTGAACAATGTCAAGACAGTTTCAGTCAAGAGAGTACTTGAGGATGACGAGGCATTTGGGGTCAGAGATGACACTAAGGTAGTCCATGGAGGAAGATCCGCGTTGGACCAGATTCGCGGCGACGGTGGGAAGGCCACGGAGGCAAGGAGGAAGGCTGTGGAGGCCCTTCTCGTGGCTCGTAAGGGCCATCTTCATCCCTGAGCTCGGCTCACCGGTTGTAGGGCATATTCCTCCACCTACCTCCCTCCCTCTTGCTCGATTGAGGCTCATGGAGTCACGGGAGTGGAGCTTGGCCTAGAGCTCCGATGGTGACTCCAATTTCTCTCACTCTCGATTAGAGATGAGAGGAAGAAGCAGTGGAAGTCTCGGGGCAGCAGTGCGGTGGCTTCCCAGGGCAGGGGAGTTCTAGCAGAGGTGAGCAGATTCGGTCAGGGTCAAGTCCAGGGTTAAACCATTTTTTGAAAAAACTACTCGAAATTCAAAATTCAAAAATCAGAAATATCGAGTGAAAAATCACTTGAAAATCATCAGAAACCCTAGGGTTAAAAAATAAAAAAATATGAAAAAATCGAAAACCACCCGGTTTTCATGAAAACCGATCTGACCAATTGAATGTTCTTTAGAGTGGTTTTTAAGTGATTTTTGCTTAGTTTCTTTGAAATTCAAGCAGTTTTCACCGATTTTTGACCGGTTTATGTCGCATAAATTTTTTACCAATTTTTTTGATTTTTTTTGAACTAAACCGATTTACCGACGGTTTGAATCTCGAACCGTAGCAATATAGTCGAAAACCGTGGTTTTGGTTTTCAAGCGATTTTTATCGGTTTTTTAAACCTTGATCGAGTCGATTCGCGAGGAAGAGGCCGACGACGGTGAGGATCAACGGATCCATGGCCGGCAGCAAAGAAGCAAGCAAACCCCAAGCTGCCACTAACCTTTCACTCCTCACGCGCTTCGGCCATGAGCAAGAGGAGGGACTTCAGCAGTGGCACCAGCGTAATTGAACTTGTTCCTTTAGAAATCAATGATGATACTGCACATACTTCACCGGCGGTTGGGACGAGGCTACAAGGTGCAAATCTCCACGTACGCTGTACGCATAACCTTCACAGATTATTAGCGCCAGAGTCCTAAGCATCTGCACGGCTGCATGTACCCCAATACATCTCTCTACTCGCGTGTTTGACTGCACTTTGAGCAGCAGCAGCCTAGACGCTACTCTACAATGGAGTAATGGACCATCCTCCTACATCTAGCCGGCTAGCCCTCCTCGATAAAGGCTTCACTTCACAACAGTAAAACAGAGATCAAACAAACAAAAATAAGAAATAAATAACTTTAAGAGAGGTGTTTCTATTTTTTTTGACAGATATATAAATATTAAAGTATAAATAAAAGATCGATGGTAATTACTTATCCATTCATTTTCTTAAAAATTTGTACAACTTATATTGCTCATCTCTACTATATAAAGTAAAAGTTTCTTTCTACGTCATTTCATCAAAATTACCCACCTTTGCCACTGCTCTTTAATTACCCACCTTTATCCGTGTCACTTCATCAAATTTACCCACTTTTGCCACTGCTCTTTAATTATCCACCTTTACCACTGTTAGTGCTCTTTGCAAATAAACTTTTTATCGTAAATTGAGTTTCCATTGCAACGTATGGGCACATAACTAAGAACTTATAAAGAGAAGGCCAAAGCAAGAAAACAAAAGGCAAACTTATCCCCCCCTCCCCCTTTGCCAAGATCCTTCCTGCCTTGCTTCTACTACTATATAGCACCCCCCCCCCCCTTTCCATTCTAGAGAGACAAACAGAGGGTGGTGAGCAAGTCAAGGGTAGATAGACAAAGAGGCAGAGACTCCATGCTTGTGAGATGAGACTGAGGGGTGGTGGTGGCTCTAGGTGTGTGGTATGATGGTGGGAGGTGAGCTTGTGCTGGCTGCTCTGGTGATCCTGCTTGCCTTGCTTCTGACTCTGGTGTTGAGCCACTTCTTGCCTTTGCTTCTGAATCCCAGGGCTCCCAAGGGTAGCTTTGGGTGGCCTCTCCTTGGTGAGACCCTGAGGTTCCTCAGCCCTCATGCTTCCAACACCCTGGGCAGCTTCTTGGAGGATCACTGCTCCAGGTAATCAGCATCAGTAACATTTTTATCACCACCACACAGCCAGCTAGCACAAATCTTCTTAATGCAATAAGTGTAGTATCATTATTTAATGTGACAGCAAAAGGTAATGTTGCTGTCCTGTCAGCAGTATAACCTCCTTTTTCTTTCTGAGGCCGTAATATCAATATGAATTAGAGTGTAGTTTGTGTCGGCGCGTGTAACTTGCTTCTGAAGAAGTGAAAAAAAAAGGAAAGGTAGCACACTAACACTAGCATGGCAATGTTGTTGATATGCCGATATTGATGCAGGTATGGGAGGGTGTTCAAGTCCCATCTGTTCTGCACGCCCACCATAGTGTCCTGTGACCAAGAACTGAACCACTTCATCCTGCAGAATGAGGAGAGGCTGTTCCAGTGCAGCTACCCCAGGCCAATTCACGGCATACTGGGAAAGTCCTCCATGCTGGTAGTCCTGGGGGAGGACCACAAGAGGCTCAGGAACCTTGCTCTAGCCCTGGTCGCCTCCACAAAGCTCAAGCCCAGCTACCTTGGCGACATTGAGAAGATTGCACTGCGCATAGTTGGGTCATGGCGTGGCAAGACCAGCAAGGACAAGAACTGCACGGTCAAGGTTCTCGCCTTCTGTGAGGAGGCAAGAAAGGTTAGCAAGTGTACTAACTAAACCAGAGCCATCACTAGCTAGAGGGACATGATCCCTTGAAACATGGAAGAAAAACTCTGCACCTGTTACCTACATCATCATATTGTTACTTGCTGCTGCATGAATCTTTTCCCAAGGTGTCTTTGACTTATCAGGGTCTTTTTTCTTTTCTTTTCTTTTTTTTACTCATTTTTTGGGATGTGCTCTTTCCTTGAGAAGCACAGTTTGCATTCAGTGTGATAGTGAAGCAGGTGCTGGGGCTGTCACCAGAGGAGCCAGTCACAGCCATGATACTGGAGGACTTCCTCGCCTTCATGAAGGGCCTCATCTCTTTCCCTCTCTACATCCCAGGGACCCCATATGCCAAAGCTGTCCAAGTAATTAAGATATCTTTTGCGGCAGTTTGTTAAACTGTCTAAGTTTCAAGCCTTATTGTATACTTGCCATCATATCTCATCAAACTAGCTAGTACACACGCTATGTTTACATTAAAGACGTGTTGTAATAACACTGGTTCTCTTGTCTGGTGATCCTCACAGGCCAGAGAGAGGATATCAAGCACTGTGAAGGGTATTATTGAGGAGAGGAGGAGCACTGGTTCCTGCAAGAAGGGTGATTTCCTTGATGTGCTCCTCTCAAGCAATGAGCTTTCTGATGAGGAGAAAGTGAGCTTTGTGCTGGACTCCCTGCTAGGAGGATATGAGACCACCTCACTCTTGATCTCCATGGTTGTGTATTTCCTTGGGCAGTCAGCTGAAGATCTGGACCTAGTCAAGGTACTTGCATGCTTCCCATGGTGAAGGTAGCCACAGGTGATTGGTAGTTGGGTGACTAACTATATATGAACATGCTATTCGTATGCAGAGGGAGCATCAGGGCATAAGATCTAGCAAAGGGAAGGAGGAATGCTTGAGCTCTGAGGACTACAGGAAGATGGAATATACCCAACATGTAAGATCATCATTCCATACATGCCTTGGGATTAATTAGTTAGCCAGGAGCATTTTTCTATTACCAGCAATCTACACAAATATGTGACCCTCCAAATTTTATTTTATTTTTCCTTATTCAGACCATTTGTCCATATATATGCCTGCCTATATCTAGAATTTTTACTAGAGCAGAAAAAATTCTTTATAAAACAGTGAAAAGGGGGAAAGGGAGTTGTTCTTAATAATGGAAATGGGGTGGTGATGCACGAGTGCATGCCCTTACAGGTTATCAATGAGGCGCTGAGATGTGGCAACATTGTCAAGTTTGTCCACAGGAAGGCCCTCAAAGATGTCAGATATAAAGGTAATTAACCCCTACGTGAGGCTTTCGTTGCAGATTACATTGTGCTCATCACATGATAATGGATCAGGCAAAGGGAATGGTTGCACCTTTATTGCTGATTTTTAAGCATTGTTATTCCTAAAATACCTAGCTTTTGATAGAAGATGCTCAAAAGCAAGTGGCTCATTTTTTTTTCTCTGTTACAGAGTATCTGATTCCATCAGGTTGGAAGGTCCTACCTGTTTTCAGCGCTGTTCATTTGAACCCCTCGCTTCATGGAAATGCCCAACAATTTCAGCCTTGTAGATGGGAGGTATGTCTGTTTTTCATAGCCTGTGCATGGAGAATTGGAGATACCATATTGGTAATGAACTAAGGAATAAAGTTTTAGGTCATTAAGTTTTAGCTTTGTCGTAATATACTTTTCTAGAATACTATTAATATGTGCAATGAAAAGGTTAGAGCACCTATCAGGAGAGCTTATCTGGAGCTGAAAGAATCTTCTTTAAAGGATGTTCTCTAACTAATTGCTACCTTTAATTAGTGAGTGTCCAACTATCACATAATTACTTGCAACTATTCTGGTAGCTTCAGATGCCAAGCAAGCTCTGCCTGAGGCTGTAGTGCCTTTTGTACATGGTCCTAACCATGATTCCTCACTCAAAGCCAGCATTCTTGGCTTTCCTTCATTTTCTAGTTTCCTTGATGAAGTTAATGGTTTGATTGATTCATGTGTATGCCTTATCTGATTGATTGATGCGCCAGGGTGCAAGCCAAGGGACAAGCAAAAAGTTTACGCCGTTTGGTGGTGGCCCCCGGCTCTGCCCTGGATCAGAGCTTGCCAAAGTAGAGGCTGCTTTCTTCCTCCATCACCTTGTGCTCAATTTCAGGTAAAACAAAAGGGCATATTTGTCCTACCCGAGTAAGAGATACATAGGTATTCCACTGATGCAGTCAGAGCAACCAAATCGACAAATCGAAGAAGCAATGAATAGACATGGAAAAATATTTTAAAGAAAAATCAACTTAGGAAACTAATGCAATGGGGACGACGTTAAATAGGGGACACACGAACAGGAACACATATGGATGCAGTTATCAGTCCGAAACTAATAATACATTGGCAACAAGGCTATTACAAACAACTAGTCTCTCATTTATATTCTTTGTCGACGAGGACCGCAAGTCTGAAATCAGCCTGTGTATTTTCGGAACTGGCACTGTAGAACGTAGCAACAGACGACAACGCACAGTACAAACATGGCAGCATGGAGTTTTCGATAAGTAGAGGCTATGCAAGTTGAGTGGTACCATACCACCATACAAGATAAAAAAGAGTGTCGTAGTATGATGAAGCTCCCAAATCAGGTTCATAAAAAGCTTTTCTTTTTCAGAGTAAGAGAAAAGGGCTTACTGAATCTCGATGTTACAGTGTTTGGCTGATCATCCTTCTTCGTTTGTTGAAAATTCGGTGACCTTGCAGATGGAGGATCGATGGCGATGAGATTCCGATGGCATACCCGTACGTGGAGTTCCAGAGAGGTCTGCCGATAGAAATCGAGCCCATTTGTTCTGAATCTTGACCGGCAGCGTGGTGTGGGAGGGTGTTCAAGTCCCATCTGTTCTGCACGCCCACCATAGTGTCCTGTGACCAAGAACTGAACCACTTCATCCTGCAGAATGAGGAGAGGCTGTTCCAGTGCAGCTACCCCAGGCCAATTCACGGCATACTGGGAAAGTCCTCCATGCTGGTAGTCCTGGGGGAGGACCACAAGAGGCTCAGGAACCTTGCTCTAGCCCTGGTCGCCTCCACAAAGCTCAAGCCCAGCTACCTTGGCGACATTGAGAAGATTGCACTGCGCATAGTTGGGTCATGGCGTGGCAAGACCAGCAAGGACAAGAACTGCACGGTCAAGGTTCTCGCCTTCTGTGAGGAGGCAAGAAAGGTTAGCAAGTGTACTAACTAAACCAGAGCCATCACTAGCTAGAGGGACATGATCCCTTGAAACATGGAAGAAAAACTCTGCACCTGTTACCTACATCATCATATTGTTACTTGCTGCTGCATGAATCTTTTCCCAAGGTGTCTTTGACTTATCAGGGTCTTTTTTCTTTTCTTTTCTTTTTTTTACTCATTTTTTGGGATGTGCTCTTTCCTTGAGAAGCACAGTTTGCATTCAGTGTGATAGTGAAGCAGGTGCTGGGGCTGTCACCAGAGGAGCCAGTCACAGCCATGATACTGGAGGACTTCCTCGCCTTCATGAAGGGCCTCATCTCTTTCCCTCTCTACATCCCAGGGACCCCATATGCCAAAGCTGTCCAAGTAATTAAGATATCTTTTGCGGCAGTTTGTTAAACTGTCTAAGTTTCAAGCCTTATTGTATACTTGCCATCATATCTCATCAAACTAGCTAGTACACACGCTATGTTTACATTAAAGACGTGTTGTAATAACACTGGTTCTGTTGTCTGGTGATCCTCACAGGCCAGAGAGAGGATATCAAGCACTGTGAAGGGTATTATTGAGGAGAGGAGGAGCACTGGTTCCTGCAAGAAGGGTGATTTCCTTGATGTGCTCCTCTCAAGCAATGAGCTTTCTGATGAGGAGAAAGTGAGCTTTGTGCTGGACTCCCTGCTAGGAGGATATGAGACCACCTCACTCTTGATCTCCATGGTTGTGTATTTCCTTGGGCAGTCAGCTGAAGATCTGGACCTAGTCAAGGTACTTGCATGCTTCCCATGGTGAAGGTAGCCACAGGTGATTGGTAGTTGGGTGACTAACTATATATGAACATGCTATTCGTATGCAGAGGGAGCATCAGGGCATAAGATCTAGCAAAGGGAAGGAGGAATGCTTGAGCTCTGAGGACTACAGGAAGATGGAATATACCCAACATGTAAGATCATCATTCCATACATGCCTTGGGATTAATTAGTTAGCCAGGAGCATTTTTCTATTACCAGCAATCTACACAAATATGTGACCCTCCAAATTTTATTTTATTTTTCCTTATTCAGACCATTTGTCCATATATATGCCTGCCTATATCTAGAATTTTTACTAGAGCAGAAAAAATTCTTTATAAAACAGTGAAAAGGGGGAAAGGGAGTTGTTCTTAATAATGGAAATGGGGTGGTGATGCACGAGTGCATGCCCTTACAGGTTATCAATGAGGCGCTGAGATGTGGCAACATTGTCAAGTTTGTCCACAGGAAGGCCCTCAAAGATGTCAGATATAAAGGTAATTAACCCCTACGTGAGGCTTTCGTTGCAGATTACATTGTGCTCATCACATGATAATGGATCAGGCAAAGGGAATGGTTGCACCTTTATTGCTGATTTTTAAGCATTGTTATTCCTAAAATACCTAGCTTTTGATAGAAGATGCTCAAAAGCAAGTGGCTCATTTTTTTTTCTCTGTTACAGAGTATCTGATTCCATCAGGTTGGAAGGTCCTACCTGTTTTCAGCGCTGTTCATTTGAACCCCTCGCTTCATGGAAATGCCCAACAATTTCAGCCTTGTAGATGGGAGGTATGTCTGTTTTTCATAGCCTGTGCATGGAGAATTGGAGATACCATATTGGTAATGAACTAAGGAATAAAGTTTTAGGTCATTAAGTTTTAGCTTTGTCGTAATATACTTTTCTAGAATACTATTAATATGTGCAATGAAAAGGTTAGAGCACCTATCAGGAGAGCTTATCTGGAGCTGAAAGAATCTTCTTTAAAGGATGTTCTCTAACTAATTGCTACCTTTAATTAGTGAGTGTCCAACTATCACATAATTACTTGCAACTATTCTGGTAGCTTCAGATGCCAAGCAAGCTCTGCCTGAGGCTGTAGTGCCTTTTGTACATGGTCCTAACCATGATTCCTCACTCAAAGCCAGCATTCTTGGCTTTCCTTCATTTTTTCTAGTTTCCTTGATGAAGTTAATGGTTTGATTGATTCATGTGTATGCCTTATCTGATTGATTGATGCGCCAGGGTGCAAGCCAAGGGACAAGCAAAAAGTTTACGCCGTTTGGTGGTGGCCCCCGGCTCTGCCCTGGATCAGAGCTTGCCAAAGTAGAGGCTGCTTTCTTCCTCCATCACCTTGTGCTCAATTTCAGGTAAAACAAAAGGGCATATTTGTCCTACCCGAGTAAGAGATACATAGGTATTCCACTGATGCAGTCAGAGCAACCAAATCGACAAATCGAAGAAGCAATGAATAGACATGGAAAAATATTTTAAAGAAAAATCAACTTAGGAAACTAATGCAATGGGGACGACGTTAAATAGGGGACACACGAACAGGAACACATATGGATGCAGTTATCAGTCCGAAACTAATAATACATTGGCAACAAGGCTATTACAAACAACTAGTCTCTCATTTATATTCTTTGTCGACGAGGACCGCAAGTCTGAAATCAGCCTGTGTATTTTCGGAACTGGCACTGTAGAACGTAGCAACAGACGACAACGCACAGTACAAACATGGCAGCATGGAGTTTTCGATAAGTAGGCTATGCAAGTTGAGTGGTACCATACCACCATACAAGATAAAAAAGAGTGTCGTAGTATGATGAAGCTCCCAAATCAGGTTCATAAAAAGCTTTTCTTTTTCAGAGTAAGAGAAAAGGGCTTACTGAATCTCGATGTTACAGTGTTTGGCTGATCATCCTTCTTCGTTTGTTGAAAATTCGGTGACCTTGCAGATGGAGGATCGATGGCGATGAGATTCCGATGGCATACCCGTACGTGGAGTTCCAGAGAGGTCTGCCGATAGAAATCGAGCCCATTTGTTCTGAATCTTGACCGGCAGCGTGGTGTGTTCATCAGTTAGGCCCCAAAGAGAGCGCAAGGTGCATGCGAGATCGATGATGATTAGACAGTGAACAAGATTGCAAGAAGTGAAGAAACATTGAGGACTAGCTTAGCAGTAGCTGGCATGAGGAGGCTGATATTGTAATTTGCTGTACATGGTGTAGATATATTTTGTCCATGGCGATTACTTGGGGTGGTTGTGGTTGGCTCTTCACCCTGTAACATTCTCCACTGTTTCGATACTATTCTACAGAAAAAAAATTGGGCTCTTGGGATTTAGAAGGGTTTTGTCATTTCTATTTTTTCTAGGACTCAACAAGGCTGAAATATTTAAGAACGCAACATAATCGAAACTTTGAAAGAGCACTCCTATAGTCCTATCCTTACAAAATAGACAGCTAACCCGTTTGGAATGTAGGATCAGGAGGAATTGAATCGATTTCTACGAAATTCCTCCATACTGGCATAGGATAACGGAATGCCAGGATTTTTGGGCGAAGTTCGTAGGACTTTGGATAATGTAAAACAAAACATCAGAGCCAATTGGAGGCTTTGGCAGAAGGGGGGAGTCGATTTGTTGTCCAGTATTGCCACATAATAGTCTCGATTCTGTTTAGGTGCGTGAAAAAACAATAACATCTTTGGCCCATGCAGGTCTCGAACCTGCGACCTTCGCGCCGAGCTAATGGGCCAAAGCTGATTAAGAGGGCAAGAACTCCTTTTCCTTAATTTCATTGTTCATACCTCCTCTGCTAAATTAGTCCGAATATATGCTTCCAAAGTGGGATGAATAACGATGTACTGACAAATGACAATGAGCTCATTACCAACCACCCTGCAATGGGAAATATCTAGGTATAATGCCAATGGTTTCTACCAAGACATAACAGTGCAACATTCAGCTGCTGAAGGAAAGCAATCGTTTGTTCAGAACAAGAACAAAGTATGGTGTCCTCAATCCTCCAAACATCATTTCATGCCACTGCATTTATTTATGAGAATCATAATTACAACACATTTGCAGCAATTCCGGCCGACAAGATTTCAAGTGTTCCACGAGTGCACAAACCAGAGAAAACACAGTTTCTAACATCTGATTGAACAGTCGAAAATAACGAGAGAAGCAAATAGATCAAAAGTAATCAATTTTAACGTGTCCTTAAGACGGGCAAGTCATCCTACCAATCGGTGACACACTGACACCACTGAACTTTAGGTCATATTATTTAGGTTTCAGGAAATCCGGCTGGTTAGTGACTGATCTAACCCATGCTATTTGTGATCATTCACATATGTGAGATCATGTAGAGGTCAACCCATGGATGTGTGATGAGTATTTGACATTTGTTAAGTATGTGTCGATTTGTGTGAATTTATTTTAGTTTAGAAAACTGAATTTGCAATTTTGAATTGCAGTCAGCCTTCTCAGTGAGGTTGAGTGATGCATTTAATTAGGAATTCATATTGTGTTAATTATAAATTGCATATCTTGTGAATAGTGCTATGTGATGGGTTTCTCTTGTTTATGATGGTTGCAGGACTTAGAGTTAGGTCATGATGAGGCAGAGGAGGTCGAGACTAGACTAGAAGAGCTGAGGTTCAGACGATCAGATGACACTAAAGATGACTGAGGTCAGGGGTTGCTGTGAACCTGGAGGACAAGTAGATGGCTGAAATGCCAAGTTGAGCCCTACTCAAGCGAAGGAGGATCGTTTGATCAAGGTTAGTGTACTTTTAGGTTATAAATAGAGGGGTAGAGGGATACCTCTTCCCAAAGTTTGCAGCAAGGTTTTAGAGTTTCCTTGCATGTTTATTTATGAGTTTTGCCCATCTAATAGTGTGGCTTTGTAAATCTTCCTATCTATGCAATGCAAATTTCATTTTCTCTACTATTCTGAAATTTACATTCAACATTTACTTTCCGCACTTTAAATTCTTACAAGTTGGTTTTGCCTCCCCTCCTTCTAATTGCCCTTAGATCTTTTGCCGAGGATGAATAATTGATGGATGAATCTGTTGGAAATATGCCCTAGAGGCAATCATAGAGATGATTATATTTCCATAAATGTTCATAAACTATGATATTGTTCTTTGAATAATATTATAGATATTGATTAACAAGTACGTGACTTGTTTGTGAAACTCTATATTCATCTTTATGATATTCATTCTAAAAAGGATCCCTAGTCGATAATCATATGAAGACACATATGAGTAGACTAGCATATGTATTGGTCGATGGCCACATTTCACAGATCATAGATATGAAGATATGAAACCAATAATATGGACACATGTTAGAGAACATGATGTTGGACATTGACCCGCTATGAGACACTACGAGAACGTTGTATTCTTTCATGTCATTAGTTGATCTCATGTGTGATGTGTATGCCATATCCTTCAACTTGAGATTGTCGCATGTTCTCAAGATACGTAATGGCTTACTTAGGGGTCATCAAACAATACTTTGTAATTGGGTAGTTATAAAGATGGCTTTCGGGTTTGTCATAAAACATGCTGCGAGGCGTGGTCGATCAAGATAGGATTTACCCCTCTATACAATGAGAGAGATATCTCTAGGCCTCTCGAGTGGTCAGATTCTGAAAAATGCATAGCCATGCTACTCGAGTGAAGAATTACTCGAGTCATCGAGTTAAAGAGTTAACTCGATGCATGCAGGGAATCCGAGTCATGACATTGAGAAAGAGTGGTCGGGCCATCCAAACAAGGATGACAACAACTCGCCTTGGGTTTGACCGATATCGTGAGGCAAAAGGAAATTATCGACGTTTGGGAAACGGATCCCCGTTCGAGCTTACTTGTTGAATGAGGGATCAACTAGGACCCCTTTTTCGCGAAGGGTTTGGCGTCCGAGGATGCCGCCGAGCTAGGAATGGATGGAATGGATGCACAAAAGGGCCAATAGACAAGAGATTTTATCTTGGTTCGGGTCTCTCACGATAGAGATAACAACCCTACGTCTAGTGGCTTTACTGCTGCTTGAATGTTTACAAGACACTTGCGCGAATATGTTGTGTGTGTTTCTACGGGAGTTCGTCCCCTTTTTCCTTCTTACAACGGGGTATTTATAGGCGATTATAGTCTTACATCATTTATAACCGAATGACATGCCACTACTGTGCCCGGACGTGGCCGTAACAGACTCCTTTGCTTTCCACCATATTGCGACGTGGACGTAATGGGCTCAGATCGTGGCCATACGGTCCTTGAGCTACAGCGTGATTAATGCCACATCGTCTTTATAGGCCAAGCACGACCTGCCGATCATGCCCGGGATCTTCCTTCGGCTGTGGCCGACTGTCGCATTCCCCCGAGCAGGCTCGCTCGGGGACGAGCTTGGTCGTGGTCGGGGCAGACCCATCAGCTGGTCTGTCCAAGGGTCTTCCTTGGGGATACCGTCCAAGGGCAAGTATGGTCGGCCGAAAATTGGCTGCCGGAGTACGATGATCTTTATGAAAATTATCCAATCCTCAACAGAAATGCATATAGAACATTGTTGAGTTTCGCCTGATCTTTACATATACTTGAGAGTCGGTAAGTTCTGTTAGGGGCCGCTATCGACTATTGGTCGAATGCTCAATGATTGAGTAGGAATACTTGATGGTCAAGTAGGTGGGTGTATCCGATGATTGAGTAGGAGTATTCAATGATCGATAGGGGTACTCCAGCCATGTCTAAGTGCATGTGAACCTATAGGGTCGCACACTTAAGGGGCTGTAACCAATTTGGATAGGGATTCGAGTTGTAATGGGCTTAAAGTTCCTAATGGACTTTAAGGGTTGAAATCCGTCATGAAACGTCTATATAAATAGAGGATGTGGTGCTTTTGATGAGATATAGATATACGAAAAGAAACAATAGGAATTCAACACTAGGATGACCCACAACCAACGACACTCACAAGAAGCTGTTGGAGGAAGCGTGAGGCTAGTACGACTACATCTGCACCATCGCGCTACATTGACTCTACTTCCGCTACGGGTTTGCGCATCTAGTGGTAATTCTGTGATTTATAACTTGCAGTGATCTTTTAGTTACGTGGTAGAAAAAAAATGATTTTAGCTAGAGTAGCCTATCCGTTTCCTAACAGAATCTTTGTTAGATTATATTCTAATCATCTAGGCAAACTTTACTTCAATCTCTGCCAAGAAACCGTTCTTTATGCTTGAGAAGAAAAATTTAGTAGATCGTATTCTAGACTTATTTTTCTCTTGTTCGTGCTTGTTGTGACATGTGAGAGGCCATCTAAGATCATCTTGATCATCAAAACCCTACGAGCAAGCATAGGGTAAAGTTCTTGATTTTTGTTAGCTCTTCTTGTCCAGTAGGTGGGAAAATTATTTGAGATCATTCATCCCTCCTGATCGCTATTTCGGTCTTTCAACATCCACTGGGTTCTTGGCAATAGAAACATCTTCTAGTGGTATGTAACTGCAGGTTCCATTTATCAAGCCTATAGTATGCCAGTGTACCTAGCCATGATTCGTGGATCGCTGAATGTGCCAACAAGGTACAATATAAATTAGCAGTAGAATTTGCTAGGGCTGCTCGAATCATGTCGTAGGATTGATATACTTCACAGTGAACATCTCAGTGGGATGTTCTCTTTTCACCATCTACCCAGCTTAGATTTTAGCTAGGGGCCCACATCAAGAAGTTACCAGACTCATCCTGCCCTCGCTTCTTATCATCAATCCGGGGAATCAATTCCTGACTAGCGCCTTCAACAACCACGACGATAGAATGTCCCTTCTGCTTTATCCTTTCATATAGGAACTCAAAGAGGCCTCCCTTACCTTCAAGGTAGAAAATCAATCTCATTACAAAACCATAGTCAACATCACAACTGCTAAGGGTGGTGAGAGACCAGGTGGTGCTCTACTCTTGTTTGTGATGAATAATTGATTATGTTTGAACTTGTGGTGCTCAAATTTGAGTTTGAAATGAGATTGTTTTGGCGTTGAGCAATTTGAATTGAGTGGTCATTGACACCAGTAAGTGGTAATGACTTTGAGTGGTTAGGACTATGAGTGAGTGGTCATAGCCTTAGCTGGTCAGGTCTTGACTAGTCAGAGCCTTATGTGGTCGGGCCTAAGGTGGTCGCAACCTAAGTGATCTAAGGTGGGACTCCTAAATATTTGACTAGTCAGTGACCTCTATTAGATTAATGTGGCATAATGGTATGCGTCTTTTTAAATCATGTGTTGAGTTAATTCAATATATTATTGGACATTGCTATGTGATATGTTTGTTTGTCGGTGATGGTTGCAGGACTTCAGAGCTAGGTCATGGTGAGACAAATGAGATCGGGATTAAGCTAGGAGAGTTGAGATTTAGACGGTCAAGGTGGCGTTGAACATGTTTGAGGCTATGGAGTAGCTGCAAGCCGAGAAGACAAGTGGATGGTGATGATGCTAACTAAGCCCTACTCAAAATAAGAATGATAGTTGGATCGTAGGTTCGCGGGTGTAGTTGCGGTTAAGTTAGCATTGTTGTGTCAAAACCCTTTATGTTGCTGGTTAGCCTATGTGTGATTGAGTTAATCCTAGCCCTTGATGAGGTTATTTATGGAAGAAGGAAGTAATCTAAGGATGGAGATTGCTCAGGTTAGGCTTCAATAGAGGGATAGAGGAATGCCTCTGTCTAAGGGTGTTAAAAAGGGTTTCTAGGGTTTGTGAAAATGATTTTGGTTTCCTAATGCTCTTTTGAGATTTGCCCACCTAGTTGTAAGATTTTGTAACCATTCCTCTCATGAAGAAATAGAAATCATTTTCATGAAGTTCTTACTCATTTGGTTACCCTTCCCTCTTAAGTTTTGATCTCTATGTGATTTCTTTCTCTCTTGTTCTTGTTGCCAATGATGATTGATTGTCGGATGAACCTTCTATAGGTCGTATATCAATCTCCAAGGCTAGTTGTAGCTCTCTCTTCTATTTTTTTTACAAGAAACCGGTCTTTTGTTGGAGAAGAGAAAGACCTCTGGTAGATCCTGTTCTTGTTAGTTTGAGGGCTAGTTCTTGGTGGTTCTTGGTTGTTGTGATATGTAGGAGACCATCTAGGGTCATCATGATCATCAAATCCCCATGAGAAAGCTCAGGGTGAAGTTTGTGATTTCTGTCTAGTTTTGATGCAATCTTCCTTAGATTGAAAAAAGTTTAGAATTTTGACATCAATCTTTATGACTAAAGGTTCAAATAGATTCCTAATATCCATAGGAAGGTGCATATAAAAATTCAATGATTTTGGATCAGTCGATCAAAAGTTACATTGATTTTTGGATTTGAGATCGTGTTGGTTTTACTGTTCACCCGACCACCGTTCATCCCGAGCACTATCATGTAACATCCCAAAATTTACTTTTATTATTGTTTTATTGTTATTTAAGCATTTTATGAGTTTTCTGAATTTATTAGATTTTTCTGAGATTTATTGAATTTATTTTTAAATTAAGGATATTGACCTTTTGAGAAAACTAGCTATATCTAGATAAAGTTAATATAAAGTTTGGCTAAAAATATTTTATTTGAGTTCAAAATGTCTCAAAGTATTTATGATAATTTTCTTCAATTTTTTCTCGATATTTTTATTACCTAAAACTAATTGAAATGAATATCTATAATTATTTTAAAAGAAAAATCCATGGAAATCCTTTGAACAGTTTTGGGCCAGAGCTCGTTACTGTTCTCTCGCCCATTTTTCATGGGGTCTGTTTGGCCCATCTTCTAGAAGCTTTATATCAGCTGTTATATCGTAATCTGGCGATGAATGACTGTTGGAAAACCCTGTCGCATGGCGGCCGTTGGATTCGTTCAGAACGGTTAAGATTAGGTGCATCGTTTTGGAGTTCTTTTGATCTCCGCGTTGGAGTTGTGTGCGGGTAGGATTACACTGCGTTCAAGCTGATCGAGCCGTTCATTGTGTCACGTGGATGGCTATCCGTCGTCGTCTTCATGGAGTCCATCACCGCCATGCTATCGGAGTCCTCCATTGAGATGTTTCAGTTTCTCATGCTAAACGTGGATGCCTAGGCCTTTAAATTCCTTTCCAGCACCTGTTTCAAGGCCACCGTGTTCTTGCGCATAGGTTGGCTGGAGTGGTTTCCACGGAATCACCGTTGTTCGTATTTGCAAGCTCGTTGGAGTTGTAAGCGCAAAACTCATCGATTTTTGTCAATTTCTGTCGCCGTCAAGACTTCTTCGGTGACTTGGGTTCCAAATTTGAGATCCTCACGACGCGCCGCTTCAGACCCGTAATTTCTTGTCACTAGATCGTCGTCGTTGCGCCATTGTGAGTTGTCTTCTTCAAGTTTGGTGAGGTTCTGCTGTTCTGCTGCCGCGCGCCACCATTTTTAGTCTCCACTGTCCGATTCTCTGCGAGCCACCGAGATTCCGCCACATGCGAGAAACTGCCATCGTTCAATTCGGCCAATATCACAGATGCGCGCCACGTGTCAATCATCAGCGAGGCAGTGCTGCGACCAATCGCGCCTCGCCACATGGTGGGCACAGCTGTCGAAGGTTCATGGACAGGATCCACGGTGGACCAGATCCAAACCATGGACTGGGTCTATGAGTCGAGCACACGTGTCAGCCTCTGGTTGGCTCGGCTTGATTGTGACGTCAGCGTGATGCAATAAATCAGTTTTTCGTTTTAAAAATAATTCGAGTTATTATTTGATTTTCAATTTTCTGAGTTTTATGATTTTTGAATCTTCCGAGAGCCCGTTCTCTCTCATACGAGCTCCGATTGAGGTAATTCAAATTTCTAAAAATTTATAAAATTGAGATCTATCTAATGGTGAATTTTATTTGATTTTTGGAGTTTTGTTTAATCTCTATTTTGATGCTTATTTTCTTTTCTCTTTCTATCCGCGTAGATGTTGAATTATGCGACGCATCTGAGAAAGATCCATCAACTCAAAACCAAGGTCCAAAACAAGAGTAAGAGTTTTTCTAAGGCAAGTTGTGCTTTGATCATGTTGAACCCATGTTTATAAAATTGTTATGTTGTTTTACTTATTACATATTAGTTCATGTATACAATTGTTTTCAATTATTTTGGGACTTAAGTTAATATACCTTTGATATATACCCTACTTTGTTATTTGTATGCCATGATCTATTGTCACCCTAGATTAGTTCACTATAGTTGGTTAATAATAAAATTAACATAGAATGGCTAGAACGTATTAGTATGCTTAGCCATGCCATGTCATTACATATACTTGAATCATTAATGTTTAATCTTAACTAGTAGAATATGGAAGAATGTTATGAACTTGTGTATTATGTGTGGTCACACAATGAGATTGAGCTGTTGTGGCGAGAGATGTCACGCAACGATGTTGAATTGTGGATGGCACATGGTGCTTAGTAATCAACTAGAGTGATATTCACTTAGATTGGATCAAGTGGCAAGGGGCAAGTGTGCCAAGGTGGGCCCGATGGGCAGAGGGTATGTGGAAGTCTTACTTCGATCATCCTAAGGACTTAACCTTGCAAACCTTTGACCTGAATCAATCGTGCAACCACATGTCTATTATGAGACAGCCGAGCTGATTAATTTTCAATGTTTTAGCTTGGTACTACCATTGGTGGTGCGAGTTCCGGGTTCACGAATCAACTCACATGGCGCAAGAGAGGGGCCCTGTTGTGGCGGTTTAACCCTTCAGTGTTGAAATCTCAACGGGTAGTACTGGTTAAGATGGTGCATTGTAAAGACTTTGTCATGTTCTCTCTGCGACATACCAAAGGAAGTGTGTTAATGATCTTATACAAAGAGATGATCGTGTCGTGTGGGTAAAGTGCATAACCTCTGCAGAGTGTAAATCTATTTGGATAGCCGTGTTCACGGTATTGAGTATAGCTCGGGAATTACAGTCAAGGGTTAGTTTAATTAAAAGGAAACTTGGTTGGGATGGCAAGTTGCCATGGAAGGTTTAAACTTGACTTAGGATGGGATATCTTTGTTCTCTTGAAAAATGCCGAATCTATCTATTACTGTTATTTGTTTTATTGTCTTTTCAATCTATTTATTGTGCTTGTTTATAAATGCTGCTTTATTGCAAAATAGCCATGATAGCCATTCCTTTAGAATAAAGCCCTGCATATAGGTATGTTAGAATTGCATTATGTGCATAACTTGTTGAGTGCTTTATGTACTCACCCTTGCCAACAACAAATCACCAGTTGAGAAATCTACATCAATGCTAGCGAAGAAATACCAGGAAGAGACGAATGTTTAGGGTGCGAGCTTTGTCAGTTGCTTGTGGTATATTGAGGGGTTTATCTGCGTCATCATTCTGCTGCAGCTTAATTTATTGTTCAGCCTTGTGAGACATAGTCATATAGGTTGACCATAAGATCATACAACTAGTAATATTTAATATATGATGTTTTTTATCTTATTTCTGTTGTGTATGATTGTGATATTTACTTATGTTGAGTTTGTGTGCACTAACATGATCCTGGACTAGTGCAGTATACACAGAGAGTCCGGATTTGTATATTCGGGTCCCGACAATTCACCTGACCATTTTTTGTTTTTTTACTATTTATCCGAAGAGTTGTAGTCATTTACTGTTTATCGAGCATTGTTTCACCCGAACCAGTTTTGCTGTTTTTATTGTTCATCTGACTAGTTGTACTTTTACTGTTAATCGGGGGGGTGCTGTTCACCCGACTAAGTGCTGTTTTCATTGTCCATCCGACCAGTTACAATTTTGCTGTTCTTTGGGTGTTGTATATCCGAACAAGCACTTTTTTGCTGTTCATCTGACTAGTTGCAGTTTCACTGTTTGTCAAGTACTATTCATTCGACCAGTACTATTTTATTGTTCACCTAATCACTATTCATTGGCCAGAAAAATATTTTATTTAACTCCTGTTCACCCTACTCTAGTAGTCATTTTGGGTCCTTCGGTTGGCATGATGCTCCTGCCCATAAGTTTGACAAGATCCATGCCATTCACGGTGCACACTGCCTCCAAATGTGCTGCGTCGACTGCCTGCTGAGTGCTGAGCAATCTACATTGCAGTTTGGAATCCCAATGACCTGTCTATGATGCCAACGTCGTTGCCCACTGTTTTCGATATCCCTGTAATGGATATGTTCAAACCACGGCGTTTAAACTCTTCAGAGGTCGCCACAGCTCCTCTCATGGTCCCATCCCCGCATTCTCATGTACCTGTGATGAAGGAAATTTTTGGATATGATAAAGATCAAGACGTGAAAGAACAGAAACACAGTTGGCATGTCAACCAGAACACCCTGATCCCATTGTGGTTAAACGGTTCAACAATAGCTAACCTAAGTATTCACTCTTAAGACTTACTCCTAACTAAGACGAATAACTATAAGCCTTAACAGACTTCTCGCAATACATTAACTAATATAAAGATGTTTTTTTATTGGAAACACCGTGATTTTCCAAACTCTATGTCTCTACGAGATTGTTCATCCAATAAAGATATATATAATAAGATCACCTTAGCTTACTATTAACACTAGCCATATATCTGTGCGTTGCAACAGAAACTCAATTTGTGATAAAAAGTTTATTTACAAAGAGTACTAACAGTGGCAAAGGTTAGTAATTAAAGAGCAGTGGCAAAGATGGGTAATTAAAGAGCAGTGGTTAAGGTGGGTAATTTTGATGAAGTGACGCTAGAAGAAACTCTTGCTTTATATAGTAGAGATGTACACATCAGTTTTGTCATATATGGAAGAGTGTGGAAAGAGAAAAAAAAAGAGAACCGACTCTTATTTAGTAGTCAATATTGCACAGAAAAATATGTGCTATCGCTAGCTAAAAATCGGTATCGGAGCCGGCGCGAGCAACTGTTAGTGTTGAAGTTAGCATTTTACCAATAACCACAAAGATAAAGTGTTGAATATCCAAATTAAATGTTTTAGTGTTTCTCTATAAACAACCTTAACCTGATTTTATTGTTTACTCTAGATAATATGGATGAGAAATAGAGTAAATATTAGGCTTTATTATTGTACTTGGTCAGAGACTTAAAACACTCCAGGTAGCTGATTCCAACGTTACATCGGTTAAAGCAAGGCACAATGTGGTGTTGTAAGGCTATTCCCAATGCTGCTACATAAGCAAAGATAATGACATGGCAAGAAATTAATGATGAGAGAGATGAGGAGAGTTTCATTTAGATGAGAGGAATTTCATCTAGATGAAATCTGATATATACTTTTACCTAGACAAAAATAATGTGGCAGTTTTGGAAACAGTGCAATGAAACTGTGCACTGGGAATAGCCTAACTAAACATCAACGTCTCTATCTTACATAATTACTACATTGTTAAAGCATTTTTGTAGGGCAACATATCCTGTGCACACACCGTGCACACCAACTAGGGCTGGAATTGAGCCGAGCCGAGCCGAGCTCGGCTCGGCTCGTGCTGGCTCGCTGAAAATCGAGCCGAGCTAGGCTCGGCTCGCAAAGTGAATCGAGCTACAAGCTGGGCTCGGCTCGGGCTCGGTCGAGCCTCGAGCCGGCTCGTTACGGCTCGCGAGCTTTCGATCGATTCAACTCAGCGTCTCACTGTCTCAGCTCACTCGGTCTCTCGGCTACCTGTCGGTCACTACTCACTCGGTCACTCCTCAGACCTCAGTCCTCCCCCAAATCCCGAATTCCCGATTCAACTCAGCAGACAGCAGAGGAGAGCTAGGGTTCGGTCGGCGGGCTTCGCGCCGGCTGCCCACAAGTGCGCGCCTCCCGAGACCCCGAGTCGGCGAGACGGCGACTCCGCCACCAGCGGCCACCCCTCGGCTCCATGCGACCACGCCTCCACCCCCTGGCCGCCTCGCCGCCCACGACTCCCCCTCGGCCACCCCGTGGCTCGCCATCTCGCCGCCTCCGGCCTCCCCCTCGGCTCCAGCACCCTGAGGAAGACGAGGAGGAGAGGGAGATGGAGGAGGGAGAGGGGAAGTGGAGCTGGGAGAGGTGGAAGCGACACTTCGTTGATTCACTTGCATTGAAGAGAGCAAGCGCCTTGTTGATGAACTGCGGGTTGATTTTCACACTAAAGTTACTTACCTGTGAATATGGATGGGGCTTGTGCTGAGCGCATTGTTGGATTTGTGGCATTTATTAGTTAATGTCTATCATAATTTTGACAGCGTTATTGAACGCAGATGAAAATTTTAGTTTCTAAGTGTTATCGAACTTGGGATGCATTTTAGTAGAAATACTTCTGAGAGCCATGCCCAAATTCCACATTCCCCTTTTCCTCTGCCAATCTGTTTATACTTGCCTTATAGTAGCTAGTAACACGAACAAGTTAGGTTTTTGGAAAAGGGGTGGCCAAGTATGAAACTTGAACATAGTGCAGTTGCACCATTGGATGGACTGGATCTATGTAATCTATTGCCACTTGTGATTTAGCTTGTGCGTTATGAGTTGTGATTTATGTGGCACAAGTCTGAATATACTGCATCAATGTTAATTAACTATTTCTGAGTAAACTTTCATGAAAAAATAACGAAGCCTGGCTCAAATTTGAACAGGCTGCTTTGAAGTTAAGCATTTTCTGAACTATTGTGCATGCCGGTTGTGTGATATCTGGATATGACATCTTCAAAGATATGTGGGCAGAACTTAACTCTATGCACATGGCTGATTTACCCATTTATGTACTGCATTTTATAGAGAAGACTATAGGAGTGCTCACAAACTGAAGTTGGCTATTGCCGCCACGTCAAGAAATGACACTGTTGGCAGAGCATTATCTAACTTAAATGTAAGAAATATCTTTCCCCCCTCTTTTTATAGTTAATGGTAAATGGCACTTTTGATCCTTTTACTTTGCTTGCAATATCAAATTGGCCCCTCTACTTTAAAATACCCCAAGTATGTCCCTGCTTCTCTACTTGCTAAAATGGTATACAATCAGTCCTGTTCTACAAGGAGATGAATATCTGACATGGTCACAAATTTGGATGAATATATTTATTTCTGCATTATCTCGTTTAATGTTTGCATTCTTGTTGATATTTCAAAGTTATCAATGTTATTTGTTTCATAACAATGCCATCAATGTTATTTATTTCATAACTTATCCACAGAATTAACGAGCCAACGAGCCGAGCCCGAGCCTGAGCGAGCCAAGCAGCAGGCTTGGGCTCGGCTCATTGTCCCATCGAGCCGAGCCGAGCCGCACCGAGCCGAGCCGAGCTCGAGCCGAGCTGCGAGCCTCGAGCTCAATTTCCGGCCCTAACACCAACTAACAAAAGTCACGAAAAATTCTGAAAAAAATTATAGATGTACTTCATAAATTGCTCTACCTATGTATAAAATTGGAGGTTCAAATTCATTATATATCACTTGTCAGAATTTTCTCTTTTTTGCAACTCTCGATATATAATGAATTTGATCTTGAAATTTCATACATAATAGAGCAATCTATGAAGTACATCTACAATTTTTTTCAAAATTTTTCGTAACTTTTGTTAGTTAGTGTGCACGGTATGTACACGAAGAAAACCTATGTAGACAGGATACATTGCCTTTTTGTAGGGACAAAATCCTACCATCCGCACCAATTCTGCACAGCACGTTGTGCCTCCCAACTCCCAAGTCCCAACAAGGGGGTGTTTCGGGGAAACATAAACATAAATCTGAAAGCAGCGTGTGTGTTGCTCTCAGGTGCGTATACCCGCGCGCGACGATGCCGTCGACGATCCTGTTGAGATCGAAGCCACCCCGCGTCGTCTTGAGAACGGTGCCGCCCTTCTTATGCCAGTCGTGGACGGCGGCGGGGTCCAGCCGCACGTGGTCGACGTCAGCGCCGTAGAAACCGCGATAGCCCGCGGCGACGCTGTAGACGTCGCGGACGCCGTAGAGCTCTCGGATCCCGACGACGAGCTCCCACAACACGGTGTTGAGTTCTGGGCAGAGCCCCCGCAGGTGACGAGAGCGGCGCAGGCGCGGGGCTAGTCGACGGTGAGGCCCCCGCGCGCTCAGTGGTAGGCGAGGAGCGGTGCCGATGTTGCGGAGGCGAGGTCAAAGAAGGTGTGGCGGAGGGTACGTCCTCCGGGGAGACGTTGAAGGTGGCGGATGGGGTGGAAGTAGGGGTGGCGGGAGCCATCGGCGGAACTACAAAAATTTCTACAATAAGTAGCACATTTTATATGTATATCTTTATAGTTTTATATAATGATTTTATATTATCATAGATCCAACATATTATTTAAAACTTACTAAAAATACTATATAAATAGTTCTAAAGTCCTAAAAATTTCAAATCATCAAAATCGGAACTAATTCAATCTACAAATTTGGCACGTTGAATTGAAGGGGTGATATTGTAGCGTTCACCCCTAGTACTCACGTTGAATTGAAGGGGTGATATTGTAGCGTTCACCCCTAGTACTGCCCCTGACGGCAGGGGCAAAGCCCTGTTATGGGGCATGGGTGCAGATGCACCCCCCTCAAAAAAAATTTTAGTTATTACCCCCATATCTTGACTCTATATGCACCCCCCTCAACCCAACATGCTGCACCCTCCTCGCCTCAGCCCAACAGAAGATGTTAAAGACTAAAGTCAAATTATGTATTTTGTCTATGTTTATATTCTTTTTCCCATCCAAACGTTCTTTATTAGGTAAATATTTTTCATCACTTTTACGCCGCACCCCTCTTTTCTCTCTCTAGCTTCGCCACTGCCTGACGGGAGATGGGGCTAGGGATTGGGACAGAGACTGCCAGCGTGAGGGCAAGGAGACAGGGCACACCGTGAAGGGTGAGTGGTGGGAGGGTGACGGTGGTGAAGCAGTAACAGCAACGACGTGGTTGCTGGAGTTGTGGCGATGGATCTATCTATCGATGAGGGTGAGGCAGGGAAATGGATTTACGGAGTGGTTGGAATAGGGTGCGATCATTAATCATTATTTTTCTAGTCCCTAGCAAATTTTTTTTGACAAATTTAGTCCCCTTGTGGATGCAGCTAGATTTAAAAATAATATTATATCACACATGAGGCTAAAAAAATGATAATTTCAAGATCATATAGAGGAAGGGGTTTATCAAGCGACGCATGGAGGTTTGTACGTAAAGCTTCCAGAAATTTGAGAGGACTAGATAAGGAAGCGCAAGCTACGCACGCCCTGCGTGAACGTAAAAACAAATTTATGTTTTTTCCGGAGAAAAACGGATCACGAAAACAAATTTTACCGCGTGCGTGAACGAAAAACAAATTTGTGTTTTTCTCAGAGGAAAAACGAACCACGGGATTTTTTTTTTGGAAAAGCGAGGAAAAACGGACCACGAAAACATTTTTTCCGGAAAAAACGGAGCACGAAAATATCTTTTTCGCAAAAATGGAGAAAGGACTAAATGCGGCGCACGTCGCGTGCGTGAATGAAAAACAAATTTGTGTTTTTCTCGGAGAAAAAACGGACCACGAATTTTTTTTAGGAAAACGGATCACGAAAACATTTTTCCCGGGAAAAACGAGGAAAAACGGAGCACGAAAATATTTTTTCCGGAAAGAACGGAAGGAAAAAGTCTAGAGATAGAGATGAACATATTTTTCTGGTGACGAAAACATTTTTTCCTGAGAAAAACGAAGAAAGGACCTAAACGTAAAGAGTAAGGACCTGAATGTCACGTTTTTGGACCTATCCGCTATCCTGAAAAATTAGAAAAGAGCTTGTTCGCGATTTGAATTTAACGGAAGGTTTTTTTCCGTAAAACGGCGCACGAGGGACCCAAATGCGATTTAGAAAAGAAATTCTTGCCCTCACAAAAAATCACGAAGGACCTATTCGTAATTTACAGGGATCTATCCGTAAATCCAAGAAGCGCAGGGGGTTTTTCGCAAAGCTGCCAAAGGGGACACGTGGAGCATGTCTCCTCCCGGGAACTCTCCAATCTTTAGTAAGGGTATGATGCGCGTGTCAAGGGCCACATCATCGAACTGGTTACTGTGCAGTTATAATAGCAACTGCAACAATCAATTGCATTGGTATCATAGGATTCCAGATGGACGGTCTAGATCATGTATGAGTGTAGATTTTTTTTAGCAAACAAGTACTGTAGTCAATCCCACCTGATCAGTCATCACTAAAGAACACCACATAAACAGCCCAAGAGAAAATTGCGAGCGGTGATTATATGCATCATCGTAGTCCTAGTATAAATTTTAAGACAATCCAAGAGTAAGTAATATAAATTATCGTTTATATTCCATTCATATATTAATGTTTTTATTATAACTTTGAAATAGATTACACCTTCTTCCGAAAATTACACCTTGTCTCGGAAGAAAATTAAACTGCGTAATCTTGAAGGGCAAAGACAACTTGTATTTAAATACTTAATTTGCCTTCGTGGTACACTGGTACTTAAAGGGCTTACACGTCATAAAGTTGAGGCACGAATGCATCCACGTCATTCGTATTCACACACGAGCTTAAGACGGTCTGAAACAATAAGCGGGAAGAAACATATTTTGGACAGATGTCGTTTTAGACATCGTTGTCTAAAATATAGCTTTGTCACTAACTTCTATTATAACATATTTATAAAACCTAATAAAATTAGAATATTATGGAAACATTTTTGAGATAAATCTATATATATGATTTTTATGTATCTAATTTAAATATTTAAAAAGATATTGACAGTCAAAGTTTCAATGTTCTGACTGCACATATATCCAAAACGATAACTATTTGTGATCAGAAAAAGTAATTGGAGTACAAGAATTTTGCAAACTTTGTGCATCTTGAGTTGGAAAAAAGAGTGTAAATTTCACAGAATTATAAGTTTTTTTTACAAACTATCAGAAAACTACAAGTTTAAACTTCTATTGTACAAAACTATATATTTTAGGAGAACTTTGTTATAAAACTACAAGTTTTAGAAATGACCATTTCTTGTAGCGGGTATGATAATGTAGAACCACGTGGCATTCTTATGCCCATATAGCAACCGCATGCGTGAGGTTGCCATATGGGCCTACACTGTCATACTCGTTATAAGAAACAATCAATTCTAAATCCTATAGTTTTGTGATATAAGTTCTCTTAAAATCTGTAATTTCATAAAATAAAAGTTAAAACTGTAGTTTTCTTATAGCTTATATAAAAATGCCTATATTTTTGTAAAATTTATTAAAAAATGATGCTTCTTAAACAGTTATAAGACGGGATCAAGAGCATCGGATTATTGGGCTAGCCAAAGACTTGTACTAAGAATATTTGTTGGACTGCAAGGCCTAATCCAGGTCCATATAGGCCCATGCTAAAAATTTCTGGCCAGACTTTCGAAGCTCTGAATGCTGGATCCCAGACGACACATGGGCAGGTTAGACTTCTTAGGGTCGCTGGTCCATTCACCTCGGCTTTTACTGGGCTAGGCCCTGGTTGGTCTCACCCAACACCATCTCGCTTCACGTAACAGCTGTTCCTAGAAGCGTTGGGAGGGAGTGCGCAGCGGCTCGCAACCCTGCCGCCCGTGACAACTCCACCAGTCTGCTACCGGCTCCCCTTCTTGGTGGTGGGGCTAGACGTGCTTAGAGCATCCGCAATGGTTAAAGATAATTACTCTCTATAGTAAGATCTATGTCATCTATATACCATGCTATAGTAAACCCTTGCAATAGTGAATCTATATAGATGTCTATAGCTATTTTTAATTAATAGAGTGCTCTCTCTCTTTCTTCATTTAATTAATAGACAATTTACAGGTCTATAGATAGCAGCGCTCTCTCTCTTCATTTAATTGCTTGCCACATAGAATAGATGCTGATATGGACTTCTTATAGATAGCTGACTAGGCACCATTGCAGATGCCCTTGTCTGTCTATAGCTCATTATACCGTCATCTTCTCTGGCCAACCACTCTTCTGCTCTGATCTTGATCGGCTACCCTTCTACTCATCGGGGGTAAGGTGTGCCCTAGCCCCTCTTGACTTCACGTTAGATCCGCCACTACCTTTTCTTCTCAGTGTTGAGTGGACTGAACTGCTGAGGACCCTTGATTTTTCTAAAGTAATTTTGGATTCTTTTGTTCTTTTTTTCTAGATTAAACTGTCATGGCTATCTTTTTCTTGAACTAGTTTTTTCTGAACTACATTGTGGTTTACTGCAACGATTCACCCAAATATGTTATATATAATGCCGCCTGGGAATGCCGGCTCCCTAGGGTGGCCACGTGTCGACCCCTGGGGAGCCCCCTTAGAAATCTAAAAATCACGTTTAGGACATTTCAGATATGTTATATATAATGCCGCCTGGGAATGCCGGCTCCCTAGGGTGGCCACGTGTCGACCCCTGGGGAGCCCCCTTGGAAATCTAAAAATCACGTTTAGGACATTTCAGAAAAATTAAAAATCGCGTTTAAGTTCTTTCGGTGGTTTTTTTAGGTAAAATAGACCTGAAAAATATATCAAAATTACATTTAGATCCCTACATGCGGTTTTTTAAAAAACACAGATTCGTCGAGGGTTTATAGCTAAACTGAAAATCGCATTTAGGTCCTTTCGACGATTTTTTTAGATAAAAAAATCGCGTTTAGGTCATTTCGGCGGTTTTCTAAGTAATTTTGATCGCGTTTAGGTCCTTTTGGCGGTTTTCTAAGTAAAATAGATCCGAAAAATATCGAAATTACGTTTAGGTCCCTACACGCGGTTTTGAAAAAAACACAGATTCATCGAGGGTTTATAACTGAATTGAAAATCGCATGTAGGTCCTTTCGTTGGTTTTTTTAAGACTAGGCCCGAAAAAATTTGAAATTATTTTTTTGTAGACTAGATCCGAAAAAATTCGAAATTATCATACCAGATTTTTCCTTCACGGCGCAGCATCACGCGCAACACAAACTAGTTATAATAACGTCTACAACAGAGATAGACACATTGCTGAGTTAGTTACAAATATTAACACTGCTGCCGAGCCATATGTATGTCCTAGATATACATGGACAACATTTTGACAATATACTTCCCGTTAAATAGGTTGCAAAGCTGTCGTTTGATTTTCTTCCGATGAATAATATATTTACCAAAACATAGATGCTGCATATTAATGGGCATCATAGACAATGTAATTCCTACTGTCGTGATCATCGGCAGTGTCTTTAGCGAGAAAGATAAATACAACATGTTCGCCACATAAGAAGTTAACGGTGACAAACTGCTCATCTAAACCCTTCGATGTAAAGAGTAAAGTAGTGCATCATACTTTTTTTTAAAAAAAAATCTGTCCAGTAAATACCAAATACATCCAAATTCCAGGCGACACATGCTTGGCCGTCTCGCCATGACACTGACATGAGCGTTCGGCTCCAAAGAGCCTCCATGGCCACCACCGCGCTCTCCTTCCCAACAATCCCCTACCAGAAGCCCCCTCCCACTCCTCCACCCGCCGCCTCGCCCCCCAACCCCACCTCCCTGAAGCAGCTCTGCAAGGAAGGCAACCTGCGGCAAGCCCTCCGCCTGCTCACCGCCTGTACGCCGGGGCGGCCCCCTCCACAGGAACACTACGGGTGGGTGCTCGACCTAGTCGCCGCCAAGAAAGCGTCCGCTCAGGGAATTCAGGTCCACGCGCACGCCGTGGCCACCGGTTCTTTGGATGGCGACGATGGGTTCATCGCGACCAAGCTGCTGTTCATGTACGGCAAGTGCGGGCGCCTCGCGGATGCCCGCCGGCTGTTCGACGGATTGTCTGCCCGGACCGTCTTCTCCTGGAACGCGCTCATCGGGGCGTACCTGTCTGCCGGGGACGCGGGCGAGGCCGTTGGCGTCTACCGGGCGATGCGGGCGTCGGCTGTGGCGTCAGACGGGTGCACACTCGCGTCGGTGCTCAAGGCGTGCGGGGTGGAGGGCGACGGGCGCTGCGGGCGCGAGGTGCATGGGTTGGCAGTGAAGCGCGGACTTGATGGGAGCACCCTAGTGGCCAATGCGCTCATCGGGATGTATGCAAAGTGCGGCATGCTGGATTCTGCGATGCAGATGTTTGAGTGGCTGCAAGACGGGAGGGATGTCTCATCGTGGAATTCAATTATATCGGGTTGTGTGCAGAACGGGAGGTTCTTGGAAGCTCTGAGCATGTTTCGACGGATGCAGAGCTCTGGTTTCTGTATGAATTCTTACACAACCGTTGGGGTGCTACAGGTGACTGCAGAGCTAGCTCAGCTGAATCTTGGCAGGGAGCTACATGCAGCACTTCTGAAATGTGGTAGTGAGGTTAATATCCAATGCAATGCTTTGCTTGTCATGTATGCTAAATGTGGCCTGGTGGATAGCGCTCTTAGAGTATTCCGTGAGATTGATGAGAAAGACTACATATCATGGAACTCAATGCTCTCCTGTTATGTCCAAAATGGATTGTATGCTGAGGCTGTCGATTTTTTTGGTGAAATGCTTCAAGATGGTTTTCAGCCAGACCATGCTTGTATTGTGAGCTTGTCTTCTGCAGTGGGCCACTTGGGTAGGCTAATCAATGGCAGAGAGGTTCATGCATATGCCATAAAGCAAAGGATTGATGCTGATTTGCAGGTTCAAAATACATTGATGGACATGTACATTAAGTGTCACTCCATAGAGTGCTCTGCGCTTGTATTTGACAGGATGAGGATTAAAGACCACATATCATGGACAACAATCATTGCTTGTTATGCCCAGAGTTCTCGGCATTCTGAAGCATTGGAAAAGTTTATAGAAGCACAGAAAGAAAGTATGAAGGTAGATCCTATGATGATCGGAAGCGTTTTGGAAGCATGTGGTGGTTTGAAAAGCATCTCACTGCTAAAGCAAGTTCATTCTTATGTTATTAGAAATGGCTTGCTTGATTTGGTACTGGAGAACAGAATTATAGATATATATGGGGAGTGCGGAGAGGTTTACCATTCACTTCATATATTTGAAAGGGTAGAGAAAAAAGATATTGTTACTTGGACTAGTATGATAAATTGTTATGCAAATAACGGGCTGTTCAATGAAGCTGTTGCATTATTTGTTGAGATGCAAAAGGCAGGTGTTTATCCTGATTCTGTAGCACTAGTAAGTATTATGGGGGCTATCGCCGGTTTGTCATCCTTGACAAAAGGAAAGGAAGTTCATGGCTTTCTTATCAGAAGGAATTTTCCTATGGAAGGTGCGGTGGTTAGTTCCCTCGTGGACATGTATTCTGGTTGCGGAACCATGAACTATGCTCTCAAAGTATTCCATGGGGTAAAATCTAAAGATGTGGTTCTTTGGACAGCGATGATTAATGCTACTGGGATGCATGGTCATGGAAAGCAATCCATAGACCTTTTCAACAGAATGCTAGAGACTGGTGTAGCTCCTGACCATGTTTCTTTTCTTGCTTTGTTGTATGCTTGCAGTCACTCAAAGCTTGTCACTGAAGGTAAGTATTATCTGGATATGATGACGAGCAAGTACAGGTTAAAACCATGGCAGGAACACTATGCCTGTGTCGTTGATCTTCTTGGCCGCTCAGGCCAGACTGAGGAGGCTTACAGGTTCATCAAGTCTATGTCTGTTGAACCAAAATCTGTGGTGTGGTGTGCACTCCTTGGGGCATGTCGTGTCCACAAGAACCATGCGCTTGCTGTAGCTGCAGCAAATAAGCTTCTTGAATTGGAACCAGATAACCCAGGTAATTATGTCCTTGTATCAAATATTTTTGCTGAGATGGGCAAGTGGAACAATGTCAAGGAGGTTAGAGCCAGGATGACGGAACTAGGGTTGAGAAAAGATCCGGCCTGCAGCTGGATTGAGATTGGAAATAGCGTCCACACTTTCACTGCAAGAGATCATTCTCACAGAGACTCAGAAGCAATCCACCTCAAACTTGCCGAAATAACAGAAAAACTGAGAAAAGAAGGTGGGTACGCCGAGGACACAAGGTTTGTTCTTCATGATGTGAGCGAAGAAGAGAAGATAGATATGCTGCGTAGACACAGTGAGAGACTTGCGATAGCATTTGGTTTGATCAGCACTAGTACAGGTACACCTCTAAGGATAGCAAAGAACCTCAGAGTGTGCGGCGACTGCCACGAGTTCACCAAGCTCGTGTCCAAGCTGTTTGAAAGGGAAATTGTGGTCCGAGATGCCAACAGATTCCATCATTTCAAAGGAGGCTCTTGTTCTTGTGGCGACTTCTGGTGAATGTAACATTGTGACTGGACCATAGAAGTATAGAGCACTGAGAAACTGATAGCTTGTTGACGAGAGAGCGCATCAGATTCAGAGGCATGAACTGGGTGAGCATGGAAAAGTAAAAAGATATATGGCCTACTCTGTTCCCTGCCAAGAGGCCCTCAATGATTCTCATTCCGGTTAAGTTAATCCAGGACGTGTGCTTTTGATCTCTAGATGGAGCAACCGAGTAGTAATTAACACTTCCGGTCGGGCCATTAGATGGACGCTGAATGACGCAACGGCGTTTGATTTGTCACATCAAAATGGGATTCAATGTAATGTAAATGATTCTCTCTCTAAAATTTTGATATACGATAATTTTTGTTCATAAACATTTGTGGTTATAACATGATGCCGTACTTTATCATCTCAATAGTTTCCGAATAGCAAAATAGTAAAGGAAAAGGTCTACTTTTACTCTGCTAAACTATCACGTTGGTCCACTTAATCTCGTAAACTTTTCTTTGACTTACTTTTTCCCTGTAAACTTTCAATACCGGGTAACTTCACCCATTGAGATCGATTTTGAAGATAATTTTGCCACCGTGGCTGCCATGTCACCACCGAAGGGGCAGCATAAATTACTGTTTATCATGTGCTCTCTGTTAGGGGTGCAATCGGCTCGGATTCGGTCGGATATCGCTCTTTCCATATCTTAAACCATATTTTTTTCGGATTCGGAATCGGATTCGGATAGTACCGGATACGAATACGACGCGGATAATATCGGTCACGGATTCAAATCGAATACGGAGTAGACTCGATACGGTATCGAATATTTTTTGTCGGATAATGCACGAAAACAGATATAACAGAAAAAATCAGAAAAAGCAATCCATCCCTCTTCTCCCCTCCCATCCCTCCCTCATATAAGAATTATGTGCTGACACGTGGGCCTTCCTAAAAAAATTTAGAACAAAAAACTAGAAAAAGAAATCTATTAACAAACAAATGTAATCTCTCTAATAATTCTCTATTAACAAGTGCCGGCTGGTGTGCTCAAATACCTATCTACAATTAATTTACAATATTTTTACGATAGATATTATTTGTGTTCTATTGCAATGTACGGTTATTCAGCTCGTAACTTTTAAATATCGATGTGTAGAAGCAACTCCTCTCTCTCCAGCTGTTTTGGTTGGAATTTTTGTTATTTAATATTTTTTAATCGTTTTTCAAAACTAGTCGCCTCAAGACCGAAAAATAGCGGAATATTCTCCTGTCGCCCCTAGCAGGGCGATCGCCGCTTTCGCAAGCGACAATGAGTCCGGCTAATCAGAACTCCAAACCCTAACGGTAAACGTAAAAAAAAAGGAAAATGTGCGATCGGCAGGCGATCTGTACTATAGTTTTATTTTTTGGTGATTTTTTTGCAAATTGTTTGTACAATAATTGTTACATTGAACCAGTGAAAATTAGGGAAAAAACTTGTTGTCATGTAATGAACCGAAAAATTATTTTAATCCGTTAGTGATACGCACTTAGTTTTTTGATAGCCTCGTAGGCTCCGTCGAATATGGCCGAAAAAATAGGGGAAAAAGCACAGCCGGCCTACGCAACGTGGGATACCACTTTAGTACGGGCGAGACGGCCGGACGTTGCGAAAATCGGAAAAGGCACTCGCGGGCACGAAACCACCGAAATCGTGGCCACTTAGGGTTTTCGAGTCTCAAGGGACATGCCGGACCCGGTCCAAAAAACGGAAAAATCAAGGGCGACCCACGCAACGCTGGCTACCACTTACGACGGGCGAGATGGCCGACGCGCCCGCTTTTGTTGCGAAAATCATAAAGGCCCTCGCGCACGAAACCACGGAAATCGTGGCCACTTAGCGGTTTTCAGAGTCTCGCAGACAAGCCGGACATGGTCAAAAAATACAGGAAAAATCCAGGTGGCCTACGCAATGTGGGCTACCACTTACGTATGGGCAAGATAGCCGACGCTGCCTCGGCATTTTGTTGCGAAAATCGAAAATGCACTCATGCCACGAAACCACGGAAATCGTGGCCACTTAGGGTTTTCGTAGTCTCATGGACAGGCCGGACATGGTCAAAAAATACGAAAAAATCAAGGGCGGCCTCACGCAATGCGGGCTACCACTTACGTATGGGCGAGATGGCCGGACGCTTGCCCGGCATTTTGTTGCGAAAATCGAAAAGGCACTCGCGGCCACGAAACCATGAAAACTTTTACGAGGTCAGAAAATTTTGAAACTTTTTATGGAGGTTCCTGATAAATCAGTGATATTACCATAAAAATTTCAAATGATTTTAATATATGAGGAATTTTTTAAAATTCAAACAATACATATATAAGGGCACATACACCGAAAGTTCAGATGATAAAATAAGCAATGGATTAGATTATATTATATTACATGGCATTACAACAATGACGAGGTTAATAAGGAAAGCACTATTCGTCGTGGTGGAACAAATGATCGTTCCGCCTATCCTGGTACAAATGTAATGATGTAAGACATTTTCGCATATTACCCCCCCTGTAAATATTATGCGACCAGATCCTAACACCGCCAATCCCTACTATGAAAGAACTCCATGGGGTTCCGCAGTGCTCCCAAATTGCCGCCCATTGGGTGGCCTATGCCGCACGCTCCGGGTGTATAAGACTTAAATTTTGGTTGTTTTTATGTGGATTTCGCCTCCCATATGGGCATGTCATCCCGATTCCCTACGCGTCCCCTATGTTAATACCACCCGGTTCCCGGATGGTCTGCATAACGAGTCAAGGATTTGTTGCGTGTTACGGACCTCGGCGGCCGCTTCCTTGTCCCTTCTTCTTCGAGAGGAGGAACCTCCCGCACCTCTGCTGTTGGCCTTTGGCGGAGACATGCGGAGACGCTCGCCTGCTTTTGCCTCGCACTCCACTATATGGTGCAGAGGTGTGTGTTGGGCTTATGCTTGACAACCGAAGCGTGCCTGCAATCAATGCAGATGCCCTTTGGTGGTTGCATAACACCGCCAACGTACTCGGGGTCTGGCTTTTCTGGGCGGTAGTGGCACCACGGAGAGGGTTGCTCCCCCCAGTTATCCCATGCAGGTTGCCTGAGATGTGGGTGGTACGTCTCCGGGTCCACCCAGTTGAAGTACTAGCACCGTTCATCCTCGGCCAAGGGGCACCGTAGAATCTCCGGTCCGCTAGATCACCCTGGCAGGTATCAACCACTGCCTCCAGGCCATGTACGCAGACATCGGGGCTTTGGTGGCCCCGAGGAGGTTCCTCCTCCGACTTGTTGATGTTCGAAAGTGTCCTCTTGAAGTCCCGTATGCGATGAACTGGTTTAGAACTATTACTTTGTGAGTTCAACATGAGTATGTCGCATGAAACTCACCGATCGGTTGGCCCTTGCACACCGCCCTAAGTTCTGGTCGATCTAGAAAAGGACATATCCCGCGGCCTCTCCCACCGGGTGAAGTTCTCGGCAAGCGGGGTAGTTGTCGTGGCGCTTGTTGAGAAATTCAGAAGTCGCTCGTTCGCCCGCCGATCCATTGGAAGAAGCAACACGGTCCTTGTGCTAAGAAAAGAAAGAACGAAGCATGAGATGGTAGTGTTACCATGTATTGTGTGGACACCAAGAGGTTTACCTTGTAGGTGCGGGCACAACAAGAGATGAGTGTGTGGCGCCGTGTCTCCATTGGTAGATTGCATCATCTTGGCCGGTAGGTTGCAGTCACATTTCGGTCGGGGAAACTCCGGGAGAACTGGGGCGTCGACGCAACTCTCATCCGGATATTCGGGGCTGGATGACTTATGCTTGCTGAAGAGACGACGGTAGAACGACATTGTTCTCTCTCCTTCCCTTCTCTCTTGTTCTTTCTTGTTCTCTCGCTTTGGGTATGCGAGGGGGCGGCTTGAGCGAAGATTATAAAGGGTAGATATCGCTCAGGGTATGAAGCGATCGCCCATTTCGGCGATATTTAGTGTGCCTCGACATATCGGGGCTATCGCCCCATTTCAGTGAAATTTACCTTGAGGCAAGTGTGTCTCGACATATCGAGCTATCGCCCCATTTCAGAGAAATTTATCTTGGGGCAAGGTGTGCCTCCGACATATCAGTATATCGCCCCATTTCGAGCGTAAATTTACATTTGGGTAGTGTGCCTCCTTACATTTTCACAAAGAGTTATTTGTTCATCGCTTATTAATAGCCAATTATATATTGTCGAGCTATGCGGACGCTGTTCGGCGAAGTTACTTAAAATCGAAAAATAAGTTGAACGACATGGCTAAGAAAACATATCTACTACTCGATAGTTAGACAACATGGTGCTGAAGATAAATACATTACAAAAGTACAAGCTGTACAACAAGTCACCACGGCGACGCCTCCCGACCGCTTTGGGTACGTGCGGAGTGGCGACGGCGACGGACGACCTCCTAGCCCGCCCCGCTCCGAGGGGTAGCGTAGTATGTCGGCGGCTCGTGTCTCTGCTATGTGGTGGTCCGTGCTCCTCGTGGACATGAATCGCTTCCACGCCGAAACTCGTGATCCTCGCTAATGTCGTCGTGCCTCGAGTAGTCGACAACCGCCGCGGACTGCCGCGTCACCCCACCTCGACATCGCGGCAGCGAGAGACGAAGATCGCCCGCTACACCCACCCCGACATCGCGGGCCAGGCGCGAGACGAAGATCGCCCGCGTCACCCCACCACGACACCGCGGCTGCGCGAGAGACGAAGATCGCCCGCGTCACCCCACCGTACGCTGCGGCTCGTGGAGGACACGAGGGCACGACTTGGGTGACGCCGGGCAGGTGGGCCGACTCGCATTGGGCGAGTGTGGGCACGCGCCCACTAGGCGGGGTCTTGCCGGCCGGGGCACCACGCTCGCCGGCGAGTGAGTAGCCGCACATCCGCCCCATCGTGGTGCGCCACCGACTAATTGTTTCCGCTGAAGCGGGGTGAGCACGACGTCGCGCCGAGGCCCGCCAACACGGACTCGAACTCCCGTGACATCGCCCGCAAGACGTGCTCGCAAGTAATGCCACTTGATATGAGTTAATTTACATAAAAACATACGTGTACGGTTTTGGGGTGACCTTACCGCAACGCTCTCCTCTGGGACATCTCGTGAAGGGTGCGTCTCCGACACCGATGTCGAGCCGACATACTCTTGTGTGTACCCAACCCTAAGCCGAGTCGTGGCGCGAACCGATCCATGTAATCTTCGATGCGTGCACGGCCAGATGCGGCGGGTCTCGTCCACCTCGCCCTCGCCGCCTCGTCCCCATCGCATCAACCACGGTATCATGCGGCGATAGAACGGAGTGCCTAGTGCATGCCCCGACCGGGTCATCCCAAAGCAAAACGGCAATTTACATACAACATTCATTCCGCCGAATGGTAAGTATTGTGCTCAGACACTTACTTGTGCGCCAGACGTGAGGCAAGGTGAGTAGTCTGCAGGGGAAAGTCCGGAAGAGGCCGAATCGCCGAAGACCCGGCGGCGAGTACTCCTCGACGACGCGAGTCAAAGAGGAGGACCTTACGGGTGAGCCAGAGCGATGGTCACGCCAAAGAATGCTCGGACAGCCCGTGAGGTGCTCGGACTGACGTCGCCTACACAGACGGTGTCCACCGCACGTCCTCGGCGTGTGATCTGTCAAACTCCCGAACGAACGAAGGGTACGACTTCTTGGTCTGGTGGTGGGCGACACCACCGGAACAAAAAGTAGGCCTTATTAAAGTGTCCAAATTAGGGGTTTAGATACAAGGGGCATACTGTCGCTGAACCCAGAGAGGCCCATAGTGGGCGGTCGATCTGGGGAGGCCGTGGTGCAGTCTGTGAGTACGGCGCGGGTCAACCTCGAGCCTCATCAAGGAGAAGTGCTCCCAGACCACAACAGTAGTAGTAGACGCAGCTCTCATCAATACTGTTTGGTTACCTTGGAGCGACCTCGCCTGAGACCCATGCGCAGTGCGCGAGCACGCAGAGCCCCACCACCATCGCACCATCTGTACAACGGCAAAGTTAGACATGTCTGTCAGAAGAGATTTTAACGAAATATCTTACGGTTCGCCGAGGTGTCGGCGATAAACCGGGCGAACTTCGACAAAAGCCGGTCCACCGTGTCCCCGTCGCGAGGACGGAACAGTACCAACCGAACAGACTAGCAGTACGCCTCGGTGGCGTGCGAGTCATCCTCGTCGGCCTCCGGGTGGAGAAACTCACCTGCGGATTCGATGCAGATTGTCGGCAGCTCGGTCGTGTCCGCGGTTGCAATGAGCGAGGTACTAACTGGTGGAACCGGAGCAACCACACCTTCGGACTCCGTGCTTCTCATCATCTTGTGGGGCACGACGGGCGGGCGGCTGCGGGTGTCGGTCCACAGGGCGGCGCGCTTCAAGCTCTCACGCCAATCGAGAGGGGCGTCGTGCGGCACAACTGCACGACCCCTGCAGGGGAGGCCGAGGAGGTACGACACGCCCCGCGGCGTGGGAGCCATCTCTCCGCACGGCGGTGGAACGTGTGTCTCCGGTCTCCACCGGTCCACGAGCGGTCAGCGAGGAGCGGTCAGACGAGAACCGTGTGACGGCGGGCCCTCCACGATCGTCTCGCTCCACCATCCGGCAGAACGGAAGTAAGCGGCAGACTCGTAACTCGCACGTAGTGTGTAGCGTCGTTAAAATTCCATTAGCGAGTAAGTAAAAGAGTGCGAAAACTCGGCTGACTACTTTGTGGAACCCAAATGCTGGTCGATCCGAAGAAACTCGTTCGGCACCGAGACCGCATGTCCCCGGCACCGCCCTCAATCATGGACAACCTAGACCGGTGGGTCAAGTCCACGTCTTTGGTCTAGCGGCCCGAGTAGCGCCGGCAAGACGCCCAACTCTCGCCATAAATCGCCGCCGCACTGCGTGGTTACAAAGCAAATTCATGGTTAGAAAGCAAATTCATGGTACACGTTGCAACTACAAAAAGTAAATGAAAAGTAATGCAATGTTCCATATTCAAATATTACATTAACGGGATAACAAATAAGCTGGTACATACACTCGAAAATACATTGACGGGACAACAATTAATCGGTACATGGAATCGAAAGTACATTGACGGGGACAACAATTAATCGGTACATAGAATCGAAAACTACATTGACGGAGACAACAATTAATCGGTACATACAATCGAAAATACATTGACGGGGACAACAAATAATCGGTACATAGAATTGCATTATCCACAATTACGACGCCTACGAGACTCGCCCATATCGCTCCCTATCGCCGTGTCCTTCGACGCCCGACCTTCGCTTCAACATTCGGATGTCCGTACCCATCGATGCCTCGGAGGGCTGCCGTGAACGATCCATCGACCCGTGCCAGTACACCTCGTTATGCCACGTGTTGAGAACACTCGCTTGTAGTAGTAGTGGGAGATGTACGGACGACATGACCGGTGTGTCTCTTTCTTTGTGGCAATCACGCATAGAAACACGGCAAGTGCAAAGGCGTGGCTTCGGCGAGAGCACTCGCGGTCGGCCACTCGAGTACGCATGATGGGAAGTCCTCTGCGGTGGGCACCTCTTGACCCGGTCACCGCGAAGCACGTGGTACCTCCATTCCACGCCACTCTCCGGTGTCAAGCGATGTGTCTGTGCCTTCCATATCTTGTTTGCCATGTACGTAGAGACAACCGTCGAGTACGACGGCGATTGTCCGACATACATGCCACGGAGGCCTTGTACCGCTCACGAAATATCTTTGGGTGCCTAGCAACACACCTCAACAATGCCCACCAACGGAGGCATCTCGCGCTTTCATTACCCGGTTGTAAATCTCCGCCAAAGTTGGTTGTCATTATTCCATAGCGGGAACCGCCCTCGTCATCTAGAATGGACCATTTCTCTAACGGCTCGTGTCGTATCCAAATTGTGAAACTCTTTATGCTTGCCCGCCCACGCCGGATGTTTGCGCGTCGATCGGGGCGCACACAAGGGTCAGGTCATCTCCTTGCTCGTGGTACACCATAGGGTTCCTTGACGAACTAGCGCCATCCCTTGGATTCAGTGATTGCTTCTTGGTTAGTTCATCCAACGTCCTCCACAGCGACTCGAACTTCCTCCGCTGGTTCTGTTTGCACAGCCGCTTGAACATGTTCATAAGTTCCTTGTTCCTGAACTGACGGAAAAAATTGGCACCCATGTGCCTCATGCACCACCTGCTCTTCAGGTCTGGCCACTTCGCTGCTCCCACGACGTCGGACCCTTGTTGCATATCCACGATCGCCCTCAGCAACCCTGCATGTCGGTCATGGATGACACATACATCGGGGCGGTCTTGCACAACTGCCATCTTGACTCTTTCAAGAAACCAGTACCAGCTCTCCGTGTTTTCCCCCTCCACGAAGGCCAATGCGACCGGTAGAACCTGGTTGTTGGCGTCCACCGCGATTGCAGTTAGAATCTGGCCCTTGTATTTCCCTGTGAGGAATGTGCCGTCCATGCAAATGACCGGCGACAGTTGCCGGAAGGCATTAATGCATGCGCCGAGGGCGAAGAAGGCCCGCCAGAAGACCCACTTACCCGCGCACGCACCATCCGCGGGAAACTCCGCAAGGTCGATGACCGTACCGGGATTCCTACTTGATATTGCCCTGAGCAAGTGTGGAATATTCTCGTAAGAAGCCTCGTATGTCCCGAACCGTATTTGCAAAGTCGTTCTTTTGCTCTCCAAGCCTTCCGTAGCTAATCTTGTACTAAAACCTCTCCTCCACGGCTCGATAATGGATCGAGGTCAGCAGGTGCGGATTGTCGACGATCGACCATAAACACATTTGCCACCCAAGTGGACGACAGATTATGGTGTTCTGCTCGCTTGCTCCGAGCTAGCGATTATGCTCATCACTATGGAACATTTCCAGAGTCCCTCCACTTCCCTTGTATGCATGCACCGCCATGGGCACGAATCAACTACGCACTTCACGTCGTAGTCTTTTTCTTGGACTTCACTACCTGAATTGGCGCCAAGAGACATTGACCAAGATTTCACCACATCCATCACGGCCTCCTTGTCTTTATATATGGCCCCTCTGCGACCTCGTTCTCATTATACTCCCATGCATCTCTGCTCCTTCATTCATTGTCGTCTTCAAATTATATTTAGTCCACGCCCGGATAGGCACCTCAGAGTATTGTCCTCCTCGTCCGAGCGTTAGCCATCGTGGACTTCCTCATCCGCACGGTCCTCCTCCTCCATCAACTCAACTATGTGCTCCACCTCCTCCCCTCGTCGGCCACCCCCCGCGCCTCCACGGCTGGCTCCTCGCCCCCCTCGATCCCGACATCACGCACCTCCGACACCGATGGAGGTACCTGGTACCAATCTACCAAAGAACATAAGCGCCAACCCGCTCTACAACAGACCAATATAGCTCCTCCATGCCGAGGTCGCGTTAATAGGAATCACTCTCCATAAAAAAGTCTCGCAGACGGCTTACTCTCGCTTCTAACCCGCAAATTAACACTCTGGGCATCCAAACCGAACATCCGAAATATGAACTCTATCAAACCCTCAGATGTCCTATCTCTCGGCCTAGATATGCCTCAGATGATCGCTGAAAATGCCGACAAATCGACTCCATTATTTACCGTATATCTCCCCATCTCCATAGAATATCTGAAAATACAATGTCTCCGACATACCGCCTACAACGTCGAACCAAAAAATCATCATTTCTCCACCTAACCGCTATACAAATGTCACAATATATTGTCACAAATTTTACCCTCTTCGATTTGTAACGCTTTGCCATGTTTTTAAATATACTAATTTTAACGTAACACGGTCATTGACTATAAATAAGTAATTCGATTACCTATATTACATACATAAATACTAAATATTAAATCTCTAAAATATTAAATACATAAATACTACATATTAAATCTCTAAAATATTACATACCGCAAATACTAAATATTAAATCTCTTAACATTACTTAATATTTCTACTATCCAATCCTAACTAAATTAAATTTCTAAATACTACAATCCTAATAATTCTAAAAACTACATTAAATCTCTAAACATTGCCTAATATTTGTACTATTCAATCCTAACTACATTAAATTTCTAAATACTATATTAATTCTCAACATCTCAATCATCATATATCTAAATACTACATTAAATCTTTAAATACTACATTTCTACATTTCAAAAATTATACTGAAGACTAACATTTCAAAAAATATGAGTACAAAATATTCGAACTTACCTTCAAAAACGACGTTTTTTTTTTTCCTCTTTTCTTCCTCCTTTTTTTCCCTCCTCTTTTCCTCTCTTCCTTTCCTCTCTCTTTCTTCTTTCTTCTCTCGGTAGGTCGGCACAAGAACTCAAATGAATACTTGTTGCTCGCATGTTGGCGATTTAAATCACGTGATCGCCCGGGCGATCGCCTCGCCTGACGGCGACGATCACGAGATGCCGACACAGGTCCACTCCATGACGCCGAACGAGCGCCTGGCCACCACCAAGCATTCGATCCAGTTAGTGGGACCCACCTTTCGCCCGTCTGACAGCCGGCGAGGCGGGGCGACGGGAGGGTATTTCGCTATTTTTTCGGTCTGGCGACTAGTTTTGAAAAACGATTAAAAAATATTAAATAAAAAATCGTTTTGGTTGCTCTCCGAGTCTTTTGAAATGTGTGTGGGCGAATGAGAAAATAAAAAAGCCCAAATAGCTTGAATAATATTAGCATCCTTCATGACCCACCTCGCGTGTGTGATTCATACCAAATTTAATGGTGCCTCCGCGCCAACAATGACGGATCCCAAAACCCTAGCCTCACCTACGATATAAGCTCCACCACACCGCCATTCTGTCGAGACATCTCTTCCGCGCCGCCGCCGCTACCGCTTGCCGCAGACCCTTCCTCCTCGCCGACGAGATGGTAGGTCCCCACCTTCCCTCGTCCGTGGATCTTTGATCTGTGCTCTCGGCGTGCAAAGCCTTAGGTTTCCTCTCTCATTCGTTGTTGGAATAATCTCGATTTGTGGTTTTTATCCGTAGCTTGTCCTCGACGCGTTAGAAATGCTACGCCTTTCCGGTTAGATTTTTCGACGTTTTGGTTTGCGTCCGGGAGGAATACTGCTCGGAGTCGTGGAGTGTTTGTTAGATTTAGTGGATGTTCCTGGTGTTTCGGATATCCGAATAAATAAAACCGGATATATTCGAAAAAATGTTCGGAATATTCCGATCCGACGGATAGTTATTTACCGAATCCGAAACCGAATCCGAAATAAAGTATCCGAAACCGAATCCGAATCCGAAAAATATCCGAAAAAATTATCCGAATCCGATCCGAACACATCCGGTCGGTCAGTCGGTCGGAAAAAATCCGATCCGATTGCATCCCTACTCTCTGCACTTATCTCCATACTTGAAGTTGTATGAACAAAAACAAGAAATCTACACCAATATCCAGAGCTGAAAACGTTAACTGTAGAATGTTACCCTTCAGGATTCTATTGTGTAGGGGGTTCAAATTTAGGTTATTTCCATTTCTTGTTGGCCTGGCTCTCACGAGCTACTGCGGGCGACTCCTCAATATCCTCACACGGATGCGCTGATCACTCCTCTGCTCACACCGATGCACTCCATTCTCCTCGTTCTTGGTCACCGCCTGCTCTCGTACTTGCTCCCTACCGCCGTCTATTGTCCTTGCTCCCTTCCAGCCGATCTCACCCCCTCTCGAAGGCTAGTTCCCTCTCGCAGGGGCTTCTTCTCCGCAAGCTGGCTCCCTCTCTCGTCGTCGTATTCGCTGAGGTAAGTCGCAAGGTTTTCTCGCCTCACTTGTTGATCCCCTTCCCCTCCTCTCGAAATCTCTTTGGTTGTCTCCCCTCAGTTAATCTATGATTTATGTGTAAGATCTGCTCATATGTGCTTCTGTCGTCCATGTGCGTATGTATTCATGTTCTTTATGCGTGATCTACAAGTATGTTTGGATTTTACCCTTTTGAAGTTATGGATGTCAATCTTGTGCTATTTTCGTGCTAGTCATGTCTAGATCCACCATGTCTTCATGCTTTTGGGATGTTCCATTTGTGCATTTCGTAGATCTGCCATGTATTGCCAGTACTCCCTCTTTGCTCTGGTCCTCTCCCCTATGCTTGATGTGTGATCTATTGGTTAGATATGTTCATATGTGGTAGTCTGTCGTTCATGTGCATATGTATTCATGTTCTTTATGTGTGGATCTACAAGCATGTTATGGATTTTCCCTTTTAAAGTTATGGATGTCAATTTTGTGCTATTTTCGTGCTAGTCATGTCCAGATCCACCATGTCTTCATGCTTTTGGGATGTTCCATTTGTGCAATTCCTAGATCTGTCATGTATTGGCACTACTCACTCTTTGCTCTAGGCTTTTGACGGTTTCGTTCGTATTTGTTCTAGTGATTTTTCATCATTATTGATGATATTTCATACTAGACAGTGAACACTGACTCACTGAGTATGTCTCCATTGTCAATGATGTTTGCATGGCACTGGGAAACGCTTCGTTGTGAAGTAGCAGTCGTGACCTAAAATTTGTGCAGAACACTCCACTCCATACAATACCAGTAGTAGTGCATATTGAAATGTGACAAATGGTTTTCATTTGGTTGTTTAGATGGATATACAAAGTAGACAGACACAAACTTATTGTTAAGGCAACTACTCTAGTCATAGTTCTTTATGCATTCTTCATAACTAGGATACGGATGTCTAGACGGGCACGACGTGCAATCACATATGCCCTAATGTTGTAGAGAGACATTAAGCGGCAAGCCAATCTAAACAAAATATTTAGCTACAATGATGTAGAGTGCGCAGACTTGCTACGCATGAGGAGAGCTCCTTTTTTCCACCTGTGCAACTTGTTTTGAGAAAGGAATCTGTTGCAAGATAGCATACATTGCAGCATAGAAGAGCAAGTAGCGATGTTTCTGCATGTAGTTGGCCATAACCAACGCTTTAGAGTGATTCATCATACCTTCACGAGGTCGATAGAGATAGTGAGCCAATACTTCAAGCACGTCCTTTACACCGTTGGTGAGATTGGAAATGGGATGATTACACCCCCATCCAATGAGACACCCCTAAAGATCCAAACAAGTTCAAGATGGTATCCCTATTTCAAGGTACTGAAATTTAGTATTAATTTGGTAGGAGTGTGTTGCATTCATGGCTGCATAAGCATGTAATAATAGTTGTTGGTTGTTACATAGGATTGTGTCGGTGCAATTGATGGGACTCATGTCCATGCTAGACTACCAAAGGAGATGGTTGCAGCCTTTAGGGGTAGGATGCACTACCCTACTCAAAATGTGTTGGCTGAGTGGACTTTGATCTGAGGTTCACGTATGTGTTAGTTGGTTGGGAGGATTCAGCATATGACGCCTCGCTCTTGCTGATGCATTAGAGAGGGATGATGGGTTAAGGGTTCCTCCAGGTAAGCAATGTGTAGTGCTATCATGGAAATGATTTTACCATTATGTAAACCCTAAAACTAATGTATATGTATTATTTTTTAGGCAAATTCTACCTAGTTGATGCTAGGTACACATACCGCCCAGGGTTCCTTCCTCCATACTGAAGTACTAGATACCATTTGAAGGAGTATGATGGAAGGAATTATCCTACTACTGCTAGAGTTGTTCAATTTGAGACATTGTAGCCTACGGTCATCAGTTGAGAGGGCTTTTGGGGCATGGAAGAATTGATTCTATATTCTCAACAATAAATCATTCCACCCATTCAAGACTCAAGTGAAGTTGGTCCATGCATGTTGCATTCTGCATAATTGGATACTTGACCATGGTCAAAAGAGGTGTTCCCTCCAGAGGTAGATTGGGTGCCTGATAGCAATGCCTTTGATGGCCATGGTGTTCCCTTGGCTGAAAAACGTGGCTTGGGCTGCTAAAAGGGATGAGTGGGCTAATCAAATGTGGCAGGATAGAGGCACTTCTCGCACGTAGCATTGGGAGGTCATTTATGGCTTGCCTAAACTCAAGATGGTCAAAGACTTAGTTTGCTCTCCTTGTCGATATGGCAAGATGGTTGTTGCTTCTCATCCTCCAGTTACTGTTGTAATGACTGATGCACTAGGATAGTTTTTACATATGGACACTATTGGTCCAGCTAAAGTGCAGTCAGTGGGTGGGAAGTGTCATGTTCTTGTCATTGTCGATGATTTTTCGAGGTATTTTTGGATGTTTTTCATAGCCTCAAAGGATGAGATATTTTCTCATTTCAGAGATTTGGTCAGTAGGTTTTCTTTTGCTAATAAATCAATGTGCTAAAATGAAAATAAAGTAAAATTGACTCTATTTGTGCGCATTAGACTCTACACCTCGCATTCACAAGACAGCTTCTCATTGCACCTGGGATAAACTTGGAATACATCAGTATGACCAAGACCATCATTTTAAGAGTTCTTCTTGAGATGGTCGAATATGGCTCGAGTCAGTTACTTTAAAAACAGTACAAATTTAAAAAAAACATAAGTCGGTAAAGAATGTAAATAATATCAAACATTTGCACCCCGCTATATCTTTTAAGGTCTTAAAACAAAATTTGTATTAATTAAAAAATGAGTTCGAAGGATCTTGTATGCACTTTTTGATTCCCCAAAGTGTTGAGTAGGTTGAACTCTAGGTTTTTCATTTGATTTTTTGAGTGACTTTGCTTCTATTTTTGAAACTAATGCTAAGTGTTGTACATGTCAAATTTTGCTAAAAATGTATTTTCAAAATTAAGTTTGCTAGTAAAATTTGTTATTTGTATTTGGACTTGTCTCAGTTTAGCCTAATTTATCATTAACTAGCTTAGTGTCATATCTTGTCATTGTGGTCACTTAGATAATTTTCAAAACTCATTTAGGATGCATTTCATGCATACATATGGAAAGGGGGAGAAAATACCATCTAGATGCTTTTATTGCCAAAAGGGATAGAAATCATAGAAAATGCATCATTGAAAGATAAAAATATGAATGCATCTTGGTTCTTGTGATCTTGGTAAAACTTTGCTAACTATTAAGGATCATAAGCATATTTGAATTTCTTGTGAGTTTTTATTCAATTTTAGAGTTTTGTGAAAAACTTACTCCTTTAATCTTGCTCTAAAATCCATCCTGTTAAGTTGGTCATGTCCTTATATTCTCTCTCTAGATCAAGTTTGATTTTGCAATCAAATTGCTCTTTTCTTCCCTTTCAAACTGAAATTTTCATACTTTTTGTGTGTTTGTCAATATACTCATCAAGGGAAGATTGAAAAACTATGTGGAGGTCTATCCGTATTTGTAATGAGTTATTGACATTGCTTAATCATGTAGTGTTTGAATTTGAGAGTGATTTGGAGTTTAAATCAAAATTTGAATAAGTTGGAGGGCTATCAGTCAGGGGTGATACTACTGGTGGGTGTCCGATCAGATCAGCCAGCGGTGTTATCGTTGGTTGTCCGGTTACACGGGCATGAGCGGTAGCACCGGCCTTAGGCTGCCTCAGGCCAATGTGTTTTTTCCAAAGAGGTGAGTTTTCCAAATTTTTAGAGGGCGGTCATACAGGCTAGGGGGTGGTATGACTGGCTAGTGGTGCTACCAGCTTGGGGGCGGTAGTACCGGTCCTTGTGAGCAAAGATGAATTTTTAATTTATGATTTTTGATAAATTTGATTGAATATCGCTGAAAGATGATCGGAGGCGGAGTCGTGGCAAGCCTAGAAGATAAGGAAAGGAAAAAATGCTAGCTAGACACTGCGTGGATCAAGCAGGGCCGTCAGATCTTAATCTAGTTGATAGGATAGCGGGTTTAGTTAGTATGCTTTGAGAACTGTGCAAGAAAACCTGGTTTATTTAGTGGGTTTTGGGTTAACCCTTGGATGGTTGTGTGAGTGGGTCAATCCTAACCCTTGATGGAGTGCTCTAGGGTTGGGGAACTCATCCAAAGGTGGTAGGTGGCCCAAGAGTAGTATAAATAGAGGGTAGGGGTAGCCTTTCCCTCTTGAAGGCTTTTGAGGTTTTTGAGTGCTCCTTTGAGTTTGCCCACCATGTTGTGAGGCTTTGTAACATCCCTTCTAGAAATTCAAAACACATTTCCATATGTTTGAATTTACTTTATGCATTTACATTGTCTTAAATTCTGCACTTAAATTCTGTACTTACTTTCTTGCAATTTACATTTATGCAATTTGAATTTGCTTCCCCTCCTTCTACATGCTTTTAATTTTGTGCCATGGATGTATAATTGATAGATGAATCTTCTTCAGATCATATCATAATCATCTAGGCAATCCATGTGTATTCTTGCAAGAACACTTGGCCATTCGATAAATAGCTAATTTCCCTCATTAATAAGCTACAAAAGCATATACAATTCGGCTTTTGGCTTTTTCTAATTATATATGTCTTCCAGTTTATATATGCCAAAAGCGGCTTAAAAACTAATTAAGCTGTTTGGAGTGAGGGTTAATGGCTTTTTGGAAGCTAAAGCTGGCTTAAAACCTTTCAAACATGGCCTAAGCTTGGTCTGCCTCTCGTTTTGCTTAATTAGTTGGAAATTTTAAAAGAATAATAGTCAGAACCCTTCCAATTCGGCTGCTGTTAGCTGCCGAAACGTCGGCATCATCCTTTGTCTGATCGATGATTATGTTGCATGCCCGGCCGGCCGGCCCTTCCATTTGCGTGCATGCTAGAAAAATGAGATGCTTGCAACACGCTTGTCATTTTGTCAAATCCACATGCATGTGGCTCGCTCAATGCAAGCTACAACGACGACCATGCGTTGGTGTTTAGGTCTCCTTCTGGAACATAGGAACTAACTAGCAATAATAGCGTCTTCTGTTCTTGCTACTGCTCAGAAGTCGATAGGACCACAAGAAATTTATAGGGGTCGTATTTTCGGTTTTCATATTTATTTAAAAAAATAGGTCGTTAGCTATAAACTTTCAACGGATCTACGTTTTTTTAGAAAACCGCGGTTACAACCCGTCGTTTGATAAAATTTGTCGAATTTTCGATTTCCGTAATTTTTAAATAAAATGGGTCGGTAGAACCCGCTGGCGAATCCATTGGATATTACAAACCTTTGATGAATCCGCGTTTAATCTACGGGTTACTATAAACCTTCGATAAATCTGTGTTTTTTTTAGAAAACCGTGGTTGTTTTTTACGCATTTTTGGATATTTGATCGTTTTTTTGTTTTTTGTGTTTGTTAAAAAAATGGGTCGTTAGGACCCGCCGGCGAATCTATGGGTCGCTATAAATTTTTGGACGAATCTACGTTTTTTTTTGAAAAACCCACGGTTATGACCCGTTGGCAAATTCATAAGTTGTTATAAACCTTCGACGAATCCGTGTTTCTTTTGTCGATGCGTGTTTTATTTACAAAATTGCGGTTCAATCTGTGTTTTTTTTTCTTTTTTTTTTGTTTTTTGCGTTTGTTAAAAAAAATGGGTCGTTAGGACCCGCCGGCGAATCTATGCGTCGTTATAAATCTTTGGACAAATCTATTTTTTTTTTAAAAACCCGCGGTTATGACCCGTTGGCAAATCCACAAGTTGTTATAAACCTTGATTTAATCCGTGTTTTTTTGTCGATCGTGTTTTATTTAGAAAATTGCGGCCGAATCTGCGTTTTTTTGTTTTTTTAAAAGAAAAGTGCGGCCGTTTTTTTATGTATTTCCTTTTTTAAAAAGCTGCTCGAACCCGTGGACGAATCCATGAACCGCTATAAACCTCCGATTAATCTGGTTTTTTCGTTTTTTGGTTTTTTGTGTTTGTTAAAAAAAATAGGTCGTTAGGACCCGCCGCAAATCTATGGGTCACTATAAATCTTTGGACGAATCTACGTTTTTTTAAAAAAAACCCGCGGTTATGACCCGTTGGCAAATCCATAAGTTGCTATAAACCTTCGACGAATATGTGTTTTTTTGGCGGTGAAAACATTTTTTCCGGGTTTTTTTTGGTGACGAAAACATTTTTTTCAGGAAAAACGGAGAAAGGATCTAGACGTAAGAAGCAAGAGCCTGTTTGTTATTTTTTTGGACATGTTCGCTATCCTGAAAAATTAGAAAAGGGCTTGTTCGCGATTCGAACTTAACGGGAAGTTTTTCCGTAAAATACCGCGCCAGGGACCCAAACGCGATAGGAAAAAAATTATCTTCATCTTACAAAAAATCGCGAAGGACCTATTCGTAATCCGGAAGGACTTATCCGCAATTTGAAGAAACGCAGGGGGGTTTTCGCAAAATTGCTAAGGCGGACACGTGGACCGGCTAGGCTCTCGCCAATCCCTTGCGCTATAAAGGATGGAATCATTTCGTTGTAATTTTGCAGAAATTTCATAGGAAATATATAGTTCATTTCCCATAAGAATCTAGAAAAATATATCTGTGTTCTAAATACGGTCTTATTGTAGATATATATATTTATTTTAACACAAACTAGCTAGCAGAGTGACCCACGTATTTGCACGGTTAGATTTTTTTAACAATTTGTAGTATTTCGGTATCACAGTCGGTTTTAGTAGATATAAAAAATTATTAGACAGAGATAAGGAGGCACTATTATTGTCAATTTTGCCCGATAGTGCTAAATGGACATCATAATAAGTTTTAGTTTGGAATCAATTCTAATGGGCACCACATCACAATCGGTTATGACCCAAAACCGATTGTGATGTGGTGAACATCTAGAATCGATTGTGATATGAGTGGTGGTGTTTGTTTTTATGTACATCCTTCTAAAAATAGCACAGATTACACATAGTATGCATATCACATTCACAATATATATAAACGAACATTTTACAGTACATATATCACATAATTCGTTCACAATATAGAACAAAAATATACTTAACAATCAGTATACATATCACATTCATATGATATAATATTGTTTACATATGGATTAGTAGGAGCGTGTCGGATCCCTAAACCTACCGTCCTTTGTTAGAACTTATGTCCAATACCACTAGCATATGTGGTGTTGTAACCTCTCCTTCTGCATTCTTCCTTCTTGCGTCTTTTGCGTTCTTGAGTTGTTGATCTTGTATTTCATTTCGTTGTGCTTTTAGCTTGCTGTGATAAGTTTTCAAGATCTTTCAGTTTTTCTAGCTCTCAAAAGCAAACTTTAACCAAATTCCCTGTTCCTTCTACCTTTCTCAAAGTGTTCCTTCTTCTCAGGTAAAAAGGTCCAAGTTTTTTCGATCAATCTTGGAGATCGGTTTGAGATTCAATGTGCTCTGCATTTCTATAGTAGTGTGTCTACTTGATTTCTATCCCTATCACACCCAATCCTGCAATCAAAACCTATAAAATGAATAAGTGATCATTGTCTACCATTCGCTTATATTTTAATTATATGAATTTTAAATAATGATGCCAACTCCCTACGGCATATATATAAGAGCCGTTGGCTTAGCTAGCTCGTTCGCACCAAAGCTCTTGGTTGGTTGCAATTGCATCTGGTCTTTCCCAGATTCCTCCTTGGCAACGCATAAACCAGCGCGTACGCACGCGATGAAGGTAAGGAACCTGTTCGACTTGGCGGTGGCTTTGCTTCTGAGGTCCCCTCGTTTCCGCAGCTTTTGAGCATTCTGAAACTGCAGCATGCATGAGTGCCATTAATTAATCCCTTTCGTACGTCGTTGTTGTTTTTGCAGCAAAAGATTGTGATCAAGGTGAGCATGCCGAGCGAGAAAAGCCGGTCCAAAGCCATGGTGCTGGCCGCGAGAGCAGCCGGTATGCATTTGCGCGCGCACGCGTGCCTGCATGCATGTTTTTCTTCCCCGTTAATTTGTTCATCGTCAGTGATGCTAACTAATATGGCTGCGCGCAGGGGTGAACTCGATGGGGATAACCGGCGACGGCAAGGACCGGCTGGAGGTGGTCGGCGACGGCGTCGACCCGGTCTGCCTCGTCAGTTGCCTGCGCCGGAAGCTTGGCCACGCCGAGATCCTGCAGGTGGAGGAAGTGAAGGACAAGAAGCCGGAGGAGAAGCCGCACAAGCCCGAGCCCGTGGTCGTGCATCCACTGCCGCAATGCTACCCCGGTTACTACTACCACCACCACTTGCCGCCGCCGCCGATGGTCGTCTACGACGAGCCGAGCACTTGCTCCGTCATGTAATTTCTCTATAATAGAGATCGAGATTTTGCCGTAATTTTGTAAGCAACTTGAGAGAGTTAAACAATATGTGAAAACAATGAGTAACATCTTCGTGAAGTGTCCATATGCACCGTGTGATTTGGGCTTTGCTTTCGAGAGTGCCAATATGTGACGATGACCGGTCAACTAATTAAATCACTACTACTAGCTAGGATCATATGAAGAGGATGAGAAGTCAGACATAAGCGGTAAAAAAAGCTCGAGACTCGCGAGTTACTCGAGCTCGGCTCGAGCTCCGAACGAGCCGGACTTGAGCTCGAGCTCGCGAGCTTAACTGAGCCGAACTCGAATAGTTCGCGAGTCTACTCGAGTCTGGACTAAGCTTCCTTAAATCGAACTTTCTCGAGCTTGTTACTGAGTTTCCTCGAGCCGAGCTTACTCGAACTTGTTACCGAGCCTACCGAGTTTACTCGAGTTTACCGAGCTTACTCAAGCTTATCAAGCTTACTGAGTTTAGTTGAGCCGAGCTCGAGCCTAGGTCGAGACTCGAACTAAACTCGAGCTCGGCTCGAGCTCGAGCCTAAAGGCCAAGCTCGCTCGAGCTCAGCTCGTTTATAGCTCTAATCAGGCAACGCGCATGTAACGATTAAGTCACCTGCCAGTGAAAAATAACGCATGATACCCACGCCATTTGTGACATGATCATACGATCGATCTATCCATGTTCATTTCCACCAACATATATCTTGTAATTAAAATGAACCGAGACAGCTTTCTTTTGTCGTAGTGCGTTACTCCTGCACTCTGCGTGTGGTTTTCTCTGTACGGTGAAAACATCTGAATAAGAACAGTACGGTGGGAAAATGCTCAGTTCTACAGTGATTAAATAAGAGTTGGTTCCTCCGCTGGTCAATGTTCTTACAGTGCCTTGATTTTCTTGGGTCTCAAGAGTTGGTGAAGTCTACGAGTAAACCCAGTGACCGATCAGAACAACAAAAAGCTCAAAAATGTCCATGTCAGATTGTCGATTTCCACAATTCCCAAATTATAATAAGAAAATAGCCACTTGGCGCTGGGTGGGCCTGATGAGTTGAAATCTACGAGTAAACCCAATGACCGATCAGAAGATTCAGAACAACAAAAGCTAAAATATGTCCGTGTCAGGTTGCCGATTTCCACAATTCCCAAATTATAATAAGAAAATAGCCACTTGCCGCGGGGATCACCTTAGAGCATCTTCAAGAGGAGCCCTAAATAGGTTGCTAATTATAATTATAGGGTTTTGATGAAAAAAAAAAGCACTCCAACAGAGGTTGTATTTTGAGAAAAATTATCAAAATAGGTTTAGGACTCGGAGCCCTGTTGCTATATTTAGCAACGCTCCTCTCGACCCTAAAGAAGGGATGAATGAAGGATTGGAGATTTAGGGTCTAATTCTTTGGAGTCAATAGCTATCTTAGGTCCTAATTTTTTTAGTTTAGGCCCTATTTTGAGGTATAGGACTCTATTTTAAGGCTTGACTGTTGGAGATGCTCTTAGGAGGTGTATACCTCACAAGTTGTGCCATCAGATTGGCGTGTCAGGGGACCTATTCCTTAAAAAATAGAATCTGGTGTATATTTGCACGTGTATCGCTAGTTTCTACGTATACACATGCTTTATACTTTCTGTATATAAGTATTCGCTAGGGGTGAAAACGGAGCGGATAATATCCGGACCGTATCCGTATCCGGTATCCGTTTTTAGGGAAATGGTAAAAGAATCTGATATCTGTTGGATACGGATACGGATACGGATAATTATCCGGATCGGGGAAAACGAATACAGAGCGGATATGGGAGAGGTGATATCCGACGGATACGGAGCAGATACGGATATCCGGTGTCCGGATATCCGGATCATCAGCAGGCCTCCGGGGGCGGAGCCGGGATGGACCAGAGGCCCAACACTTCTAGCGATTCTTGGCCCAACACTTCTAGCGATTGCAAGGAATCCAAGCTTCTGTTTGGTACATATTCAAATACCAAGATCCTCTCGCTCTTTTGAATGCAATACCCCAGAAGCTTAACTATATTTGTGTGCCGAAGCTTCAATTGAATAATCAAAGCTTAACTATCGAAGCTTCTGTTTGGCATTGCAAATTATCTATGAACATTGAACAATGTGCTCATATGTTAAGATTTCGTTACCTTATGTTTGTTTTGAACACTATTCTATAAGTTTTGTTATGTTTGTGGATTATGTACTCTAAATTCTAATATTCTGTGTTGAAACTTGTGTTTTCGCGTTTGCATATTATCCGACTAAATATTCGGTTTCGTTTCCGTTTTCGATCCGACTCCGATTATTATCTGTTTTATTATTATCCGTTATCGATTTAATATCCGATCCGTTTTTCAATTATCCGTATCCGTATCCGCTTCCGGGTGAAAAAAATGTGAGCGGATATGAAAATGTCACTATCCGACCGAATCCGCTCCGTTTTCATCCCTAGTATTCGCTCTGTAGAATTTTGGTTCTGAACTTCTCAATTAGGGGTGGAAAAAAAACTCGAAACTCGCGAGTTTAACGAGTACTCAAAAAAAATCGTTCCTTAATGAGTCAAGTCGAGTTAGGTTTTGAACTCGTTAAGGTAACGAGTTAAACGAGCGAGCTAACGAACTTAACGAGCCAGAAAAGAAAAACACTATAAGTCTGTAACCCTAACCCATTCCTTCAACCTTCAGACCCGATTCTTTTCCCCATTTCACATCCGCAATTCCCCAATTCCCAGCTTGGCTGCGTCTCCACCCTCGCCCTTGCTTCTGACACCTTCGCCGCCACTGTGCTCCTCTCCTCCACCGACAAGCATCATAACGAGCTTAACGAGCTAACTTGAGCCAACTCGAGTTTTTAACGAGTTGAGTTTTCAGCTCGTTAAGAAAAAAGTCGAGTCGAGTTGGCTTGATATCCCGCCCTATTCTCAATACTAGAAACTGGTTCTTTGTTCTATGATTTGATTGATTTCTGTCTCAGCCTTATCACTCAAAGTCTGAAACCGCACGGCATGACATGTAAATACGGTTCGTTTTCACCAAGATACTTTTGTCACTAGGTGTACTACTCCATTTCGTGCTTGTTCTGTTACCTGATGGCAGCGACGTGTAGTGGCCAAATCTTTACTATATAGAGTATACTAGATAAGGAAGCGCGGCGGCACGCCGCGCGCGTGAACAAAAAACAAATTTGTGTTTTTTTCGGAGAAAAACGGACCACGAAAACAATTTTTGGAAAAACAAGGAAAAACAGACCACGGAAACATTTTTCGGGAAAAAAGCAATTTGTGTTTTTAGGAGAAAAAACAGAGCACAAAACATTTTTCCGGAAAAATGAGGAAAACGCGAACGAAAATATTTTTCGAAAAAACGGAGAAAGGACCTTTACGTAAAGAGGGGACCTATTTGTTATATTTTTGGACCCGACCGCTATCGAAAAAATTAGAAAATGGCTCGTTCGCGATTTGCATTTAACGGGTGCATCTTTTAAATAAAGTAACAAACCAGGGACCCAAACGCAATCCGGGAAAAATTTTCTTCACCTCACCAAAAATCACAAAGGATCATTTTGTAAATTCGCAGGGACCTATACGTAATTCGGAGAAACAAATGGACTTTTTCGTAAAATCGCCACTTGACACGTGGGCAGGCCCTCCGGCCGGGAACCTGCGAACTTTAATCTATGGGATAATAGAGGAAGAGTTTCTTTCCACATTACTTCATCAAAATTATTCATCTTTGCTACTGCTCTTTAATTACCCATCTTTGCCCGCGTCACTTCATCAAAATTACCCACCTTTACTACTGCTTTTTAATTACCCACCTTTACCACTGCTCTTTAATTACCCACCTTTGCCATTGTTATTACTCTTTGTAAATAAATTTTTTATCGCAAATTGAGTTTCCGTTGCAACGCACGGGCACATGGCTAGTAGGTTTAAAGTTACAGACTTCTTAGAAAACTTCAACAATAGTAGCATGATCCTGATGATTGTATATTTAAGTTCCGAGCCATGTGCCTTTTCAGACTTCAGTGCGGTCATCGTCATTTCTACCTAGAGGCAGACTAAATCAACCAAAGACTTTTGAGCCAAGTAATTTAATTAACAGAGAAAGTGGAATTAATGTACGACTGATAATGTCATATTGATCAACTCAATGTTGTGAACTTTTTGGACGAACGGTTTTACACTGAAGCTACTATGTTCATATTGTACAGCCTCTGAAATTGACTTTGTAACATTTCCAGGCACCTAAGGCCTAAAAGAAAGTGCTTAGAGCACTAGTGAAGAGTTTAGTGTTGTAAATTAAGTTTCTTGGGCATTACCTTGCAGCACGGCAAAAGTGCGTATCACCACGCTATTAGGGTGGTTTAAAAGGAGCCGGCGGCGGAAATGAACCCAGTGGTCTGTTACTTTGCGTTAGGTTGTCAAATTTTGTGATAGAAGGGCCGGACAAGAACCAGTGGTCTGTTACTCGATCAAAAGAGAGGCCTGTAACTTTTAAGGTGCATGGCTGCTGCGCGGCATATGGCCTGTAGTTGAGTGAAAAGAGAAGTGTATGCGTGATTTGTGATTTGTTCAGGTATATTGCTTTCTTTCTTTGAGGTAACATGCATACAGTGATGCAGAGGCATGCACAGCTATCTAGTAACCGGGGGATTTGATGATTTGCCCCGTTTTTGTGAGTGCAATTGATCATTTGCCCCGCATGTCTCACTGACATGTGGTCCTATGGTCCGCATGTCAATGAGACATCACAGGGCAAATGATCAAAGGCAGAGGAAAACCAGGGCAAATCATCAAATATTCCCTAGTAACCCGAGAGAGAGAGAGAGAGAGCAGTGCATGCATGTAGCATGTAGATATCAGTATTTTTAGCAATGGACATAAATATTGAGAGGAAAAGAAGTAAATTTTATTCAATCTTGAACATGTACAGAATTACTTGTTAAAAAAATTTACACCCCGGTGTGGGGTATCCCTAGTAAGGAAAAAAGTATAGTAACTACATATATATACATAGACTACCTGAGGCTGAAATTGTCAAAGTCGGCTATCGCGTTCGTGATTTCCAGATCCTCGGCCTGATGTTGTGTCATGTCATCTGCACGCTCCCAGTTTTTGAAGCATGTAATTGTCGCAACCATCTCAGGTCTAAGAGACGACCTCCTCGGTTTAAGTATCCTTCCCACCAAACTGAAAAGTGGATTCCAACGAGACAATAGACAACAGAACTACCGAAACCGTAAGTACGTCCTATGCAAAACGAAATAGCACGGGGTAAGCTGAGTTGATTTTTCATGTCCATATTAAGCTCGGTCTGCACAAAAGGCGTGTCGAGGTAGTAGTTGACCTCTACTTGTGGATTCCGTGGTGACCTGCTTAGCGATTGAGAAGACGAGTCAAACGACTTGCCTTTCAGTTTCTTCCATATGTTTGAAGCGGTCAAACTGCCTCGAGCAGCTTGTTGTGTTGTTGAGGTAGATTTTCTTACTTCACTTTTGACGCCAAACTTCTCATAATATTTATCAAAAATTCTGAAAAACTTGTTATAAACATGAGAATAGATCTCGGAGAAATCAAGATCAAATACCTTATCTATTCCCTCGAAAGCGCCCTGCAAGTTTGGTAATTTTCTTAAAGAATCCAAAATAGTAGCACAATAGTACAGATGTGGAATAGCTTAAAAATATTTTAAATTTTTTTGCTCCATTGGTTCTATAATACGATGTAAATATAATTATCTCTATTTTCTTTAAAAGCATTAGCAATAGTCCAGAGCCACTTGATGACTAAGGAAGAAGTTGGGTAGTATACACCGGATAAATGTGTATTTGCGTTGTAAAAAATTCTATAAGATGACAAAAATGACTAGCAATTTTCTAATCCGCTTCAGTAACTAATGGATTGCCATTATTACAGTTGGCGAAGACAGTGATAATATGCTCGTAGCCTTTGCACCGCTCCAGCATTGTATATGTTAAGTTTCATCTAACATTCATATCAAGTTTAAATTTTCTTGGTTTTTTATTGTTAGCTCTATAATACTATGAGAACTGGGCAAACTTTATAGATGAACTTGTAATAAAATTGATAGTGCTATGTATACTCTCCAAACTATGTTTCATTACAATCAAACCTGCTTGCACAATGAGATTAATAATATGGCATATGCATCTCTAGTGGAGTATAAAACCTCCAACATAAGTATCCAGGTGCGGTAAGAGATGCTCCATAGCCGTCGTATTAGCTGATGCATTGTCAAAAGTGATGGAAATAATTCTACTTTCTATTTTAAGATTATTAATAACCTCAAGTATACGGTTAGCGATAGCCTCTCTAGTGTGTGACTCGGAGATTGGTCTAAACCCTATGATATTTTTATTTAGTACATTACTTGTCGTCTAAGTAATATGCAACAATACTAATATAGGTTGCTCTTTGATGGGAGGAAGTCCACATATATGATGTTAAGATAAACAAAAACTAACTGTCATGAAGGTCTATTTTAACATTTCTAGTTTATTTGTAAATATTTTATAAATGTCACATGTAGTTGTTCTTCTACTAACATGGTATCGTGGCCAAAAACCACGTTCAACCATTCTCTTAAAATTAGAGCTCTCACCCATTCTAAGTGGAAGATCCTCCATAACTATGTAACATGCAATTTTATCTCTAACTACGTCGGCGTTGTATACCCCTGTACTTATCGAACTATCGGTATTGAAGTTGAGCTATGCCTGCACGCTCTTGCTCATCCTCTGTCCAGTGATATCTTCCTCAAGCATGTCTCTGTGTGTCTCTTCAGATGATATGTTCCACTACATGCACGCAGAGATAGTTTATCTTGATAGTATTTACAAATAGTATACACTATCTCATGTCCATCCACAATTTTGACAGTTCTGTCCATATGTTGCCAGCATTATGCCTATCGACTATCAAATATGGATGCCCATGCTGACTGCATCGATATGTTAGGCTACGTGTTCGGTGTGGATACCAACGCCCATCCTAAATACACTGGTGTAGCGGCATCCGAGCTCAGTGCATCCGGAATGTACGAGGCATCCTACATGCCGTGCGTGCTGTCCAGATGATGGTCATCCATACCGTAGTTTACCATGTTGGGGGAGAGGTAACGTGGATCAATCTCTTGATCCTGACGAGAGGGATTTGGAGAGCAAGGACGTGATCTCCTACTCTTGCTCTTGTGAAATATTTTTTGTGGCGGGAGAGCAAATAGAGAACAAACAGAGCGGATGTACTAAGCAAATGAGAGAGTGAGGGATGCGCGAAACAAATGAGAGAGCGACGGATGTGCTGAGTGTTGAACAAATGAGAGCTTCGGGCTAATTTTATGGCATGTATGTTGAAATGCTCATCGATAATTGAAATCAGTGCGCGTGATGAAAATTGTAAGCAACTTTATTTCTTTTCATATGTCATATCGTTGTCCCTCTATCGTTCGTCGATATAGCGTGTGAGCGTGTCTGTTGAAAATTGAAATAAGGCATGTCCGCGTGGGATGATAACAGAAAACTGAAATTAGCATTATGTCTCTCAATGTGTCACGTCCATTTTAATCACGTCTTTATGTCTCAAAAAATTGACACGCGGTGGCTGAAGAGTGGAGAGACGTTGAAATTTCACGTCTTTGCAGAGACGATCTCTTTCGGTCTTCTTTTTCCCAGCATGTGCCCAGACCTCCTTTTCCCTCCTTTCTCTCTGTCTCTCCTCCTCTTCTTGCTCTTTTTTTGGGCTGATCGACCCTCGGCCCTCTCTCTCACTCGCTCTCTCTCCCTCGTCTCCCTTGGTCCCCTCCCGGGCCTCCTCTTTTCCCTTGAAAATCAATGCCTTAGCCCCCGCCTTCCCCTCGATTGCTTCGCCCCGACCGCCCCTCTCTCCCCACTCAATTTGCCCTTCGGCTTCGGTGACCCGATAGACCGCCTCTCTCCCCTTCAGTGCGGGTTGACCTCCCCCCCCTCTCCTCACCCGTTGAGACAAACACGGTGTGGCTTGGGAGGTGAGCAGCCCGGGAGGTGAGGCGGGCGCAGCGTGGGAGGTGAGTAGCCGCGCGGGAGGTGGAGTGGTAGCAGCTGTGGGAGAGCGAACGCTGCATGGGAGACGGAGTGCCACGCGAGAAATGGGAGGCGGAGCGACCGCGGGAGGAGGGAGGTGAGCGGTCGTGCTGGAGGCGGTGTGCCTCGCGGGAGGTAGAGCGGCAGCAGCCGTGGGAGGGAGAGCACCGTGCAGGAGGCGGGAGGTGGAGCGGCCATGGGAGGGAGAGCACCGTGCAGGAAGCGGGAGGTGGAGCGGCCGTGGGAGGAGGGAGGTGAAGTAGCCACGGGAGGGCGTGCGCCACGGGGGAGGCGAAGAGGCCACAGGAGGGCCAGCGGCTGTGGGAGGCGAAGCAGCAGCGGTGCCGGGGTGGCTCGGGGCTTAGTGCCACGACACTGGCACAACGGGCACGGTGGCTCAGGAGCCCAATGAGGCGCCCTGCGGCTCGGTAGCACGATAGCTCCCCAGGTAACCCCTGTCCCACTCTCCCACACCCCTGCCGTGGGCCCACGATAGTGCCGGGCGTGCCCCATACCTTGCATGTCGCGGCTGTGCTGGGCATGCCCCATGCCCTGAGTGCCGTTGTTGTGCCAGGCCAGCACAGACACTGCCCAAATGGTCGTGTCGGGCCGTGCCACCTACTGTGCCCGATTTTTCGGCCCAGCACGGCCCAAAGAATAGTAATGTGCTGGCCTAGCATGGCCCACTTCGTGTTGGGTCGTGCTTTGAGTTGGGCTGTATTGCGGTGCCTCGGGTTGGCCCACAAAAGCACGGCCCAAGTGCTCACCTCTAGTCTTAGAGCTTTTTTGGAAAACCCTCTGTGAAAAAATACTACGCGTATCTTTTGAATGATCTTCTTTATAAATATTGACGCACTTTTATAAATACATGTGATTTTCTTTCTATATTTCTAATAAATATCTTTCTATATTTCTAATAAATATTCAGTTTTACTCTCTCTATATATTTATTAAATATGGTGGTTAGAGATAATAATTAAGAATAGTTTAGTCCTTTTTACCATCTACTAGGTTTTCAAGCTAAGAGAAAAATATGCTTTATAAATTTGATTGGAGGGAGTACATCTTATTAGGACGTAAGCCGGGTATTATAATGAAAGCCGCCTCCGCGTAAAGAATTCCAACAGGGTGTACATTGATTCCGCAGATCTAGAATGGTCCACCTGAAAGACTAGCAATTTTTTAATGATGAAAAGTTTAGCAAGCTTAGGTTAATCCATTTGGGAAATGGATTATGAGGGTTAGAGCTCATGTTCACTTGCCAGGTCATGTAATCCAAATCTAAGACTGCTCTAAGAAAAGCCCACGACCCAGGATTTGCTGCTGTCATTGCACTCTGGAAAGGCTCTACTTCTGTAGCCTATTGAGCGGACAAGGATCTACTGTTCAATTGATGACAACAATCTCCTCTCCTCTCTCCGGAAAAAAAAGAAAACAAGAAGACGACGAACACGATCAAATTAAAACAAAGTATTTCTATGCATTACTGTTTAAAAGTTGCACAAATATTAAAGTATAAATGAATTGTATATGATGATTACTTGCTCATTCGCTTGCTTAAAGGATTTGTTCAATTTATATTGGAAGATTGATGCATACAAGCACTCCTCTTAGAACAAATAGATAGAAACATGGTTAACAAAACCATATTGAGCTTGAATTTTGACCTCCCATGGTAGCGAAAACCGCTCGAAAACTGTTAAAAATCGAACGGTTTGTAAAGTCAAACGAATTTGAAATCTGGTCAAACCTATGAGCAATTTTCACGGTAAATCAAGGTTCAAAAAAGCGCTAGGCGCTAGGCGGGCAGAGGCCCACTGCCTAGCGCCTAGCCCGCCTAGGCGGAAATTAAGAAATGGCAGGCTGTAATGAAACAAAAAAAGTGAAAGACATACATAAAAGGTGGAATATAGTCACAAAACATAGTCTCACACATAATATAGTCACAAAACTAAGTTCACATAATAAAGTCATAAAACATAGTCCAACATATAATTAAGTTCAACAAAAGTTTGAGCCAATGATCCTGAAATAATCAATCCTCTAAAGGATAGAATTTTCGTGGCAACACTTCGTCTTCGTCATCCTCAAACTCAACATCCACCTCTTCCTCCTCATTGCCCTCATCTTCTTCGGATTGAAATTCATCATCATGAAGCTCTCTCACTCTTGCACTTCTACGAAGTTCAAGTTGTTCAGTAGTACCCATAGCTTCATCAAGTACTCCCCATGGTATATCGGGCACTACCTCTTCCTCATCCTCCTCATCCCTAAAAACAACCAATGCATGATTATCCCCTCCCTCATATAGAAATTCTTGAGCTTCGGTAGCATCACAATATAGGAGGACATCAGTGTTCTTCTTTGCCATGATCCTTTCTTTCTTAGCCAACATTCTAGCATTGAATTGTATGTAAACTAGATTGTTGAGACGGGCAGTAGTTAGCCTATTTCTTCTTTTGGTATGTATATCTACGAATTGCAAAATAGATTGAAACATTACATAATATTGAGAATTGAGACTTTAGAGTATTGAATATTGGATTATTGGGACTCAAGAGTAGAGACTAACCGATTCAAAAGTGCTCCAATTTCTTTCACAACCGGAAGAGCTTGAGGTCAATGAGAGGAGTCTTAAGGCCATCTTTTGTAAATCTGATGTTTGGCCTCCATAGAGCCTCCACCAAGATGCTATCAATAAGAAAAGTAAGAACAATTTAGTATATGTATATCTATATTAGTTGACTAACAAGTTACCATGCATTGGCATTGCAAAATGTATGAATTAAGCACAAGTTTACCTGGATTATAGTTGAAGTTTTGACAACTTCTTGCAAGCTTCTTTCCAAAGGGACCTTCTCTATTTTGAAATTTGATCAACTCTTGATTTACAACCCGATCTTGCTTGTCATCGTCACCATGATAAAAGTCTCAACACGTGACATGAATGATTCCGTAATGTTTGGATCCATGAAGATTGCATTATCAACATAGCTATAGTATGGATTCAACATGTATGCACTCAAGTGTAATGGGGAATCAAGTCTACCTTTCATTTTCTTCTCAACAACGGCTATAACATCTTTGTAGTTCTTCTCTACATTTCCAAAGGCATCCTTGAGTTCCTTCTTTGCCTTAATTAGTTCTCCATATAGAAAAGCCATAGATGGCTTGACATCCCCATCAACCAAACGAAGAACTTGCACCAAAGGCTCAAAAACCCTCAAGAACTTGCACCAAAGGCTCAAAAACCCTCCAGTATGAAAAATATAAAAAAGACAATCTCTATACCGGAAAATATAAAAAGACAATCTCAATTCATAATGTACCATCTTATTCTGTTATTCACATGCTATTTATTCACAATGTACAAATTTTCAATGTGCAAGATCAATTCATACCATATTACTAATGTACCAGCTCTGGCTGCTCTGCTACTACTATTGATCTACTGCTAGTCTGCTAATGAAATTCTCAGATGAATCCTAATCCCAGCAAGCAATACAATCCCCAACCCCAATCGGCCTGACGCCTGTGCGGCTGTGCAAGCAATACAATCCCCCATACTTTTCCTCTGCCTTAGCCTGAGGCCCTGTCGCCCACAGCCCACTCGCCCTAAACATCGGAGATCGGAGTGGTGGATCTTGTGATCTTGGGATGCTTAGTATTGGCCTTGAAAAAGCTCAATTGGCCCAAGAAAGCTGGGAAGAACAAGCTCGGAGCGGAGTCGGGGAAGACAAGCTCGGCTTCGGCGCGGAGTCGGCGAAGACGACCTTGGCGCGAGTCAGGGAAGAGGACCTCGGGTGTTGGCGGCGCCGTCGCGAAAGGACGACCTCGCCCCTCGGATGTTGGCGGCGCGGGAGGTTCTCGGATGCTGGCGGTGGGCAGGCGGGGAGAATCCAGGCACGGGAGGCGGGGATGATCTCGGGGCACCGGCGGCGGACCACGATCTTCGCCGGTGGACCACGATCTTCGGCGACCTAGCTTCCCCTTCCCTCTTCCCCCGCACGACTCGGTAACCTAGCTTCCTCTCCCTCTTCCCCCCCTCGGGTTTTCCGTTTTCCCCTCTTATCCAACCTGGCACCGCTGAGCTACGCCTTTCTCCGCCGAGCAACGATTTTTCACCACCGAGCCGCCTTTTCCCGCCTAATGCCGCCGAGCGCCGCCTAGGCGTCCCCTCCGCCTAGGACACGCTTTCATGGCCAGGCGAGGCGGCGGCCGGCCGCGGAGCGCCTAGGCACCGCTTTTTTGAACACTGCGGTAAATGAATAAAACCGCTCGAAAATGCTTGAAAACCGCCAAAAACCGAAGACACTTGGAAAAAGTGGGAAATGTGGGAAATGGGAAAATTCTAAAAAAACAATAAAGGCCAAAAAATAGGAAAATGTAAGAAATATTTATAAAAAGCATGGAGAAACACGAAAAAAGTTTGGCATGATATTTCCCAAATATGGAAAAATTTCGACATGATCTTTCCTATATTTTAGACAATTGCAAGTTGTAAAGTTGGCATTTAGTAATAATATGTCAACAAATAATCTTTTATTTCAATACTACTCACATATCAATCCAACAAATGCAAAAATAGGCATTCACATAATGACAGACCCATACCATTCATATATCAGTACCAATCACATATTAACACTATTTACATTTCAATACCTTACAAAAATTGCTTGTGTAAATAATTTGCAAAAATTGCTTGTGTCAAATTGCACGTTGTACAACAAAATAAGTATAAAATACAACTAGTGATGCAAAGTACAACTTCCATAGTAAAGTTTTGGTAGTTCATGCATGCATGAAACGAGAAGTAAGCTTTTCAATATTGGATAACATTAACTTATTAAGATATACCATAGTAAGATAATTTCTGTGCATACAAATATCTCTACTTGAACAAATAGTACCATTTTTGACTGTCATCCATTGCTACTTAACATATTTGAACAAATATTGCTACTAAATATAATGGCAACATATCCTGTGCACATAGACTTCCCGTGTACACACCGTGCACACCAACAAACAAAAGTCACGAAAAATTCTGAAAAAAATTGTAGATGTACTTCATAGATTGCTCTACCTATGTATGAAGTTTAAAAATCAAATTCATTATATATCGAGAGTTACAAAAAGAGAAAATTCTGACAAGTTTAAACTCTTTAAACTTGTCAGAATTTTCTCTTTTTTATAGCTATTGATATATAATGAATTTGAACCTACAATTTTATACATAGATAGAGTAATCTATGAAGTACATCTACAATTTTTTCTAGAAATTTTCGTGACTTTTGTTAGTTGGTGTGCGCGGTGTGTACACGGGAAGGTCTGTGTACACAGGATATATTGCCAAATATAATTGAACAAATATTGGTACTAAATATACTTCAACAAATATTGCTACTAATTATAATTCAGCAAATATTGCTGCTAAATATACTTCAACAAATATTGCTACTTGACATACTTCAACAAATATTGCTACTTGACATACTTGTATAAATATTGCTGCTAAATATAATTGAACAAATATTGTTACTAAAATATGTTTAAGTGAATATTGCTACTTGACATACTTGAATAAATATTGCTACTAAAATATTTTTATTTTTTTGGATTTTCTAATTTTTACATTTTGAATGGCTCAAAAACATCTTCAAACTTTGTTTTTTCAAAAAGTATTCACACCAGAGGTCATAAAGAAATTAATAATAATTTTAGAGAATTTTTGGATAAATTTATCAAATTTTTTAATTGAATTTGAACTTGATCGGTAAACCGAGCGGTTTTGCTTTTCGTACCAACGAAAACAGCAGTTTTTGAACGGTAAACCACGGTTTTATGAAACCTAGATAGAAAACCCCACTTAACATAACCCGTTTTGACGTTCTCTTTCTGATGTTAAAAGTTTCAGCAAGCTAGTAGTCACTGGCGGATCATTGCGAAGGTAATATCTTTAGATCCGTTGATCCGATCGGATTGATTCTTGTTGTGTTAATTTCTAAATTGCATCTAGTTTCTACAGTTAAAATGTCACAACAATCCAACGGTAGGATCTTTGGGAATTATTATTTTGGTCAACGTGAGTCAATCTGTTTTTATTTGGTCTGGCGTTTGATTCAGTAAAATTGTGAAGAAAATAACTTTAGATCTGTAGATCTGATCGAGTTGATTTTTGTTGTGTTAGCTTGAAAATTGAGTCTAGTTTCATTAGTTAAAATTTCACATCGATCTAACAGTGGGATCATCAGAAATTACTGTTTTAGTGAACGTAGGTTAATCTGTTTTTGTCGAATCCGAATCAGTTAATTGGGGTGTTTAAAAAATAATAAAAAAATTGATTTTAGCCAACAAGAAGTAATACTGTAATCTTCTTCAAATTAATGCCATTAGAAAGCGTAGACCCAACAAGAAGTAGTACTGTAATCTTCTTCAAATTATTGTAGTCGTGTAAGTTTCTTTAAGTCAAATTTCATACTTAGTTGTTGATTTTAAGATGTTCGTAAGACACCTTATTAATATATCATGATGCACTTTTGGTAAAATTTATATTTGTATTGTATATTGGCATGTTAGATTTACAGTATTTAAAAAATTTATGCCAAGTTGAATCACCCATACCTAAAATTCTGAATACGCCACTGCTAGTAGTAGGTTTTTATTCGAGATCGTATGCGCCTCGGCCTCTCGGGCCTGTATCCTTGTGTCTACTACAATATAGTGCACGAGGAGTCCGTGCAGGAGTGGTCATAGCGGTGGGCTGACATATTGGCACTCTCGAAAGCAAAGCCCAAATCACACGGTGCATATGGACACTTCACGAAGATGTTATTCATTGTTTTCACGTATTGTTTAACATTGTTTTCACATATTGTTTAACTCTCTCAAGTTGCTTACAAAATTATGGCAAAATCTCGATCTCTATTATAGAGAAATTACATTAAGGAGCAAGTGCTCGGCTCGTCGTAGACGACCATCGGCGGCGGCGGAAAGTAATGGGGGTAGCATTGCGGCAGTGGATGCACGACCACGGGCGCCGGCGCCGGCGGCTTCTTCTCCTCCGGCTTCTTGTCCTTCACCTCCTCCACCTGCAGGATCTCGGCGTGGCCAAGCTTCCGGCGCAGGCACCTGACGAGGCAGACCGGGTCGACGCCGTCGCCGACCACCTCCAGCCGGTCCTTGCCGTCGCCGGTTATCCCCATCGAGTTCACCCCTGCACGCGCGCAGCCATATTAGTCAGCATCACTGACGTCGATGAACATTACAAGGGGGAAGAAGAACATGCACGCATGCATTACAGAATTAAGAACATGCATGCATATGCATTGCAGGCACGCGTGCGTGCGCAAATGCATACCGGCTGCTCTCGCGGCCAGCTCCATGGCTTTGGACCGGCTTTTCTCGCACGGCATGCTCATCTTGATCACAATCTTTTGCTGCAAAAACGACAACGACGTACGAAAGGGGTTAATTGATGGCACTCATATATGCATGCTGCAGTTTCAGAGTGCTCAAAAGCTGCGGAAACAAGGGGACCAGGTTCCTTACCTTCATCGCGTACGTACGCGCTGGTTTATGCGTTGCCAAGGAGAGGATTAATCTGGGAAAGACCAGATGCAATTGCAACCAACCAAGAGCTTTGATGTGAAGGAGCTAGCTAAGCTCACGGCTCTTATATATACACCATAGGAGTTGGCATCATTATTTAAAATTTATATATTAAAATATAAACGAATAGTACACAATATTTACTTATTCTTTCGTAAGTCTTCGGTAGCAGGATTGGGCGCTATGAAATACGCGTAAGTAGTACAAGTACTACTGTACCAGTGAAGACTAAATTAAGGACGAACCGAACAAGTCGACGTGAGAAAATTCGTAGCAGCCAAGGTTCCAACCACCCAAGCAGAAAGTCAGAGCCATTGACTTGGCGAGATCCGGCTCGTCGCGAGCCAATTCTACTGCCCACCGAACGCGTTGCGCGCTTCTCACGGCGACCGACTCGATCAGCCATTCAGTTGGTTAAACGAAAAGCCAGAGCATGCGTGCACGAACTGACTACATCGATTCACCAATTACAAAGGACTCTGCGTTGCTAATTGGTAACAGCTTGCTCAGCTGTATACATAGTTTAATTAGTGAACATGTGCGCAGAGCCACAGATGCATGCAGAGCGCCATGCAGCTAGGAAGCCCGGCCCCGTGGATCATGATCAATTATTGACTTACGTACGGATGATTGTTCTATAGACTTCGCAGCACTCTGTAGCTGGACGTGTACGGTTTTTCATTGTGCTGTTGTATATATATATATATATATTGTGCCGCTGCTTTTCTTTCTTCTAGAAAAAAAGGAAATATTGTGCAGCAGCTAGTAAGAAAACGACATCACAACATGGTAATCTTAATCTTGGTCCATTGCCCTGTCCAAAGTTTCTTAACTACAGACTTGTTGATGTGGAATACATACATGTTAGTTTGACAAATACACCATATACGGATATTGTGCTAAATACATTTTTGCAAAATAATGGGAGCAATATAACAACCGATGATAAATGTATATACCATGTACATATGTTGTTCTCTTTGTCAGTATATTTTTAGGTAATTAAAGGCCGAGGACGGCTTTTGTTAAAGAAATGGAGGATGATACGGACACATACACGCTAAACACTAATCAAATATTTTATTATCTATTTATGCCCAGAAATACAGAGCTTGGATCTTCATCCAGCAAAACAAAACTGAAACAGAAACTGACTTCTCTGCTAATTATCTGATACGATTACTGTTGTTCTATCCGACAGCAAAAAACTAAATTGACTCAAACCGAGTACTAACCTAAATACTAAAACAGCAAACAGACTCTGACTCTGAATTCTGAAAAAACTACAAGATCAATCTTACAGAACGCATACGCCGCTACCACCCGAGCCCGTACAAGCACGGCACTGTGGCCGCGAGCGTCCTGTTCTACGCCGGCGGGTACCCGCAGGCCGTGGCCGGAACGCGGGACTAGTACGTCGGCTACCCGGCGCAGTACCACCAGCAGCACGTCGGCTACTTCTACCCGGCGGTGGCGAACACGCACACGGTGGTGCACCACGAGTACTCGAGCGTACCCAACAGCTGCTCCGTCTCGTAGCACTAGCGCTGTAGTAGTGAGTGTGTCGATCTGGGTGCAGTGTTAGGCCATTCACAATTCACAATGGGAGTTTCATTCTCATTAAATGACATGACATATCATCATGTTTGGTGACATGGCAAGGTAATTATGAAGAGAGAGATAGGGAGAGTTTCATCTAAATGAAACTCAAGATACACTGTTACCTAGATAAAAGCTGACGTGGCACTCTTGGAAACTGGGAAATGAAACTCTGCACTGGGAATGGCCTTACAGCCAGTGGTGAAGCCAGAGTGCAGAGTGTGCTAAACCTCGGGTTGCAAACTAAATTTTCTTTACATATATAGGGTGGCTATGGCCTTAGACCTAGCTTCGTCCCTGGCTATAGCGGCGATTGGCCAAAAGCATCATTAGGCTAACGTGGACACGCTGAGGTCGTGGCGATTCCTCCTACTTTAAGGTATTTTAATATTTATAGATCATTAAAATGTACAGATTAGAGTTACAACGATCTCAGGATCTTATCTGTAGGTTTACAACTCATTTGAATACAAAGATAACTAGTTACCGTGCCGGATACTTAACAGTAAACCGTGCCAGACAGGCTACAAACTCTATCTCTTAACAGCCCCCTCAATCTCAACTCATGTCAAGGAGACTGAGATTGTGTTGAAGACAACAAAATGGCTGGTGCGCCAAAGCCTTTGTAAATATATCAGCAGTCTGATCAGCTGAAGATATGAAACCAACTTCAAGCATCTTTGATGCAACTCCTTCTCGAACAAAATGAAAATCAACTTCAATATGGTTATTAGTATGTGTATGAAACACAGGTTTACTGGAAGATATGTTGCACCAAATTGTCTCCATAAAACATGAGTTCTTCCTTGATAAATACCCCAACTCCTTTAACAAGGACTGTAACCATACTAGTTCAGCAGTTGCATTGGCTATCGACTTGTGCTCCGCTGCTTTGGTGACCTCCAAGAGATAAGATCAGGTCCACAAAACACAACGAAAGCTCCCGTACAATGGCAATCATCAGAGCAACCGGTCCAATCAGCATGAGAAAACGCATCGAGGAGTGGTGAAAGATGAACGCCGAATACGAAGACCCAATGAGAAAGTCGCCTTTAGCGAGCAGCGCTTCGGCGCGATGGCCGCATTCGAGTCCGGCTCGGTGCGGGCGTGCACGAAGGAGACAAGGGCTGCACGTGTGTGCGTGGGTGTGAGGGTGCGTGAGTACGTATGTAGCTCATTTGTTGTTTCTTTTTTCTATAATGAATACCAGTATTTTGACCAATTTTTTAAAAGAAAGTCGCCTTTAAATATCGAAGAATTCGCTTGACAGGCCCCCAATATATGTCAGTGGACGCTTCTGAAAGTGTTGTGCCATGATCCCGTGACAACTTTTCCGAGCTAGGCATAGGTGTGTCAACCGATACAGCATATTTGTCTTCTGTAACAAGTCGGAGTTGTACTTCCGTTGCGTGAGAACAAGACCACCCTTGTTCGGAGCAGCTTCTATGCCCATTGCCCAGAAAATACCGCAACGGCCCAAGGTCATTAACGATAGTCACTTACAATTGCCGAACCAATCTCGTTGCAGCTGAAGCATGAGAGCTAACGATAATCACGTCATCTACAAAGATAAGACTGCACATTGTGACCTCCGGGCTCTGAAAAGCAAACAATGAGGTATCTCATTCAATTCAAGGGTACAAACCCAAGTTACCCAGCTTGCACAACTCTGAAAAGCAAACCACTGAAGCTATCGCGACGTGGGAGCGGGTCAAACAAAACTACCGATGCTTTCGTACGTAGCTAGAGATAATAATATCATTGCATTTTAAAGAAGACACATATTTACCGGGAACTATGAAAGCATTTCTCGTATCGAGGTAGACGACCAATTAACCACGATCGCGCGAGGCTACGGCACGATCGACGCGCCATGCAAGTCGCGTCAGAGTAAACTTCCTTCAAATCACACGTCTAAGGGCCATGTTTGAATGGACTAGAGCTATTATTAGCTGGCTAATAGCTAGAGCTAATTGTTAGCTAGCTAATAATTAGTCCATCTAAAATTAGCTCAGAGTTGTTTGGATACATGGCTAATGGTTGGGCTAATTTCTTTGAAAAGTCATGTCTGCCCCTCATAATGGCGAGGGTATTTCAGACTTTTCCCAGCGTGTTACATGCTTTTAGTCCAAATTAGCTTCCACCCACCAACTAATGGACTAATTGTTAATTGAAGGGTTGGCTAAAAATTAGCCCACCTATTAGTCTTCCTGTTTGGATAGACTAGAACTAATTTTTAGTCAGCTAACAATTAGTCTAGGGATCCAAACATGGCCTAATACTATTCCCAGTGCTAGTTTCATTTGAGTTTCAATATCATTAAATGTTATGCCACATAAGTAAAGATAATGACATGGTAAGAAATTAATGATGAGAGAGATAAGGAGAGTTTCATTTAGATGAGAAAAATTTTATCTAGATAAAACCTAAAATATACGTTTACCTAAACAAAAATGATATAGTAATCTTAAAAATAGTGTAATAAAATTGTGCACTGAAAATAGCCAGTGCACTGAAAATAGTCTAGTGTAACAACATGCCGATGGCCGTGCGCCTACTGCTTTCGATCGTAAGCTGTCAGCGGTCAGACGGCAAGTCCGGCCCTGCCAGATCAGTGGCAGCTAATACGCACTTCCCGATCAATGGGCAGCTCCATTTGCATTTGTCGGGTTCCTAAAGGTAGGCGGCGGACTTGATAGCTAGGCCCTACAAAACGTGCATGGCTGTCAAACTACAATCAATCATGAATTGTTACAAGACTGATACAGAGTCCGGCCAAATTTATGGATTATATTTCCGTTTGCCCAGTAGACTACGAAGATACGACAAATGTTTCGACTATATCTAACTATCGTCTCTGAGTACTATATATATATATATATATATATATATATAGTAGTAAATAAAATTATATATTTATTATGGTATAAAAAGAATATTATACTAATTTCAGTATTGAAATATAAAATACATTTTATATTTATAAATAAAGTTATTTTAAAAATACGCCCTACAAACTACGATGGATTAGTTGGATTTGGCTAGAGAGGTAAACTCAATTTCTAAGTTAACAATGAGCCTACCTCTAGAGGGAATCATACGAGGAAATTTTTTTTAATAATACATTTTTCTTCAAAGTTTTAAAAATATACCACAGAAAATAATTACATAAATATACCTTTGTCGTCTGTTGGTTGGGCAAAACATAAATATAGCCCAACTAACGGGCGACAGTAGGCCACATCACACGATCAACGGGCGACAGAGCGCCATGTCACCGCTAGGGATGGCAATTATACCTATTTACCCATATGCCCGTGGGTAAATACTCGAATAGAGGCGGGTATGGGTTTTTTTTTGCCCACGGGTATAGAAATGGGGCTATTTCTTTGCCCGCTCGCAAAACGGTATTTAGTATGGGTAAGCTATACCTGTACCCGCTATACCTATTTACCCGTGAATTAGACTGACATGTGGGACATACTGAAATGCATCGAAAGGAAACCCTAGATCCAGCGATTCGCATCCAGCCGCCTAAGTGCCTGACGCCCCAATCGGCCAAAAGCCCAAAACCCTAGCCCCCAACCCGAGTTGCCCTCCCAGCTCCCGGCTCCCTGGCCTCAAGTCGCGACTGGCCGACTGGCCGCCAGATCCAGATTCCAAGAAATTTACTACTGGGCGTCGCCTTCCTTCATCCCGAAATGCCCGACCCAAGTCTCGATCGGCCTTAGCCTCCCAAATAAGATTCGCTCTCACTTACTTGGATAAAAGCAATTGTCGCGTTCTTTGTCACAACCGATCTTTGGACGGTGATAACCAAAAAAGAGGCTACATGGCGTGGAGGACATTTTGTTGATGACTCGTGGAAGCCAAGAAGTCGCATTCTAAGGTGCTATTTTATTACTATCCTTTCTTTATCTTCTTGTTTTTGTGAAATACTCAATTCTATTTACGTATGCGAGTTTATATATGTGCCATGTCCATATCTGCAGATGTTATTTGTGAAGCGTTGTATAAAAGCCTACAAACTTGGAATCTTGATTGCAAGTCATCCACTTTGACTCTTGATAACTGCTCTACAAATGACAAATTGGTTGAAGCAATAGAGGTAAAGATTGGTCCATCAAACCTTTTATTGGGTGGAAAGATGCTACATATGCGCTGTTGTGCACATATTCTTAACTTGATTGTGAAAGATGGCTTGGAGGTAATGGAGCCCGCCATCAAGAGAATTCGTGAAAGTGTTGCATATTGGCTTGCTACACCAAAGAGGTATGAGAAATTTGAGGGAGTAGCTAAGTTTGTTAAGGTTGAAGTTACTAAAAAGATTACCCTTGATTGCAAAACTAGATGGAATTCAACATATATCATGCTTAGTGTTGCTATTCTCTATAAGAAAGTATTTGAAAGGTTGAAGCAACTTGATAAGCACTTTAATTTTGGATCAACTACTGCTGATTGGAATTTTGCCTCAATTGTTTGTGACAAATTAAGATTGTTCTATGAACTCACTGAAATGTTTTCTGGAACTAAATATGTAACAGCTAACATTTTCTTTCCAAAGATATGTGAGATCAAAATGCAAATGAATAAATGGCTTGAATGTGGCAATCCAATAATTGAGTCTATGTCTATTGAGATGACAAAAAAATTTGACAAGTATTGGTCAGATATTCATAGTTTGATGGCTATTGCTATTATTCTTGATCCACGTGGGAAAATGACAATGTTACACGCATGCTACATAATTTTTCAAGAAGAAATGCTAGAGGTATGCGTCGGTTCATAGCTAATTGGTATGATGCTTATAATTGCGGTGAATATAGTGTAGAATGAGATGATGCATCTTGCTTTGTTTGTTATTTATTAAAGGATAAAACAAGTCGGTGTTGTTCATGTTGAAAACACCACTGCTTTGACACTTAAAACTGCAATTGAGTCTTTGCTTATGGATCATTCATTGAGTTTGGCTAGGGTTCGTGGACAGGGATACGATAGAGCTAGTAACATGAAGGTCCAAGTAAGTGTTCTAAAAAAACTAATTATGGGTGAGTATCATTCTGCTTATTATATTCATTGCTTTGTCAATTAACTTTAGTTAACTCTTGTTATTGTTGCTAAGGAGAATAGTAACTATGTTTGGTTCTTTCAATAATTTACATATTTGTTGAATGTTCTTGAAATGTCTTGTAAAAAGATACAAATGTTTCGAGTAGCTCAAGCTGAGCAGATTATAGAAGCATTAGAATTGGGTGACATAGAAACTAGTGTTCATTTTTCCCTTAACAAATGCTAGTGTTGAAAGAGTATGTTCTTCAATGAATTATGAGAAAAATAAGCTAAGGAATAGGATGGGAGAGCAATACTTGAATGATTGCTAGGCTATATTTCTTGAGCGAGATTATTTTTGTGTAAGTTAAGAATGATAACACCATATATCGCTTCCAAGCCAAGAAAGAACGTCGAGTTAGATTGTAATTTTTTAATTATTTTGTAATTTCTCTAAATTATTTTGGTTGTTGTCTCTAGTAAAAACAATTTATACCTTATATTTTTGCTGATGTGATACTTTATGTTTTATATTGAATAATAGTTTTGTAACTCCAAACACCTATTCTGAAAATCCTAAGACTTGTTTGGGGAGCTATAGCTTTTTAAAAAGCTTTTTTTTTTGCTTTTTGGGTTGAAAAGTGATTATAATTTTTTATAAGAGATCGTTTGATAATTTTTCTCAGTAATGTGATGCAATAGTAGGTCCAACCCAAATTTTAGCTTTTACTAGTTATATATGGCTTCTTGCTTATGACAAAAGCTACTTCAAAGCTGAGTTGTTTTAGGGCTTATTAGCTTTTAAGAAACTAAAGTGGTTTAAAACCCTCTAAACAGAGCCTTAAATCGCCATTGGGTCTAGTTTGTGTATCCCACACAAGGTTCAAAATTTTGACGAATTTTTGTGAAATTTCATATTTCGATGAGGACGAGATTCCAAATCCCAATAGAATAAAAAATCTTTAAAACTTAAATTGCAACAATAATTGCAAAATTTTAACAAGATTTCATCCAATACTTCACCAGTTGGTTCACAAACTAAAAAAAGAGAGAGGAAAACTCACCTATTCTACTTTTGCTGCCCTGGACCAAGGATCTAAATCTCATTGAAATTTCATGAGATCTCGGTTTTTGGATGTGGACGAATTTTGAAATGCCAGCCGGAGTAAAAAAATTCAAAAAAATTTAAATTGCTACAGTAATCTCGGCAAGATCTTGCTAAATCTCATAGAGATCTCACCATTTTTGAATGGATTTGGTCCAATAACACTTAAGAAAGTCATCTCCTATGAAAATTTGATGAAAACCCAAATTTTTGAGATATTTTTTAAAAATTGCAGAAACACTTTTGAATTTTTATAAAATTGTACATGCTTTATCATAATGTGAAAAATTTATGATACCATCCTAGAAGGTTTAGAATCATACTGAAAAATTTTCAAAATAATTTAACTTCATTTTTTACCTTTAAAAAATCAAAACTAGAATAAACATAATTGGGATTGTAACCTTGTCAGAATTTTATAAATTTTCTCGAGTTTGATCCAAAATTTTTATGAAAGCTTAATAATTGACTCAGTACTATTGTATAAAATGTTCAAAAAAATTTAACTTTTTTGTTTTCCCAATCAAATCTATGTATGCATTGAACTTCAGTTGTTATATTTCAAAAATAAAAACAGAAAGAACATAAATGGTACACTGCACTTGTAAGAATTTTATAAATTCACTAAAGTGTGATCATGATTCAAAATTTTTATGAGATCTTAAGAATTTCCTTAGAAACCTTCTGCAAAATTTTTAAAAATTGTAAACATTTTTTTATTGCTAAAGCAAATCTATATATTGATCACGAGGCTTTTATGAGGGCGTAGTACTATCAAAATTTTGAAACTTCTTGAAACTTGATCATAATATGAAAATTTTATAGAAATGTTGGTGATACATCAGGACCATTCACAAAAATTTCAAAATTTTTAACTTAGTTTATACCATTTTTCATTTGGTTGAAATTTGCCGATAAAGCTTTTATCAGGACAGTAATACTTTCCGAATTTTTAAAAATTTATAAAGCTTGATCATCATCTAAAATTATATGAGAATATTAGTGATACTTCTTAACCATGCACAAATTTTTTTAAAATTTTATAATGTGGTTTGTTTGATTTTTCATTTGGTTCAAACTTACCGATCAACGTTTTATCAGGATAATTACAATATTTGAATTATTAAAAATTTCATATATTTAATAATTATATGAAATTTTTATGGGAGACACAGAGACTCATTGGATTTGGACGGGATTCAAGGTTTATTTTCTTGCGGTATTTAATGCGTTCGTCGTCCGTGAAAGCGCTCGGCGTAACGAGTTGTGACCCATATCCAACTCTTGCAGCCTATCAATGTGCTTGCTTGTACGCGGAAGAAAACGGTTGAAACAGGGGAGACACAGAGATTCATTGGACGGGATGCAAGGTTTAATTTCTTGCGGTATTTAATGCGTTCATCGTCGGAGCAAAGCGCTCGGCGTGCAGTTGTCTAGGCATTGGGCCAGTCCGTGGCTATGTATGAGTTGGATCGATACAGTATGAATAATAGAGTTGTGTTAGATCTTGTAGTCGGGCATAATAAATGGTACTGTACGATATATTAGTATAGGACGTGCTTGGACCAGCATAGCACGAAATAGATTCGATGGGTTCGAAGCAAGCACGGCATGCTGTGGAGCGCTTTACCATGATATTGTGTTATGTTGTGGCCCGCCGTATGGACGACACTTTTTACATGCGTCCTCGTATGCAGAGAACGGAAAGACAATGATGATGCTAAAAGGTAGAGAATAAGGACGGGAGAGTATATGCTTTTGCAGATTATTCTCGCCCTCGTCGCTCTAGGTCTCCGTGTCGAAACGGCTGATATCGTCAAGTGCGGCAAGGACATGGTGAAAGAGTTTCTTATTCTTCGAAAAGTTACAATACTTCTCACGCTCTAAGTCGCGAGCTAGATGCTTCTTGTTACGATTCTTATCAGTATAGTCATTCTTTTCCGAACCGTCGGAATTATTCTTACCCTTCTCTGGCAATTCGTCCGAATGTGGTTAGACCACTACACTTAAAGTAGGTGATCGTGACTCCTTTCTTTCTCTCCCTCACCATCTTGTAGACATGAGAAAATTTACAGGATAAAAGAGAAAACTCACTTTTTAGAAATTTTTTCTATTGCTCATCGTTTAGCTTGCAAAAGGCAGAAAGGAAGAAACGAACTAAAGTCGGATCCACTGTGATCGGTAACAAGACAATCTCTAAAATGTTATAAGGTTGCAACATCATTTCAGAAATGTATTTGTTGTTTTTAATACCTTTACACCATTTTTCAAATATGTTGTCTAATAATAATTTAGACATTCAATACTACTTAAATTGGTTTAAGCTATCGAGAGAGTGATTTTTTTTCCAAATCCGTCCTCAATATCGCTTTCTGGGTACATCCGGGAACCGTTATCACCCTAAAGAGTAACATCTTATTTGCGGTTTCAGTAGGTTGGTTTCATCTGGAAATTGATGGACACATGCATCGCGGTTGATATCACGAATTCTCAGCTGCTCGCTTCTATCTGGAGTGTTTCATATACACCGTGGGCAATTGGGCTTTGCTTTTCAAATGTGCCAATCGATCATATTAAAGAGGACCGTTGAATTGATCGACAAGTCAAACAACGAGCATGTAGTATAGCAACTAATTTGTCACGCGCCAAAAAAGAAAAATAACGTCAGGTTGCAAACGTCATAGTGGCATAGAACCGACGTCGTAGTGCGTGACTCCTGCGTTCGATCTGCGTGTGGTTTTCCTTCGGAAGGTCAAATTAAACATCTGAATAAGAACAGTACCGTGGAACAGTACAGTATAATTGTGCGGTGAGATGACATAGGTTGGTAGGAGTTGGTCCTCTGCTAGTCAATGCTCACAAAGACGTGGTATCCTTGGTCCCTCGCGGGTCGTGAATCACGATGGAGGTCAAGTCTTAGTCTACCACTGGTCCACTACTAGTAATTTATTAGAGATTAATTCAGAATATGACCTCTGAACAAGCTCTTCAGACCGAGACGGGTCGTTTGTGTTCACACCATCCTACTACTACTACTACTACTACTACTACTACTACTATTATTATTATTTCTGGTAGAGAAAAGGACATGTACAGCAGAATTATGAATTTGCTGGAGCAGTAAGCGCTGTTTCACTTATATTACAATACTACCGGATGGGAATAAGAGCTGATCTTCAGGTGAAGGAAACAAGATCACTCAGGTAATGAAGGTGATCAAATTTGTTCGCACTAACAAAGGGAGAAGATCCAACTAGGTACAAGTGGTAACACGTACGGACAGGGAACACTTTTCAAATAAATATTTTATTTAATCAGAAAGAATTATTAAGTCGTATTAAATATTATTATGTGACTCTAATATAATTAGATCTTTATTTCTTATATCCAAAGACACAGAGCTACTATTTTATTTAATTAAATGCAAGTCTATTTTTAATCTATACAAACTTAAAGTAAATATGCGTACAAAACGCTCTGAAGAAAAAATATTGTATGTTAAAAAAAATAATACCATTACAAAGATCTGATAGGACCGGTTGAAACGGATATATTATTTGCTATATTCTAAGTTTGCACGTGGAACATATTGTAGCGGTAAATTGATCTCGAAGCTACAGTAATGAAACAGTACACGTGCGACTGTGGGCTACAATTACTTCCGTTGTTACCGTAGCGAATCACTGTTTTTGCGCGGCAGTATCCAACTCCAGTATGACACAGTAGAGAACAGATCACACGAAGGTTATCAAATTTCGGTTAAAATTTCAGAAATTTTGATTTTAAATTTATTTTTTGAATTTCGTTCAGATTTTCGGTCGAAATTCTATAATCTCATCAGAATTTCAGATTTCGGTCACTTCGAGATGTAAACCGAAAATAAAATTTGAAACCTTGTTTCTACAACATTCATACATATGAACAGTCGCATTGGCCAAACAGCAGCCTCGGCTCTAGGGCTAGCAGATAAGCTTGAGACTCGCGAGCTAGCTCAGCGTGAATCCGTCTCGAGCCAGCTCGACTCGGGCTCGTGGTCTGGACATCTTGAGCCAAGCCTCCTTCCCAGCTTGGTTAAATTTCAAGCCGAGTCGGCTCGCTAGCACTGCCTAAGAAAAATTTTAAATTTTTTTGTTTGCTCAATCAAATCTATAAATGCATTGAACTTCATTTGTTATCTTTCAAAAATAAAAAAACATAAGGAACACGGATGGTATAGTACCATTGTAAGAATTTTATAAATTCACTGGAGTGTGATTACGATCCAAAATTTTTATTTAAGCTTAAGAATTGCCTCAGCACTGTTTCTAAAAGTTTCAAAAATTCTAAAACTCTTTTGGTTGCTCAAGCAAATCTATGTATTGATAATCAGGCTTTTATCAAAATATAGCATTGTCAGAATTTTTAAAAATTCTTGAAGCTTGATCATCATCTTAAAATTCTATGAAAACATTGATGATACATCAGGAAAATCCACAAAAAATTTAAAAATTTTAACATGGTTTGAACCATTTTTCATTTGGTTGAAATTTGCCGGTAAGGCATTTATCTAGACAGCAGAGTTGCTCCGAATTTTTAAAAATTTTGTAGAAACATTAGTGATGCATCGTAACCGTGCACAAAATATTTAAAAATTTCTAACATGGTTTGTTTTATTTTTTATTTAGTTAAAATTTTCCATTCATCGTTTTATCATGACAATAGCAATTTTAAATTTTTAAAATTCCTAAAGCTTGATAATCATCTAAAATTTTTATGGAAATATTAATGATGTGTCAAGACCATGCACAAATAATTTAATAATTTTTGGCGTCGTTTGAATAATTTTTCACTCGATTCAATTTCACCGAAATCTCGGAAAATCTTGCTAAGATTTCAGCAATTCTAGGCGAAATCTCAGAAATTTTGGAGCAAAAAAAATTGGATTTGATTTTTTTTTTTTTGTATTTCCAAATTCCAGACCTAGGCGGCATTTTGGACTTTGGCCACCTTCGAGATGTCAACCGAAAACGAGATTTGAAACCTTGGTTGCTACATCGGTCATACATATGAATAGTTGCATTGGCCAAACAGCAGCCCCGGCTCCATATGCCGTGGAGCTACAGTACCCGAATATAGATCCCTGAATTCGGTTGTCCGAGACCAAACCGCGTGCTTCTCCTTGTGTATTTATATATTTAGATTCATTCCATTGTAAAAAAGTAGACATCAAATTAATAAGATAGCGATTTTATATCTATTAAGCGCTTTTCGTTTGTTCTTCATTGCATGTGCATAGATAGAAGGAACTGGAAATTTAGAGATTGATATACTTCACTCGGTATCCACGAAGTTCAACACGTGTGATTTTGACGAATCAAAGAGTTGCAAGCCTATTGCATCTGGCAGTGGATATCAGCTAGTGTTCATTAAGAGAGCACATTAGTATCCAAATCCTACACTGTGAAGATAGGTCAAGCCCCTGTATCATCTTGTTATCAGAGCGTCAGGTTAACACGGTGTATCTAAGCCATAGCCGAAGCACCCCGAAAGCTATAACCGCGCCGAAGGGTGTGGGGTGGTTCAGCTGTGCTTTGGTCGCCACCGCACCGACCTCATTCCGCCCCTCGCTACCTCTGCTTGACTAAGCTCCGTCCTGTCCGCCTCCACCTCGACCGAGCTCGGTCGCCGCCACGTTGACCTCACCACCTTCAACCGAAGAGCTCCATCCTCGCCGCCTCCACCCTATTGAGCTCGGTCGACACTTCACTATCCCTCGCTCCGTTGTCGCGGCTTCGAGCGTGAAACAACGCGGTGATTATCAATGCAAATGAGGCCATTAAACATGACTAATAATACTCATAATTAAATTAAATAACAAGAGTTAAGCATATATTTAATTGTTATAACTTTTGTACAATATAATTATTTACAATACTCAATAATTTAATTACATCTCATAATGCAAATTACATAATTAATTAATTACATCCCAACAATAAGAAAATTATTTACAAGAATGTTAATTTCTAAAATATATGCTTCTCTTGATCTTCTTCTGTAGTCTGTATGCTAGTCTTTTGTGCATATAGAAATCAATCAATAAATCGATCGGTATTCAGCGCTGGCACTAGAGAGAGGAAAGAAGAGACCGGATTGGGTGGGGAGAGGAAGAAGAGTGAGGGAGTGAGGAAAAGAGAGGAAGAAGAAAGGGATAAGGCAGGAGAAAAAGAGAAAGTGGAAAGAAAATAAAGAAAAAGGAAGAAGAGAAAAACAAGAAATATATATTTGTAATTAAACAGATACAATAAAAATCCATCACTATCACGATTCAAACTAGGTATAATTAATTAAAATCCACTAAATTAATGAATCTAATTTTTGGTATCCAAGTAAAATACAATAACTAAAAAATATTTGAACTTTTAACAGACACATTATACATATAGCCAACATTAAAACTTTAAGAAAAGGGTTGGACATCGTAAATCAAGTAAAAATTTATTAACCACCAAAATATGGCATTTATGTAATTTTAGGAATCAACTCCAGTCTGACCACTGATCCTCAACATCAACCGTGTGAGGATGAATATTTTGACCAAAACCTAGGCAAGCATTCCTTGATCATATTTAATTAAATTCAACCAAATATATTTGGTTACACCCAATATCACCAATGCATTGGAAAATTCTCGTTTAAAGAAAATCTGTAAAATCGGGTATTATGAAAAGGTGATTTTACGGTGAACTGCTGTGGCAGTAATTGGTTATGAATGTGTGGGATTGATATATCCACATATGTGGTGGGTAGTGGGTGCCAATGAGAAGGATTACCATACCGGTGGGGCTCTCTACATAGGCTATTGTCGGCGTACTTTACATCAGGGTACCCTCTCCGCCATGGTCAGGAAGGGCCACTAGTGCCGAAGCGTGGCAGCTTGGCAAGCAGGAGGGTGACCAGGCCCCGACGCCAGGCAACCGTGCCACGTGGCAGCTTGGCGAGCAGGCAGGCAACCAGGCCCCGATGCCAGGCGTAGGGGTGTAAATGGAGCGGATAATTTCCGACCGATCTGAACCCGAATTTATTTAAAACCCGATTCGAATCCGAAAAAATGATATCTGGTTATATCCGGATTCGATCCGGATTCGAATCCGCCTATCCGGAAAAAATATAGGTTAAGATATGGGAAGAAAAACATCCGATTCGTATCCGATCCGTACCCGCATATCTGAGATATCCGAAAAATATCAATGTAAATTAGTGAAATAGATATCTGATAACAGATCCGATAAACATAAACATTATACATCATATAAGTTCATATGTTGATTGAAATTATACTTAGCTGCATATTATTCTTATATAGGGAAGACACCTATTATTGAATTTGAAACAGTTATATGTCTTGAAAGTTCTAGTAAAGTTTTGTGTATGGTTGATCGATCCTAATATGCATGACATATATGGTTTCTGCTTTCACGCATTATCCGACTAACTATTTGTGACCGAGACTAACCGTATTCGGAACAATCTGTATTCGCTCTGTATTCGCGACTGAAGTAATCCGTATTCGTATTCGAATCCGGCACTGTCCGTATCCGATTCTATATCCGAGAAAAAATTTAGAATGGGATACAGAATGAGTGAAATCCGTCAGTATCCGATCCGTTTGCACCCCTAGCCAGGCGGCCGGGCCACATGGTCCGGTGACGGAGTCAGAAGGTACTCGGGGGTCCGCTGTCAGTCAGGCATGGAGGCGTACACCGAAGAAGCGGGGAAGCTTCGCATCGAAGTCTTCTCCCCCAACACACCATGTCAGAACTATTGAATGCGCGTGGCTCTGCTGATGGCACGATAGCCTATCCCTCTGACGTCCTGCGCCTATCCTGTCTCATGCAAGTCGCCTCCCGGCGGATCAAGGCGAGTCGTGGTGGTACAAAGAATGAGGCCAGAGGATGAGGCTACAACGATCGGTGTAATAAACGAAGTGTAATCAGTGTGATGTCATCTTCCCACTTGCCCGAGCCAGCCCGACCTATATAAGGGAGCTCCGGTGCATGGGAGACGGAGGAAGGACCCAGAGAGAGTAAGGATTAAGCAAATGGTGTAATCCACTCAAAGCACATTAACAGGATCTCAAGTAGGACGTAGGGCTGTTACCCGCACCGGGGGCCGAACCTGGGTAATATCGGCATGTTCTTGAATTTATGTCTGTGTGGATCCCTCGGGAGAACCCGTAGGCGGTCCAGCAGCGAAGACCTCCTTTATCGAACCTCGGACTCCGTCCAAGGAGAAAACTATCGGCGAAATACACCGATAGCTATGATATAAGGATAAATCCCTACACTCGGGCAATGAGCCGTAATATTCATATCAACCATAGTGTGTAGAAATAACCAGAAAAGATTGCCCTATAACGGTGTTATGATCTCTACATTGGGATAAGAGTAAAAAACTAAGAGAGACGTGAAATTGGGATACACTGGTTTGGCCCAGTGAGAGACACATAAAATTGGTTGCGGTTGATTCTTTGGGACTCTATATGTAAAGCCATAGGTGGAGTATCTCCATTGTCAGGCTGAGTACAACTAGTATACTGAGAGTACGTGGGAAACGGTTGAGGACACCATTACTCGTTGACTATTAGGGTTGGAGATTTAATATATGAGTAGTGATAAATATTTTGGGTTCCCAGCTACAGTTGGGTTCACGACGAGTAAAATGGTACAAAACCTATGTAGGGTTAAAAGTTGTGAATTCATACTTGTCTTCTAGATTGGAGGCTATGAAAGTTATGTTTGCCTCATATATGAGTACTAGTAGCATTTTAATAACCAAAAATCGGAAATATATATCTTTCTAATAAAATCTATTTTTGGTAAGAGGATTTCAGGAAAGGATTTAAGAGATGGTTTTGAGAAAAAAATTCATCTAATGCATTTTATTATTAACGCTTGTTGAGTACCAATTGTACTCACTCATGTATAAAATCCTCATTGCTTAGAAGTGAGCTCGATGGATTCATTGAAGAATGGTTGGAGAGTCACCTGCAAGATCAGGGCGATGAAGCGGCGGAGGACTACCTAGAGGGCTGGGTGAAGTAGTAGACCATATGGCTGTGATTGTCGTTCACTTAGGTATATTTATGTTACTATTTATATGTAAGCTTTTGCTATAAAGGTTATATAATGACTTATAAACTTTAGACTTGTAGCTTGTGTGGCATGGATTGTAATAAAGTTCCATTTCAATCTCTAATTATTGTTCTACTGTAACACTCTGAATGCGGTGTATTAACTGATAAAGTGTTGGGTCCGCTTGATGTTTTATTAGATAATATACCCAGATCAACGTAATTATCTCAGAGTTAACGATAAGATTACTGTGGTTATCCTGGATTAATTATGTGGGTCACCACAGAGCTTTACCTCCGCCTGGCCCTTCGCCGCCCTGCCTAGCCCATCATCGCCAGGAGGGAGGGCCGTATGGAGGGGAGGAGAGGAACTGGAGAGAGTTGGAGAGAGTACTCAATAAAAGACACGGCCAAGGTTTCAAAAACCGGTTCAAAGTTCGTAGTTCGGAAACTGCAAAAATCGCTTAAAATCGTCAAAACCGAAGGGTTAAGAAATAAAACATTTTGGAAAAATAAAAAAGCGAAAACCATTCAGTTTTCCATGAGAAACCGGTTGGTTTTCACCAACCGACCAATTGAATGTTTCTTAAAAACGGTTTTCGAGTAGTTTTCGAGCGGTTTTTCAATAGATAATTTTTTCAATTAGATCGGTTTACTGAGCAGTTTTCAATCTAGAACCGCAGCGGTAAAGTCGAAAACCGTGATTTTTAAACTGTTTTTACTGGTTTTTGAAACCCTGACCACGGTAGTTTACCAAACAATCTCTTAAAAAACCACCTAACAAACTAAAAACAATTTTATAAACCAGCCGTAGTCGCTGGAAGAGGCCCAGTGGCTGGCTCTACAAGCAAGCAATAGCAGCACACGATCAACAGTAGCAACAACAGTACAACTGTACGCTGCACAAAGGAAGAATTCCAGAGTATGGCAACCAGGGTTCAAAAAACGTATTTTGAAAAACTGCGCGAAATTCAAAAACCGTAAAAAAACCGCTCGAAACTGCCAGAAACCAGAGGGTTAAGAAATAAAAAGTTTGAAAAAAATTTTAAAAAATAAAAAATCATTCGGTTTTTGACGAGAAACCGCTCGGTTTTTCACGAAAAACAACTGGCCAATTGGAAGTTTTTAAAAAACGGTTTTTGAGCTGTTTTCAACAAAAACCGCAGTTTTCCTATAGTTTTTGAGTGGTTTTCAACGTATAAATTTTTTTACATTTTTTGATTTGTTTTAATTAGACCGATTTACCGAGTAATTTTTGATCTCTAACCACAACAATATACTCGAAAACCGTGATTTTCGAACGGTTTTCATCGGTTTTACGAACCTGATGGCAAGTGGAAATGAGAAATCTTATGCAGCAGTAAAACGCATGCCAAGAAAGAAAGAAAAAAGCAAGAGAGAGTGTGAAGAGGCTACAGCCTACAGCATAGCTACTGTACTGCACGGTGAGACTACAGTAAAGACAATTAGACACAGTAGAAGTGCCTGTGAGTAAAAAAGAAAAAGACAGTACTGTAGCCAGGGCCGGTTTTGAGTTTTTGAGGCCCGGGGCGAAATTATAGACAGAGACCCCTCTAACATAAACATCAAAATATTTTTATACTACCATGTATCAATTAAAATGATAATATTCAGTGTATTATAGAAATTGTTACCGATAAATAAATGAAAGTACAAAAGTGAGATTATTTACCTCAAACATTTATAGAGATCATCTTAGAAAATATCTTCTAACATTTCTAGATGCAAAATCATCAATTATGGCTTCAACATTAATGCCATCCAATAATTTCTTTTCAATATATAAAGTTGCCAGATCATTTAACCTTTCTTAAGATATTGTAGACCTCAAATAGTTTTTCAATAATTTCAACTTTGAAAAGTTTCTTTCAGCTGATGCCACAGTTACCGGCACAGTAAATAAAATCCGATAAGCAACAGAAATATTACCATAACAATCCATTTTTCTAACAAACTCAAAAATTTTCATAGCAGACATTGGTCTATCTGTCAAAATCATTTGCAGTATTCTTAACTCAGAAATCAGATTATTTAACTCAAAATCAGATGAATCATCAACAGAGAAAGTTTTTGCTAACTTAGCACAATAATCTTTAAGTTCAATATGATCCAATAACTTCAAAGTTGTTGAGCTCAGAAAAGGCCTAAATATACCATTGAATACTTGGAGTTCTTCAAATCCGCTTTTCAATGAACTGGCCATATCAACCATAATCAAAAAGTAATTAACTTTAAAATCTTTCTCATCTTACAGAATTGCTTCACTGCTGCAATCATTTTCATCAAAACTATTAAAGATTATTCGGTTTCGACAAAAAAACAGATTGACATATGTTTATTAAAATATTAATTCCCGAAGATCCCACCGTTGTATTGACGTGAAATTTAGACTGTAGAAACTAGATTCAATTTCGAAACTAACCCAACAAGAATCAGCTCAATCGAATCTACGGATCTAGAGTTATTACCTTCGTAAGTTGATTATACTAATAAATGACGGGCCCCGGTAGTTTGGGGGCCCGGGGCGGCCGCCCCACTTGCCCTGCCCCAGGGCCGGGCCTGACTGTAGCTCCGCTGAACAGGTGTCGGCGTCTCGCTCTTGGACTATAATAGAGTTCATACAGTACGAATAATGTGGCTAACGATTTTGCTTTGATAACCTGAGTGTGATGTGTTCTGTACTGTATCGTATTTGGAGCTGGATACTGCAGCGCAAAAACAGTGATTCGGCGATGGTTACAGCCGTAAGCACTTTCATTACTGTAGCACTCGGGCTCAGAATTTCCAGCCTCCGTAACTTCTGCTTCCAACCTCCAAATATAGTACATAATATATCCGTATTAATCGGCACTTAGAGATCTTTACAATAGTACCATTTTTTTACATGTAATATTTTTTCTTCAGAACATTCTGTACGTGTCTTCACTTTCGGCTCGTATAAATCAAAAATGGATTTGCATTTAATTTAATAAAATAATAACTCTGTATCTCTGAATATAAGAAACAAAAACCTAATTAAATTAGAATTCACCTGATAATATTTATTGCGACTCAATAGTTCTTTCTAGTCAGATAAAATATTTGATTAGTGTTTTGCGCATGTGCCCCTATCATCATCTATTTCTTCAAAAAAAGTCATCCTCGGCCTTTGATTACCTAAAAAATATACTGACAAAGAGAACAATGTATGTGTATGGTATATATATTTATCATCGGTTGTTATATTGTTCTTATTATTTTGCAGAAATATATTTAACACATTAGCCGTAAGACGTATATGGTATATTTGTCAAACTAACATGCATGTATTCCACATCAACAAGTCTGGTTATGAATTGTGGACAGGGCAATGGGCCAAGATTAAGATTACCATTGTTGTGATGTCATTTTCTTAGTAGTAGCTGCACAATATTTCCTTTTTTCTAAATAAAAAAAGCAGCGGCACAATATATATACAACAGTACAATGAAAAACCGTACACGTCCAGCTACAGAGTGCTAGCTGTGAAGTCTAGACCTTTTTACTGTACTAGCCATGTTAAAAAATTTATTAAGAAATGGTCCCAGCGAACTCGCAGATATTTGCAGAAATAGCTCTCTTTGCGCCTCCCAGCCGTTGTAGCGGGCAAAAACCACGGTCAGGAGGCACTGCACTGCCGTATGTAGCCCCCCGGGGCACTGCACTAGTTAGGATTTTTATTTTTGAAATTAAAAGATATTAAAATATTCCTTTTTAAAAAATATATAAAAATTCTGTTCTAAGTTTGCAGCTCCTTTGAGGAGTTGCACTTTTTTTAAGGCACAGCTCCGCTCCTCCAAGGAGCTGCACCTTTTTTAAATATATATATATATAAAATTCTTTTTCAAGTGTGCATCTCTCTCACGCTGCACTTTTAAAAAAAATAAAAATAATCTTTTTTAAGTTTGCAGCTCCCCCACGAAGCTGCACCTTTTAAAAAAATAAAAAAAATCTTTTAAAATAAATTTTCCTAGGTATATTCATACATTTTTTATTTCGCAAATACTTTTCAAGAAGGCTATTAGTATAAATTAGTAGTATATAAAATCACAGCATTACTAAAATGAACAGTATATGAAATGATGCTAATAGTACAACTAGTACTATCTGAAATGACAGTAGCAGTACAACGAGTAAGACGTAAAACTACGATGCGAGGCTAATAAAATGGGATATAATTGGTCCGTACGTAGGGCACGATTCTCCGTACGTAGGTCAATAATTGCTCATGATCCAACGGGACCGGGCTCTCTAGCTAGCTGCATGGCGCTCAGCATGGTGCATGCTTCCGTGGCTCCGTGTACATATGTTCACTAATTAAACTATGTATACAGTTGAGCAAGCCGTTAGCCTGTTACTAATAGCAATGTAGTCAGTTCGTGCACGCAAGCTGAAATCTTTGGCTCTCTGTTTAACACTTTAACTAACCAACTGAATGACTGATCGAGTCGGTCGCCGAGTTCGTCCGCCGCGGCTTCAGAGAGAAACGCACATCGCGGCCGGATTTTCTGCTTGGGAGCAGCTGCTACAATTTTCTCACGTCGACTAGTTCGGTTTGCCCTTAATTTAGTCTTCCTAGTACAGTAGTAGTTCTTGCCTATATCTCATTTCAGTCCCTATCGTTCTTGCTACCTAAGTCTTACGAAAGATCATCTACTGTTCATTTATATTTTAATATTTATATAAATTTTGAATAGTGATGCCAACTCCTACGGCGTATATTAAAGAGCCGTGGGCTTAGCTAGCTCCTTCGCACCAAAGCTCTTGGTTGGTTGCAATTGCATCTGTTCTTTCCCATATTACTCCTTGGCAACGCATAAACCAGCGCGTACGTACGCGATGAAGGTAAGGAACCTGTTCGACTTGGCGTTGGCTTTGCTTCTCAGGTCCCCTTGTTTCCGCAGCTTTTAAACACTCTGAAACTGCAGCATGCATGAGCTAGTGCGATTAATTAACCCCTTTCCTACGTCGTTGTTGTCTTTGCAGCAAAAGATTGTGATCAAGATGAGCATGCCGTGCGAGAAAAGCCGCTCCAAAGCCATGGAGCTGGCCGCGAGAGCAGCCGGTATGCATTTGCGCACGCACGCGTGCCTGCATGCATGTTCGTCTTCCCCGCTAATTTGTTCATCGTCAGTGATGCTAACTAATATGGCTGCGCGCAGGGGTGAACTCGGTGGGGATAACCGGCGACGGCAAGGACCGGCTGGAGGTGGTCGGCGACGGCGTCGACCCGGTCTGCCTCGTCAGTTGCCTGCGCCGGAAGCTTGGCCACGCCGAGATCCTGCAGGTGGAGGAAGTGAAGGACAAGAAGCCCGAGCCCAAGCCCGTGGTCGTGCATCCACTGCCGCAATGCTACCCCGGTTACTACCTCCACGCGCAGCCGCCACCGATAGTCGTCTGCGACGAGTCGAGCACTTGCTCCGTCATGTAATTAATTTCTATAACAGAGATGATGATGAATTTATTTGTATTTTTAAGAACAATAAATGCATTGTAAGTCTTAATTCTAATAATGAACCACTAAAAGAGATTACAGTGAAACAGGAGATCTATCATCCCAAATGACTATGTTGTATATGTGAATAAAGATAAAGTGACATAGAGAAGGTAGATGATCCCACCTCATTTAATTAAGGAGGCCATAATGACTAGGGATTCACCCAAGTGACTTGAGGTCATGCAGGATGAAATAAAGTCTATGAGTATTATTGACGTCTAGGATCTGATAGAAATTCATGATGGAGTCAAAACTGCAAGCTGTAGATGAGTCTACAAAATTAAGCATGACTTTAAGGGAAATATCAAAAGGTTCAAAGCAAGGTTTGTAACAAAAGGGTTTGCATAAAGAGATAGGATTGATTATGTTGATAATTTCTCTCCCTTCTTAAAGAAAAATTCACTAAAAATTGTCATAGTGCTTTGTTGCTTATTATGATTTAGAGCTACATCAAATAGATGTTAAAACTGCATTCCTTAATGGTGACTTACGTGAGAATGTTTATATGGTTCAACCAAAAGGTTTTGTTATGAAAGGTAAGGAACATATAGGATATCAACTTAAGAAATTCATCTATGGACTAAAACAAGCGTCTAGACAGTGATACCTTAAATTCGATGAGGCCATAAAAAATTTTGGTTTCAAAGAAAATGAAGTGGACAATTGCATATATATTAAGGCTAAAGGGAGCAAATTTGCAGTGTCTAGATAGTGGTACCTTAAATTCGATGAGGCCATAAGAAAATTTTGTTTTAAAGAAAATGAAGTGGACAATTGCATATATATTAAGATTAAAGGGAGCAAATTTACTATTTTAGTACTTTATATGGATGATATCTTATTGGCTAGCAATGATAAGGATATGTTATATGAGACTAAGAGATTTCTTTTCACTAATTTTGACATGAAGGATCTTGGTGATACCTCTTATGTTTTGGGCATTGAGATTCATCGAGATAGGTCCAAAAGAGTATTAGACCTATTCCAAAGGGCATATATTGATAGAGTACTTAAGAGATATAATATGCATAACTACTTTGCCACACATATTCCTATTGTTAAGGGAGATAAGTTTGAAATGTTCTAATGTCCAAGGAATCAATTAGAAGCTGATCAGATGAAGGAGATTCTTTACACTTTAGTTGTCGAAAGCATTATATATGCTCAAGTTTGTACTCGCCGGATTTAGCATCTGTAATCGGGATGCTTGTCAGATATTAATTAAATCCAGGACTAGACCATTGGAAAGCTGTTAAGACAGATTTGCATTATATGCAGAGCACTAAGTATTTCATACTCACATATAATAAATCTGATACCCTTGAGGTTGTGGACTATTTGGACGCTGACTTTGCAGGTTGTGTTGATACTAAGAAATCCATGTCAGATTATATCTTCACACTTACGAAAGAAGCCATTTTGTGGAAAAGCTCTAAACAATCCTTTACTACATCATCAACGATACAGGTTGAGTTCGTGGCATGTTATGAAGCTACCGGGCAGGCTATATGGCTTAAGAAATTTATCTCGAGATTAAGAGTGATAGACAACATATCTAAATCACTTCCTACATACTACGATAATATGGTTGCAATTTTCTATTCAAGTAACAACAAGTCAAGTGGTGTTGCAAACACATTGATATTAAGTATCATGTTGTGAAAGATAGAATCTAGGATTAAACAATTGATGTCAAACATATAAGTACTAAGTCTATATTTACGGATCCACTTACTAAAAGCTTACTATACCCAATCTCTTTCGAGAGCATGTTGTCGCATGGGTTTATTGGAAAGTCTCTGATTCTGAAAATTAGGACCATAAGAACAAAACCAACTCCTGTTAAAAATAAGTAACTATCCTATCGAGATAGAATGATGCACTATAGATACTGGAGTTTCAACGATACTTATATTAACCGCTGTAATAGTTTATCTTGGTTTGTTGGTTTGTTGAGTATGGACTTATGATTAACCTTCGATCAAGTGGGAGAATGTTGGTCGTGATATTCGGTTGGAGCTAACAGACCGAAATTTTTGGGGTTAGGCCTACCATACATGCGCTTTGATCGGGAGCACAACAACCAGTTGGTTGCGGTCCCGTCAGCCGGCGCTAGATTATAAGGGAGAGGCTGGCACTCACGAGGTTAACGATCTACTCTTGAGTTTGGCTCAGTCCCGAAATCACCCGATCTGCTAAGCTAGCGCCAGTTGCGAAGACTCTACCATCACCAAGAGGATCTTGGTGCCCCTCTTCTTCACCGACGCTCAAGAACACCGACCAAACCTAATGGCATCTTCTTGGTTAGTATCTAATGACTCATATTCCGCATTATTATTCTTTGATTATGCTTAGGCTAGTTAATGATGCTTATGCTTTAGTCTAGCCTTAAGGTTTACGACATTACTTTCTGTATTAAGTATTCGCTCTGAAGAATTTTAGTTCTGATCTTCTGACTACTAGAACCTGGTTCCTTGTTCTATGATTTGATTCTCCGCGTTATCACTCAAGTCTGAAACCACACGGCATGACATGTACATACTGATACGTAGGGGTAAAAACGGTATCGGTAATTCCCGAAATTCCGAAAACCGTTTTCGAAATTTTTCAACCGGACGTGTCGGTATCGGTAATTTTTGGAATCGAAATCGGAATCGGTAATTTTTGTCGGAAACGATAACGGTAACGGTTTTGATCGGTTCCGACCGTTTCCTTCAGTATCCGGAAAAAATCGGTAAATTCCGTCGGTAATTACCGGAATTATTCCAGCCCATAAATCACACTCCTTCGGTCACTAAAACGCCCATAACTTTTTACTCCGAACTCCGATTTAGGTGATTTTGGACTCTATGCGAAGCTTATCACGAGGGCTACAATCTTCACCCATTTTCATGATTTAACCAATCATAGATATTTTTAAATATCATAAAAACAAAACTCTAATGTAGTCATTCAAGTCTAAAATTTGATGTGTGTTCATCGTGAATTTGTGAATATTTATTAATTACTAATTTCTATGTGGATGTACTATTTATGTGAATTTTTGAAGTCAATTGGTGGTACATGTCCTTACGACGTTCGTCTTTTTTTCATTCCGTTAAGATATATATTTTGTATCTAATTTTCGTTTCGATATTGTCAAATTACTGCCGTTTCGTAGTTATCGATTCCGATATCGTTTCCGAGAAAAAATATGAAAACAAAAATGATTTTAGTGTTTTCCGACCGTTTCCGACCGTTTTCACCCCTACTGATACGGTTCGTTTTCACCAAGTTACTTTTGTCACTAAGTGTACTCCTACTCCATTTCGTGTTTTTCTATTATCTGATGGTAGCGACGTGTAGTGGCCTAGTGGCCAAATAGGTTTCATGGTACAGTCGTACAGACTTCTTGGAAAACTGCAACAATAGTAGCATGGTCCTGATCATTGTATATTTAAGTTCAGAGCCATGAGCCTTTTCAGACTTAGTGCTGGACGGGGTCATCGTCATTTCTATCTAGAGGCAGACTAAACCAACCAAAGAGTTTTGAGTAAAGTAATTTAATTAACAGAGAAAGTGGAATTAATGTACGACTGATAATGTCATATTGATCAATTCAATGTTGTGAACTTTTTGGACGAACGGTTTTACACTGAAGCTACTATTTTCATATTGTACAGGATCTGAAAGTGACTTTGTAACATTTCCAGGCACCTAAGGCCTAAAAGAAAGTGCGTAGAGCACTAGCGAAGAGTTTAGTGTTGTAAATTAAGTTTCTTGGGCATTACCTTGCAGCACGGCAAAAGTGCGTATCATCACGCTATTAGGGTGGTTGAAAAGGTAACCTTTCTATACTTTGCGTTACGTCGTCAAATTTTGTGTGTGATGAGTAGGTTTTCTGTTCAATGTCTCGTATAGATTCAGCGTTTCTCTAATATGCACACTTATTTTAGTTGGATAGCATAATTAAAACCACACTTAATTGTCAACAATTTGGGGGCAAGCATTTCACGCATAGTTTTGTCTAATTCTTTCTTTCTTTTTATTTCTGTAGCTTTCAAATATTCCACCTTCAATTATATTTCTGCAAACAAGTCAAAGGATCAAAAGTAGTACTCACTCCAGTCGTTTTTCACATAGATGCAATCAAATTTTCAAAATTTTGACTATCGATATCTTTTTAATATTTAAATTGGATACATGATAGCGATATGTAGATTTGTCTTAAAAAGTATTTTCATAATATCATAATTTATTAGAAATATTATAATAGAAATGAGTGGTCAAAATTATATTTTAGAGACAGTATCGATATCCAAAACATGTATTTATGACCGGAGGGAGCAATCAATCAGCCAACTAGACCTCGAGAAAACAAGGGGAAAATCCTGACAAGGACATGGAGATGCAGCCCTTAGGCGCCAGTTTAGAATTTGGAGGAGACACATATGCTCTCAAATTCCAGAAAAACAGAATTACCAAAGAACCAACGACTAGTATCTAGTATTGAGTTGCATGCACCAGCCAATTCACCCAAAAGCTTAAACTGATGAAGAAAGATAGGCAATTTACTTATACTTCAACACTTCCCCTCACGTACAGACTCTCTCAGGCCCTAGGACATGGAATAGAAGTGGGTTGTAATTATTATTTTTAATTGCGCCAACCGGATCTTGAACTTGAGACCTCTTGGCTCTGATACCATATTGAGTTGCATGCACCAATCAGTTCACCCAAAAACTTAAACTGATGAGGAAAGATGGACAATTCACTTATACTTCAACATCTAGCGAAATCGAACACAGTTTCTGTAAGCGCGGCAACGAAGAGTTTCCCAAGGTCAAGTCTTAAATTAACTATGCTCAGAATCTTCTTAAGACTGGGTTTTCTTCTTAATAGGGACGTAAAGTACATTCCTCGGGCCTACCGTGGCCAGTACTCGCGCTATATAAGCAGGATTAGGGTGGTCTGAATTCATTACCCCAATTATCTGCCGGTTTCATCTTCGGTTACAAGACAACCAAGAGCCTCGAATTCTATTATATATTGTCACCTGAAATCTTCTGTCTTGGAGCTCACACTGGTCACCAGTAGCAGAACAACAATATGAAGGTACAGTAACTAACTAGTAAATGTTTCAGGAAATGTTTTCAGGAAGTGTCTTCGTCTTGCGAGTTCTGAGTTCTGACTGAAACATGCTGGTTACGTTTCTTCAGCAAAAGATTGTGGTCAGGGTGCACTTTAGGTGCGACAAATGCCGATCCAAAGCTATGGGATTGGCTGCCGCGACACACGGTTAGTGTTGCCTGATATCACTGTCGCCGTATTCGTATCCTCTGCCATTGTCCGGCAGGCTCAGACGGCACAGAACTTGCTTGGCATGATGTCATCGCTCGCTTCGTTAATTTCTTCACGGGTGTAGGTTTGGAGTACGTGGGGGTAGAAGGGCCGGACAAGAACCAGCTGGTGGTGGTCGGCGACGGCGTGGACGCCGCCAACCTGACGATCTGTCTGCGGAAGAAGATGGGCAACGCGGAGCTGCTGAAGGTGGAGGCGGTGGACAGTGCCGAGAAGAAGCCGGCGGCGAAGACCACCGTGCCTGCGCCGTACCCGCAGCAGTGGTGGTATCCGTATGATGGCTACTACTCACGGCCGGCCGTCGTCTACCTGTACCCCTGATGGCCACCGCTATGACGACTCCCGCACGGACTCCTGCACTATCTTGTAGACGCAAGGATACAGGCCCGAGAGGCCGAGGCGCATACGATCTCGAATAAAAAGCTCGTACTAGCTTGCTGAAACTTGTAACATCAGAAAGAGAACGTCAAATTAAAACGGGTTACGTTAAGTAGGGTTTTCTATCTGTTTGTGCTGAGAGGCGTGCTTGTATGCACCAATCTTCTAATACAAATTGCACAAATCTATAAACGAGCGAATAAGCAAGTAATCATCGTCTAGCATTCATTCATACTTTAATATTTGTGCAACTTTTAAATAATAATACATAGAAATAATTTGTTTTAATTTGATCGTCTTCGTCTTCTTCCTTGTCCGCTCAATGGCCTATAGAAGTAAAGCCTTTCCAGCGTACAACGACAGCAGCTAATACTGGGCCGTGGGCTTTTCTTAGAGCAGTTTTAAGATTTGGATTACCGATTACATGACCTAGCAAGTGAACTTGAGCTCTAACCCTCATAATCCATTTCCCAAATGTGATTAGTATCGGACGTCTGATATTGTTTATTTTATCGGACGCTTCTTACAACATTTTTTTTCAATGCTTGCAATATTTTTTTTCGACGCATACAATATTTTTTTTAACATGTGCAACATCCGTTTACTGTGCCGCATTTCTACTATTGTTGAAGGAAAATATTGCACGCGTTGAAAAAAAAATGTTACATACGTAGAGAAAAAATGTTGCAACACGTCCAAAAATATCGGACGTCCGAACTGAAGTCATTCCATTTCCAAATGTATTAACCTAAGTTTGCTAACCTTTTCATCATTAAAAAATTGCTAGCCTTTGAGGTGGACCATTCTAAATCCGCGGAATCTATGTACACCCTTCTAGAATTCTTTACGCGGAGGTGGCTTTCATTCTAAATTCAGACATCTTTGCATGAGTACATCTAGTCCGCACAATTTTCAATTATGAATACAACTGCAGCAGCAACAAAGCAACACTGCGAGAAGGCACTGACTTATGGGAATTGCTAGATAACATTTGTTGTTACGAGATAATTATCGGACACTTCCAGTCCTCTCTAGGATTGCTAGATAAAATTAGTTGTTACGAGATAATTATCGGACACTTCGAGTGCTCTCTGGTTAGTATCACCCAGTGCTCCCTTATCCGTTAACTTTTGGATGAATTTATTGTACTAGATCTAGTGCTGCACCAAAAAAATATCCTTGGCCAAGTGGCTGACACTCCCAGAGGAGATGTCAGATCTGCGTGCTGCATAAATACAGTTAAGGGGATCATGGCTGCGTGCAGGAGAAACCACGTTTTTGGAACAGGACCGCATAGTTTATCCTCAAAAGCTAGCAGGTCAACTTTGGAGCCCTGCATGTGTCGATATTCTAAGGTAACATGCATGCATAATGAACACTAGTGTGGCATACATTAAGTTGCTAAGACTCAAGACGAAGCATCCTTGGATTGGCTAAATTAACAAGCCTTCGCGCACTACGTCGCTACCGTCCCCAGCCATCATGCGTACTTATTCCTCAACGCTAGAGACTTCTTCGTCTCTAGCCGAGCTGCACTTTATCCTCACGATCACATTGATAGTCAAAGTTTTGAAAGTTCGATGGTATACATGTATAACATAATAACTATTTGTGACTGGAAGTATAACACATCGAAGCTTAACTCAAGTGGCATGGATGGATGGGTGGAGTGGACTCATTCGGTCTCACTAACTGGTGCTGCTAATTATACTCCATCTTGATTCTCCTTGCTAACAACTAGCATTGAAATCATATGGAAGCCAAATTACTAATATTTCTTAAATTTTTATTTTGAATTTTCATTTATTTAGAGTGTACTTATACGAAGTTTCTTTCAGTCTAAATCGTTATAACTATGGTTTGGTAGATAGACGATCAGATCTTTCTAATTAATGTAAGAGTGGTACTCTTGGGAGAGTACGTACTCCCACCCTTCACTACTATTGATAAGCTTTGATGTCAACTATCTAATAGATGCTTTGGTATTTAATATACCCATTAGTGGCTTAAACTAATCGATGGTAGTTATTATAATACAAATTAATTTACATAATTTGAGATGTCAACCACCTGCATGCATTCAAAATTTCAAACCAAGATGATCCCATGATTATAGTAGTTGTTGTTTCGCATTAGATTCAATATATGTCAGTATGGCAGTATGCAATCATCTTGTTTGTTAGAATCCAACATTCCTTTATCAAATAATGTAAAGGTGTACTGGAAGTGGATGCATCTTATGCAGACCAAAGTTTCCAACTGACAAAAGGAAATACTACAACTCCGTGTTAAGATGACTGGGTGTTCACTAGTCTGTAGACTTGTTACATAACACAGTTACACAGGCATAAGGCTCTCAGTAACTTTTCTATGCAATAAAACGCCATATTATTTTCTCACAGTACAGACAGCAGCTAAGATAGAACAATGACAATTCTAGAAGTAGACATTATTCCACTAGTGAAACAAGATTTTCAACAACATGGCTCATGCTTGGTCTTCTGCTCGTTTCCTCTTCCACACATGACACTGCGATCTTAAGCATCATGGTTGCTTGTGAATAGTTGAATTCTCCATCCAGTCTGCAGTCAACAAACTCCAGAAGCCATAACTGATCTTCGCTCGCTAATTTCTCTTTAAGAATATCAGTAGATCGTCTAACGGCCATTTCAACCTCCTCCTCGCCCTCAACCACCCATCTGGAAACCCGAATCCCCTTCACTAACTCAAGAAGAACTACTCCGTAGCTGTAAACATCGGCCTTGCCGGTGATTGGAAGATTTAGAGTCCATTCTGGTGCAATGTACCCTCTAGTCCCATGCACTCTTGACAACATTTGTGCACTTGCTCCACGATTTAGTAGTTTCACCAATCCAAAATCTGCGATCTTCGGCTCAAAGTCTTCATCTAACAATATGTTCTCTGGTTTGACATCGCAATGTACGATCCATTCAAGACACTCATGGTGGAGATAGGCCAGTCCTTTTGCTACCCCAAGTGCAATGCTGTACCTTTGGCTCCATTGCAGCACTGTAGATGAACTCTGGTAATCAAACAGAACTCTGTCTAAAGAACCATTCTCAATGAACTCAGAAACCAAGAGCTTGTGCATCTTCTCGGCACAAAACCCCCAAATTCTGACCAGATTCATATGATAAATTCTTCCTATGACGCTTAGCTCAGACCTGAACTCCTGCTCTCCTTGGATAACATCATTTAGCTTCTTCACAGCGACCTTCCTTTCATCATCGAGAACTCCCTTGTAAACTGATCCTAATCTGCCACTTCCCAGCTGTTCTTGGAAACAACCGGTTGCCTTCTGTAACTCCTTGTAGCTGAACCTTCGGAACTGGCTGGAAATTATTGTGTAGCCTTCATCTGTAATCTCTGGTCTTCTCCCCCATTCATAAACAACCCAACACCCGACTATGATTAAAATCACTTCAATGACAAGCAGTGTCAATACAGAAGAAAGGAAGTATCCAAACTTGAACTTGGAAGTGCCATCGTTGAATATTTGCGATGAAGGATAGTCCTCTTTCTCATTGCAAGCATGGCTTAGTCTAGAAGCCAATTGTTGCGAAGACAACACTGCCTTGGGAACTTTCAGATAGATGTCATTGTATGGATCTGGGAAATTCTTTTCATTGAAAAGCAAAACCTTTGGATAACATTGGCCTACTCCCTTCTTGTAACCGAAAGCTTGGCAGTTATCATTCTCTGAGCATTTTTTCCTGCACGTCCACAATGTTACCTTTTCGGTGTAGTCGACGTCATACCCCCAGAAGTCAGTGCTGGGAAGCTCCCTGAATGAGAAGTCGTGGCTAGCAGTGTTGTTCGCCTTGTGTCTTCTCCCATTGTCCCTGTGGGCTGTGATGTTTACCTTGAGCCTGCACCCTTTGCTCCAGTCACTTGGATCAAACACCTCGAAGCCTTCGATGCAAGAACACTCTAGCTTTGGTATGTATGTGCAGAGGCTGTTTGTGCCACACAGTCCATGTATGTCACAGACTCGGGGCAATGCCATCCAAGAGACCAACCAATTGCGGCTGGTTGCGTTTAGGCTATACAGCCTAAGGTTGCCGTCGTAATCCAGTGTCAACCTCCTCATGACCTTATCACCAAGATCAGAAGCTTCAAATTTTAACTCGTCACTCGCGACAAACTGGCCTTTTTGGTCAAGAACCCCATATTGGATACTGTTATAAGTAGATCTGTCATTCTCCCATGGTTTGTTGAAAGGGTTGGGCCAATATATGCTACTAATCTCAGGGCCATTGTAGATAAGAGTCAGCACATTGTTACTGTCAAAGTAAAAGGTGTAGGATCCTGAATAGAGCAAACCCCTGGCTGATGCAGATACCAGCTTTGTATGCCGAGTCATCGGCTGCGATGGCAGGAGCGTGTCGGTTGGCGTGTCGAAGCTCCTCCAGAGGTGATTACCGTCTGAATCCATGACGACGAGGTTGCCACTGTCGAGAAGCTGCGCACGGCTGGCGCGAGTCGCGGCTGTGTTGGTACTCCATACGGCCGTGCCGCTGTAGTCAAGGAGGACCAAGCTCCCGTCCTGCCGGAAGGTAAGACTGGACCCCTTGCCGTTCACCGGAGCGTCACGGTTGGCCGTCCACGCGACGGTCTGCTCTGACGAGCGGTTGAACCAGATGGAGAAGGTGAAGGCGTTGGTGGCCACCCTGTAGAAGCCACAGCAGAAGGCGCCATTGGGTGACACTAGGACGCTGGTGGTGTCACTCTGGGTGGAGACGGAGGAACCTCTAGCAAGGTAGCGGCCATGATCGTTTGCAAGAGCAATGGAAACCATGAGAAGGAAGGAGATCGTTGTAGTGAAAATGTGTACACCTCTCGTGGCCATGGCAAGCATCTGGGTATCATCCAGTGCACTAGAGAAACCAGCTATGTGAGCTGAGACATATATCACGAATTTTTGTTTAAAATAATATATATTTAATGAAAATTATAAAAATAATATGCCAAAATAAAATGACAGTTCTACACACTGCTCGCAATTTGAATTGTGACAGTCTCTGTCAGCATTTGAAATTATGACAGAGCCTGTCGCTAATCGTTAGGGCGAGATACAATCGTTTCAAATTGCGGCAGAGATTCTGCCGCATAATTTGAGTCTGTTGCAATTTCAAATTGCGATAGAGAGCCTGCAATTTGGAATTGCGATAGGTGTGCGATCTGTTATTTTTATTTTCATATTATTTCTGTAATTTTTATTAAATATATATTATTTTAAACAAAAATTCCATATATCACACTAGCACGAGGTCAATTGTAGACTACTTCCACTGTGACTCTGCCAATGCTAGTAGTATTTGTAATTGTAGACTGCTTATTTCAAATTAAGCTAGGCACAAGTTTCTATATCTTACAAATTAAGATTCATATATGATAACCTGATGCTTACAAAGTTTAAGGGTACTTTCAGTTCTGTGTTATTTTGCGTTGCAACTTGCAACTGAACCTTGGATGCTAGAATTCTTTATTTTGAGCATGCATTAAATTATGTGTGATAATTGGATCATGTGTGTTAGTTAAATTATTTTTATCACATACTTTGATCCTAGTTAGTTTACATACTATTTGATTAAGTACCCGTTATCCATATTGTACCTGTCTGTATAATATCCGGTATCCATTTTCTTCCCGTTCGTAAATACCCGGTATCCGTATCTAACCCGATTTTCCACTATCCGTATCCGTACCCGTATCCGACAAAAAATAATTATGGTAGGATATAGGATGACCTACTACCCGACCGTATCTGACCTGTTTTCACCCCTACCCTAAAATTGAAACTTTCAAAAAATATACCCGAATTTAATTTGAATTCATGTATTTATAATCATAGTGCCCTAACACCATAGGAAGTCTCTTTTCTGCTCCTAGGAGTAGCTACTCTATATGTCGTATCTCACAACGTAATGAGTATCTTGTGCAATGAAGGGTATATACATATAATATAAAAGTATATAAGACTAGCTAAGTGATATTTACATTTTTTCAGAGGTGGTATGCATATTTTTTAGACATACTCTTTTTATGTGCATATATAAATGTATTTGCAAAATATACTAAAAACTATGTACTCCCTTGTGATTTTTTCATGTATTTTATATTAGTGTATCTTATAATTAGTATATAAATGTACCTAAAGTGATAAAAATATTTCAAATGCGTTTAGACGGTATTTCAGTTAAGGGAGTAACTACTCCTAGAAGTAGTGCGTGTGTGTGTAGGAAGTCGAAATAGGGCATCATGGTGTCTGGACACTATGATTTCAAATGCGCGAATTCAATCCATATTCTAGTATATTTTAAAAAAAATCGGTTTTAAGGTATATACCAATCTATAACACTTCAAATGAAACGCATACCTTTGAAAAAATATACTTGAATTCAAAGATTTTGAATGAGTTTGGATCACATATTTTATTGATTTATATATAAAAACAGCACATACCTACAACCAAACTATCATCCAAACAGGAAACTCTAGTATGAATTTCAGTTCAAACTTGTTTGAACTAATTAGTAACTGGTTAAACTTAGCATCCTAAAAATTTTAAAAATTTCACATGAAAATACATGAAAAAATATCCTTTTTAAGCGGAGAAGTCAATTTGGCGTTAACGATTACACAAAGTCGCGAACGAGGGTCGCAGGGGGGGGGACATATTATCAGCACACACAAATCAGACTATTCTTCTTTTGAAAAGATCAGGCAGAAGAATAAGCATTATCAGCACATGCAAATTCCGGAGATCCCTCATTTTATCTGCATTTGGAGTGCATGCAGGACACCGTTGTTATGTGGTTGTTGAGATCTTCAAATCCCAGAGAGAAGTTTCAGTAAAATTGACAAGACTCATCCTGTCAGATCAGATGAGCACCCTATACTAAGATGGGAAAACTTCACGCGAGGGGAGCGCCTCCACGTCACGGCCGTACCACTCGAAACTCCGCCTGGCGTCGTTTTGAGTCGAGCCGAGCGCCGGCCGGCCGGCTCGGCTCAACAATTATTTTACGTTTTGGTCCTTTTCCAAATTACGAATAGGTCCTTCGCGATTTTTTGAGAGATAAAGATTTTCCTTCTAAATTCGCGTTCGGGTCCCTCATGCGCCGTTTTACGGAAAAACCCCTCGTTAAATTCAAATCGCGAACAAGCCCTTTTCTAATTTTTAAGGATAGCGGACAGTCCAAAACGTAACATTGTGTCCTTACTCTTTACGCCTAGGTCCTTTCTCCGCTTTTCTCGGAAAAATATTTTGTCACTAGAAATATATGTGCAAATCTATCTCTAGACTTTTTCCCATCTCGATTTCCCATCTTGCTCTCTAATATCTTTTAACGTCACGGTAGACCACTCAAGCTCACTTTGGCGTCGTTTTGAGTCGAGCCGAAAATGGCCGTACGGCTCAAAAATTATTTTACGTTTGGTCCTTTTCCAAATTACGAATAGGTCCTTCAGCGATTTTTGAGAGATGAAGATTTTCCTTCTAAATTCGCTGTCGGGTCCCTCATCGCCGCTTTCTGAAAAAACCCCGTTAAATTCAAATCGCGAACAAGCCCTTTTCTAATTTTTAAGGATAGCGGACAGTCCAAAAACGTAACATCTGTGTCCTTACTCTTTACGCCTAGGTCCTTTCTCCGCTTTTTCTCGAAAAAATATTTTTGTCACTAGAAATATATGTGCAACTCTATCTCTAGACTTTTTCCCCACCTCGATTTCCCATCTTGCTCTCTAATATCTTTTAAAGCATGTATTATTACTCCACGACGCGTCGGTCTCGATATTTTTAAAACATGTATTATTACTCCGTGAACGCCAGAGAGTGTTAAACTCGACAAAAGAAGGTTGTCATCTCTAATAATTTTTCGCCTTTTCTCTCTAGACTTTTTCCCCACCTCGGTTTTCTAGCTCGGTCTCCAATATTTTCCAAATAATTCGTCAATGAGATATTTCTCTGACTCCATCCTCTACTTTTTTTCCGTTTTACTCATTATTTCGACGATTTAAAAAATAAAACACCGCCGAAAAAAGAAATCCCTACGAAAAAACGACGCGCGCGGTGTATTACGCCGCGAGTCTCTAATATTTTTTTAAACATGTCCTTTCTTCGTTTTCCCGAAAAAAAAGTTTTTGTCGTCAGAAATATTTGTGCAGCTCTACCTCTAGACTTTTTTCCCAGCTCGATTTCCCATCTCGTTCTCTGATATTTTTTAAAACATGTATTATTACTCCACGAACGCGTCTATCTCTAATATTTTTTAAAGCATGTATTATTACTCCGCGAACGCATAGAGTGTTAAGCTCGACAAAAGAAGGTTGTTATCTCTAATAATTTTCACCCTTTTCCCTCTAGACTTTTTCCCTGCCGCGGTTTTCCAGCTCGGCCTCTAATATTTTCCAAATAATTCGTCGGAAGAGATATTTCTACAACTCTATCTCTCTATTTTTTTCCCCATTTCGACGATTTAGAAAATTAAACGCCGCCGAAAAAAACATTTTTCCTTCGAAAAAATGGTACGCGCGGCGTGTTACGCCGCGGAAAATTTCCTAGTAATTTACAGTGTGATCTCGTTCTAAAAAATAATTCAGTGTGATGACCAATTAGTCTTGTTTTTACGGAACAGTTTGCCTCAAAGCCTCCATCACATCTAACTATCTGAATCCAAGTCTTGCCAAAAATGGGCGCATTCAGATTCCACTGCACCAAAACAGATTTTTTTTTAATAATGCATTTTTTAAAAAAATGAATTACGACATTAATACGCGAAACAGAAAAATTGCAAATATAATACCCTGTCGTCAAACGGTACGGCGAAATAGAAGTAGTCGTCAGCGGGTTGGACGAAGATCTTATTGTCGCCATACCGTATGGCGACAACTCCTTAATCAGCGTGATTAAGAAGTTGTTGCCATACCGTATGGCGACAACTCTTTAATCTAGGAGTATGGCGACAATAGGGTCTTTGTCTAGCCCTCTAGCGACTACTCCTATTTCGCCGTACCGTTTGGCAACGGGTATTATTTTTATAATGATTACTGGAGAAACCTTAGGCGTGACGAATGTCTGTTCATCGATGACAACATAGGCAGAGGTGTGTCCCTGCATACGAAGCCAATTTCTCAAGAATGGCTAAGTATTAACTGTTCAAGGGCAGCATCGATCAAAAAAGAAGCTAGATATGATGCTAGCCATAAGGCCGTACCATATAAAAAGGAAAGATAGCATCGGGCATGTAAGTCAAAAGGATTAGAAAATAGACCTTTTCAGGCACAGAAAGCTGCTGAATTGATCTATCTAAGATAGCTGAGCCTGATGCTGTGGTATTTTTTAGATCAAAAGGTTCCCCTGTTTTATTCTGTAATAAAACAGGGGAACCTTTTGATCTAAAAAATACCACAGCATCAGGCTCAGCTATCTTAGAACGATTTCAACAAAGTCTAGCGTATTCGAGACGCGCCCACCAACATCAACTCCCAACAACAGACAGAATTCAAAACTCCACTTGACAACCAACTAAACAGACATTTTCAACTAACTACTTGGGGCTCCACAACAACCAAAATCAACCAGCTCTCCTTGACAACCAGCAAAACAGACATTTTCAGCTAGCTACTGGCTACTGGGGCAAAACAACCAAAAACAAACAACTCTCCTTAACAATCAGTTGTATTTTTTGCTAGGCTCTTGTCAGATCCATGAAAGAGATCTTTAGTAGAACCCTGAGCGGCGATGCTTGGGACAAGAAGCTTTATGGCAGGATGCACCGTAGTTTGAACCGCCAATACGTCTTCAGATGACAGATGGCTCTCGCGACAAACATCACCGGACCTCTGTTGGATTTGGTGATCGGCCAGAGCAAATGTGGAGACAGGTAATAGAACCGACATAGAATCAACCTGATACGATATTTTGTTTCTCAGCAGTGCTCGTCGTGTCATAGATACCTTCAGATTATATTGTTTTAATGTGTATCGCTCTTACGCTCTCAAGAATGTATCGCGGCATTACATAGGACCTGTGGTGTCTGCAGGGTGGACTAAGCTGCTCCAATAGATTCGATATCGCTCTTACGCTCTCAAGAATGTACCGTGTTTCAGCTGTTGAGACCCCACATCTTGGGCATTTATATGTATCTCCTTCGCAATTGATTGTTCTTTTGCAAATCCCACATGCTAAATACCACCACGGCTGTTTTGGAGTGAGACTCTTGATAGCAATGTCTACAACATAACTATTGCCATTTATATATAAGCATATAGCCAAACATTAGCAAAGCAGGAATGGGGGTAAGAGAACATAGAGTAGCAATAGAAGGCAGTATGGCCTACCAAGACATCATGTGGGTTTATATTACAGATTTGTGGGACTCTGACGATTGCAGTCTGCTGCTGACAGGTGGATGATCGGTCCACTTAATCTCATGCGGCATAGCAGCAAAGCTAATCTCGCGGCATTACATAGGAGAGAATAGAATTAAAGAAACGATTTATAGGGTAATATCAACAGATGATTAGGTTGTTCTGCAGGATACAGTAAGAGCCATGAGCAAGAGAAACATGATCGGTGCTCTATTAAAACGCCAATGAACTAAAGACATATCGCTGAGTTATGTATCATTAACTCAAAATAGCTATGTAGGAAAGCGAACATACTTGATCATGATAATAATAAACAATAGAACTAAGTAAGCAGAAAACCTGTTTTGTAGAGCAGCAACCTCTGGTAATGCAGCATTTATATACCATTTGCAGATAGTGCTTCCTTGGAGAAACAGGCGATCTAGAAATGGCAAACGAAGAATGTGTGCTGAGAAGTAATAGCAGCAGGACGAATAAGAAAGTAAGTTTGGGTTGAGTGAAGCAACGTATAGGCTACGGAGGTGTGTAGGAAGTAGAATAGGGAATAAGGACAATAATTACCATGACAGAGACCAACCGTGCCTCCTAGTGATAGTACAACCATTGGTCTTTGTTGCGATTCAGCCTGGATGCTTTCAGCATCAAATTCGACAACATGTGGTCTTCACAATGTAACCTTAGCATTTTCTCCGCATAATAGGTATGGTTTAAGAGAGAGTGGGAAAACAAACTAACAATCAAAAAGAATATGCAGCACCTAAAGCCCGAATAAAACTGAAGATGAAATATGTAAGTTACGTTGAACATGCAGCAACGTGTAATTATGAGGAAGAAAGGGAGAAACGGGTATTAGTATACCTTCCATCTGTTATCTGGATATTTCAAATGGGTTTTGGAGCACCCTTGACAGTAACCATTTTTAGATGTGAAATAGATGTCACAACCCACACAGCTTCTGGATACAGACAATTTGAAATATGAAAGCAGGTAACAATGTCGTGGATACCATCCATGCATAAACAGTCGTGAATAAAAAAATTAATTTATATGTGACAACATTAGACGAAGCATGAAAATAAAAAAAGGCAAGATGAAGGCAATAACCGAACAGAAGCATACTTTTAGCAATGAAGTATTACTTAGAAAGGCTAATCATCAATCACTCCGTATGGCTTTGGTAGTTATTGTCTTCATCGTGATTTTGATCTGCACTTCTATTGTCAATCCTGCATTTAAGATCCTTGGTGATTTATCTTTGTAGATTCTCGCAAATCTGCGTCCTCGTACTAATGAATCATCCCTGAAATTGTTGGTGATTCTATTGAGTTCCTCAAATGCAAACACTATCAGAGGGTTCTGAGTTGAGTCTCTCTTCTCAGTGAGTGCACCTTTTTCGGGTTGGATGGTAACAGGCTATTATTCTTTTCGTTTCTTGGCGATTGGGTCTGCATTTTTTGAGATTTTCTAAGAAATAAAAGGCCAAATCACGTATGACATAAGTTATATAGAATCTATAGTACATGTTTCGAATGATCCAGAACACTTTGCGCAGATGAACTAAACAGGAGCTTCTCAAGATAAACAAGAATTTCACACGGCAGAATAAAAATATCTTCTAGATGATATGTTTGGGGAAAAAATAAATTGAGAACAATCATGTATGAACAATAAAGTGGATAAGGTCTAAATCCACAGTATTGTTATAGGCATAAACTGATTAAGTATGGAGGTGGGTATGTATTTCCTATGTTGAGATTGAAGTGCATCCAATTGACGTTGAACTATTAAAGATAAAGAGAAAATTTTCTTGTAGAAAATGAGGAATACTTTTAAAGGTATGAGGAACCTGAACTTAGAAAAGATGACGATGCGAACCAACAAACGTGAACACACCTGCATGGAGAAGCAAAGGGAGTAAAGGTCACGAACAAAACAATCAAGACAAAGACTAACCAAATACGATAGAATCGATGGAAGCACAATTGTCGGCCAGATTGCTATTGGGTACCCTCTCCGCCGCACAAAAGCAAATAACACGGCGGTCAACATGACAGCCCATGTGGCACCGGCGAGCAGTGGGCGAAACACGCCCTTTCGCCGGATCGGCTACCCACGTGGCGCCCGGCGATTAGGCGAAACACGCCGCCGTCCGGCGGTCGGTCCACGTGGCGCCCGGCGACAGCCATGGCGAAGCACGCCGCTTTCGCCCGGCGGTCGGTCCACGTGGCGCCGGCGAAAGTGTGGGCGAAGACGCTCGCCGCCCGGCGGTCGGTCCACGTGGCGCCCGGCGAGCGGGTGGGCGAGCACGCCCTGCTCGCCCCGCCGCAAGACAAAAAGGTGGTACGAGGTGGCTTCACCTCGAAGGCTCCTTCCCTGCCAGACTGCTTCGGGCGATAAGACACCGTGTCGACACATCAACTGCAAGGATTTCTGCTACAAGCCCATTCCTCTGACGCCTCTCACCAACCCGTCAAGAAGGGGTCACATCCCGGGCGGACCAGGCGAAGCCATGCGTCGGCATTTAATGAGGCTGGAGGAACGGGACAGCACGGGAAGGGGTAATAAATGTATGAAGATAAGCATGATGACCCTCTTTGGTACCTGCCCCGGCAGGCCTGGCCTATATAAGGGCCCTCGGGTGCATGGGGAAAAGGGGTCGAAGGTTGAAGAACAAGCAAGTAGAGAGTTGCGTAGTAGAGCTTAAGGGAGAACTTGTAACCCAAAGGCTTTGTACTGCACTCCTTCAGAAAACACTCTTTATACAATCGAGCAGGAAGTAAGGCTATTACCCAAGACAAAAAGGGGGCCTGAACCTGGGTAAAATCTTGGTGTCATCCCTAGTTCATAGGCGCCGGAATCCCCCGCGTGGGAGTCTCTAGGGTTTTCACCCTCTAGGTTTAGCTACCGCAAGACGCCTCCTTCAACCAAACCCGGTCAGAGACTCCGGCCTGCTGTGGAATACGCCGACAACAATAATAAGCAACCTTACTATTCGAGACATAGCAGTATGAGAAATCATCAATTTGAGCTCCGGTGGCATCGAACGGCAAATGATACCGCTGCCCTACATCGAAGAGAAGACGACGACAGAGCCAACGTGATTAGCCAAAAGGACGATGGCAAGATGATGATCGGGACAACAACACCAGCAGCCATTACCAAAGTGCCATCACAACAGCAAAGCCAAATCAAAGGCGAAGAGAAAAGGGGAAAACGGAGGCACCTCGGAGCAGGAGGCGAGGGCCCCGGGGAAGAAAGGACGGCGGCATGAGTCTGCGAGAGGCAACGACGGCTTCAAGGATAAGGAGTACTCGATCCGACAAATCCTCGTCTGACGGCGCGCCGACCACCAAGAGCGCGGCGGGTTGAGGTGGTCGTGCTTGGAGGCCCAGATCCTTTCCCCAATGCAGTGGGGGGCAAGACGCAAGGAACCGGCGGAGCTTCCAGGGGGACAACAGACGAAGCCAGCGAGGTGAGGAGAAGCGAAGTGATGGAGCCTAAACCGAGGCAACCCAGAGAGGAGGCTAGAAAGGGGATCGCGTCGTGCGGCCTTCGCCGAGGCCGCGAGCGTGGCGCAAATCCAGGCTGCGCTACCGGCCATCGCAACGACAAGAACGGAGCTGGAACGGCGAGGAACGGAATGGCCGGCGCGAACAGAACCGAGGACGTGGACGCGCATCTCAGGCGCTATTATATAGTAGACTAGGTAGAATCGCGTGCGATCTTTAGCGCCATGAGAGGAAAATCCTAGATGAGTTTTTGCAAATCGAATTTGCGAAACCTGTGTTTTTTTTTCAAAATAACCGTGAACGACTTATTTACTGATTTCAAAATACTCTAAATCTTTTGCAAAACCACCGATCAAAGGACCGGATGTATTTTTTATTTTCGCAAAACCACCCACCCGTAAAAAATAGTCTAGAGGAAAAGAGCGAAAAATTATTAGAGATGACAACCTTCTTTTGTTAAGCCTAATACTCTACGCGTTCATCGAGTAACAATACATATTCGCATAACCACCTACCGGTGAAAAATAGGCAAGAGGAAAAAGGGCGAAAAATTATTAGAGACAACAACCTTCTTTTGTCGAGTCTAACACTCCACGCGTTCACCGAGTAATAATATACATCTAAAAAAATATCAGAGATCGAAATGGAAAAGCGAGTTGGGGAAAAAGTCTAGAGATAGAGCTGCACACATATCTCTAGTGATGAAAACATTTTTTTCCGGGAAAAATGGAGAACCCAACCGCGAATACAAAAACTACGGATTTTTTTGGGAAACGAAAAATAAAGGCGATCGAATCAGCACGTGAATATACGAAACAATAGGGCCCTTTTTGCAAAACCACCGATCGAAGGGACCAGATGCATTTTTTTTCGCAAAACCACCCACCGCTCAAAAATAGTCTAGAGGAAAAAGGGCGAAAAATTATTAGAGACGACAATCTTCTTTTATCGAGCCTAACACTATACGCGTTCACCGAGTAATAATACACGTTTAAAAAAATATCGAGATCGAGATGAAAAAATCGAGTGGGGAAAAAGTTCTAGACATAGAGTCGCACACATTTCTCTGGTGCCGCAAAAAAATTCCGAAAAACGATTTTGTTTTATGTATTTCCTTTTTAAAGGTCGCTTTCCGGACATGCTAATCCATGAACCGCTATAAACCTTTGACGAATCTGTTTTTTGTTTTTTATTTTTATGTTTGTTAAAAAAAATGGGTCGTCTGTGTTTTTTTGGTGGCGAAAACATTTTTCCTGGGTTTTTTGGGTGGCGAAAATATTTTTTCGGGTTTTTTCGGTGGCGAAAGCATTTTTCCCGGGTTTTTTCGATCACGAAAACATTTTTCGTGGGAAAAACGGAGAAAGGACCTGAACGTAAGAAGCAGGGACCTGTTTGTTATTTTTTTTGACCTGTTCGCTATCCTGAAAAATTAGAAAAGGGCTTATTCGCGATTTGAAATTAACGGGAGGCTTTTCCGTTAATTGTCAGCCAGGACCCAAACGGAAGGAAAAAAATCTTCATCTCACGTAAAATTACACAGGACCTATCCGTAATTTCAAGAAACGGAGGGTTTTTTTCGAAAAATCGCAAGAGATGTGGCCTCTGGGTGATCGGCAATCCTGTGGGTCATAATGGGTGGATATATGCCCTACCACGCTCTAATCGGATGTACTTCCTCCAACCAAATTTATAATGCATATTTTTCCTCTTAGCTTGTAAACCACTTAGATATTAAACAGACTAAACTATTCTTAATTATTATATTTAATCACTATATTTAATAAATATAGAGAGAGTAAAACTGAATATTTATTAGAAATATAGAAAGAAAATCACACGTATTTGTAAAATACGTCAATATTTGTAAAGAAGATCATTCATGTGTCAATATTTATAAAGAAGACCATTCAAACAATACACGTAGTATTTTTTCACATAAGGTTTTCCGAAAAAGCTAGAAGAACGCATTGCCAGGTTTACAATACCGTTTTTTGGGTTTGAAATTCAAGCTCTGGCTGGTACTGGTTTTTCACAAAAATCAGTCGAAATTTGAGCAAAATCGAGTGGTTTGCAAAAGTCAAACCCATGATCAAACAGAGCAAAACAAATCAAAAAACCGGTCTGTAAACGCAAAAATGGATCAGTTTTTGTAGAAAATCGATCGATTTGATTCGAAAATCGCTGACTAAATGAAAAATATAGAAAAGGAGAGAAAAAGTGAGAAAAATTGTGAAAAATTATAAAAGCCGATAGAGGCGCAAAAACCAGAAAAATATTACAAATGTATACAAAAAATGAAAAATTATGATTAAATTCCAGCATGACTTATGTACATATTTAAAGACAATGTGTAGTTGTCTATGACATATTTTGTAATTATAGCACAACTATGGAAGAATATGGAAAATGTTGGAATGACCTTTGGTATGTTTTAGACAATGTCAAGTTGCAAAGCAGGCATTTAGTAATAATATATCAATAAATAACATTTCAATTTAATACCGTTGACAACTCAATCCAACAAATCCACACTTTAATAACAATCATTTCACTACTATGGCATATGACATTTCAAATCAATATTTCTCGCCTATTATGCATGTTCACACTTGGCATAGCTACGTCATCCTTTCATTGTTGCACATATTCCATGTTGGACCTACATGAACACTATGTTAGTAAAAAATCGAGTTACAATGAAATGAAACATTACCTTTAGCGCTACGTGTAGTATTGTTGACTGTACACTTGGTTGGCTATATTATACTCCTTAATAGACATCATCATCAATCCTCGTGTAGCTAACAACTCCGCCTTGTATTCGTACCAACTTTGTCCCATCCATGGGCTAGTTATTTCCCACTGTTGGTACAACATGACATAAAATTCAAGGTCTTACCACTCATAAACCCATTAGGTGGGAGGTTGTGTACGAGAATCCGCGATGGCACAGTCATATGGGCGATATGAGCTATAACTCTTACGTCTCAATGATGTTGTACAAGCTACCACTATCTTAAGGTGCATCATGGCTTGCTCGATGGTCCCTCCCCCCTGTTGTAGTCATTCTAGGTAATTGTAGAGCCCCATGATCTTTGTCCTGTATGGCATGAGTGTACTAAGGCTCTCCTATAAATTGTATGGGAAGCTGTGCTTCTGAGTGGGACATGGGAGGGATGGGGGGATCAGCAGAGGACTGACCGCCATCACTGTCCGTCTTGGAGCTATTGTCATTGGATTCATGGTACTGCAGGCTCCGACGATTCGTGGAAGTGCTATTAGTTGAGTTATCATTCCCTACATACTGTTTGTGTTGTATGGGAAGCTTACCCTTTCCTTTTGAGGGAGCCCACCCTTTTGCTTGTTCCTTCGTCGACACTGTTTGGTGCTTCTTCTTACCCATGTGAGTGTCACCCATAGTTGTTTCTGCCCATTCAGGGATGCTTGCAGCTCTAGTATTCTTGCAGCTCCAGCTTCATTAGTGCGGGGTTCATGAACGGGGATCCCAGTGGAATGCCATATGATTTCTCGGTATTTTTCATCCTTCCTCCCCCTAATGACGGGAAACGATCCTCGTCAAAGATATAATCAGCGAATCGGGGCTGTATGCAAGTCTCCAGTCATGGGTTCCAAATACTGGATTATGGATGTAATCTCATAACCAACGTATATCCCAGACTTGCGGAGGGGGCCCATTGCAATGCGTTGTGGGGGTGGTATAGGTACATATACCATACAACCAAAATTTCTAAGATGGGAAATCTTCGGGATAACCCCTTGCACTAGCTGCATAGGTGAATGGATGTTGTAGACCGATGGTCTAAAATTGATGAGTGCTGTTGCATGCAGGACTGTGTGCCCCTAACAAGTGTTGGGCAAGTTACAACCCAGTAAAAGTGGTCGTGCTATGAACTTGATCCTCTTTATTAGTGCTTTAGCTAGTCCATTTTGTGTATGGACGTGTGGTACAGAGTGCTCAACGGTTATTCCAGTTGCTGTGCAATAATCATCAAATGCCTTAGAAGTAAATTCGCCAGCATTGTCCATTTGAATGGACTTCTCACGATGATCAGGAAATGCATTCTTAATTTTGATGATCTGCGAGATCAGCTTTGCAAAAGCATGATTTCTTGTTGACAGTAAACATACATGCGACCATTTCGAGGAGGCATCAATCAGTACCATGAAGTAGGGTTGGGCATTCGGTTTATACGGTTTTTTCAGTTCGGTTTATTCGGTTTTTGAAAAATTCAGTTTTGGAGATCTGAAAACCGAACCGAAACCGAATTACTACAAAAACCGAACCAAATTAACCGAACAAACTCGGTTCGGTTAATTCGGTTTTTCGGTTAACCGAATTACATGCAAACCCAACATTGGCAGTCATAGTTGGAGGATTTGGGGGATTTTTGGATGCCGAGAATGGGAACTATCGAACTGAAGCAGCAACCAAACAAATTACTCCAAACATGCCCCTCACCAGCACTTTCATCGAAGGGGACAATTTAATCAACCCATTCATAACTCACAAGCACGAAATGAGCTCGGTAAGTGCCTCAGTGGGAGGAGGCCGGGCGAGATCTGTGGGAGGCGGAGGTGAAGGCTGGCACCGGCGAGAGGGGATGAAGGAGGCGTGGAGGCCTGGTGCGACGACGCCGAGGGAGGAGGTAGGGCCAGTGTCGGCGAAGGACATCAGGGGCGGCGAGAGCTAGGCCTCCAAGGGAGGCGGCGAGCCTAGGAGGGGGGCTACGGGGAAGAGGGGCGACGGGGTTCCGACATGAACTCCAGCCGTCGACCGCCGGCAGTGAGCCCCAAACCGCTCGATGGGAGCTCCCTTCGTCGGGGTGCCAGGCTGCCAGCATCGATCGGATTGGGGATTCGAAGGAATGGCCGAATGGGGTTCCAGCAGGATAGGATCGGGGATTTTGGAGGAAAGGGCTAATGGGTTGAACGCTGAACGCCGAACCGATGGAAGTATGGCTAATGGGGATTTCGGTCTTATCGGTAAAATCGGTTTTTAGAATCTGGAAACCGAACCGGAAACCGAAAATCGAAAACCGAAAACCGAACTGAACGAAAATAAAAACCGAACCGAAAACCGAAAAAAACCAAAATATTCGGTTAAATCGGTTCGGTTCGGTTTTTCGAGTTCGGTTTAAAAATGCCCACCCCTACCATGAAGTACCTAAACGGCCCTGATAATGGCTGAATTGGGCCGCAAATACCCCCCTGGATGCGTTCCAGGAATGCAGGGATTTCATTTTGCACTTTCATAATAGAGGGTCTAGTTATTAATTTCCCGGTGGCACATACATGGTACACAAAATCTTCATGATTTGGGAAATTTTTAACATTAATGGTATGACCTTGCGAGTTGTTAACTATGTTTCTCATCATTCTAAGACCAAGATGACCTAATCTACAATGCCATAAAGAAAATAATTCAGAGCTTCTAAAGACAATTTTCAAAAAAGTATACACTTCGGGTGCATATATTTTCGTGTAGTACAACCTAGATTCATATGAGGGACATTTTTCTAATACCATTTTTTCACATACTGCGTGCTTCACAATGCACAAACATTCTTTGCCATTTTCTTCATTCGTTTCTACGTGAAACCCATTGGCGCGGATGTCTTTAAAACTCAAGAGAGTGCGTGTTGATTCAGGATACAAGAGGGCTTCTTCAATGACCAAAGTAGTACCCATTGGCGATATAATTGTGGCTCTTCCGGAGCCTATTATATATGAATCGCTTCCTGCGATCGTAGTAATCTTTCCAGCGTTCTTCGTGATCGACTGGAAGTACTTAGACTCTCTTAAGATGGTATTTGTTGTGCCACTATCAACGATGCATATCTCCTCCATTAGGGTGCTACACAGACTCTGTACAAAAATATAATGCTAATCAGATAGCGGCAAGATAATTCAAACATTGCTTGCAAAGATAAAATACTGGAATAAAGAATAAATTGCATATCCATTCATGAGAAAATTTGTGCTCTTCTAAAGCTTACAAATCATTATTCAAAATGCACTAAGCAACCATAAAAGAAATACTAATAATGCAATTAATGCATTAAACGGAATCTATAAAGAATGCATTGACTTCTGACTCTATGTCATCAATAGAGGTCTTTTCTTCAGTTGCCATAAGCTTGGCTGCTGCATCGATGTCCAGGCTAGACTGAGAGGACGAAGCAAGTGGAGTGTTGAAAGTTCAAGCTCCATTAATTTGGTTTTGGTGTTAATGACAAATCTAATATTGAGACTAATTATTTTGATAATCATTGTTTAATGACAAATTTGATTATTATGAGACTAACATGTTTAATTGAGCTTAATTTTAGTAGTCTCATATTTGGATGGAAAATGGAAAACCCAAGGTATGTCTTGTATTAATGTTTATGATTTTAATGCATACTTTGGATTCAATTTAAAGTATGAATTTTTCATTGCATTAACCACAAAATGTGCATCATGTTTCTCCAATCCTTATTTACATAGATGCACATATTTAGGGGGAGTTCATCATTTAACTTGAAGGTTTCATTGTATTGATCTATTCTTTATTGACACATATAGAGATCATGACATTGAAACTAAATCCTTGAGTATATATTTGAATTGGCTAGTTGTAGTATACTCATGGTAATATAGGATAAGCTCCAATGTGATCAAAATTGAATATGTGCATATTGTTTCCAAATCAATTATATCTATGCACATATACATGTGGGGTTTATTCTATAGTTGATGGCTTAGAGTAATGGTCATTTCCATATAGTCTACACATTATGGATCATTACTTTTCATCAACATGAGTATATGCAAACTTGTGTAGTTAATATATACTCATATCAATTTAAATGAAAATTTAAATTGAGGTTGGTTGTCTTCTAATCATCAAAGGACATTTCATCATGTATTGATGGTATCTTTTGGATTGATTAAGGATAATCAATAGTTCTTGAGTATAACGAAGCATTAGTTGCATCGGTTTACTCAAGACACATTTATATCATTTAATTTGATTTAGGTTGTGCTCAATCGATATCAGAGGCTTCCATTATGTGTTAATGGAGTGAATATATGATTGAGACAACCATGTGTCTTAGACTAACTATTCTTATGAGTTGTGAATGAGATAGGTTAAGTCCAAATGGTTGAGGTGAGCAAATGGGACAATGACGCATCAAGTGAAGATGGCGCGTTAAGAGGAGATCCCAAAGAAAAGAAGAGAAGAAATTCATCAAGAGATGATGGACAAAGAAGAGAAGAAGGGTGACAATCCCGGGGAGATGCAAAAATATCAAAGATATTAAAAGCCCCAAAGGGGATCGCGTGCGGCGGCGAAGGTATAACTAGATAGGCTAAGGACTTTCTAGTCTTTGAGTCTAGTTTTTATCGCCGAACTATTAAGAGGGGTCGAGTTTTCTAGTTTGAGCTTCATCATGTGTTGGTGAGCTTAACCTGTGTTTCACTCAAGCTCAACCTGTTTGGTTTTTGCATGGAGCTAACCATTTGGCATGTGTTGCGAATGGGTGAAGCTCGTGCTTTGGTTTTGCTTACGCTTTGATTTGCATGTGTTGCAAGTGGGATAAGCGTATGCGTTGACTTTTACATGAAGTTCACTTTTGCATGTGTTGCAATTGTTGAAGATTCATATTTTGTTTTCTCTTTACAAAACAAATCTTTCAAAATCAAAGTGGTTGCTTAGAGCTAAGTTTTGCATGTGTTGCAAAGGAGAGAGCTCAAGCATGATTTGGTGTTTATGTGGTTTGTATGTACTAAAGATTTGCATGTGTTGCAAATAGAAAGCTCATATATTTGATTTGATCTTAATGTGGTTGCATGAAGTTAAGATTTGCATGTGTTGCAAATAGTGAGCTCATGCATTTGAGTTTGTTTGGTTTTGCTTGGAGCTAGGTTTTGCATGTGTTGCAAAACGAGGATGCTCAAGCAAGTTGGATTTGGAATTTACGTATGGCTCTTCGAAGCATGTGAATAGAATTTGTAAATATGTTTTGCAAATTATTTTGATCATAAGTTGATAATCACATGGTTCAAGTTTTAATCTTGTTGACCCTTGCTAGCTTGTAGTCATGTTTTTTATCAAGTCTATGTGAGGGATTTCGAGAAAATCAAAATTGGATTTGAATGACTACATTAGAGTATTTGTTTTTGTGATTTTGGAAAATATCTATGGTTGCTTAAATCTTGAAAATGGGTAGAGATTGTAGCCCTCGTAATAATCTTCGCATAGAGTTCAAGATCACCTAAATCGGAGTTCGGAGTCAAAAGTTATGACTGTTTTTCTGAGTGTCGTCTGTTCTGAAACAGCAGGTGCGGTAGTACCGCATTTTGTACTGCGGTAGTACCACTCGTAGGGGCCAGTAGTACCGTTGGTACTGTAGCAACGGCTATTTTCAGCACTTTTAATGTCCGTTTTGCCCCTTAACGGCTAGTTTTCTTTGTGAGGCTATAAAAGGAGGTCATGGGAGGCATTTGCTGGTTGATTGAGCATTTTGGGTGAGGTGGTTCATGTGTTGAAGCTCTCATTTGTGTGTTGGCTCTTATGTGAGTTTTTGGGAGGTGGTTTGCATGTGTTGCATTCCCGCAAGTTGATTTTGAGCTAAGAGTGAGACTAATTGCATGTGTTGCAATTAGGAGTGGGTTGAGATCTCTTGTGCATGTGTTGTACTAAGTGATCACCGGAAGCGCATTTGTTGTGCTAGGTAAAGCTCGAGCGGAGACTCGGCTTGTTACTCTTGGAGGTTGCCGACTCCTAGACGGCGTAGAGCGTTGTGCGCGAGAGGCCTCAAGATTGTGAGACGCCCCGGCGAAGTTTGTGAAGGTTCGGGTTGAGCCTACGTGAAAGCGTGAAAAACCACATCTAGTGGAATCGAGGAGGGTGCTCATTGCAGAGCCGGTCCAAGGGTTTGGGCTAGCCTCAACGTGGACTAGGGGAGACCGGCAAGTCTCCGAACACCACGGAAAAATATCAGTCGCCTCTTGTCTCTTTTATCTTCAAGCATTTACTTTATTATATATTAATCAATTGTTTGATTGTGTTAGAATTGCTTAGTATTAATTGTTTGTTCAATTTAGCAATTCTTGGATAGGGACACAATTTAGTTAGTACACTAGTGAGCCTAGTTGATTTAGGTCTTAATTGTCAAAACCTAGTTTATCGCTTCCGCATTATCTTTGATTAAGTTTTGACATAAGGGTTGATTAGAGCGCATTATTTTAGAAAGCGATTAATTTTATAAACGCCTATTCACCCCCCTCTAGGCGCATCCTCTATCTTACAAGTGTCAGTTTCCATGGTGTCATCATCGCTTACCTTGGCGAAATGTGCCTCTGCTGGTGCATTATCTTTGGCCTTCTTCTTAGCTTGATATGCGTTGATAACATCTTTAGATTCCCGACATATCTTGGACCAATGTCCCCACATGCCACAACTGAAGCATGTTTGGTTCTGCTGTCCATACGGCTTCGTGGGTGGCTTCTCCTTGCCATCCTACTTCTCATGGGCTTTGGGCTTTCCTTTGGCCTGATACTTCTCTTTTCCACCTTTCTGGCCTTTCTTCCTTTGAATGGGCTTTCTCACTTTGTAGCTGTTGGCATTGACTTCTGTGCCAATGCCTCTTCCAGGTGGCTGTGAGACGAAATTCTTGGGAAGAACGTCATCTTGTGACTCAGCAACTTGCATAACATCAATCAGTTCACTATACTCCTTGTATGCGTCCTGACGATAGCTGCGAGCACTCTAGATAGCATTAGGGTGAAGAGTGGAAAGATTCTTCTCAATCTTCTCATCAGTGATCTGCTTGCCACATAGGGAGAGATTGGTACAAATTTTGTGCAAGGCAGAATTGTACTCGACCACTGTTCTGTAGTCTGCAAATCTCAGGCGAACCCAATCTTGCTGTGCTTGGGGCAAGATGGTGTACTTGAGCTTCTCGAACCGCTTCTGAAGTGCAGTCCATAGCTCAAGTGCACTTTCCACAGCCATATGTTCATTCTTCAAGGTGGCTGAGTGTAAGTTCAACCTTCATTAGTTTTGGTGTTAATGACAAATCTAATCTTGTGTTAATGACAAATCCAATATTGAGTTTATCCCCTAATGCGATAGTGTTATTAATGACAATCTTATATCGAGACTAACATGTTTGTTTAGAATATCTTTGATTAGTCTCATCGCATTGAAAAATGGAAAACCCGAGGTCCAAAGATTGATGAGATGATGAGAACGGGACAATGACGGCATCATGAGTTGATGGGGCGTCAAGAGTGGATCCCGAAGATAAAGAGGAGTCGAGTGATGATCCCGGGGGAGTATCAAAGCGATGATCATAAAGACCCCAAAGGGATTGCTTGTCTTGTGGCGAAGGTATAACTAGATAGGCTAAGGACTTTGTAGTCTTTGAGTCTAAGGTTTTATCGCTGCTATTAAGAGGGTCGTTCCTTTGCTTGAGCTTCATCATGTGTTGGTGATCTCATTCGCGCTTCACTCGAGCTCAAACCATTTGGATTTGGTTTTTGCATATGGGTTAACCATTTGGCATGTGTTGCGAATGGGTTAAACTTATGCTTGGTTTCATTTGGTTTTCGCATAATGCTTTGATTTGCATGTGTTGCAAAAAGTGATAAGCTAGTGCGTTGGCTTTTGCGTGAAGTTCACTTTTGCATGTGTTGCATTAGTTGAAGCTTCATGCTTTGGCTTCGCAAAACTATCTTAATAAAACCTTGGTGTTGCTTGGAGCTAAGTTTTGCATGTGTTGCAAAAGGAGAGAGCTCAAGCATGATTTTATGTTGTGTGTTTGTATGGAGCTAGAGGCTTGCATGTGTTGCGAGTAAAGAGCTCATACTTGAGATTTGGTTTTGGTGTTAGTTCGATTTGGTGTTGCATGGAACTAGAGAATTGCATGTGTTGCAATTAGAGAGTTCATGCATCTTGATTTGATGTTGCTTGGAGCTAGACTTTTGCATGTGTTGCAAAGAGTAGTGCTCAAGCATGAAATGTGTTTATTGTGTTATTTGCAAGTTCGTTGTGCGAATGAACTGAGATTTATGAGTCCGGAATTCCGAGAGCATGTGAGTGGGGCTTGCAACGGGTGTTGGCAAGTTGACCGGTCTTGTGTTGACCTTCACATGGCTAGGGGATTAATCTCATAAACTCGAGTTTGATTTGCTTAATACATTTTGCAAATAGACTTTGAGTTGATTGCGAAATGCGTTTTTGCAATATGGTTTGAATTCTTTGAGCATGAGCTAAGTTGGTGCAAATGTGTTTTGCACGTGTGTTTGATCATGTGTTGATCATCTAGAGGCTCAAAGAATGGGTTTCGGTTTTTGGAGAAATGAATTTCGGAGTCGAATTGGTTTTTCTCCTGGTGGCTAAAGACTATCATTGTGTTTGAGCGGTAGTCATAAATCTTGATACTCTGAATATAGTCTTGAGCTTTTGGCGAAGGTTGTTTTGATGATTAAGTGTTGGCGGCACTCTAGGGGCTTGAGGGCGAGTACATAAGTCTTGATACTAGAAATTGCCGCCGGTAGCTATTTTCGATCGTGTGTTTTTGTTTGGTGAGGCAAGCCGACACTACTGCCGTGTGGGCAAAGCGATGTCTGCATGAGTGCGGTACTACCGCCAAATTAGTGGTAGTAAGCGGTCAGATGACCGATTAGCCGTCGTTGAGACTACAGGCAGTACTACACGGCCCTTAGAGGCGGTAGTACCGCAAAAAACTGATTTTGCCCGTTTAAGCCCCCAAACGGCTAGTTTTCTTGATGGGGCTATATATACCCCTTGAGGTCTGGTTGCTTGAGTTGTTCTTTGTGTGTGGGAGTTGTGTGCATGTGTTGCTCTTCTCCCTTTGCTTCTTGAGCTTAAGAGTGAGACTAATTGCATGTGTTGCAATTAGGAAGTGTTTTGAGAGCCTCTTGTGCATGTGTTGCACTTGAGGGAGGCCTTGTGCATGTGTTGCACTTGGTGATCACCGGGAGCGCATTCATTGTGCTCGGTGAAGTTCAAGCGAAGGAGCGGCTTGTTACTCTTGGAGGTTGCCGACTCCTAGGCAGTGAGGCGTCGTCTTGCGGAGCTCTCGAGGTGTGAGAGGCCCGGCAAGTTTGTGAAGGTTCGGGTTGAGTCTCTGGCATAGCGTGAAAAACCACGACTAGTGGAAAGAGGCGGGTGCTCGAGCGGGAGCCGGTCCAAGTGTGGGCTAGCCTCAACGTGGACTAGGGGAGACCGGCAAGTCTCCGAACACCACGGAAAAATATCGGTTGTCTCTTTTACCTTCAAGTATTTACATTCATTGTTGATATATTCATGATAGCTTGATTGTGATAGAATTGCTTAGTGTTAATTGATTGTTCAATTTAGCAATTCTAGTTTAGAGACATAAATTAGTTAGTGCACTAGTGAGCCTAGTTGATTTAGGCTTTAATTGTCAAAACCTATTTATCGCTTCCGCATTTATCTTGATTAGGTTTTGTCATAGGGGTTGATTAGAGCGAATTGAATTAGTGAGCGATAAATTTCGTAAAACGCCTATTCACCCCCCCTCTAGGCGCATCCTCGACCCTACACTAAGAGGTGATACCTAAGGAAGTGCAAAACTTGATCATTCTGCTCGACTGTAGGTTGTGCGTCCTTCGAGGACCCTAAGCCGATAGCAGCTCAGAGCTTCTTACCTAGGGGTGGGCACTTTTATACCGAAACCGAAAAACTGAACCGAACCGAACCGAATTAACCTATAATTTTGGTTTTTTCGGTTTTCGATTTTCGGTTCGGTTTTTATTTTTGTGCTATTCAGTTTTCGGTTTGCGGTTCGGTTTTCATATTGCAGAAACCGAAAAAACCGTTTTACCGAAATAACCGATTTCTCTGTTGGTCAGTTATCAGTGGTCACGGACTCACGGTCGCCCACTCGGCCCACTCACCAACCCCCCGATCCAATCGCCTCGGTCCATTCCAGTCGAGCTCACAAGTCACAACTCAAGAGCCAACCCTAACCGGCTAACCCTAGTTCCCCATCCCCAATTCCTTCCCAGAATCCCGGGCGGCAGCGCAGCAGATCCGGTCTTGATCTTGATCTTCCCCAGCGCCAACGAGTTGCGGCGGCAGCGTCGCGCCGCCGCCCTCCAGCAGCACAGCCAGCGGCACTGCACCTCCTCCGACGCAGAGACAACCCAGTGGCGGCGGCGATCTCATCATCGGTCCTCCGTAGCCGGCTGGCGAGCAGCATGCAACGCAACCAGCCCCAGGCGCCACCTCTCGCTCCCTCCTCCCCAGCATGCAGCCCCGAAGCGCCGAGCCGTTGCACCTCTCGCCGAGCTGTCCATCGCCAGATTGCTTCAAGAAGACGAAGAGGTGAGTGTGATTACTCTGGTCATTCGTGTTTTGGCACAAAATTTGATCTAAAACACTTCCTTGAGAGTGTGAGTTGTGACCATGACCGGTATGAGAGTGTGAGATCTTGAGATGTATAAATATAAATCTGGATTTAAAATATTATCGGTATGGTTTCGTGATGCTTGTTATTACGCTCTGTAAGTCTTTGAATCTGCTTTGAGTCTTGGTTGCTGTGTGGAGTCTGGAGGAGCCGAGGAGGTCCAGGAGGAGTGTTGTTTTGAGTAGTTCAGTGCTGTGCTTGCTACTTTGCTAGAGCTTGATGCTTCATGTCTTCTTCAAGTATTCTACATACTTTGAATTTTTGATGTGTGATGTTATATTTATTATTGATGTGTGATGTTAAATTGAGTATTGATGTGTGAATTTTAGTTGCTTGTCATTACTCATTAGTCACGATCCACGTTACTGTTGTTTCAATGTTTGGTTATTTCTTTGAATGATCGATGTCGTGTATTGAAAATAAGATTGTTGAATGTTGCATATTGCATGCTATTTGGTTAGCAATAATAGCAAAAAAAACACCGAATTAATTAGGTTCGGTTTTCGATTATTCGATTTCGGTTCGGTTTATGCATTTGGAAAACCGAATTTTTTAAAAACCGAAAAAACCGAATGCCCACCCCTATTCTTACCCCCAAGTACGATCTTCACATCTGATGCCCATGTGAGGTAGTTTTGACCATCGCGGCCAGTTCTTCAAATTTACGATTCACAATGCCAGACATCTGCATGTTTACAAAATTTCGTCATTAGATTACTGCATGTAATCTGATAAAAGAGGTTGGAAAATTTATAAAATACAGAAATTAAATTTCAATGAATTTCTAGTAAGCTGAATAGAAAGCAATAAATGTAAAAATTCATAAATACAGAAAAGAAGGCTAAGATCAGAGCCAAATAATTTTCTAGGATTTTCTGGTAATTTTTCATAATTTTTTGTTATTTTAATCAATTTTCTGAATTTCTTATTGGTTTTCGGAAAAGGAGAAAAAAAACAGAACAAAACCGAAAGGAAACAAAAAAAACACAGCCCGACCTTGGCCGCATGGCTCGCACGGCCCATTTGATCGGCGCATTAGGGTTCACGCCTGGCTGCTAGAGCCGATTTGTCTTCTTCGCGTAGCTTCGCTGTCACGCGGGAGTGGAAGTTTCGCCGACCGGTCTTCTCTGGAGTTCATCTCCTTCCCGTGCGTGTCCGTGTGCATCCGGCGACAGGCGATGCTTCCCGTGCGCATCCGGCGGCAGGTGTTGCCGGCGCGTGGCCGGGGCGAGGCGGCGACGACTACGAGGCGATCGGGAGGCGAGTCGGCGGTGCGAGAGCCGAGGCGTGAGGCGGCAGCGCCTTCGAGGCGACCGGGAGGCGGGCCGGCGACGCGAGAGCCGAGGCGCGAGGCGGCGCGCTGCGGGCGCGGCGAAAGCCGAGGCGAGCCAGGGCGATGGCGCTGCGGGCGCGTGGAAGCCGAGGTGAGCTGGTGGCGCCTTCGAGGCACGCGGCGGGAGCTGAACGGCGCAGCGGTGGTGTCTTCGAGGCGCGCGGCGGGAGGCGAAGTGCGGACCGAGCGGCGACGCAGTGCCTTCGAGGCATGGAGCCGGGGACGAAGCGGCCGTACGGGGCCTTCGAGGCCGCATGGAGCCGGCGGCGGCGACGCCTTCAAGGTGGCCGGTCGCGCGCGCAGCGGGCCGCAGAATTGTGCTAGCCAGCGGATTCATACGCGAGATTAGATAATCCCTATATCTCATCTTTTCAATTCTGCGTCGACGGTAGAGGCTCGTACTGATAACGTGTTAGGAAACCGTGCCATCAAATAGTCTAGGGCTCCCTAATAGCTTTATAGTAGAGAACAGAAAGAGATAGAATTTTGAAAGAACTGATCTTTTATTTCTGAATACGTGTACAATGAAGTGACCCCTCCTCCATATTTATAATCTTCGTCTAAGATTTCGACTGATAGATCAAAGTAAAACTTTGTGGGCCACCAAGTTTCCTAGCAGGTAGTAGACACCAACAGGTGAAGTAGCGGCGGCGGGGTTGTATAACCGTAGCGCCAAACGGCTAACGTCCGCTCCAATCCAATGTTTCACCCAATCCAATAGCCTCTCCCCCACACTCTGCTCTGCTGCCTCCATAAAGCGCGACACCTCCGTGAATGGAAGCGCTCGCTATCGGATCCGCGCCTCCCCGGCCGGTCCTCCCAACCCCGACCCGCTGCTCCCGCCTCCGGCGCCCCAAAGCCCTAGCTGTATCCGCCTCCGCCGCCCCTCGCCGCCTCCTCGCCGCCGTCCCCATGGACGGCACCGCCGGCGGCCGGAGCACCGCCACTCCCCGCTGCGCTCGCGCGGAGACGGTCCGTTCCTCTTGCGATCCCCCTTTGCTGCCTCGGAGCCCGGTTCCATGCGAATTGCGAGGTTCCGCTCCCCCTGGAAGGCGGGATTTGTGAGGTTTGTGTGGCTATCGTGCAGGATTCGGAGGATGCGGTCGCGACGAGCTCGCACGCCGCGGAGGCTGAGACGGCGGGCTCGGCTGGAGCCACCGAGCAGAGTAACTGGAGCCCAGTGGCGGATGCCGCCGCCGCCGACGTCGAGGGGGTGGATGGGATAAGAATTCGGAGGCGGCCCGTGACGGGGCCGTCGGTGCACTACGTGGGCCCGTTCCAGTTCCGCCTCGAGAACGAGGGGAACACGCCACGCAATATCCTCGAGAAGATCGTATGGGACAAGGAGGCCGAGGTTTCGCAGGCATGTTGATGATGTTCTCGAGCTAAGCCAGCGTGTGTTATTCTGATGTGATGTGAAATTTGTGCTCTGGTTGCATTTGGCAGCTGAAGGAAAGAAGGCCCCTGTACATGCTGAAGGGGCCGCTGGAGAACGCTCCTCCGGCAAGGGACTTTGTTGTGGCGCTGAAGGCGTCGTATGAGCGGACTAGTCTGCCTGCCCTGATTGCAGAGGTCAAGAAGGCTTCACCAAGCCGGGGGGTTCTGAGGGAGAATTTCGATCCGGTGAGTTTGCGGGGTGAATTCCAATGCTATAATAGGTGTACCAAGCTTCAATAGTTTCCTGTATGTTATCGGAATTCACCTGCTATCTTGATGTATGCGAATTATATTTGGTACATAGAGTACCATTTCTGTGATAATATGTTCTATGAACTTAATTTTAGAATTGTAGTAACTTAAACCTGATCTAGCATCAACTAAACTGGTTATTGAGAGCGACACAATACCTGAGTAGTAAATTACTAATTAGTATTAAACAACAGAAGGATGGAGATGTCGCAAACTCGCAATGGTTCTTCTCTTATTTAACACGTGCTGTTTGACAGATGTAAGAAATTGGAATAGTTCATTTTGAAGTGAAAACACATATATGCTTTTCATGTCTGCTAAAAATTTGCAGAATAGATCAGCAGATTAATGTTAAATAATGTTTATTCATAACTGGTCATATTTCTATGGCATCCACCAGGTTGCAGGCTTATCTCAATCTTCAAACAACGAATTTTGGATTCTATTACATAGAATTGCATTAATGCATTTCTTTATCCCTCAGTTCTGTTAATACCCACTTGAATTGCCTGATTCCCAGTTAGTGATATGCTTATTTGGTGATGTTCTGAATAAGCATGGATGATTTTGTCTTAAAGAAATCATTCGTTTGCTTTTCATGTGTAATACAAACTAAGAAGTACAATTGCATGTAAATGATGTTTGTTGGGACATAAACAGGTTCAGATTGCTCAATCATATGAGAGAAATGGAGCAGCATGCTTAAGTGTTCTTACAGATGAAAAATACTTTCAGGTCAGTAATTTCTTCTCTTTGAGAGATTTGGTTGCCCTTCTATCATCCATTATAAAGTTATGCATGCTGAAGATACTTGTTTTCCTTTAATATGTAATCAGGGAAGTTTTGAATACTTGGAGGCTATACGCAATGCTGGAGTAAAGGTGCTGTGCCTGTAAATTTGTCCATATGTTGTACTTGCATTTACTGAAATCAATGATATTCAGATACGGTAGTTCAAATGCATGAAAGGCTCAAGATTTTTTCTTCTTCTAAATGCAGTGTCCTCTTCTGTGCAAAGAGTTCATTGTGGATGCTTGGCAACTTCACTATGCACGGTCCAAGGGAGCGGACGCTGTTCTTCTGATTGCTGCTGTCTTACCTGATCTTGATATCAAGTATATGCTGAAAATATGTAAAATACTCGGGATGGCTGCTTTAGTTGAGGTTAGCTGAGTTGTTTTTTGTGATATGTTTCACTTGTTAAAGCCTTTCAACTCTTCTGTTTTTGCTCTGGAGTCATTATATTTAGTGACGCAAGATGCATGTCATTGATGTAATTAACAAGCTAACTGTGTTGTTGAAGGTGCATGATGAAAGGGAAATGGACCGTGTTTTAGGGATCGATGGCATCCAGCTTATTGGCATCAATAACCGTAATCTTGGTATGCTGTTCTTGTTCCTTTCATTTAGTTAAGTTACTTTGGCACACATTATGTAACAATGTATTCAATTCCCAATGAGACCACATAATTCTATGTCAGATTTGTTCTCTACTAGCCATTGTGGCTATTTGTACCACCTAAAAGATTGTTGATTCATATTGAACTAGTGGCTTACGCATTCCATTTCTCACCATACTATGAAGCTGCTATTTGATTCTTAAAAAAATTAGAAGCTGGAGTTCACGTTGGAAATCCAGCATTAAGGAGTTAAAACATGCTAGCGTGGTCACTATCAGAATTAGATAATTATTGATGTTAATGTTGTATTGTGATGCTTCAAATTATGTTATTGGCTCTATATTTAAATGCACATGTAAATTTTATTCCAGAGACGTTTGAAGTTGATATTTCAAACACGAGAAGGCTTCTAGAGGGTGAACGAGGACATATTATAGCTCAGAAGGACATAATTGTAAGTACTATTTTTTAATGTAAGTTCTGTAAAAAGAAAGAAAAAAACCATTTTGCCTGTATCTCGGATCTCCTGCTAAAACTACTTGCACTTCACTGTGGACAGATTTTTGTACTAAAATGAAGCACCATTCTACATCATACCTGGCAATGTGTTTTTAGTAATTTTTGACATCTATTGATCTTGCTAGCATTGGGCCTTAACTCTTTTTACTCCCTCCAGTCACACAAGAATGTCGTTTTGGGTTATGTGCAATCAAACTTTCTAAATTTTGGCTATAGATATCTTTTCCAATATTTGAATTGAACCCATGAAAATGGTACGTATGGATTTGTCTTGAAAAGAATTTTTATAAAGTATAATTTTATTGGGTTTTATAAATCTACTACAATAGAAATTAGTGGTCAAAGTTGCATTTTGGGGATTGTGTCAATGTCCAAAACAACATGCCGTGTCAACGTCCAAAACAACATTTTTTTGACAGGTGGGAGTATTTGGTATTATCGCCATCTACAGCTGCCCTCAATAGCTGGCACTTGCTAACGCTCTAACGCATATAGCACTATGCTTTGAATCACACAAATGTATGTTCAGAATTGCTGTAGTATCTGTCTAAGAATCAATTCAATTGGTTGAAGGGGACACTATCTATTGGTAAAGAGTTCCACGTTATAAGTCATTCTAGCTCTCGGCACTTGAGGGAGCAACTTAAATTAGTGATTCTCTGTTAAGGCAACTATCTGAAGTCAAATCACCATAACGATTGTCAGATTATGACAGTCCGTGACACCATGAGAAAAGTACCTTCAAACTGTATTTCGTCGTTGCTAGTATTATCACTACTGAAATTGCTGTCCAGAAGTTCCAAATATAAGTTGCACCATGTTATGCAGCTGACTATGCTCAAGACTCCCTGGCATACGGCATTCATGTTGATCTTTGGCCTGTTTCAGGTTGTAGCAGAATCTGGGCTGTTCACGCCTGAGCATATTTCGTTCGTTCAGAATGCCGGGGTCAAAGCGGTAAGTCAGCCATGAGAATTGACTACTGAGAGCCCTCTAAATGAACACTATGCTATGATCTATTTAAAATTTGGCATTCCTTACTTCCTGCTTGGCTGAATCCTCTTGTACGTTGCTGCAGGTTCTTGTTGGGGAGTCCCTCATCAGGCAGGAGGATCCGGGGAAAGCAATCGCTGGGCTCCTCGGCAGAGACATCTCACACGCGGGCGCTGCGTAAAGACAGAACAGCAAGGAAGCGAGAAACGCTGGATCACTCACATTTTGTATAGGGAAAAGATGGAGCAACTTCGCTCTTTTGGAGAATTTTGGTCGGTCATTTTGTCTTCCTGACCATGGTCAGCGATCTTTCCTTGCTGCTGCGTTTTTGTGGCCGAACCGTTTCGAACTAATAAATAAAGGATGCAACTGAAAGAAAAAAAAGAGTACGATCGAATGAGTTGGGTGTACAGTGTACTTGACAGCAGCTTTTGGCAGTTCTTCACTGGAATCCAAGTTCTTTGGATTTTTTTTACAAGGACGCACACACACAACCACCCCACACGCATGTGTGCGTCCTTAGCACACAGGGAAATTCTTTGGAAGTTGGATCGCGAAAATTTGACCTTACTGCAAGTGACAACCTCAAGGCTGGCTATATGATTGTAGTGTATCAACTTGATCTTTTCTAGAGTAAAGTGTACTACAGGGCCTAAACTTACGATGGTGTGTCACTTTGGCCCTTCAAATTGAGAATCGCACGTTAGATCCCTGAAGTTCTCTAAGCAGGTCATCGAAATCCTACTTTATTGGTACCAAGAGATGAATATATAGCACCTTATCTCAAACTAAATAAAAAGTTGACCACATGACCGGCATTTATATAACACCTTATCTCAAACTAAATAAAAAATTGACCACATGACCGGCATTTGAAATATCTGGGAGAGTTAATATTTTCGGATTTGAATGAAGTGTTCATCTCATTGGACAACTTTATAAGCTTCTTATTGATCTTAGCAATCACATGGTCAAACTTTGGCTTTCAAAATACCAGACGATCTTAGTGGACGTTGAAGTACGAGTATATTGACCATCTTTACCATACCAGCCGAAGCTTTTAGGGATGTGGTTGGTGCATGAAATTTAATAGGGTGAAACTAACGCTCAGACGTTCGATTACTGTTCATCCTATTGGATGCCTCTTGGAACATTTTTTTCCTCCGTGTGCAACATCCATTTACTGTAGCGATTTTTACTGTTTGTTGAAGGAAAATAATGTTGCACGCGTTGGTAAGAAATATTGCACGTGTAGAAAAAAAAATTGCAATACATCCGAAAATTTCGAACGTCCGGACACAAATTGTTAGGAATTTAATATGATATCAAAGCTACGATGTAGCACTGAGTTTGATGACATGAGGGGTGGTAATGAAGTAGTGCATGGAACTTAATAGTCCCAATTAAGTGTGATCTGAATATTTATTGACGTACTTATACGAGTTTAATAAATATAGACGTACAATTATAAAATTCAGGAATCAAGTTTAGGTATATATGGCGCAATTTATATTCTTGTTGTCCTTAGTTCTTCTAACTAGGATAGTTTTCGCGGCGTAATACGCCACGTGCGTTTTTTTTTTTGCAGAAACAATTTCGTTTTTTTCGACGGTGTTTTTTTAAATCATCGAGGAAACACGCGAAACGATTGAAAGAATACAAACACATCTGCGATTGCGCTAAATCGAAAGGTTCTTTCTGTGAAAAATAGCTGGAATGATCCAAATAACACTACGTTTTTTTCGATATTTTTCAGTATTACGCTAAACTAAAAGGTCCTACATGTAATTACGTAATTTTTTAGGGACCTACATGCGAAAAAAACAAAACGAGCCGAGCCGGCCGGCCTATGTTATTTTTTCAGTATTCATTTAGGGTCTTTTCACAAAAGATTCGCAATCTTTCTAAACCAAAGGGGCCGTTTCGCAAAAACTTTGCGGCGTAATACGCCGAGTGTGTTGTTTTTTTCGAAAAAATAGTTTCGTATTTTTCGGCATAGTTTTTTTAAAAAATCGACGAGAAAACACGCGAAATGGTTGAAAGGATACGAACGTACCTACGTTTTTTGCATCTATCTGGGATTTTCTCACGAAAGATCCGCGATTGCGTTAAATTGAAAGGTCCGGTTTGGCTCAAATGCATGGGAGGCTCACAGAAACAATATCTTTTTTCGTCTTTTTTTTAAATCATCGAGGAAACGCAAGAAGCGGTTGAAAGGACACAAGCGTATCCGCGATTGCGCTAAATCGAAAGGTCCTTTTCATGAAAAATAGCCAGAATGATCCAAACGTCACTACGTTTTTTCGGTATTGCACTAAATCGAAAGAGTCTACATATAATTACGCATTTTTTGAGGGACCTACACGTGAAAAAAACAAAACGAGCCGAGCCGGCCGGCCTACGTTATTTTTTCGGTATTTATTTAGGATCCTTTCATGAGAGATTCGCGATTTTTCTGAACCAAAAGGTCCGTTTCGCAAAAAAATCACAGCGTAATACACGCGCCCGTTGTTTTTTTTGAAGAAATAATTTCGAATTTTTCGGTGTAGTTTTTTTTTAAATCGTTGAGAAAACGCGCGAAGCTAAAACGATACGAATGTAACCACGTTTTTTTTTGTATCTATGTAGGGTTCTCTCACGAAGGATCCGCAATTACGCTAAATTGAAAGGTCTTTTTGGTGAAAAATAGTTGGAATGATCCAAACGTCACTACGTTTTCTTCGGTATCTATTTAGGGTCCTTTCACAAAAGGTTCGCGTTTTTTCTGAACCAAAAGGTCCATTTCGTAAAAAACCCGGGAAGGACCTAGACGGAATCACGCCTTTTTCGAGGGACCGAAACAAAAAAAAAATGAGCAGAGACTGCCGGCCGATCACTACATTTTTTTTTGTATCTATCTGGGGCCCTCTCATGAAAGATCCGCATTTTTTCTGAACTGGAAGGATCTATACATAATTACGGATTTTTGTGGGGACCAAAACGCAAAAAAAAAAATTGAGCCGAGCCGAGCCGCGCGGCTGGCTCGGCTCAAATCAATGGGAGCGCGTGAAATCTCCCGGAAACAGTATAGGGACTAGATGCGTTTGCGCGGCGTATACGCCGCATGCGTTATTTTTTTTAAAAATAATTTTGTTGTTTTTTCCGTCGGTTTTTTTTTAAAAATCATTTTGGAAACATGCGAAACGACTGATACAAACACATCTGCGATCGCGCTAAATCGGAAGATCCTTTTCGTAAAAAATAGTTAGAATGATCCGAACGGTACTATGTTTTTTCAGTATTTATTTAGGGTTGTTCTACGAAAGATTTGAAATCCTCTGAACCAGAAGGTCTTCATAAAAAAACGCGTGAAAGACCTACACGTAATTACTTTTTTTTTGAGAGACCTACACATGAAAAGGGAAAAAGCGTCCACGGTACGTACCAGGGTCCTCTCACGAAAGATCCGTATTTTTTGAATCAGAAGGTGTAGGAAGAGGCGTGAACAAATAGTTCAGATATAGGAGAAAGCCAAAGCTATGAATGGAGAACATGTGGCCTGCAAGATATTGATGGCTGCGTGTAAATTTTGGTCTTAATCTAGCAATGTCGCCAAGGGTGAGGCAAACACAATAAAATCTTTACATTTTTTTGTACGCTAGGTAGGCCAAGCTGTAATAATTCTAACAGGAATGACAACATAAAATAAGCAGAGACAATCCCACACTGAGAAGTTAAAGGGAGCATATCAGATTAGCAGTAATTAATAAGACTTGAGACGCAAAATCAATACAATTCTTCCTTTCCTTCACCAGTTTTAGCGACAAAAGAATATGTTTTTGCAAGCAAAACGGTATCTACAAAAGTATAATACTGAGGTTAAGTAGAAAGACGGGGATAACGTGATGCAACAGAGCAAATACAGGGTGAATATCATATAGGGATAGTCAACACAATGATTTTCAAACAAATCGAAATGTGGTATTGTACAACCTTAATTTCTAAGCTGGAGACCAAATGTACGAACCTTTCTTGAAAGCACTGGAAGAAATCTCTAACAGCATGAATCTCATGTGACTATTTTTCTCAACAGATGTAACACACCGCTTTGGAGATGAAAGAATAAATAAAATAAATAAGAAGTGTTCAAAATAAGCGTAGAATAAACAATAAGCCAAAATCAACAGTTGGAAGGAGAATGAGAAAACCAGTATTACCGGTTGATATCAGAATAGTACTCTCTGTTCTTAGATATCTGTAGTACCAATCCATATGAAGTGACTTTGGATGTTGATATGTACCAACAACATCAGAATCTGATTCTATAGCACAAAAACTTTTGATGGGGCGCAGTCTTTGCCTGCTTTAGTGAAAATCCCCAACAGGAAACGTCTTGAAGATAATATATGCTCCAAGTTGTTCAAGTAAATTTCAATTTCTATTTTGAGGCTCCAAACTCTTCTTAAAGGGCATACTCAACGAGAGGAAGTGTGAAAACCTGCTGAATAAGGGCGAAGGCCACAGAGGAAGCTACATACTGGTCGATCATCTGTGAAACATCGTGACGAGCTAATATAGTTGATGACCTCGGTAACAAAGAGAAAAGGGCAACCAGATTCGTTAAAGAATTCTTGGTGTTGTAGCATAGGTCATGCTCGGGATTTGGATTAGAAGCTTTGCAGCGCTCATGGACCTCGGCATCCTCAAAAACTGCCTCGTGCCAAAGCTAACCATTAAGGAAGAAAGCCATAATCAGATTGTTGAGGTCTGCGACAAGTCGGGCAAGCTAGATGAAATCGTAAACCCTTAATAGATAATATGGAGGCGTTAAAATATGAGAGCATGCCAAGCAGGTTGCAAGCCCTACACAATATCTGAGCTTGCGAGGTATATTAGCACGAAGAATGTGTGTGCGTTATTCTCAAACCACGACATATAGCATGTAATTTGTGAGTAGCTTATTAGATTTTAACTTGTAAATTGTTAAATTTGACATTTGTAAAAGCAGCAATGATCTCATAAATCCTAACACTACTAGGAAAGATACACTTGGTAGCGACACAATTATCCACAAGCTCATCCTACTATACCTATTCGGATGTACATCAAATAGGTGAATCAGTTGAACCAAAAAAGTTGTATGACATGTAAACCTCTAGGAAAGATTGCACGACTTGGAGATATACAAACCTTTAATAGCATAGCGCCAACTCAGAGGGGAAAAAATATGAGAAGAAGGAATAGTATGGACAAATCTTTAGAACATGATACTACGAAGATCCAAAATTCAATAGTGCAAAATAAATTATGCACATAGAAGCTACTAAGTAGCATCCAAACCTCATCCTACTATAGCCAATCAAATGTATATTGAATAAGTGAGTCAAGCTAAAAAAAAAAAAGCGTGTGAAAGAATAAACCTGTGGGAAAGCCTGGCTGACCTGGAGGGTACGAACCTCTTATTAAGTGTAAGCTATAACCAAAAGACTCACAAGACAAAAATGTAATGAGGTAATAGCGAAGTCTATGTCAAAGTACTACCAATGACATGTTTGCTGTGATAGTCAAATATCGTGTCTCTGGGTCATAAAATTACAAAGATATTCAAGTAGCATCCAAACCTTGTCCTACTATAACCATATTCAAGCGACATCTCAAACCTTGTCCTACTATAACCAATCAAATGTATATTGAATAAGTGAACCAAAGCTAAACGAAAAAAAAAATGTGCGAAAGAATAAACCTATGGGAAAGATTGGCTAACTTGGAGACTATGAACCCTTATTAAGTGCAAGCTCTAATTGAAAGAGAGACAGATAAAAATGTAATGAAGTAATAGCGAAGTTTAAGTACATGCGAAAGTATTAGCAATGACATGTTGCTGTGATAGTCAAACATTAATATATTTGGGAACATAGAATTATGAAGATATTCGGACTTGTAAAGGTGTGTGCTATTCTACCTTGAAATAAGCCTGTCGAGCTGACGATCTGGTTGAAAATCCTATAAACTTGGATCTGTACAGAAGACAATGTCGTACTTATTTAAGTGCAAGTCACAATGAAAGGACCCATAGGACAAAAAATTTATGAGCTGATAGGGAAGTTTAGCGAAAGTTTTACCAATGCCGTGCTGCTTGTAATAGTCAAGCGCCGAAAATCAATTCGAAATGGTACAGTCAGGATAGAATGTAATGTATCTGTCAGATGAACAGACATACCAACTTGGTTAAGATGTATTGAAAGAATCAATCAGCGTGATAATCACTGACCTAACCCCAACTCTCTTTGCAAGACTTAGCATGTTCAGTGGTCTCAATAACACCGGTCTTGATGGTGCCCTGACTGCAGATGATATCTGCACCCATTTCAAAGATGTCGGAATAGGGAGGAACGGCTAAAATTCCATGCCTATGAATAATAACGATAAGGTAAAAAGGAATGACAAAACAATATCGACGCGGTTATACTAAACATATATTAGAATAAAAAAATTGCAAAATCGAGAGAACATGCACATGCTTGCGAAGATTGGTGAAGTGGAGCAAGCAAGCAGAGATTTGATCAACCTCCACAAGCAAAGAACGGGCAAAATCTTAAGCAAAACCCTCATCGTAGCGACTCTGAGATGAAGAAAATTAATTCAAAATGGTACAATCAGATAAAATATAATGCATTTGTGAGATGAATGACATACCAATTGGGTTAAGTTGTATTGAAAGAATCAATCGGCGTGATAAACACCGACCTAACCCCAATTCTCTTTGCAAGATTTTGCACGCTCGAGTCTCAATAATCTGGTCTTTGGTGCGCACATGATATCGCACCCTATTCAAGATGTCGGAACAGGGGAGGAATAGCTAAAATTCCATGTCTATGGATAATAACAACAAGGTAAAAGGAATGATAAAACAATATTTGGCGGCGTCCATACTAAACCTATATTAGAAAAAAAAAAAGCATAAAATCAGAGAATATGCACACCTTGACAGGATGTGCTTGTAGAAGATTGATGAAGTGGGGCAAGCAAGCCGTAGATTTGATCACCCTCCACAAGTAGCAAATGGGGGCAAATCTTAAGTGGAACAAAAATAAGTTGCAACATAATTCATGAACAAGAATATTAGTAATATGTATTGACGACAAAGGCTTCAATGACCAGTTTAGAAAATCTTTGTATCCATTCAATGTAAAAACTGCTGAAAACTAAGGACATGTTTTTGGGCAAGCACCGAGTATATCCAACGGCCAACTCTCGAACAATCAAATCCATCCAAGAAGGCTAGGATTCCTCACCAAGAAACGATGAAATCAATCCAAGTCCGGATGGACATGCACGCAAGACGATAGCCCATTAGCCGCACCACTTTTACGCCAGAGCCGGCCACGGGAAGATGGAAGGCGTTGAATAACCAATGGGTTGGTTCGATTCGGCGTAGCACTACGGTGGCTCACGGGTTGGTGCTCGGCCGCAGAGAACACCGGATGGGGAGAACATGATGAGGAGGCGAAGCTTCACATCATCTTCTTCTTTGCCTAGCGGATTATCTGCACAATCCGCGCAGATCGGGGCGGACCATCCTCAAATGAACGGCGGAAGCAATCGGAAGAGGAGGCGGCGGATCTAAGGACGGCGGGGAGGAAGCCGCGGCCGACCAAAGTCGCAAGGCGAGCGAAGATTCTGCGAAAGAGGTGGGTGTGGAAGGGCACGAGGAAGGCAAGGAGCCGACCGGATCATCGGTGTTCTGGCGGAAGGTGAGCGAGCAGAGGAAGGGAAGCAGCGGCCAGGATCGGCATGGGAATTGGGGCGCCATGCGCTGGCAGGGGGTCGGCGTGGCTCCTCTCGATGGAGACGAAGAGACGCCGGTCCGAATTGGGAAGGCGAATCTGTGGTTGGAAGGCACGCGAGGTCCCGCCTCTGGGAAAGTGGGAAGGGCGTGTACGGGCTCCGGAAGACAATGGCGTGGCAGGGGAGGTTGTCACGAGGGCACGCGGCGTCCACGCGAAGGAGCGAGCCAAGCTCATCGTATGGCCGAAGCTCTCGCGAAATGGCGTGGCTAGCCTCTTCTTCGCGAACTTTGCAAAGTTTATAAGGATCGGGAGCCGATGTACCGACGCCACAAGACGCGGAGACGGCGACGGGCGCTGGAGCCGATGGATGCGCGCGGCGACGGCGAGGTGCGATGGAGCCGAGACAATAACAAGCGGCGATGGAGCGGCGTGGCGTTTTTTATGGAACGAGCGACGTGGCATCGGTCTGAGAGCGAGAAACCTTCGATCTTTAGTATAGGTAGTATGATGATGATACGACGATACGACGTGGCACGTTCGGCAGGTCGGGAGCTCTTCAAAGTTTAGTATAGGTACGATGATGATGATGATGCAAGGCCCATTGGTTCGTTCACGAATTCACAAATGGGCCACATGACACGAGCTCCATGGTATTTTTGGACTCGACCCTTCGACTGCAACCAAATCGAGCCCGACCTACTGCCTGCCTCCACCCTCCTGCGACGGCGGCTATGCAGAGCCGCCGCCGCCTCCTCCCCCTCCTCCGCGCGCCGCCGCCCAAGACCCTAATCTCCCGGCTGCTCTCCTCGCCGCCCGCCAAAGGCGGCGGGGTCGGGGTCGGCGGGGTGGCGGTGAAGCAGGTGACGCGGGGGAACATGGCGGAGGCGCTGGACGAGCTGCGGGCGCGGGTGCAGGACGCGGCGTTCGTGGGAATCGACCTGGAGATGAGCGGCGTGACGAGCGCGCCGTGGCGGGACACCTTCGAGCTCGACAGCGCCGACGTCCGGTACCTCAAGCTCCGCGACTCCGCGGAGCGCTTCGCCGCCTTGCAGCTCGGCGTCTGCCCCTTCCGCTGGGACCCCGCCAAGTCCGCCTTCGTCGCACACCCGTGCGTCGCGCTATCCACCCCCCCCCCCCCCCCCACCCACCCACCCACCAAAACACACAACACACAGGCGCACACACCCCACATCCCTCTCCGTTCCAATCAACTCCCGCGTAATAATGCGCGTTTATTACACAAATATACTGCTTTTTTTTTCAGCTTCCGTATTATAGCTGGTAGTTCACTAATAATTTTAGCTAACGTTGGCATTCTGATGCTTTTTGTTTGTTAGGATCTGCTGTCTGCGAGTAGTGTGTTGGACATAGCGCCTGCCGCCTGGTGATCTTCTAATGATCTGTTGAGGCAGGAGCTGCCATTTTGATATATCGGGCTTGCCATGAGACATAGGGTTTCGGGTTTTGGAATTTGGATAGGACTAGCTACCCCTTTTGGCTTATTTGGGTTATATATATATGCTTGTGAACAGCTGGGGTTTAGTACCAAATGTGTGGCTTACTCTTCATTAAATGGGGTGCTATCTATGTATTTTGATGAACTGGATAACTTACATTTTTTTTGAATTGCAAATAGTTAATTTGTGTGGTTTTTGTCAAAAGGCTGCACCTTGGACCCTTCATTTAGTGATATACTGATATAGAAAACTTTGAAGATATTTGGTTTAGCAGAAAAGTAGTAATTTAGAAGGCTTTGTTTTGAACAGCCAGTAGTGCTCAATTATATTATTGGCAGATTAATAGGTACTGACTCTGCTTCGCATGGTGGTCCACTGTAACAAGTTCATAGAGCACAGATTGAGATAGAAAAACCCGGGAATACTTGATCCGGACACCCAAGAACAACGTTGATGTAGAATGGTTCTTGAACAAGAAATTTATTTTATGTAAAACTATAATGATCCCTCCTAGAGAGAGTTGGTATAGCTGATTTGCAACGGATAGTTCATTCTTGATTGTATGATCTTTTTCCATGACATCACTTTTTTCTTCTTGGCAGGCATAATTTCTTTATCTTCCCTCGCAAGGAACTCCCAAATGATAGTTCATCTCCAGAATTTCTCTGTCAGACCACTTCAATTGACTTCCTAGCAAAGTACCAGTTTGATTTCAACACGTGCTTCCGTGAAGGTGCTTTCTCGTACTTGCAATACTTGGTTGATCTGTTACTGCATCTGCATGCATGTCTCTGACTCTCTGTTGATCCAAAATTTCAGGATTGACCTTAGACACAAATTACACAATTTAGTTATTATTAATATGATAGTTGCGCTAGTAGATACAAACCTTGCATGAAAAGCATAAAATGTTTGTTTATTTACGATATTTGGTTAATCTCAGGAATATCTTATTTATCCAGAGCACAAGAAGAAGTGGCACTTGAAAAATTAAATACATTGTATCATGATCGAATATCTACATCACCAAACACTTCTGAAGAGGAAGGAGATGTGCCATTAAAGAGTGCTGCCGATATTCTTTTCACAGAGAGAATGAAGATCAAATTCAGTGAGTGGCGTAATGCGATAATCAGCATACCAAGAGTTGATAGCCATTGGACAGGAAACATTAAATTCAGCACAGACGAATTCCAGACAGTTTTTTTCAAAATGCGCCCAGCTGTTATGCTTAATGGATTCACATCACATCAGTTAAAGTTAATCCAACAGGTACTGCCTGATATATTTATTGCCTTGGAGGCTTGGAATATAGTGACAGCTGATAGCTAATTTGTGAAAAAGATATTTCATGTGTCCATTAGTTTTATTGTTGATTCAAAGTTCTGTATAGTTCCATACGTACTTTGGTTGTACGATATTTATCTTCATAAGAGAGACTGTTTCTTTTCCATCATTTGTGGCTGTTATCAATTTGGTTGTAACTGTGCCTTGTGGAATTACAAGTTTACAACCATCGACAATTGGATTCAGGATGTGTTGAATGCAGATTGATGTTTTCTGATGCACATTCTTTAACTTATTAGTGTGTAATGCATATTAATTATGCTTCTTGATATGTGTTATTTCTGCTTCTACTCAGATAACATATTTCCCTATGCAGGTTTTAAGAAAAAACTTTAGAGATCTTGTTTATGTTTGTACATTTGGTGAGGGTGACACATCAGAAAAAAGAGTAGTTTATACAGACAGCAATGAGGACAAAAGATTGTTGATGGTAAGAAATTTCCTGTTGAAAGTGGCACAAGCTTCATATCTTTTTATGTCCACTATAATTCTATATTTGCTGCTGACTGCTTCTGCCTTTTCTGTTTTGACTTTAAAATTTAAATTCAATGATGCCTTGTCGCTTTTGAAATTTGCACGTATGCTTTTCTTTGATTTTGAATTGAATAGGTGCAAGCTACAGAACATCATTATCCATATAATCATTTATCCACTAATCTAAGCAATATATAATAATATCTTGGTTAAGGGTAACTAATCACTCTGGTTCTGTTTTAATACAGAAAGATGTGCAGGAAGATCTACTCAGAAGCAGGGAAGCAAGAGTCAAATCAGCAGTAGGAATCCGTCATGTCATTGATCTTCTTGCCTCAGAAAGGAAATTGATTGTCGGTCATAGTTGTTTCCTAGGTACACTATCTTTTTTTTCTTCTTAAAGGTACTTTTGTGATAATGAACTTTGCAGCAGTCACATCTGGTGAGATTCCCCCATACACCGAATTAATGATTTCCAATCTGGAAATTTCTTTGTGGTTGTGTTGGGAATTTGGGCTGGTAGATGACTGGCTGAATTGATGATTGATTTCTCTAGCACTAACCTTTGAGCTTCTTCTGACCGTCTCTATTGTGTATAACAGATATTGCACAGGTCTACAGCAAATTTGTTGGTCCTCTTCCTTCATCCATGAAGGAATTTGCCTTGGGCATCCACAAAATTTTCCCACATATTGCAGATACCAGGCATCTTATGTCTATCAATGTAGAGGTTCAGTGTCTGATGAGGCAGAAAAGCAAATCACTGTCTTCAGCTTTCTCATTGTTGTGCCCTGCACTTTATTCACCTGTTCAGAAGTCATCTACCCTTCCTCCAGTGAGAGTCGAAGTTGAGGCAGATGAAACAACGTATGGTTTTGTTCTGGATCCTTGATGTCTTATGTACTTGCCTTATGATAACAGCTTACATGCTTATGCCCAAAATTGCTTCTGCATGTACAGAGAATGTCGCTACTAGCTTTTCATGTATAATAGAATCAGTTGGTTTTATCAATTGGTATTATTTCTGATTTTTCTCTTTTGTTGTTTCCCCTATCCTGCAGGTTATCTTGCTTCACTTCGGGTGCTAAGCACGAAGCAGGATATGACGCATTCATGACTGGATGTGTTTTCGCGCAGTTGTGTGCTTATCTCGGCATCAATTTTGAGCACCTCTCACCCAAGGAGAACCTAGAAACAAACAGTAAGCTGCAGAAACACATCAATCTTCTGCCCCCTTGCTGGAACAGTGGAACAGTGGTTGATTTAAGTACTGGCACGGAGAGACCAGATCCAGGTTATAAGCGCAGATATCCTGCTGCAGTGTATGATAGCGTTGTTCTCATCTGGGGATTCCAATCTAACTTAAGACCCAAGGATATAAAGGACTGCATCTGCAAAGTGTTTGGTACAGCTTCGCTTACATCAATCTTCTCGATTGATTCCACTGCTGTTCTCGTTCAGTTTAGTAAACAAGAGTCTGTAAACGATTTCTTGGATTTGAAGACTACCTTAGAGAGGACAGATGCTGCTATTTCAGTTTTGCACCCTCTGTCAACTATATTGGAAGGGGGCCAAACACGAGCTGCAAAATATGATACCTACAGAGACATTTGCAGTTCATCTGTATCAAAGTTTTTCTTTGCAGATCAGGCTGAAGCAGTTTGTTCAACTTCAACGAGTCAGCTCAAGTTTGAAATTGGTGATGCCTCTGGAGTATTCGAGAGTATTCATGACGAAACTATGCTTGCCTCGGTAAAGCAGGCAGAAGGAACGAAATCTGCTTCCAAGAATCATGACGATAATGACATTTCGTGCCAAGATATCTTAGATGCACTACAAGGTGACAAAACATTGTTTGGCAATCGAACAAGGATATGACTGATGTCGATCTCCTTCCACAGTTTATTAGACTTGCCTTCCTGCGGCCCTGATTTATCCGAATAACAACTGTTTTGATGAGTATTCATTTCATCGATGTATTTGGGCCGAGTGTTATTTAGGCCTGTTTGTTTAGGCTCAGGCTTTTTTGGTTTATAGTTTAAAGTCAGATTTTTAGCTTAAACAGTTTAAAAATTAATGGCTTCTGTGCGTGATAGAGGTTGTTAATTTTATTTAACTTTAGTGTTATTAGTCTAAAACTAACCATCAATAAGCCAAAAAAGTCTCTCTCCAGTGGCTTTTGATTTTTAGTTGTACAGAGGCTTATGGTTTTTGAAAAGCTCAGATAAAAAGCTACTCGTTTGTTTAGGATTTACCTTTTTAACTTTTAAGCCAGTGAAAAATCCTAAACAAACATGCCAGCGTTCACCTTGCCTAGGGTAACTGTGCACTACAGAAGTCCTTTGTATCGATGCGTAGATACCATCTACTTTTTTAATCATTGGAGAGCATTTCTTCTGAATTTTGATCCTGACTATGCACTTCAAGGGTTAAGACCAAACAGAACTCATGGACCATAACTAAGTAGATTGTTATTTTTTTAAAAAGTAAATTTCACGAAAACTACATGCTTCTTGTACAAAGTATCATAAAATTACATGTTTTAACTTTTATTTTATAAAACTATAGATTTTAAGAGAATTTATATTACAAAACTATATGTTTTAGAATAGACAATTTCTTATAATAGGTTTGATAACGTGGGCCCATGTGGTAACCTTATGTACGAGTGAAACCGGAAGTAAGGGTGCGTGAGGCTGTTATGTGTTACAAAAAAGGTCAATTCTAGATCATGTAGTTTTGTGGCATAATTTTTTTAAAAAATTTTAGTTTTGTGAAATAGAAACTAAAATATGTAGTTTTTTAATAGTTTTTATAAGAAATTTGTAGCTTTGTGAAATTTACACTTTTTAAAAACCAACCGAACAAAATGTGATTAGTTGTTTCAGGGGGCAAATATCTTGGTTGGTTAATCGATAATGCAAAAAAGCCAAGGTCTTTTGCATGACTGCAATAACAGCCAACCCTTTTGTCTTGGATAAATTAGGGTAGGGTAGAAATAAAAACAATTAAAGTCGGTAAAATCCCACATTCAATTTTAGGTCATTATTTTGTGTATGGATAGCTAACTTTCATGTCTAATGCCGACTTTTTTAATACATTTCAATCTAAGGGCATGTTTGGATCCTTGGGCTAATTATTAGCTGGCTAAAAATTAGTTCTAGTCCATCCAAACAGGAAGAGCTAATTTTTAGATAACCTTTGAGCTAACAATTAGCCTATTAGCTAGTGAGAGAGAGCTAACAATTAGTCCATCCAAACAGGAAGATCAATAGGTGGGCTAATTTTTAGCTGGCTAATGGTAGAGCTAATTTTTAGCCAACTAACAGTTAGTCTAAGCGATTCAAACATGGCCTAAGTCTCATTTAATTCTCTTTTTGTGTTTTTGAGATGGCATAAAATCCCACTACGCTCGAATGTCTAGGAATGTCTTCATTGGAGATGTCTAAATCATCACAAACGTGTTGGACACGCTTTTGTTCTGCATGCAAGAAAGTTTGTTACTGCTACAAAAGCTAACCGTAATTTGTGCACCATTCGTATGATGCATCTCAAATCGTCAAACGTAGTCACATTTATAAGAAGAATATACACATTAAGTTTTTTCATTTTGTATTTCTCTCTCTTACCCACGGTGAACAGGTGAACGGCAAAGTCTACTCAGTAACTCGTATATATTCGCATTTTTCTGCTGTTTTTGTAAGAAAGGTTTACTAGTAGTAGTAGTGGTATACTGGTATGCATTGGACGGCTTGCTTCTCTGCCTTTCGGAAATTTGGTTAGCTTGCACTCTACACCGAGTTACCACCCAACCGAACCACGGTAAATGCGTCCCATGGACGCCGGCGTCCAGCTCAGTGCGGCCGGCTTCCCGCTGGCGGAGGCGATCGCCGCCGTCCAGGACATCAACTTCCCCACCCCTTCCACCGACGAGGACTGCGACGACCTCTACAACGACGTCGACCTCGGGCTCGGCTTCCTCCCCCCCTCGCCACCCTCCCCGACCTCCCCTCCCAAAACCCCCTCTCCCGGCAGCTCCATTCCATCTCCATCCTCACCGCCGCGCCGCGCCTCGGCCCCCAGACCCCAGCCCGAGCCCGAGCCCCAACCAAAGCCCACACCACAGCAGCAGCAGCAGCTGCCGCCGCCGCTTCCCGCGCCAAAACCCACCCCACGACACCAGCCGCCGCAATGCTCTTCGTCGGGGGGCAACACTTCGCCGCCCACCACGGCGCTGTACATCGGCGAGCTCCCCTGGTGGACGACGGACGCGGAGGTAGAGGCGGCGCTCGCACCGCACGGGGCTCTCCACGGCCTCTACTTCTTCGCCGACAAGCTCTCCGGCAAGTCGCGCGGCTTCTGCCGCGCCGACTTCCTCCACCCGGCCGCGGCCGCCTCGGCTGCCGCCGCGCTCCACGGCCGCGCCTTCCACGGGCGCCACTGCGTCGCTTCGCTTTCCGCTCCACCTGCGCTCCACCGCCCCGACGCGGACTTCCACGCCCCGGCCCCGAACCCCACCCGCGTCCGCGGCGGGAACGAGAGCAACGTGACGACAGCTCGGGGCAATGTGGGGCCCTTGTTGGGCGATCGGCTGGCTCTGGCGCCACATCCACGACCCATGGTTCCCTGGCCACGTGTGCCGCCGTTCGGTGCGATGATGGGAGGCGGTGTCGGGTATGGTGGTGGGTTCCCGTCGATGGGGCAGTGCAATGCCGGGATTGTTAATGCTGGTATGATGCCATCAGTGCTGGCGCCTCATGTGAACGCAGCGTTCTTGGCAGCCGGCGGGATGGCGATGGGTGGCCCAGGGGTGTGGCATGGTCAGGGCATGGCCGGGGGCTTATGGGGTGGACAGCAGCCGTGGAATTTCAGAGGTTGTGAGCTGTCACTGTGGCAGCTAAGGCCGCCGCTGCAGCACCACCAGGTGCAGCAGCAGTACCGGAATGGGGACTATGGAAAGGAGCGTGTCAGCGGGTGGGAAAGACCAGGTAGTAGGAATGAGGAGAGGGACATTGGCAGTGTGCGGGGCTATCCAGAGAGGAGGCAGTGTGGCCGTGATGGGAGTGATTGGTCCAGGGACCATGACCGTGAGGAAAGGGGTGGGTGTCGACAGCATGTCTTGGAGAAGGAAAGGGATCGGGAGAGGCACTGCAGTGGCAGGGATCGGAGTGGAGGTGACAAAAGGAGGTGCCAGGAGTACACAGAGCGTGATGACTATGAAAGGAGAAGACGGCTGAGGTCAAGGAGCCAGTCAAGCGATGGTGATGGTGATGATCATCCAGGGAGAAGGCTTTGACTTTGCGCTTCCAGGCTCAGGCAGCATCTTCAGGCTAAATGGTAATTAGAATTATAGGACAAGCATCCTTTTCGAACTGTCATATTTTCGCATATAACTATTACAACTAGAGTCCCATTCTGAAGTTGACTCACCAAGATAGTTATTGGTGGCCACATTTTTGGGGCAACCATCTATTGTGTTCTGGCTTGTAATTTTACCCTTCTGGTTACACTTGCCCCTACCTCTGTCATGTACTTGTAATTAGCAGCTCTTCCCATTACTCATATTCTTGTTTAATTGGACATAGAAACTCGTTGTTTGTAACTGACAGATTGATACCCTTATGCACCGTGTTTTATTATGGTATATGAAAGAAATTTTTAGATGAACAAGACATAAAAACTGATGCCCCAGTCCCAACATATTATGGTTTATGAAAGAAATGTATAATTCATTTCAAAGTTCAATCAGGCTGATGCATTATCTGATGCATCCATTTTTTGCTTCTGTTGGTCTCTTCTTTCCACTCGGAATGTGTTGCATAGATTGTTGTAAACTGTTAATTTAATACGGTTCACCTTTTTTAGCTTGCATTTTTAGTGACTTTTTTTTGTCAAGTAACAGTCCTTATTCATTAAGCATTTTGAGTGAACTATGATAGTCACAATTTGTTGCTTACTGTGTGGTGAATTGTTACAGCTTTCTCAGTTCTGTTAGAGCTAGTGTAAAGCATTCTATTCATGACATTTATCATGGTCTTGTTGTTTGATTATTTTAGAACTTCATCAATGTGTTATTAGGCATTATTTACATCTCTCATAGTTTCGTTATTTGGTATTTTAATCAACTTTATATTTTTCTCTTGAGCCAAGTGCTTTTGTTCCTATGGAAGACTTCCTCTTGTTCACGAGAACTTGTTGCTTGAAACATATGAACTTGTTAGTTGTTACTCATTAGCACCATCCGTGAAACTGAAAGTCATCAATAAGAATTAGAACACTAGTACAAACTACATAAAACTCTACTACCATTATTTGGCCACATTAATTTATTCTACCTTTTAGCACATGCGCTAATTGATTGCTGTTTTTTTTATGATACAATATAGTTAAGAGAGCAATTATCAGTATACTAAGAAGTAAGAACAACCACTGCTGGCATACCACAAATTATGATTTATCCTCCATCACTTGATCTTAGCAGTTACTAGCACAGATGTTTGGGTCATGTTGTGCTGCATAAGTGCCACCTTATTAATCTTATTAAATAGTAATTAACTTTCACTATATTCATCCATGCATCTGCTGACCATCTACTATAGCATATGGTGTCGCCATATTACGCAAACCAAACAACTAGACGAGGCACCAGTCTCAGTCAGTTTCCATCAGACGTAGCATGTGACTAATGGCATTTGGAAAGAAGCTTTTATGCCTCTATGGCCCGACTCTACCAAATCGAGGCACTTGCATTTAGTTGCAGAACTGTCCTGTTATAACTAGTGGTATCAGATCAGAGTTATAAATCTTGGGTTCTTTTTAATCTATAACTCAACATTTCGCTGGTTTCCAGTTTTCTTAACTGTTTTCTTAAACCATATGCTTTTACATATAGTATAATCACCACTTACCAATGCGTACAGTCTGGCGTAACCAGGAGTGGTGTGGCCTTAGTATATTTATAACACGATGAGTGTTTTTATTATAACATAGTGCGAGTGAATTTTAGGATTACTTCTAGTTCCACCCCCTGCATACATTCAAATAGAATAGCACAAAAACACTCTACTTCTTACTAGTTTTGGCAAGCCCAGCTAGGACTATCGTTTCTGGAAACTGGCAGTAACCAGCAGGTTCCAGCCGGGGCGTGGACACTGATCGGGACTATTCTGCTAATTGCTATAAAACTTTGTTATTAATTTGTTTAGCTAAAGCTAGTTTCTTCCGCACTAATACCAGCTTGTTATCTGCTCTCTCATTCAGGTTATTAGATATAACTTGTTAGTTTGCAGTAGATCTTGAAACTGAAAGTTATAATTTAAGGACGTGGCTATGACTTCTTGTTTCCTTTTGAGCTAGCTTTGAGGATACTGTTTCGCTTCATTTTTTATGAGGCAAACTTGTCTTCCTTGCTACAGGAATGTTTGAAAGGGAGGGAAAGATGGAGAGGAGGGGAAGTGTAGATTTGTGGTAAATACAGGGAAAGGACGATTTTTACTAGAACAATGCATGTCATATTTCTGGTTCAAATGTGAACTGGTCTTGCATATTTCTTGTTCAAATGTGCTGACTTTGCTTATTCATGTGTGCTGTGTGCAGGTAAATTATCAGTTTTTTGCAGCCCTGTTCAGCAACTTGTGCTCCCCCAGAGTAGCTGTAGACACGAGGCTTACTCAGTATCAACAATCAACTGACTAAAAATTATTGTAGAGAGATGGACATAACTAGAAAGGTTATCTTCTGCAGTAGTTATAACTTATGGTACTGTATGCGGAGAACCACTCGAAAATGGTGGACTGGTGGTGACCTACTTTTGGCATGAACGTAACTCAGGAAATATAATAGAATTATTGCTTACTGTCGCACTTGCAACGTCTTATTGGTTGGCTGTGCATGAAATCTGTTTCACGAATTACAGGGTATGGAAGATCATCTAAATTTTTCGTAGTTCTGCTTTTGCTCTCTTTGTTTGGTGAGGTCATGTCAGGAAAAGGACTAATGTCTGTCTGTTTAAGTTGATGAATTGCTGCAGCATCATTGATATGCTATTACCCTTGTTGAGGCCCCAAATTGAATATGTTGTAATCCAGGGAGATGAATTAACATGATTTGCGAAAACTATAGCCCTGCCGCGCAAATTTTGTTTTACTCGATAGGCATGGAGTGGAAGTGTGGTACTTACTGGTCACTGGTCAGCCAGGGGTCGTTGGCAAAGCAAGATAGATACGCATCAGTAGCATCTCTTTCGGATTTCTTCGTACATTACTAGAGTTATTTCTACACATTTTACTGTCTCGTACGTCTAAGCATGCTTCATGGTATGCTTGGAGCAAATGCTACTATGCTAGTACATGCCAGAACACTTGAGTACAAAACATGTACTGATATACATATACCCGAACCCGTACACCGCTAGAGTAGAAAACACTCGAGCAAATGCTACTATGCTAGTATATGCTCGAACCCGTAGGCCACTGGGGAGCACAGGCGCAGCTAGCTACGCTGAGATCTGGTGGTGTTGATACGAGGGGACAGCGGCTGTCGGCACGGCGGCTGCACGCAACGCCTGCCTCGGCCATTACATCTCACGGCTCCCCGCCCCTGCGCCGCGCGGCGTGAGCGCACGGTCAGGGCGCCAGCCAGGCTGTGAACAGCGCGCGCGCCGCTCGGCGTGGGCGTGCGGAGTCTCGCGGCTGGCCGGAGCTTTTCCACGGTTGCGGGTAAGACCGTCAAAAAAGCTTGTAGCTCGCAAGCTACTTGAGCTCGGTTCGTGAGAGGCTTGACTCGAGCTCGAAACGAGTCGAACTTGAGCTCCCGAGTCTAACCGAACCGAGCTCGAATAGTTCGCGAGACTACTCGAGCCTAGATCGAGCTTCCTTAAGTCGAGTTTTCTCGAGCTTGTTACCGAGCTTTCTCGAGCCGAGTTTACTCGAGTTTATTACCGAGCCTACCAAGATTACTCGAGCTTATTAAGCTTATCGAGTTTAGTCGAATCGAGTTCGAGCTTGAATCGAGACTCGAACCCTAACTCGAACTCGGTTTGAGTCTTATCGAGCTCGAGCCTGGCTCTCCAGGTTCGCTCGAACTCAGCTTGTTTACGGCCCTAGTTCCGGGCGTGCTTACCACGGATGCGTGGCCACCTGGGCGGGCGTCACGCACGGGCCTCGCGGCCGGTGCGGGCGTCGGCTCGCTGTGGGCGGCAACGCCGAGTTAGCTACCTACGTAGAAGGTGGAAATGGGCCGAGGCCGCCGGACGGGGTCGCGTTGGCAACGCGCCAGTGTTCGTTCCTGGGCTGTGGCTGACGGTCGCTGGGCCGGTTAATACAGTAGTGAAACAGTTCACGGTATGGTACGCGAGGCGAACCGTCCGATTGGCAATCAGAATCACTCGTGTGAATGGCAGGGAGGACCCCTGGCTGCCAGCGAATGAATGACGGATTTCGGTGCGGCCGCCGTCCGGTGTAATGGCCGAGGCAGGCGCAGGTCCATCCGGTTGGACACTGCTTTTCGAAGAACGGCCGGCCGGCCGGCCGGCCGTGTCTTACACCGAACCTCCTCGGCAGCAGATAGGTGCTTCCAATTAATGACGGCGGGCAACGCAAGGCCAGGCTTTATTTTGTCGGTCCATCGCCACATGCACGGGTGTGGCTGGCCTCTCTTCTGCCCTGGCATGCAGCAAACCGGTCGAGCACTTAGCAGTAAGAACTTAGAACGACCTAAACATGCTAGATTCTCGTGTGTTGCTGGGAGCTCGTAGTACTACTACTTGTTACTCTCTTATCGCAATCCCACGGTTTCGATAGCCGCCGATTCACGAAGAAATCAATAGCACAACGTACTAGCACAAGTTTAGAACGACATGTACATAGAACGACCTACGCTTTGTCGGCGCCTGCATTCTCTGTGTCTCTCTCATGCAATTCCTTCGATCTTTCGCACAATCATCAGATCGTTTACTCGTCGGTTCGACCGTTAGAATTGACAAATATATATGGTTCCTTTTGGGGAGTTCGGCACTAGGCAAGCATAGAAAAACCGAGGCACCCATTTTGAAGCCCGCATAGAACACGGGAGCTGCTCCACGCAACTTTAACAACACAGCATATCATGTGAACTCCACATTATGTTACTCACTTTTCTTAAAACAAAGGGATCCAAGGTATAGTACCTCACGTGACTCTCTCTCTCTCTCTCTCTTGCCAGTCGAAGTAGTGCAGGAAGAGAGTACAGAACTAACTAATCGGAACTATCTAACTTGCTTTCTTAAACAAAGTGGCGTCATGCAAGTGGTGTCAGTGAGATCCTGGAAAATTCTCACATCTTGGACTTTGCGGACGGTCAAATGATTGAATTGCCTCTCTGCATGCACACACAACATGCACACCGCCCGGTTAGACTTTGGCGCAAGCACAAAACAAAGCCCAAGGTCACATGCATGGATATACTCTTCCAGCATATCTTGATTATTGAACTCATTGCCTATCGAGCTCCTGCTCCTCTCTTTTTTTTTTTTTTTTGGCAAATCTAGTCTTCCTTCAATATATTTGCAAATTTAACCTACTCCTCCACTGCAAAAAGTATGGTAAGCGACATGTGTCCTTTGCCGTGCTCGAGAACGTGAAAGACAGCCGGCGGCGCCCAAATGAGAGCGGCAGCACGCGAGTGACTGTGGCAGGAGCTCGCAGTCACGCCTGGGTAGCACGGAAGTCACCCTGCTATAGTGAGTCATGCTGCTTCCACAGTCGGCTAAGCTTCGCTGACATTTGTGCTCACCGGGCGTGGCAGGGATCTGTGTCGTCTGCTGTACCTTCTGCGATAGAGGAGTGTGCTAAATTTATAAATGCATATGTGAGAGGCTAGATTTGTGAAAAATAAGATTCAGTGGATTAGATAAGCGTTGAATTCTTGTTTATTTAGCTGGCCCTTGGTTTGAGCTTTTGCTAAGGCGATCGGTCAAACGGCTCACTTCGCATGGCAAAGTGCGAGTAGGTATGATCTCCGTCCTCTGCCCCTTTTGGAAGCGAAGGGTGGACTTCTAGACATTTAACAAAGCGGAACTGCTTCACACACGATGGTCAATATACGATTTCCATAGTTAACGATGGATGCGAGCCTCCGCTGCGTGCACTTGACGTCTGGCTTGCCAAGGGAGTCCCATCCTCCAGTGGCCTCACTTGACCGTCTAGGATCTCCTGACTCCTACTTTCTTTGTAGCTGGCATTTGTTGTGAATGCTGTTGCTTTCAAGCTTAATTATATATTTATTCCTCCTCCTATATCTTTTGTTTCTACCAAAAAAATATGTGCTTGTGTGTATTAGTGAAAAAGGGAAGAAGGGCGGTTTTGTAAAAGAAGAAGAAAGAATAGAAATGGATTGCTCCTACCTGCCTTAACTCAGGCACAGCGGACATGATATATATAATTGTCTGATAGGCAATAGTACCATCTATGGCAATACAAGATTCTGATTACAGATATTTGATTGTGATTTGATTCTATCTATACAACCAATCCTACCATATCCTGTACAATCATATCAACATAGGATATTTACAAATATCTGAACGCCCTCCCTTAGGGGGTGTTTGGCACAACTCTAGCTAGCTCTACCAAAATCTGTGGAGTTAGTGGAGCAAGGTATTTCTAGCTCCAGAAATTTATGTAGTTGAAGCTGTGGGTATATTAATAGTGTTTAGATGGGTCATCTTGTTTACATTTTAGACTAAAAATATAAACTTAATTCACTTTATTTTAGCTTACAAGTTCCAGATCTGAGGTGGAGCTGGGATCTGGAGATATGCCAAACAGGACCTTAAACTCAAACAGGTAATGTCACGTTGTGATTGCGACGCAATGCAGAGAAAGAAGAGACTGACAGGGCTTCCGTCAAGATATATGCAGTCTGGTCTTGTGACAATATAAACCTAACTTCCAATGCTTTTTGTGCAACCTTCTCACGAACAAAGTGAAAGTCCACTTCAATATGTTCAGTTCGAGCATAAAAGACAGGATTGGCTGACAAATATGTTGCACCCAAATTGTCACACAAAATTATCGATGGTCAATGCTGAAAAATTCCTAACTTACCAAGTAAGGATTGTATCTATACTGTTTCTATAGTTGTATTGGCGAGGGCCTTGTACTCTGACTCGGTTCTAGAGCACGAAACAATAGGTTGTTTCTTGGAGCTCCATGAGATGAGATTAGGACCGAAGTACACAGCAAAGCCTCCTGTTGATTTTTTATCATCGACGTCTCCTACTCAATCAGCATCTATAAACACACTGACCAACGACGACTTGGACTTCCGAATCTCCAAGCCAAGCTTAAATGTGTACTTGAGGTATCATAATATCCTTCTCACTGCCGTCATATGACTTGTGGTAGGTAGGAACTGACACTTTATTTACAGAGAATGCAATGTCGAGTCGTGTCAATATTAAGCACTAAAGAGCTCCAATGATACTCATGTATCTAGTCACCTTAGCAGCAGAAAGAGGTTTACCAACTTTCTTGGACAGCTTCTCTGTTGTCACCATTGGTGTGACTCCAGGTTTACAATTATCCATGTTTGCTCTTCTTAGTATATCTATAGTATACTTGTGCTGATTCAATAACATGCTATCTTGTGATCTTATTACTTCTATAGTTCTATTCCTAGGAAATAGTGCAATTCTCCCAAGTCTTTAATAACAAGATTTCTTTGCAACTGTCCCAATAGCCTGTTAATGACTTGAGGGGAGGAACTTGCAACTATTATGTCATCTACATAGATAAGCATGTAGACAACATTTTCTCCATGCCGATAGATGAATAAAGAGGTATCAGCTACAAATGGTACAAAGCCAAGCTCTTGCAACTTTGGGCTTAGTCGAGAGTATCGTGCCAGAGGTGCACGCTTTAAACCATATAGAGCTTTGCCAAGTTTACAAAGGTACTCAAGATGACTTGAATTTACATAGCCAGGGGACTGCTTATGTAGACATCCTCTTCAAACACTCCATGGAGAAAAGCATTTTGTACATCCAACTACCGTAGTGACCATCCCTTGGACATTGCAATGGAGAGAATGAGCCAAACTGTGATAGGCTTAACTATCAGGACTAAATGTGTCCTCATAATCAAGTTCATATCGCTACTTAAACCCCCTTTGCAACAAGTCTTGTTTTGTATCAATCTATTGATCCATCTGCCTTACATTTGACCTTGAAAACCCATTTGCAATCTATGACATTGACACCTTGCCGAGGGGGAACAAGATACCATGTGCCATTTTTTAACAATGCACCATATTCAAGATCCATAGCATCTTTTCACTCATGTTGCTAAAGTGCTTCTACATAATCAGTTAGTTCTATAGTACATAGAAAAGCTCTTTGACTAGGATCATAATATGCAATCCCATTTGTAAATAGCTTAGATTTCTTGACATTCTCCTATAGGTGAGTACGCATGGCATGTTGTCGTTGTGGTGGCGGATTAGTAGAGGAAGAACTCTCTATAGAGTTAGAGTCACTTGGTCATGCTAACGTCACATGCCCATCTTATGATGTTGTCACAATAGGTGTAGCAGGTTCACTACACCACGTCCTAGATTTAGAGACAGACCTCTGTCGGTAAAACTTGACTTTCATAGTCAAATGGTCTGTCGGTAAAAGTGCGTGGCGAGCTTACGTCGCTAATTCCACAAAACAAAGTGACATTTTATGCATCGGTAATGATATAGACATATAGCTACACCATATCATCGGTAATTCCACAAAACAATGACATTTTGTGCATCGGTAATGATATAGACATATAGCTACACCATGTGTGTCGGTAATTTCATATCTATAGTCGATCGTGCATCGCGATACTAGACCCGCCAATAGGAATTACGTGAAAACAAAAACTACGATGTCGCCATTATACGCTAGGGTACCCTCTCCACCGCATAAAGTGCGGTCCACGTGTGGCCGGGCCATCGGCGGCGATCACGCAACCCGCCAACGGCGTCGGTCCACGTGGCGCCCGGCGGCGGTGGGCGAAACACGCCTGCCGCCGGCGCCCGATCCACGTGGCGGGTGGCGGCGATTGGCGAGGACGCCTTTCGCCCGCCGCAAGGCAAGAAGGTGGGCGCACGGTGGCTTCGCCTCGAAGGCTCCTTCCGCCGCCGTACCGTGTCAGAACGGCAGGCCTGCCATAGCAGGCTTATCAGTTGCAAGGGTTTCTGCAACAAGCCCATTCCTCTGACGCCTCTCACCTACCTGTCACAAGGGGGTCCCATCCGGCGGACCGGGCAAGGGCACGCGTAGGCATTTAACGAGGCTGGAGGAACGGGACAACACGAGAGGAAGCATTAAATGTATTTAGATCAGCATGATGACCCTCCTTGTACCTACCCCGTTAGCCTGGCCTATATAAGGGCCCTCGGGTGCATGGGGAAGGGGGATCGGATCCTAGATCAGTCGACCAAGCAATACTAGAGAAAGCTAGCGGATGCGCTTGTAACTCGAGAACTCTGTACTGGTTCGATACACCCCATAAGAAATTTAGCAGGACGTAAGGTTATTACCCTTCTCACAAGGGGGCCTGAACCTGGGTAAAAAATCACTTGTTCTTCCTAGTTCGTAGGCGCAAAAACCCTCATGCGCAGAGTCCTCTAGGTTTTCGCCCCTCGATTAGCCGACCACAAAGACGCCCTCCTCTAGAACAAAACCCGGTCAGAGATCACGGGCTGTCTCGGTGGAATCTGCCGACAACCGATTTCCCAAAATGCATTAGCCTAGTAATTAGTACTATTAATAAGTACGAAAAAATCATAATCTACTAGAAAGCGATTAGAGAAGATAGGAATCGCTTGGATTTTGGTAATTATATAGAGATTGCATTAATAACAAGAAAAATCCATAAGAATTTATATCGTAATACGTGCAAAAGGTTTTGAAAAAAGAAAAAAGTGTATGATCTGAGAAAAGTCAATGCAAAGCTAGAACCGATAATCAAATCGGTGAAGAAGATCTTACTATGAATCAACCAAAGTTACATGGAAAATTATTTCCTTGTGGATATTCACTAGCGTGGGAGATCCTCGAAAAAAAAATTGCAAGGCCATACCTCTGCACCCTAAGCAAGGCGGCAAAAAACCCTACATCGGTACCCCAAATCCCCAATTCCCCAAGGCCCGCCCTCCTCCAAACAATCAACAGATCGCCTGACTCCTCCAAACTCCCAGCGCCTTGATCTCGCCTGACCCTAACCCTAAAGCCCACTCCTTTCCCGGCGCGCCACTGCGCCCTTTCCTCGGCCGCTTCACGCCTCATGGAACTCTGGCGGGCCGGAGCGCCGCCGAGTTCTCGGAGCCCAGGCGAGCCCCGGGCGTGGGCTCGTCTGGAGCTTATTTCTGCGCAGGGCCACGCTGCACGACGTCTTGACGCCGCCGATAGCACCGCTCGGCGGTTGGCTGCCCTACATCCCGAAGCCTCCTCCCTAGTCCCGACTAGTTGCCAAGACTCTCATCCGGCGACCCGCCCCAAGTGTCGACTCCAGATCCAGCGCTCTCTGGCGGCCTTACGCCTTCATCAATCTGTCATCGCCGGCTGCCCTACCTCCGCCGGTCGCCCTACCCTGAGGTACACTGCCTCCTCCCGTCCCCGGTTGCCTCCTAGCCCGAGCCGCCTCTGATCGCCTTGCTTCCTCTGGTGTCCGGTCGGCGATCGCCTTCTACCCCGAGCGGCCTCTGGTGATCTCGTCGCCCTGCCCCAAGTCTCGACTCCAGAGTCCAGATCCAGGAGCTCATCCCGGCTCCAAGTCTTGCCCCTCAGTCTGGTAAGCTCACCGAGCCCTTGGATAGCCTTTATGGATGCTTTGTTGATATCTTGAGCGCATCTAACCACGCTTCTTGTTATCTCTTGACAAGCCGCCAATAGCGGCTCAAGGGCTGCAGATTGAATCTCTGGCCCAAGCTAAAGGTCGATAGAACAATGGCAAGCTTAAAAGTTCAACTGAATGACTTGGTGACTTCGTCAGATTTCTTCGTTATTTTGTGTCTTATAGAATAAAACATTTGATCAAGTATTCTGTGTTATTTTGAGAGTGCCAAGATTGGTGAACCTATTATATTTCAGTTTAGCTACAGTATCAGGTGGCTATTGTGTTCTTGAATGTATATATGATATGTATCATCTAGCTAAGGTCTGTGAATGCCTAGCATGCTTTTGAAATAAACCTGTTGCTTGAATAGAAACTGTGGAATCGGATCGATAACTGTGGAAGTTTTTGGATTGCTTCTGGTTATTCTGAACATTTGAAACTTGCTCTCTGACCCAACATGCACACTTGTTGTCCAGGTATGTGTCTGGCATATTTCCTGGTTTTCGCATCAGTAACCAAATGTTTGCATCGATTACTCTATGTTGGATTGCCACTCTGAATTTGCAGAGAGCAAATGTTATGATGCTTAAACTTTTTTAGTAAAATTCTTCTTTTTACGACACAGCGAGTATTAATGTGTTTACGTTATACCATGACATGTTTGTCGCAGATGTTGTTTTTGAAGAACAAGATGGAATTGCATTTGCATAGTTCCGCTTTCTGGCCTGCCTTATTTAGAGAAATTTATTCGCTACATTGTTGAGCTCATGTGATTATGTTCACTAGCCAAACTTCCAAGCTTCCTTATTTATTGATGAAATAAAAAATGTGGTCTTATCTTGAAATTTCTACACTTATATTCGAATCTTTTCATTCTATTTAGAACTAGTCCTTTCGATTGCTTAGTATTTGAGTGGACTTTGTTAAATTGTTGGTGCATTTGTCATAGTTGTCATTCTATGGAGTTCCTAATTTTCTTATCTTGGGTTCTACTTTATCTGAGATGAGATATATTTAATGGTTCACAATAAATTGTATGGTCAACAAGTGTGACTGTACTATGCGCTACTTTTATACAAACTACATGCTTGTTGTGCAGGCTACGATTGTAGTCGACTTGTGATATTGATTTGGATAGAGGCATGAAGCACATGTAAGTATGTAATTGTACCTTTACATGCAGATTTGGTGAATGACAAGCTTCATTTCTTTTACACAGACACATAAGGAACTATATGAAAAGCATCATAACACAGCTAATGGGCACATCAAGATATGGTTTGGGTTGAGACAGATCATGAATGCAACAGATCGTTTATTGCTTGAAACAAGAGATATCGTACAGAAGCTAAATACTGGAATCCATGTGGTACTTCTATAAAGTAATTTATAAATTTACTTGTGCAACCAAGTTTATCTGTTTTTAAGATGGTATGGTTAATCATTTAGTTCATACTTTTTTGGATGTCCTGGTTTGTACATTTATGCATACTCAAGTACCGCCTTGAGTATTTTTTTAAAGTTGGGAATGTTTATGAATGATTTTGCATGTCAGATAGATAGAAGCAATTCTGCAACAAGGAGCAATCACACCATTAGCATAACCATCATTTTGCATTAGAAAAACCAGATTGGATCCATGACTAGGTCTAAATGAGCACAAAAAAATGAACTTGCATTGTTTGTTTTACTTTGGTGCATCTGTTAGGCACACATAACCAATCTTGTTGTTTACGTGTTTCGATTCAAGAAGACGACTATTGAATATACATGTTAGTTCTCATTGCATTTACGTATTTTGTGGTGTCGAATACCTTGTTTAGCTTGTGATCTTTGGAGTAGATGAGTTGGTATTGATGATCCTGGTGAATGTTGTCTAGCTTTTGCCTTTGCTGGTACTTAGTCTGTGCTGACTTGAAGATTTTGCCTGTGCTGGTACTTAGTCTATGCTAACTTGAAGCTTTTGCCTGTGCTGGTACTTATTTTGTGCTGGTACTTAGTTTAGAGTTTTGGTTTTCTAGAGCTGATATCATGAGGAATTGAGGATTTGTATCTGCTGGAGATGACCAGCTTGTGAACTGTCATGTGTCTTTGCTTTATTTGAAAAGCAAGATTGTTTAGCTTTTTCTTCAAAGAAAAATTTACATGTTAGTTTACCATTGGACTTGGAGACTTGAAAAATGAAGTTGCTTATGACCATATGACTCTTTTGCAGGGGCACAAGAATGATTGTAACCCTCAAAGCCTCAAGTGTTGTTTGATCGAGAAAGAATCTTTTTGTGAAGTCTAGAAGCAAATGCAAATATGCAATACGTTCTGTTGGCTGCCAATTCTTCTAGTTTGTTGGCAGCACGTGTAATCTTTTGTAATCATGACAGTTATGCCACTATGTACTATTCTTTTGGACATCCAGACCAATATATATGTTGGATCTGTTGGTAGCCAATTAACTAGAGCTAGCTAGATTGATTAGTGCACCTTCTGCTACTTAATAGAATATTTTGTAATCATGACAATTTCTAATCTATATAATTACTGATGTTACTTTATGGAGTATATGTTTTCATCTGTTCAAAGTATTAGCAAGAATCCTGTAACCACGACATTTAGTTTGCTAAAGAAAACCGAAAGAGGATGCCCGATGTAATCAAAGAGGTAGCCAATTAAAAAATGGAAAATTAATTTTAGCGTCACCACATCTCATCAAGAAAAGCTTTGTCTGTTGGTAAAAGATGTCATCGGTAAAGATTTGTCCGTCGGTAAAAGTAGTAAATCAAAGGCAAACGATGCATCGGTAAAGAGTTGTCGTCGCTAAAAGTCTTTACCGGCGGGACTTACACGCACTTTTTTTCGTCGGTAAAAGATTTACCGGCAGACATCTTTCGCTATAGGTGGCTTTTAGCGACAGACAAAATTTGTCGATATATTTAGGGCATGGTGTAGTGGTTGTGATGCTGCCGCGTCAGCGGCGAGAGTAATCTGCAGTTTTGGCTAGACTTCCACCAAGCGATGCAGATATGTTCTCCTGCCCCCCTTGTTGCACGGTACCTACAGAAAACACATCATTATTGTGACATCCCTATTTTTGCATTTTATGGATTTATTATACATTTTATATTTTTATGAATTTTCTAGAAATTATTTAAATTATTTTGAATTTAATTGAATTGAGCCTTTTGTCAAAGTCTATTTCAAAATCTAAAAATTTTAAATAAATTTTTGATGAAATATTTTATTTGAGTTCCAAATGCCCTAAAATATTTTTTAGAATTTTTCTAGAATATTTAGGTATTTTTGTTATTTATTTTGTCTTTATTTATTTTTTAAAATTATTTTTATTCAAAAATGCTTTAAAAATGCAGTTTGAATAGTGTTGGGCTGAACCAATGCAACCCCGACCCAAAATTCTGCTGCCAGCCTATCTCAGCCCAACTGTCGAGGAATCCCTAGCCGTGAACCATTGGATTTCGATCCAATGGCCAGCGCTCATCCGTGTCACCATGTTTTGTCGACCGCGGGATCGTGCCCATGTGGACGATTGCGATCTTGTCACGTTGACCTCACCGTGTGGAGCTCAGATTCCATCCTTGCCTTCGAAACCACCGCGTATCTTGGGTTGTTCATGCCTCCCTAGGCCCCTATTTAAAGTGTCGCTAGCCCCATCATGAACTACACCTGCCGCCACACCCCAACGCTCCAGAGCACGCTGCCCAAGCCATCGTCTACACTATGGAAGAGCTTACCAGAGTTGCCAAAGCCTGCACCGTCGATTTTTCGCCATCGTCAAGCACTGCCTATTGCGTTTGAGCCTAGATCTGGTAAGCCCACATCAAGACACTTCGATTCTGCCAAAAAACGTCGCTAGAGAAGCCTTGAAACGCTGTCACCTTGGTCTTCATCCTCATTGCCGGTAAGGTTTTCGCCGTCGTGCCATTGTCGCCACCATCGAGTTCAGTGATAGTTGGATCTTTGCCCGACGCTCTAGATGCTACCATGCATGCTCTGTTGCTTAAATCTGTCATGTTCGTCCGTAGCCATTAGATCTAGATTAGGTGGTCAAGATCCTACCAAGTGTCACAACCATGATAGCCCTAGGGTCGCCTCCCTTCTAGTAGCCTCGGCCGTCCGATCTGAGGCGTAGGGTCCCGATGGCGCTGCATGTCATGCACCCAACCACGTCGTGTGTTGCTTCTTTACCCCCATCGCCGTCCGATCTAGCATGGATGGTCGCGATCTAGCCAAGTGTTGTCACCATGGTAGTCCACGCTTTTAGCCCCGGGTCTCACCACGTGTTGCTACTAGTGTCATCATCGCGTCAACTAGTCCACCGCACAGTAGGTCCACTGTGGACTTAGTGTGTTCTGGACCGAGTCTATGGACCTTGGGCCCACTTGTCAGTCTAATAAAAGATTTTTTTGATTTATTTTTATTCGGTTATTCATTGATGACGTCAGCATGATATAATAAATTGGAATTTATAGTAGTAAAATAATTCATTTAATTCAGATTTTCTATTTTCTTGATTTACTCTTTTATTTCAAATTTTGAAAAGCTTGTTCTCCTCATACGAATTTCGATTGAGGTGATTCTAATTTCTAAAAATTTGTAAAATTGAGCTCTATTTTATGGTGAATTTTATTTATTTTTTTGGAGTTGAGTTTGCTCTTTGTTTTTGGTATTTATTACTTTATTATTCGTTTCACGTAGATGTTCAAGTACCCAGAGTATTCATGAGCAAGGAGCCAACTCAAGAGCAAGGTCCAATCCAAAGTAGAATCAAGGGCTTTTTGAAGGTAAGTTGTGCTTTGATCATGTTGAACCCATGTTTTAAAAGTTATATTGTTTTAAACTATTGCATGCTAATTCAAATTATATTTGTTTCAATTAATTTGGGATTAGCTATTCAACTAATTTGAGTTATGTCAACCTTGTCGTTTGTATGCCATAATTATTTGTCACCCTAGTATGGTTCTTTATTAGTTAATAACTATTAATTGACAATATGGGTTAGCTAGAACGCGAATAGTTTGCTTAATCATGCAATGAGTTGTTGATATCATTTTATGTGAAAATGTTGATCTTGCTTAATGAAATATGGAACATATTTATGAATATATGTGTCAGGTATTGTCACACAATGTTATTGATGTTGTTAATGGCACGTGGTGCATGGTAATCAATTAGGGTGGTAAAATGATTTAGACCGAGGCAAGTGGTAAGAGTTATGATTTTATGGTGGGCCAATGTGGCATTTGGGTGATTGTATTGTTTTTTATAATGGTAATGGATAGTATATTGGTAATGGTGATTTTTTTGTAAGTCTTGCCTTAGTCAATTAAGGACTTAACCTTGCAAACATTTGAACTGAGTTAATCATACAACCACATGTCTGGTATGGGACAGACCTAGCTGATTAATTTGTAATGTCTAGATTTTGGTGCTATCATGGTGTTGTGGGTTCCAAGTGCATGAGTAGACTTACACGGCACGATAGGTGGTCCTGAATGTGATAACCAATCTCATTAGTGTTGAAACCTCAACGGATAGTATTAGGCTTGGATAGAACATTGAAAATACTTTGTTATGATCACTCGTCTTTATGGTGTTATGATTATATTGTGGTAAAGTGTATAATCTCTGCAGAGTATCAAACCTATTCGAATAGCTGTACTCGTGGTATTGAGCAATGCTCGGAAATTATATTCAATGGTTAGATTTTAATAAAATGAACTTGGAAATGGAGGTTGTATGCTTATGGAAGTATGGGAATAGATTTAAGGTTGTGAGTCGGTGTATTTTGGAAATAACTGAGAAATTTATTATTGTTATTATTTATTTTACTGTCATTTCAAACTATTTATGCTATTATTTTATAAATGTTGCTTTGTTGCAAAATAACCAAGCCAGACATTCCTTGGAATAAGCCATGCATATAGTATAATAGACTTGCATTCTGTGCACAACTTGTTCAGTGATTTATGTACTCACCCATTGTAACAACCAAATCACCAGTTGGAAAGGAATCTACACCAACTTATAAGGAGAAGTACCAGAAAGAGACAATCAACTAGGATGTGAACCTTATTAGTTGCCTGTGGCAAATTGAAGGGTTGCTACGAATAATTTATTTCTATTGTAGTTTTATTTATTTCTTAAGTCTAAGCACTATGTAGCATATTCATGTAAGGTGAACCTTAAGGTTGTTTAAAAGTTATATTTAATTTAATGAAGTCTTATTTATGTTTGTCGAATATCTAAACATGCGATATGTGTACACGAAGTATACACGAAGGATATGTCCTAACGACATATAGTGGTTCCAGATATCACGGGACCAATTCTATGGGATAAGATATACACAGAAAAGATAATTCCATATTAGGAAGGACTCAGTTACTTTCCCGTTATGAGGAAACTAACTCGAGTACACTTGATATCCAAGGAAGTTTGGATATGTTGTGAAGATTATGCAACGATGGACTCCTCATTGGCTACGATCTGGTACCCTAAACTGACTACAACTTGACTTAAGGCAGAGCTACCCTGACTATATAAGACCGAGGGTAGAGACCCTTGAAAGAGAAAGGAGAGAGCTTCAATTTCAAGCAAGAAGACCTTTTGTGCAGAGTACTTAGGAGCCGACAAGCTACGCTTCGTCAATCTCTAGCCATAGTTTAGCCATTGCCTAAGTTCAATCCTCATTGTAACTAGGGCCAGTCGACCTACTTGTACTCTGTTCATCAATTCTATACATTATCCATACAGGAAGTAGGGTGTTACTCCATCTAGGGGTCCGAATCTGTCTACATTGTGTGCCTCTGATTTTATGCTTGGCTCTGATAACCGAAGGTATCTGAACCTATAAGTTTATTATTAATTTCTAACCTTCGACAATGTTATCATCGTGTATGATTGTGATATTCATCAATGTTGAGACTATATGCACTAGCGTGACCCTAGACTAGTGCAAAATACACATAAGGTTCGAATTTACATATTCGAGTCCTAACAATTCTGCACACACAAAAGATTTCTATCTTCAAAGTGGTCAAAAGAAGAGAGTTGTGGTAGAAGAATGGAGGACTTGGTCGAGAACTGTGGCTGTGATTGAGAAGTGTCTTGAGAGAAAAAAAATCTATTCATCAAACACAACATCTCGAGAGATATCAACCTGAGCAATGGGAATATGAAGGCATTTGTATCCTTTGTGCATATTTCTATACTCTAAGAACATGCATTGTTTAAAATGAAATTGAGTTTGCGATTGTTATAAGGACGCAAATGCAGCTAGAAGGCACATCCAAAAGTGCAAAGGAAGCCATAATCAAGTTTGACCCCTAGGAGCTTCTCTAGGGGTTCTTGTATTATGAATAACTTTGCTGAGAAGATGATTAATGAGATAGCATGCTGTGAGGAATGTCTCGCCCCAAAAACGAACTAGCATGTAAGATTGAGAAAGGAGTATAAGCCCCATTTTGACAGCGTGCCTATGCCTGTGTTCAACGAAACCATTTTGTTGATGGGTATAAGGACATGACACATGGTGTTGAATACCGACTTGTTTAAAGAGTTGACTCAATCGTTGATATTCACCTCCCCAATCAGTTTGCAAACAAATGATTTTTCTGTTTGGAAGTCGTTCAGTATTGTTTTGGAACTAAAGAAGTTTGAAACACATCAGATTTATTTTTGAGAAGGTATAGCCATGTGAATTTGCTAAAATCATCTATAAAAGAAATATAATACTTGTAATCTCCTATTGAGGTTCGAGCAAGATCCTAAACATATGAAAATACAAGTTGCAAAGGAGTAGTAGAGAACTACTAGACCTGGGAAACGGAAACTGATGACTTTCCCCTTCTTGACATGCATTGCAAACTGAACTAATGGATTCCCTAACATACGAACCAAGATTATTAGAGCAAAGAAAATGCTGAACCACCGAAGATGCAGAATGCCCTAGTCGGTGATGCCAATCTTCATTGGAAAGCTTGACAGTGAATAGGGCATGTTTATTGCTTATTAGTATTGGATATAATTCTCCCTCACATGTGCCTCGAAGAAGAACCTTCTTCGTGACCAGATACTTCACAAAGAATTGTTAACGGCAAGATGATGAATAGAAATTAAGTTCTTAGATGCATACAACACATACTACTGCAGAGAAGGTTATTACAGATGGTTCAAAAACATCATCACAGACGGTTTTTTGAACCATCTATAAGCATATATCATAGATAGTTTCCCTACCGACTATGAAAACATATATCACAGATGATTTTTAACTAGCACCGTCTATGATATGACATATGTTTCCCTAACTCTTTTGGCAGAATTTCCATAATTAGTATCTAGTGTTTGAAATTTTATTCTCCTTAGATATTTCTACAATGACATTTATAAGGCACACTCGCTTATACATTTTACAATTGAATATCAAAATATTCTAGATGCATAGAGACAATAGCTTGTCTGATGAGGATGGTCTTAAAATATAAACATTTGTATCACTTTCATCCCCTTTCTTATTGTAATGTTGATGGATTTCAAGGCAAAATCTAATTCTATCCACAGTTCATCTTGAAAATTGTCATGCTCTGATTTATCCTCCACTTCATCATCATCTCTGATTGAGAATACCACAGGCAACCTATTTTCACTCTGATCTTGTGTAGGAATAGGACTAGAGTGATACTGTTCCTATACAATACTAGAGTGAATATCTAGGCTACTTATAGTATTCTCAATTGGGGATACCAATGTTGTGTTAGCTGTTGTCCCTCAACATATAATTGGCAGAGGATCCAGAAAACTCCATAGCTGAGTCATTGAGTTCCTTGCACATCTCATAGCTAATAAGGTGAGCATAGAGATCGCTAAGGAAGATTGTGTCTGGCCTTGTCATGATCAACGTAACAAGAGAGTCATAGTCATGACCAAGATTGGAGAGAATGTAGGTGACAATCTCCTCTTCCTACATAGGGTACCCTACTGATGCTAAAGTGTTAGCGTACATCTTCATTCAGTTGAAGTACTCCACCATCGAGAGATCCTTCTTACAAAAGTTCGCCATCTCCATCCGGACTGTCATGATCTAGGCTCGCGAGTGCGTGGAGAACATCTTTTCCACAGTCACCCACACATGTTGTGCGTGGAATAGATCCCCAGAGAGAGGATAGCAATGCACTAAGGACCATCTGGTCATGTTTTAGTCATGCTTTGTACAAAGGGTTTGGCACCTGTGTGGCACCAATGTCCATGGTCTGCATCACCATGGCAAGTGGTGCCATGGACGTTCCATTGATGAAGCCAAGGAGTTGTTGGCCTCACAAGTATGACAAGAGCTGAGCCTTCCGTAGGAGGTAGTTCTTCCCAGTCAATTTGATATTGACAAAATGCCCAAATGACGGGGAGGAAAGATGGCTGGCCGACATTATTGACAGCAACTACGTGGAGGTTGAGTTGGAGGAGGTGTGGGAGTTAGCAGTAATGGTAGACATCTCTCGTGGAGGAATTAGTGCTATGATACCATGTAAAAGAAGAAGAAAGAATAGAGATGACTTGCTCCTACTTGCCTTAACTCAGGCATAGCAGGCATGATATATATATAGTTGCTGGATAGGCAACAGTGTCGTCTATGCCAATACAATATTTTGATTACAACAGATATTTGATTGTGATTTGATTCTATTTATACAACCAATCCAGCTATTGTATCATGTACAATCATATGAACGTAGAATATTTACAAATATCTTAACAAGTTTGCACCTGCTGATATGATCTATTATCTTCTCTCTAGCTTAAAAAGTGGGTTTTAAAAAGCTTATACTAATAGCTGATCGGGTTAACAAGACTAAAGCTAATATGCTTTTCCCAAGAAAAGAGCTAATAAACAACATTATCTCAATGCCTACCTAGATCAAATCTAGTGATCAAGTGCACTTTCGCTTCGATTTAATTCCTTAGCCGCCTTTCCTTCACTAGGGGCTAGATTCATAGTTTGCTAGCTTAACAACGACCATCATATCATGTGACCAGACCAATTAAAGAAATAAACATGTAGTGTTCTGTTGACTTACCTAGGTTCACTACTGCCAAAGTAGGTTCTGTCAGGACAAGCTAGCTGTAGTGGATATATTCTCAAGAGAAATGACACGGATGCCTTGAAAGGGAGAGACCAAAATTAATTTATACGTATGGGACCAATTCAAGTAACCAATGAACTGTCAGCGTTTCTTGATGACATATTCAGTCAGGACCCTCTCGGCTTGAGTTGAGTGGTCGATTCTCAATTAGTAAAACTTCATGAGACATGCATCAAGCGTCCATCACTGCATCTCCATCAAATGAAAGCTAGCTAGGTCTACTGGAAGCAGAGTCGACGTGTCTGCCTTTGTATGCGCTCGCTGCTGCTGGTGGTATTTGGTGGTCTATATATAGCGGTCAAATGTATGTATATCAGACGTTGATCTACGCATCAAAATAGCATGAGTGCGTACTATCACAGGAAACTGGCCGGTACTAATGAGTGCCATGCATGTTGTCTAGCTCTCTACTGGACCCTTTCTTTACGAGCACTCCATGTTCCTACGTACGCTGCGGGACTAGATGATCTAGGTGTCCCTAAAACCAGCGAATTGAGATCCTACGCAGTTCCTCTGTAATTGTAGTTTTGGCAGTTGTATATGGACACTGTTGGATTGAAAATTATGCGCCAATTTTTTTACTGTAGCTAACACTATTGCATAATATAATCCAGACAGGCGACGATTAGGGACTATTTAAGTTACAGCACATTATAAACTGCACCGGAACCCTTTTCAAAAATTTGTAGTCGTACCAAGTGGAGTTAGGTTCGTGATTGTGCGTGTATGCACGTCTACTTTGTAATATAAAAGTGAGCATGTTTCTTGTGCTTTCCATTCCAAACATAATCCGTTGATAACTTCTCATCGGGTGTAGTTCGCATCATCATTTTCATTAGCAAAAGAGATGATCAACCGCCATGGTCATCATGTTACTCAAAGACTTAGACATAGATGGTGTAAATGTGTGATTTTGGGGCCCTCACAAAAGTGGTAGTAGGCATATAAAGAGAAGGGGAGGGTTTGAAATCAGCGTTGATATAAAATAACCTTAATCAAATTGTATTTTTCATGGCAACAAAATTCAACGCTATAAGTATCGTAAAGTTTGGCAAAATACTAAGCCTATCAAGCGAGATATAAAGCTAAGAATGGGTGATAGGTCAAAGTCATGATAACGATTCAAACATCCATTTAAAATTAAAAATACGTAGCATATCAGAGTTTAAATATAGCTAACTTCGAATCAAGCATGCAGGTGAGTCAGGTGACAAGCCAAAACCCAGCAGCCAGCCAACCAAGCCAAGCCAAGCCAAGCCAGGTAGCCAACCCACTAAAGATGAAAGTGGATACGGGCTGTCCGCAAACCCACTTAATTTAGCCTATATAAAATATTAAATGGACACCCATAACCCACTCAATAAATTAAGTGGACGCTTGTGGTTAGCCCACGTAGCCTGGTGTAGCCTCGTCTCTCTTCTCCTCATCGCCCGACAAACCTGCCGCACCGGCGGCTCTGGATCTGGTGCCCATGTCCAACCTGTCGCGGCCATTAAGTAGTGTGTGTGAACCAGTGCTAGAACACACGCTCCTATTGTAGCACCAGGTTTTCACCATACTGTGGATTGCCTAATAGCATAACTTGCAAACAAGAGCTGAAAAGCTCGTTGAATCTGTAACTAGGCAATTCAAACAAAGGGCCATATTCTCAACCCTAACATGAGAACTACAACAGAAGCAGAATGTTAGTAACAAGCTTATAAATTATAGAGTAGGTAAGTGTAAGTTCAACCTTCATTAGTTATGGTTTTGGTGTTAATGACAAATCTAATCTTGTATTAATGACAAATCCAATGATTAAGTTTATCCCCTAATGCGATATTGTTATTAATGACTAATCTTATATCGAGACTAACATGTTTGTTTAGAATATCTTTTGATTAGTCTCATCGCATGGAAAAATGGAAAACCCAAGGTATGTTTGCATATTCATCCTAATATTAGTTGCATACTTTGGAGTCAAGTTAAAATATGAATGTCCCTTTATATTAACCACAAAATGTGCATCATGTTTCCCAATCCATATATTACATGGATGCACACACTTAGGGGGAGTTCGTGATTTAACTTGATAGTTTCATTGTATTGATCTATTCTTTATTGACACATATAAGGATCAAGACAAAGAAACTAAATCCTTGAGTATATATTTGAATTGCCTAGTTATAAGTATACTCATGGTAATATAGGATATACTCAATACGATCGGTTTGAATATGTGCATATTATCTCCAAGTAAATCATATTTATGCACATATACATGTGGGGTGTATTCTATAGTTGATGATTTAGAGTAATGATCATTTCCATACAATTTACATATAATGGATCATTACTTTTCATCAACGTGAGTATATGAAAACTTGTGTAGTTGATATATACTCATATCAATTTAAATGATAATTTAAATTGAGTTCATTTGTCTCATTAATCATTAAAGAACACTTCATCATGTATTGATGGTGTTTTGTGATTAATTAAGGACAAATGAATAGTTCTTAAGTATAATAAAGCATGAGTTGCATTATTGTACTTAAGACACAATTAAATCATTTCAATTGATTTAGGTTGTGCTCAATTGATCTAAAGGCATCCATTATGTGTTAATGGAGTGCAAGAGATAATTGAGACAACCATGCATCTTGGACTAACTATTTTATGAGTTGTGATTGAGTTAGGTCCAAAGATGAATGAGTGGATCCCGAAGTGGAGTCGAGTGGACATCCCGGGGGAATATCAAGTGATGATCATAAAGACCCCAAAGGGGATTGGTTGCGCGCGGCGGCGAAGGTATAACTAGATAGGCTAAGGACTTTGTAGCCTTTGAGTCTAAGGTTTTAATCGCCGTGCTATTAAGAGGGGTTGTCTCTTTTGCTTGAGCTTCATCATGTGTTGGTGATCTCAATCCGCGTTCACTCAAAGCTCAACCATTTGGATTTGGTTTTTGCATGAGGGTTAACCATTTGGCATGTGTTGCGAATGGGTTAAACTTATGCTTGGTTGCATTTGGTTTTCACATAATGCTTTGATTTGCATGTGTTGCAAGATGTGATAAGCTAGTGCGTTGGCTTTTGCGTGAAGTTCACTTTTGCATGTGCTGCATTAGTTGAAGCTTCACGCTTTGGTTTCGCAAAACAATCTTTCTAAAACTTGTGTGTTAGTATGGAGCTAGAGGCTTGCATGTGTTGCGAGTAAAGAGCTCATACGGTTGATTTGGTTTAGTTCAAGTTTGGTTTTGGTGTTGCATGGAACTAGAGAATTGTATGTGTTGCAATTAGAGAGTTCATGCACCTTGAGTTTGTTTTGCTTGGAGCTAGACTTTTGCATGTGTTGCAAAGAGTAGTGCTCAAGCATGATATTGGTTTACTGTGTTATTTGCAAGTTCGTTGTGTGAATAAACTGAGGTTTATGAGTCCGAAATCCCGAGAGCATGTGAGTGGGGCTTGCAACGGGTGTTGGCAAGTTGACCGGGTCTTGTGTTGACCTTCACATGGCTAGGGGGGTTAATCTCATAAACTCGAGTTTGATTCGCTTAATACGATTTGCGAATAGATCTTGAGTTGATTGCGAAATGTGTTTTTGCAATTTGGTTGAAATTCTTTGAGCATGAGCTATATTGGTGCAAATGTGTTTTGCACGTGTGTATGATCATGTGTTGATCATTTCTTGGCTCAAAGAATAGCATTTGGATCTTCGGAGAAAAGTTTGCGAAAAATCGGAGTCCGAAGTCAGTAGGGGCGGTTTGACCGGCCCCCGTGCGGTCATACCGGCCGGCGGTAGTACCGGCGCCCACGCGGTGTGTTTTTTCCAGAGAGTTTGTTTTTTGGCGCTGAGGGGGTGCGGTATGACCGGAGGTCGTGCGGTCATACGGCGTGTCTTGGTCATACCGATCGGGCGCAGTATTACGGGTTTTATGTCTGTGGCTAGTTTTCTAGCCGTTGGCTTGTGGAGCGGTCATCTGGCCTGGTGCGGTATGACCGGCCTCTCTAAAAATCAGCTTTTTGCCTCCAACGGCTAGTTTTCTTGTGTGGGGTATAAATAGACCCCATGGGGGGCATTTGGCAGGTGTTGTTGCTGTGTTTGAGGTTGTGGGTGAGGTGTTGCATGTGTTGCACACTCACATTTGATTATTGAGCTAAAGAGTGAACTAATTGCATGTGTTGCAATTAGGAGTGGTTTGAGTGAGCTCTTGTGCATGTGTTGCACTTGAGTGAGGTCCTTGTGCATGTGTTGCACTTGGTGATCACCGGGAGCACATTCGTTGTGCTCGGTGAAGTTCAAGCAAGGAGCGGCTTGTTACTCTTGGAGGTTGCCGACTCCTAGACGGCGTAGGCGTCGTGCGCGGGTGCTCTCAAGGTGTGAGAAGCCCCGGCAAGTTTGTGAAGGTTCGGGTTGAGCCTACGCGCAAGCGTGAAAAACCACGACTAGTGGAAAGAGGCGGGTGCTCGAGCGGGAGCCGGTCCAAGTGTGGGCTTGCCTCAACGTGGACTAGGGGAGACCGGTAAGTCTCCGAACACCACGGAAAAATATCGGTTGTCCCTTGTCTCTTTACATTCAAGTATTTATCTTTTGCATATTATTGATTACTTGAATTAGAATTGCTTAGTATTATTGATTTGATCAATTTAGCAATTCATACATAGAGACATAATTTAGTTAGTGCACTAGTGAGCCTAGTTGATTTAGGCTTTAATTGTCAAAACCTATTTATCGCTTCCGCATATTATAATTGTGTAGGTTTTGAATTAGGGGTGTATTAGAGCGATCGATTTTAGTGAGCGATTAATTTCGTAAAACGCCTATTCACCCCCCCTCTAGGCGCATCCTCGACCCTACAAGTGGTATCAGAGCCACGGTCACTCTCATTTTAGGCTTAACCGTCTAGAGAGTAAAAAGGATGGTGAATAGAGGTTTAGTGCACTCCACCGATTCATATATATTTGATGGCTCAAATTATGCTTCATGGAAAATATTTATGATTAATTATTTTAAATCCATGAGCCCACAAATTTGGTGGATCGTAGATGTCGGCATTTCTTCTCCAATTAATGATATTGCTCCAACTAAAGGAGAGGAGAAATGTCTCCATCTCGACGCTCAAGCTACTAATGCTTTATTTAGCGTTGTGAGCGTAGATATCTTTAACCTCATAAGCAATCTCAAAAGCGCTCATGATATGTGGATCAAGCTTCAAGATTTATTTGAATCATCCACAACATCAATCGAGGATTGCATTGAAGAGGAGACGTCGGTTGATGATTTTTCAACTTCAACATCAATTGATGAACCGACATCTCCATCAACCTTGACCTCCGCCTCAAGCGACGACGAATCTTCACTTCCATCAAAAATCCGTTGTTTTATGGCGAAAGGTAAGAATGAAGTAAGTGATGACGAAGGTGAGCCCTCATATGATGAACTTATGAATTTATTAGAGGAGCTCAATGAATTTCTTGGAAAGGAGAAGAAGAAATATAAAGTTTTGAAATTAGAACATGATTCACTTCAAAATGATTATGATGTTCTAAAAGAAAATCATGAAAAACTCCTTTTCAAGGAATTTAGTAAAGCTAGTATGGATATGGGCATTCAATGTAATTTAGTTGATGAATTGCCTCACTCAATTCCTATCACAAACAATTCATCAAATAAATGCATATTCACTTCTAGCGATGATTTACCTTGTGGCTCAAATTCAATTGCTAGTACTTCCTCTATGCATGTTGAGACTAACCTTGTAGAGGAAAACAATGAGCTCAAGGCTCAAGTCATTAAGTTGGAAAATGACTTGAAGAGGTGCGTTAAAGGAAAAGCCCTCCTCGACGAAATCTTGAGCAAGCCAAGGGCGCCTCAAGACAAGCGAGGACTCGGGTACAACTCCAAGAGGGAGAATAGCAAGATGAGGCACAACGCGCGTCACACGAAGACAATCAAGTGCTTCAATTGCAACAAGAAGGGCCACCCCGCCTCCGTGTGCCCTAATAAAGTGGAGATCAAGCCACAACCAACCATGAGGCAAGCCGGCAAGGAGCAAGTCAAATCGGTCAAGAGAGGACCAAATAGCGTGACGTGCTTCAATTGCCGGGAGAAGGGGTATCACTCCTAAGCCTATTCGTATTAATGAAAATTATTTGCTTAGGAAGGACAAGAATGGCAATGTGTTTGCCAAGCTTGTAAAGTCCCCTATGCCGGCTCAAAATGATATTCATATGCATAGGAAGAGTAAATCTAGAAATGGATTTGCTAAATTTGTTAGCGCTCCTAAGCCCACTAAATATAATTCAAACATATTGCTTAGGAGAAATAACAATAGCAAAACATTTACTAGATTTGCTAGATCTTCTAAGCCATCTCATAATGTTAATTATCATATGCTTAGAAAGGATCAAACTAGAAATAGTTTTGCAAGGTATCATTGCCCTCCTAAGCCAATTCATAAAAATGTCAATTATTTGCCTAGGAGGAATAATTATTGCAATTCTATTTCTAGTCATGTTAGTCTTGTTAAACATGCTAAAATTAGGACCATTTGGGTTCCTAAATCTATTGTGACTAACATTGTCGGACCCAACAAGGATTGGGTACCAAAAACCGCCTAAAAGAATTTTAGGCAATAAAGAGATGGATTGGACACTTGCACATCAAGAGGAGAATGACTATATTTGTCTACAAGTGGTGTCAAGCATGAAGATAATCAAGTCCATCATGAGCCAATGCCATCTCGGTAACAAGTATTTAAATTGATTCTTATGTCTTATAGCCTTGTGTAGGTTATAATGAAATATTAATGAATGTCAATTTAGATTACTTGTTATGGCCACTTGCTCTCGCCTCTCATCTATTCTCTTAATTGCAAATCTTGAGCAAGTTTAGTAGTGGCACATTAAGGGGGAGTGTTAATTCATATTCATGTGTATCACATCCCTACGTGTGCCCATATTAATATAAGTGCATATATATATATTTTCAAAATCAACTATTTAGCCAAAAGTCAAAATTTTGTATACTATTAATAAACTTGTGAAAAACTAGTTGAAAAATGTATACAAATGCTTTCAAAAGGTTTTCCAAAGGTTTTTGACTTTACAAAAACTATTTTGAAAAGGAAAATGAGTTTTAACTCCAAAAGCCAGTTACTAGTATCTTGTTTTGGATTTAAACTTATAATTTTCATAGAAATAAAAGTAAAAGGATTTTGAAAATAATTCCAAAACAAAAATCCTAGAGTTAGTCACACTTAACAATTCTTGTGTTCAAAATATTTTCAAAAGACCAACTCATCAAAAGTTATTTGATTTTGAATCTCGCCGAAAAACTATACTTGACCCATAATGGTCATATTCTTGCACTTAGTGAGTTTCTCCATTTGGATCAATTCTTGTGTAGAATTGTAATTCAAAATGGTATTTTAGACTCATACACAAAATTCAAATCCATATATCTTACCTCTTGCTTTATTTGAAGTTTTGTGTTAATTGGATTTGACTTTGCTTCTTAATTGGACTATTTAGATCAAAAGTCAAAAATCATATTTAAAAGATCCAAATTTATGAAAAGCTTTGAAAAAGTATTCTATTATGTATTTCAAATGGTTTTACAAGTTCTCAAAATGAAAATTCTATGTTGAAATCAAATTTGGCTCAAAAATGATTTGATTTAATCCGAAATGGCCTATTTAGGCATATAGCTCAAATGATGGCATTCAAGTTGGATTTTATATCAAATCTTGGCTATAAACTCTCTTGATACACTTATCTAAGCCATGAAAATCAAAATTGCATGAAATCCAAATTGAATTGCATTTTGAGGCTTTTCGTGAAAATCAATTTCCTTTTATGCCTCAAAGCGCAAATTGCCATAACTTTCAAAATAAAATTGATTTTGAGAAAATTCTTTTTGCAAAATCTTCTAATTAGTCCAAAGTTTATCTATGCAAAATTTCAAATCAATTGGACTTCATTTGAATCGTTTTTGCCAAAATTTGCAAAAACTCCGAGTCTCGGGCAGTCAAGGGCGGTAGCACCGCACCCACCTGCGGTATGACCGGCCATGCGGTATGACCGCACCCCCGAGCGGTCATACCGGCCCAGGCTGAATTGGCTCTGAAATTTCAGATTTTTTCGAGTCTGTTTTTGGGATATCTTTTTATTGGTAATTCCTTTTTCAAAAATTCTTTTTGGAAAAGTTTCTTGTGATCCCAAAGTTCATTTGTGCAAAATTTCAAAAGTTTTTCAATTTATTTGAAGGGATTTTCAAGTGGTATCAGTAATGAGCATTTCAATTAACTTAAAGAGTGATTTTCACTTGATCTTTTGAAAAGACAAAACTTGTGCAATTCAAATGCAAATAACTCCATAATTCATTCATTGAACATCTTGGGGAGTTTATTTATATCAAGTTTTGGGCACTTAATTGCTTCCAAGTGATATCATGTCTTTGTTTTGCTCTGATACTCATTCTTTGGATTTTGTTGATCTATCCTAAGTTTTTGATACCCGTGAGCATATTGTTCAGAGAATATTGCTCTGATACCCATCGATATCATCGATAATTTCTTTCAAGTGGTACCAATTCTTCGTGAGTTGATCCTAAGTGGTATCAATTGAGCATTTATTCATCCATATGCTTACAAGTGGTATAATTGAGATTCTCTTTTCACCAAATGGTATCATAGTCCTTATTGATCATTTCTTCTTGTGATATCCTTGATCATGTGGATTTCTTTTTAAGTGGTATCATTGAATTCAATTATTTCCTACAAGTGGTATTTCATTACCTCTGTGTAGCATTATTCCGATACCCATATTTTTGAGTAAGAGTTTCCTCTCAAATTAAAATTGTAAGTTCAACCGCTTAAGAATTCTCCGTGTGAGAATCTTTATGTGTTGAAATACATAAAAGAGGAAAATCTCTTGTTGAGCATTGTTCTTCATGAAAATTTGAAAATGCTCGGTTCTTTTGGTTCTTCATGCAAAACCCTTGAGATTAATTTTACAAGTGGTATCTATTGACTCAAGTGGTATCTATTTTTCCTTTGGGTTCCTCGTTTGACCCTATTAGGCAAAGTATTGGATTCTTTAAAAGAATCATGTTGAAAAGTTGCAAAGCCTAATAAAATGAGGAGTAATTTTTTTTTTAATTTGAAACACATTCAAATATCTTTTAGTTTCAAATAAACCGTGTGATACCCTTACTTCGTTTTTCACGCTCATCTTTACAAGTGGTATTTGTTTTACAAATGGTATCCACAAAATCCCGAATATGGTCTCTTTTTCGAGTTTTCTTCTTTTGGTATCAGGCCATATTTCAAATAAAACGAGTTTTCATTTGGGATTTCATTGATTATCTCTTTCATTTGGTATCTAAAATAATTCATTGCCAAGGTCATAAGTATGCATTCTAGTTCTTATATATGACCTTCATTAGATTAGACCCCTAAAAGAAATTGATAAATGCCAAAAAGGGGAAGAATGTATTTCAAGTTAATCTTTTAGTTTTCCATTTTTGGTGCTTAATGCCAAAAGGGGGAGAATTAGGAAGCTTAATATGATTAAGGGGGAGAATTAATATGCATATGTGTTCAATTAAGCTTAATATGATTAAGGGGGAGAATTAATATGCATATGTGTTCAATTAGCTTAAATTCTCTCATTATGATAGTTTTAACCAAAATGTGCTCATTAAGCTTGAATTTGTCATTAATCACCAAAAAGGGGGAGATTGTAAGTTCAACCTTCATTAGTTATGGTTTTGGTGTTAATGACAAATCTAATCTTGTATTAATGACAAATCCAATGATTAAGTTTATCCCCTAATGCGATATTGTTATTAATGACTAATCTTATATCGAGACTAACATGTTTGTTTAGAATATCTTTTGATTAGTCTCATCGCATGGAAAAATGGAAAACCCAAGGTATGTTTGCATATTCATCCTAATATTAGTTGCATACTTTGGAGTCAAGTTAAAATATGAATGTCCCCGTTATATTAACCACAAAATGTGCATCATGTTTCCCAATCCATATATTACATGGATGCACACACTTAGGGGGAGTTCGTGATTTAACTTGATAGTTTCATTGTATTGATCTATTCTTTATTGACACATATAAGGATCAAGACAAAGAAACTAAATCCTTGAGTATATATTTGAATTGCCTAGTTATAAGTATACTCATGGTAATATAGGATATACTCCAATACGATCAGTTTGAATATGTGCATATTATCTCCAAGTAAATCATATTTATGCACATATACATGGGGGTGTATTCTATAGTTGATGATTTAGAGTAATGATCATTTCCATACAATTTACATATAATGGATCATTACTTTTCATCAACGTGAGTATATGAAAACTTGTGTAGTTGATATATACTCATATCAATTTAAATGATAATTTAAATTGAGTTCATTTGTCTCATTAATCATTAAAGAACACTTCATCATGTGTTGATGGTGTTTTGTGATTAATTAGGACAAATGAATAGTTCTTAAGTATAATAAAGCATGAGTTGCATTATTGTACTTAAGACACAATTAAATCATTTCAATTGATTTAGGTTGTGCTCAATTGATCTAAAGGCATCCATTATGTGTTAATGGAGTGCAAGAGATAATTGAGACAACCATGCATCTTGGACTAACTATTTTATGAGTTGTGATTGAGTTAGGTCCAAAGATGAATGAGTGGATCCCAAGTGGAGTCGAGTGGACATCCCGGGGAATATCAAGTGATGATCATAAAGACCCCAAAGGGATTGGTTGATTGTGTGGCGAAGGTATAACTAGATAGGCTAAGGACTTTGTAGCCTTTGAGTCTAAGGTTTTAATCGCCGTGCTATTAAAAGGGGTTGTCTCTTTTGCTTGAGCTTCATCATGTGTTGGTGATCTCAATCCGCGTTCACTCAAAGCTCAACCATTTGGATTTGGTTTTTGCATGAGGGTTAACCATTTGGCATGTGTTGCGAATGGGTTAAACTTATGCTTGGTTGCATTTGGTTTTCACATAATGCTTTGATTTGCATGTGTTGCAAGATGTGATAAGCTAGTGCGTTGGCTTTTGCGTGAAGTTCACTTTTGCATGTGCTGCATTAGTTGAAGCTTCACGCTTTGGTTTCGCAAAACAATCTTTCTAAAACTTGTGTGTTAGTATGGAGCTAGAGGCTTGCATGTGTTGCGAGTAAAGAGCTCATACGGTTGATTTGGTTTAGTTGAAGTTTGGTTTTGGTGTTGCATGGAACTAGAGAATTGCATGTGTTGCAATTAGAGAGTTCATGCACCTTGAGTTTGTTTTGCTTGGAGCTAGACTTTTGCATGTGTTGCAAAGAGTAGTGCTCAAGCATGATATTGGTTTACTGTGTTATTTGCAAGTTCGTTGTGTGAATAAACTGAGGTTTATGAGTCCGAAATCCCGAGAGCATGTGAGTGGGGCTTGCAACGGGTGTTGGCAAGTTGACCGGGTCTTGTGTTGACCTTCACATGGCTAGGGGGGTTAATCTCATAAACTCGAGTTTGATTCGCTTAATACGATTTGCGAATAGATCTTGAGTTGATTGCGAAATGTGTTTTTGCAATTTGGTTGAAATTCTTTGAGCATGAGCTATATTGGTGCAAATGTGTTTTGCACGTGTGTATGATCATGTGTTGATCATTTCTTGGCTCAAAGAATAGCATTTGGATCTTCGGAGAAAAGTTTGCGAAAAATCGGAGTCCGAAGTCGAGAGGGGCGTTGATAATGACCCCGTCTTGGCATACCTGCGCAGTGAAAATCTGGCCACGCGGTGTGTTTTTTCCAGAGAGTTTGTTTTTTGGCGCTGAGGGGGTGCGGTATGACCGGAGGTCGTGCGGTCATACCGGCCGTGTGCGGTCATACCGGACTGGGCGCGGTATTACCGGGTTTTGCGTGCAACGGCTAGTTTTCTAGCCGTTGGCTTGTGAGGAGCGGTCATACCGGCCTGGGTGCGGTATGACCGGCCTCTCTGCCCGAAAATCAGCTTTTTGCCTCCAACGGCTAGTTTTCTTGTGTGGGGTATAAATAGACCCCATGGGGGGCATTTGGCAGGTGTTGTTGCTGTGTTTGAGGTTGTGGGTGAGGTGTTGCATGTGTTGCACACTCACATTTGATTATTGAGCTAAAGAGTGAACTAATTGCATGTGTTGCAATTAGGAGTGGTTTGAGTGAGCTCTTGTGCATGTGTTGCACTTGAGTGAGGTCCTTGTGCATGTGTTGCACTTGGTGATCACCGGAGCACATTCGTTGTGCTCGGTGAAGTTCAAGCAAGGAGCGCTTGTTACTCTTGGAGGTTGCCGACTCCTAGGCAGCGTGGGCGTCGTCTTGGGTGCTCTCAAGGTGTGAAAGCCCGCAAGTTTGTGAAGGTTCGGGTTGAGCCTACGGCATAGCGTGAAAAACCACGACTAGTGGAAAGAGGCAGTGCTCGAGCGGAGCCGGTCCAAGTGTGGGCTTGCCTCAACGTGGACTAGGGAGACCGCAAGTCTCCGAACACCACGGAAAAATATCGGTTGTCCTTGTCTCTTTACATTCAAGTATTTATCTTTTGCATATTATTGATTACTTGAATTAGAATTGCTTAGTATTATTGATTTGATCAATTTAGCAATTCATACATAGAGACATAATTTAGTTAGTGCACTAGTGAGCCTGGTTGATTTAGGCTTTAATTGTCAAAACCTATTTATCGCTTCCGCATATTATAATTGTGTAGGTTTTGAATTAGGGGTGTATTAGAGCGATCGATTTTAGTGAGCGATTAATTTCGTAAAACGCCTATTCACCCCCCCTCTAGGCGCATCCTCGACCCTACAGTAAGTCGATCGAAATCAGGTCTCGAATATGCCTCAACGTAACAGGGGCAGTATGAAAGCTCAAAACTCTCTTTCTCGCAGATCAAACATCCTAAATCATTGCCATAACAAGATGAACTAAGGGGTACGAAAAATTGATAGTGAACAGATAGAACTGAAGAAAGCTAGGGTACACAAAGTATCTTTGCTTATTTCTTCTTCCCTGCAACATCTCCAACCTTTGCTTGCAAAAATTAATCCAACGATGCAATTTAGTTATATGAAGTTACAAACAAGAATGATCTTAGAACATGTCAGTGATTGTCACAAATTAAGGACTCTGTCATTTCTTGTACATACATAATTTCTATATATCTTTATTTACTTCATGGGTTGTAAGTACCGCATTAATCCTATAAATTTTAATAGACTACCGCTTTAACCCGTATAAACTTTCATGATATATACAAGCAAGTGTCATATTGCCTGCAATCGATCCCACCTTCATCAACCCACCCACCAAACCCTGCGGTGGTGAGCAAAAGCGGGGGGCGTGTTGCCATCACGCCAGGCTCGCGAGGGCCCCCCACACCATATGTGCGCGTCGCATCATGCATACAGTGTGTGCGTGTGAGCCTGCCTGTGCGATGAGGTGCGTGCAGCTGCAACGCGAAGGCCTAGCTCCCCACACACACACACAAGCCACGGCAGCACTGCACTGGCTACACTACTGCTCTATGCAGGCGTGTGGCCGTGCACTACTGTCTGCTGATACCGACTACTGCACTTCCACTGGTAGCTTTACTTGGTTCGGAGGCAAAGATGCACTGGTTGGTGCTAGCTTCTTGTAAGCAGCTGACATAACTACATATGTACGTGTAGGTCGGTGATGGCTGTGTTTGAACGGTTGTTTAGAACTGAAGGACGGTTGTATATATGCGTGGGAAAAATTGGAGGGTGGTATATCGTACTGGCCTTCTAGTCCCGGGAAGAGCCAAAAGACGGCACAAGTTTGCCGCCTACCAGAGGACACACATGAGATGGCAGCGTCACACAAGTGGTGTGGTAGAAGGCAACGCATGCAATGCTAGCATGATCATGATGCCATGGATTACTTACAAAAGGATTTGTAGGCGCTTTCATACGTGTGCAATATATATAACTACTTCTGTTTTGGGGAAAGTGTAAATCGCAGGATTGGAAAATTAGTGGCGCGACAAATTTTGCGTGATGGGAGGTTACGTTGACAGTATGTTAATTTGTCATCCTCTCGTATATGCCGCGAAGAAATGACAAGAATACCGACAGGCGTGGAATTACACGCGATGGGGACGTAATCACATCTTTGAATGAGTATATCCTTTGATAGGTTTTTTCGGCATATTCCTCCTTTGTGAACATTGTAGAATTAAAAAAATTGATTAGATATATATCTCAACACTTTCAGTGAAGCTGCCCTCTCCACACGATAACATCTACAGGATATGCGGTCCTGTCCTTGCTAGCTACCCATGCTTGCACTTGTTATCCGGCTTTTTTAAAAAAAATAAGAATTTTTTAAAAAATATATAGAAAAGATACGTCAAAAAAATAATTACATAAATATACGGTTGCCAATTCATGGCAACAGAAACCAACCGTCCAAATAAATCTATTGGCCAAATGAATTAACGACAAAACTGTTGTCGTCGAAATGAAATGGCAACGGGCTAATGGAAAGCTTATGTCATCAATTTATTTGACAATAAAAACTTTGTCACGAAATTAATTAGCGATAGAGAAATATTTTATGTAATTTTTTCTTCAACATATTTTTTAAAATTTTATTTTAAAAATATATTTTAAAAAAGAGCAGTGCTTCTATACTTTTCCTTCCAATACAAATTGCACAGATCTTAAAACAAATAAAAAGATAAATAATCCTAATCAACCATTCATTCTTATTTTAATATTTATACAACCATAAAAATAAAAAAAAAAAGCCCTAACCACCTCTCTTAAAAAAATCCTTGTTACCCCGTTGGCCCACAGATATACGTCTACTGACCGCTGCATGCTTGTGCCGATTTATGCCTTTTGAGGTGTTGCCTGCCGGCCCTGCCAATCCACGCTCCTTAAACTTGCAGGCTTGCCCCTTTTGTCCCCGCAAAAGGGTAAAGGATCTACTGTTCTAGAGTAGTGCCTTGCTTTGCCCTGTAGCTCTCGACAATCCATAAGGTTATTCCAATTCTCAAAAGAAAAGTAAAAGGGCAGTCGGACCACTTGTATTTTCAAAATAAAATAAGGCTCGCTAGTCTCATATGTACTAGGCAGATATGCACACAATGCTATTGTCGATCATGTAATACAACCCTCGAAAAAATAAAGTCAAGGACCCGACGCGAATATACTGAAACTATAGGTTTTTTTGTAAAATCACCGCCGAAGGGTCTCAATGTATTTTTTGTTTTATAAAACTACCTACCGGTAAAAAATAGTCTAGAGGAAAAAGGGGGGAAATTATTAGAGATGACAACCTTCTTATGTTGGGCCTAACGCTCTACGCGTCCACCGAGTAATAACACATGTTCGCAAAACCACTCACCGGTGAAAAATAGTCTAGAGAAAAAAGGACGGAAAATTATTAGAGATGGCAACATTCTTTTGTCGAGCCTAACATTGGGCGAAAAATTATTAGAGATGACAAATAGGTGTTTTTCTTGCGACGAAAACATTTTTTCCCATTTTTTTTGGTGGCGAAAACTTTTTTTCCGGGTTTTTTCGGCGACGAAAACATTTTTCCCGGGAAAAACGGAGAAAGGCGGACGTATCTTTTTTTCCGCAAAATCACCCACCGGTGAAAAATAGTCTAGAGGAAAAAGAGCGAAAAATTATCAGACATAACAAATCTGTGTTTTTTTTGCGACGAAAATATTTTTTCCGTTTTTTTGGGCAGCGAAAAATTTTTTTCCGGTTTTTTTCGGTGCCGAAAATATTTTTCCCGGGAAAAACGGAGCAAGGACCCGAACGTAAAAAGCAGGGACCTATTCGTTATTTTTTTGGACCTGTTCGCTATCCTGGAAAATAAGAAAAGGGCTTGTTCGCGATTTGGAACTAACGGGAGACTTTTCCGTAAAAATACCGCGCCAAGGACCTAAACGCGAAGCGGAAAAAAAAATTCGTCTCACAGAAAACTACACAGGGACCTATCCGTAATTTTGAAGAAACGGAGGGACTTTTTCGCAAAACGGCGAGGTGACACGTGACTGGGCTGAGGAGGCCGGGATTCTCTCGGCTTTAATAGGGTAGATATTAGTCTGGTTTGCAATTCCAATAGAATACAATAGGTTATTACGAATATAATTGTTGTGTGTTTGGCTAGTCTGTTCGTATTCTTAACCGTGGACCTCAAAGTGCACCGCGTATCAACTCGACCGTGACCATCAAATGAAATAATACTTCCTTCTCTTACGAATAGTTGTCGTTTTAGACATTGATGCGGTCTCTAAAATATAATTTTAACTACTAATTTATATTATAATATTTATAAAATATAATAAAATTATAATATTATGAAAGTAATGTTCGACACAAATCTACATATATAATTTTCATATATCCAATTTAAATATGTAAAATATATTGATAGTCAAAATTTTAAAATATATTATGAATGTAACGATGCGAATGTATACTCTATTTGTTCCTGAATATATGCTATTCTAGCTTTTTTTTCAAATTTATTTTCCAATTTTGATGTAGCTTTTTTACCATTTTATCCTTCTATACTCTTCTCTTTAGCTATTTTCAATGTCATTTGTTACCGTAGACTAGAGTAAGATACACTATCTAAAGATATATTAAAGAAATGCAATGCCCTCTTTTATAGACATGCCTCGCAGAATTGCAAGAAACTTAAATAACACCTGTTCAAAAAGAGAAGAAGTTCTCATATTCATGGCAACACCTCACCCCAAAAGAGGGAACCAGGGAGGCTGCCTTGTAGGCTGGAACCAAAAACAAGCTCGGACGGATCGACATGATGGCCTGCATCATGGCAAGCCGTCGGAGGTCAAACAGATGAATCCAGAGAAAGCGCGATGCCATCGCCACCCTCTCATGCCTAGAGGTGCACAAGTCAACGGCATCCTTTCTTTTTGGCTCCGGAAAAAGGGTCTCTTGGGGGCACCACGAAATGATGAGAGTTTCTTAAGGATCCCCGGAAGGGCGCTGCCTTTTTTTTTTTTTTTTAATGGTGGTCTCTGAAGTCTGATATATGATCCTTCGGTAGATAAGAATATTATTAAGAATGGAGATTTGGTCGAGTAAGTTGGCAACTGAGGGGTTATAATATCTTTATTATATAGATCTACTTTAATGCTGAGAAATGGATGAGTGGTTGTAGTATAACATTTTATAAAGATATGTATGGTCTAATAATATTACCTTTTTAAAAAAATTTAATACTAAATTTGGACTTATATTGCATAACAGAGTGAACATTATATCCTTAAAACTTTGTCTATATTGCGTTCGAACATTGTTGGTATCATAATCACAATCTCGTTGTATGTCACTAAGGGGGTGTTTGGGACAGCTCCAACTCCGGGTATTTCTAGCTCCAGAAATTTGTGGAGCTGGAGCTGTGGGTACATTAAAAGTGTTTAGGTAGATAATCTTGTTTACATTTTAGATTAAAAATATAAACTTAATTCACTTTATTTTAGCCTATAAGTTTCAGCTCTAAACTAGAGCTGGGATCTGGAGCTCTCCTAAACAGAACCTAAATCTCGCTGTATGTCACTAGAAAGAGACATCTGCAGAAGCCAGAAGCCAAATCGTATATACTTGGGGTTGGGGAAAGACGCTACGTGTACGAATAAAGCTTCTACGACCTATCGACCAACTCGTTATTTACGCAACTTGCAGGTGGACCCTATCAACAAACGTAATTCTACTTGGGTATCCGTATGACGGTTCAAGGGTCCACCCAAAAATTTGCACTCCACTGTATAACTATATATACAGTAGAGAGAATTGCCGGCCATTGAGGGCAGCCACGTCACCCCCTCTCGCGAATAGACTCTCTGGAAAATTAGAAATTACGTTTAGGTTCTTTCGACGATTTTTTAATAAAATAGATCCAAAAATATCAAAATTATGTTTAGATCCCTCTGCGGTTTACATTTAGGTCCTCCTGATGGTTTTTAGCGTAGCAGATCCCCAAAAAAATAGATTACTTAAGCTCCCTCTACAATTTACGTTTGCCTCCTGTCAACGGTTTTTAGAGAAACGGACTCAAAAAAAATACATCTCGACAAAAAAAAATACAGATTTGTCAAAAGTTTATAGCGACCTACGGATTCGCCGACGGAGTCTAGCGGCCTTTTTTTAAAAAAACGCAAAAACCAAAAATACATAAAAGACAGGCGGCCGCGGTTTCCTGGAAAAACACAGATTCGTCGAAAGTTTATAGCAACCTGTAGATTCGCCGACGGGTCCTAACGACCCATTTTTTAAAAAAAAAATACGAAAACAAAAAATACAACCAAATTTTACACGTTGCATCGTTGTACGCGATGCAACGTAGTTCTGAAAAAAAACACAGATTCGTCAAAAGTTTATAACAGCTCATAGATTCACTGATGGGTCCTAACCGCGGTTTTCTCCAAAAAAAACATAGATTCGTCGAAGATCCCCTAGATTCGCCGATGGGTCCTAACGACCCATTTTTTAAAAAATCCGAAAACTAAAAATACGACCAAATTTTTCAAATTTTACACGTTGCATCATCGTGCACGACGCAGCGTAGCGCGTTATTCTGACTAGTTTTCCTTTACACCCAAAGGCAATTTTCCTTAATCGTACTCTCTCCGGTCTAATTTAAAACCAATCTAAAAACCAGCCACTTATTTTAGCTAAACCTTTTGGTTAAACCACACCCCACATTTGTTAGCTAAACCCTTGAGTTAAGCCTCTCTTCAAGTTTTTCCTTTGGTTGATGAACCATTGTGGTTCTTTCCTGTGTGTGTCATACTCCTTCCGGTTCAAAAAAACCTTATCTGTATGGGATACGTGCAGTCAAAAATTTAAAACTTTAGTTATTAATATCTTTTTAAATATTTATATTGGATGCATAAAAATCACACGTGTAGATTTGTCTCGAAATGTACTTTCACAATATTATAATTTTATTGGATTTTTAAATATATCACAATAGAAATTAGTGGTCAAAGTTGAGTTTTGTGGGCCGTATCGATGCCCAAAACGAGTTCATACAAACTTGTTTGTTTAGGATAAGTGTAGTCAAAATTTTGAAATTTTAGCTATTGATATTGTCGGCGTGTTTGTGCTAGACAGTATTGGTTCGAGTGTATAACTGAGTTTCGGTAGGGGGTCTTCGCAGCTGCGTCACTTTCAGCTCTCTTCTCTACTCTCTTCGCGTAATGAGCAGGACAGGAAACTCAAGAACACACAGGGAGCACACAAGGAATACATAGGATTTACCCAAGGTTCGGACCCCTAATGTGGGTACCAGACCTACGTCCTACTCAAGCCCGTGTTGCTCTAGTATTCTGCTTGCTCTTCGCTATGAACTGATCGATCTCCGTGATCTGAGTTTCCGACCGACCTCCCCCGCCTCATGCACACTAGCGCTCTTATATACTCTCGGGACTAGTTAGGGCAGGCAGAGGGGGTAGTTTTACATTAATTACATTGACTGTGTCTAGTTCTGTCGCTACTGTCCCTCAGATCCTCTTTGTCTACGTTGTATCTTGACGCCGCCTGTCTTCAAACCGCCCGAGAGGAGGGGTTCAGACGCTGTGTGACGAACGCCTGGTACACGCGTCACCCCGTCTTGCCTGGGGCGGTGTAGATGGAACAGGAGTTGGTGAAGCTGGCTCAGTCGGAGGAACAGTCATCATGGCGTTAGGAAGCCACGCCTATTTAATGGCCTTCAAGCGCACTGCAACGACTCCTCGCGTATTGAATGGCTCCCATGCACATTTATGGCTACGATACGTTGTGATCCTGGCGATTGCTTCGGGCGGAAGCCTCCCAGCTCTGTCTGCGTGGTCGGCTGGTAATGGGCTGGCTGTGCTCGTCGGGCAGCCACGTGTCCTGGTCTTCAGCGGTCGTGGTCTAGTCGCCCGGGCCTGGGACCTAGTCGGCCAGCAGCCCGCCGAGCGGCCACGTGTCCTGGTCGTCCGGGGTTAGGACCTGGTTGGCCACCAAGTCTTTCTTCAGTATGTTGAGTCCTTTGCACAGGACCTTCTTCTTTTTGTATCTTGCGTGTGCGGTCCCACCTGGCAGAGGTGGCGAGAGTACTCCGGTGTAGAATACACCGACAGATATATTTTTAAATATTTAGATTAAATGCATGAAAATCATATGTGTAGTCGTCTCGAAATATACTTTCATAATATTATAATTTTATTACATTTTTTAAATATATTATAATAGAAATTAGTGGTTAAAGTTGAGTTTTAGGTTATTCCCAGTGCATAGTTTCATTTCTCAGTTTCCAAGAGTGTCAAATCAGTTTTTGTCTAGGTAACCGTATATCTCAGGTTTTATCTAGATGAAACTCTCTCACCTCCCATGAAATTCTCTCTATCTCTCTCTTCATAATTATCTTGCTATGTCACCAAATATAATGATGTGTTATGTTATTTAATGAGAATAAAACTCAGTTGAAACTTTCACTGAGAATGGCCTTAGAGACCATATCGTGTCCAAAACGGTAATTATTTATGACTAGATAGAGTAATGAATTAAAAGTCCATTGAGGTAGTTTAGGCTTTAGAACACTTAAATGCGGCCGAGCTGTCTCCTCCTTCCGGTTTGGTTCGGCTCTTTTCCTGCAAAATCAATGCCTTCTTTTGTTTGATCTCTTCGGTCTTAGGCATTTCCCATGCACGCCTCGACCTTAGGCTATTCATAGTGCATTGTATCTTGTCATAATATTCAAAGCTGTCATGTCATATGATATTATAGAACATACAACTATCTCAATGCATGGTATCATGGATTGTTTCTTAACCCTCACAAGATAATTAAATGGTAGATGTGTATGAGAGTATGAATTATGGGTCACTTAGATGATTCAAGCTTCAATATTTATGATTTCGTGCCCAAGTGGTATCTTCCTCAAGATACAGCTTTCTTCTCTCCCCTCTTAATTCTCTTGCCACATCATCAAAAATACTTATGCAGCATGCATTAAATGGATATGTTACCATACATTGGGAATAGCCTTATCTGTAATTAACTAGCACTTCCTTGTTTTCCCCTGCAATTACTCGTGGCTCTGAAGCGTATCATCTGAAAGATTTCTGCCCGGTACATCAGTACAAAGATACTGCACTGAATCAAAGATTTCCATGTCATTAAGTATGATGCAATCTCGTACTACAAGTAATGTTCAGTGAAGTAGTACTTGCTACTCTACGATGCAATCGGTCTCTTACCACACTGATATTCCACGGTTATTTTAGATAGATATAGAAGTGCTATATTTTGTCTTTCCAACGATCAAAGATCAACTTGGTCTTTTGAACAATATTCTTGTGAAAAGGAATGATCTACTATCCCATTCTTGCATTCCTTTTGGTGTAATACTCCCTCTGTTCAAGGATGTACGATGTTTTAGATATTGACATGATCTCTAATATGCAATTTGACCATTATATTTTTTATGAATATGGTCATAAAAAATATTAAATAATTATATTATGAAAAATTATTTTCATCGCTAATTTAATGATACCATTTTCACATGAACATTCTAAATATTATATATATGGGGCAAAATAGGGCACAATAATTTTAAATGCGTGAATTGAAGCCAAATTCGGGTATATTTTTCAAAACTTTCAGTTTTGGGGTATATACCCATCTATAACAATTCAAATGAAACGCATTCCTTTGAAAAAATATACTCGAATTCAAAGATTTAAACAAATTTAGATCACATGCTTTCTTAATTTATATATAAAATAAGCACAAACCTACAATCAAACTATCATCAAAAAAGGAAACACTAGTTTGAATTTCAATTCGCACTTGTTTAACTAGTTAGCAAACTGGTTAAACTCAACATCATAATTTTTTAAAAAAATTTCGCTTGCAAATACATAGAAAAAATACTTATTTTGGATCATAGAGCCCGAGATAATTGTAACACACACACACACACACACACATATATATATACACACATATGAAGTCGAAATGGGGCACCATGGCGCCTAGGCACCATGATGATTTCAAATGTGTGATTTCAAGTCATATTTGAGGATATTTTTCAAACATTTTAGTTTTAGGGTATATACCCAGCTATAACAATTCAAATGAAACACATACTTTTGAAAAAATATACTCGAATTCAAATATTTTGAACAAGTTTGGATCACATGCTTTGTTGATTTATATATAAAATCAGCACATACCTACAAGCAAACTATCATAAAAAAGGGAAACTCTAGTTTGAATTTTAGTTCAAACTTGTTTGAACTAGTTAGCAAATTGGTTAAACTCAGCATCCTAAAAATTTCAAAAAATTTCGCATGAAAATACATAGAGAAAAATATCCTTTTAGATCATGGTGCCCAGGCACCATGGTATATATATATATATATATATATTAGTCAATGTTAAAGAAGTTTGACTGCACGCTTTCTAAAACGTCATACATTCTGAATGAAGAGAGTATTTGATTGAGATTGTGCCTCTGACTTTGCATATATGAGAAAGGACAAATATCATTTATAAACAAAAACTTTACTATACTATCTTCGAAAAATACAAGGAAATATTATCTTTATATATTATTTCCTTCCCAATAAATGGTATATGGAGTATACGAAATGTCTATTACCATTTGTTCTATACTTGATATTCCCTTAGTCGCAAATACACGCCATTTTGGGATACATGTAGTCAAAATTTTGAAACTTAATTTGGCTATCAATATCTTTTTAAATATCTATATTTGATACATGAAACTTATATGTATATATTTTGCCTTGAAAAGTATTTTCGTAATATTCTAATTTTATTGGGTTTTATAAATTTATTACAATAAAAATTATTGGTCAAAGTGATGTTTTGGGAACCATATTGATGTTTAAAACGACATGTGACGAGAACTATTGATCAAGTCAAGTGTCTTATTGTCAAAGTCTTTCTAAAAGGTAGGTCCAACTTTAGGGGCCCACTTATCATAATGGTTGTGTCTAAAATCATTCGAGGGAGGCCTTATCCCTTTAAGTAGCGAACTAGTTAAGAGCTAAAAATGACTAGTTTAAACCAAGGGATGACCAGTCATACGGTCTTATGAGTCCCTGACCAGACAAACTGATCGCAGTTAAAGGCAATTTCCACATGACTAATATTAGCATAACTGACAACTTACGATGATTAGCCAAGAACACGGTTATTGGCCATAAAAGTGAGATGGTTCAAGACTCAAAGAAGGCTAGTACACGAAGACAAAAGACGTTTGTAATAGAATTAACGGCTCCCATTTACATGGCTATAAATTAGGTATGTGTGCCTCAAAAGCACATATCATCATTTTACGACCCTCGCCTTTGTAAGTTCAAACTTCATTAGTTTTGATGATTAGTTTAATATTAATATTTAATTATTATTTAATGACAAATCTAATTATTATGAGACTAACATATTTAATTGAGCTACATTCTTATTAGTCTCAAATTTGGATGGAAAAGGGAAAACCCAAGGTATGCACTTGTATTCATCTATTGTCTTAATGCATAATTAGGATTCAAGTTAGAGGATGAACTCTTTCATTACTTAAATCTAAATAGGTGCATTATGTTTCTAAATCCATATATACATAAATGCACACATCTAGGGGAGTTCATAATTTAACTTAATATTTTAATTGTATTGATCCATGTCCTCTTGCCAAATAATATATAGGATCAAGACTTTGAAACAATCTTTTAAATATATATAACTTGTGTAGTTGTATTATACTCATGTTAATATGGGATAAACTCAAATGCTTTATAACATTGATTATGTGCATATTGATTCCAAGTTCAATTATTTATATGCACATATTTAAATAGAGTTTATTCTATAGTTTATGGTTTAAAATGTATTAATCCCTTTCCATTACTCAAATATATTGGATCATTACTTACCATCCTATATGTAGTTATATATACTCATGTCAATTTAAATTCAGTTTAAATTAAGTTCAGTTGTCTTTCAATCAATTAAATAACATTTCATCATGTGTTGATGGTGTCTTTTTGTTGATTAAGGACAAGCGAAAAGTTCTTGAGTATAATGGAGCATTAGTTACATCAAAGTATTCAAGACTCATTTAATCATTCAAATTGATCTGGGTTGTGCTCAATCGATCTTAGAGGCATCCATTATGTGTTAATGGAGTGTAAGTGATGATTGAGGCAACCGTGTTTATTAGACTAACGATCTTCAATGAGTTGTTGAAATAGGTTGAGTCCAAGAAGATGAAAAATCAGAAACGAGAAGTCATCATGTGTTGATGAGATTCAAGAGGAGATCCCGAAATAAAGAGAAGGGTTAGAGAAGGTTCATCATGTGATGATGAACAACAAAAAGAAGAAGATTCAATCCCAAAGAGAAGATAGTTGAAAATCATAAAAGCTCCAAGTGGATCGCTAGAGACAAAGGTATAACTAGCTAGGACTAAGGATGTATTCCTATTCTTTTACCGGTCTCGGCATTTGGATGGAAGACCAGATTGTTAGTTAGGTGCCGTATTATTAGAAGGATTGAGTCTTTTAGTTTGAGCTTCATCATATGTTGATGAACTCAATCCGGTTCACTTTAGCTCACTCTCTTATTTGGATTTTGCGTGAGTTAAGTATTTGCATGTATTGTAGATAAGGGAGCTCATGCTTGCTTCTTATTTGAATCTTAATCGATTTGGTTTTACATGGAGTTATGGATTTGCATGTATTGCAACAAGAAGATAGCTCATGTAATTTGGTTTATGTGGTCTTTGTATCAAGCTAAGTTTTGCATGTGTTGCAAAAGTTAGAGCTCATGCATTGGTATTTTAGATTGTGATTAGATTATATGTTGATCATTACAAGGCTAAGTTTGGTTTGTGTTTTGAGTTTGTAAAATGTGTTTTTGCAAAATATTGATGTTTATGCTTCTTATCTTGGAGCATGAGATAAGCATTTGCAAATATGTTTTGCAATATGTTGGGATCATGTGTTGATCATCTCATGGCTAAAGATTTGTTTTTAAGTGATTGGAGTTGTTATTTGCAAATGTGTTTTGTGAATAAACTAGAAGTTATGGGTTTCTATTCTAGAGCATGTGTTGGTATTTGCAAATGTGTTTTGCAAAGTGTTGGGATCATGTGTTGATTCTTACAATGCTAAAGGATTGATTTCATAGGTTCGTAGTTTATTTGCGAATGTGTTTTACAAATAAGTTAGGGTTTAACGCGATTCTTTGAAGCATGTGAATTGGGTTTGCAAATGTGTTTTGCAAATTGCTTGATCATGTATTGATCATCACATGGCTCAAAGAATCAATCCTTATTGATGATTGATTTGAAAAGAAAAGATTTCCATGTGAAATATGATTTTATCTGAAAATCCGGCAGTACCATAGGTGTAAAGCCGGTACTACCGCAGGGCCGGTAATACCGCTGTTGGGAGCTGGTACTACTAGAGGTCAGTAGTACTGTGCATGAAATCGGTAGTTATTTTCTAAACGAGCTCGTTTTCTCGGTTTTTTTAAGGCCGGAGCTACTGTGGCCAATGGGCGGTACTACCGGAGGTGCGGTAGTACCGGGCCCAAGCCACCAGTTGTTATTTTCCAGAGAGGTTGCTCTGGAGATGACTTGAGGTTGGCAGTACCGCATGTGGAGGCCGATACTACCGCTTAAGCAATATTACCGGGTTTTTGCCTGCGGTAGTACTGAGTTTCCTGTGCAACGGCTAGATTTTGAGTCGTTTCCCTAGAAGCCGGAACTACTGGCCCTAGAAGGGCGATAGTACCGGGAAATACTATTTTTGCCTATCTTGCCTCCCAACGGCTAGATTTCATGTGGGGGCTATAAAAGGATGTCAAGGGTTGACATTTGGGCTTACTGACTTTAGGGAGAGTTTGTAGGAGTTTGTTGTATGTGTTGCACTCTTCTAATTGGTTTTTGAGCTAAGAGTGAGCCCTAATTGCATATATTACAATTAGAAAGTGGATTGAGAGCCTCTTATGCATGTGTTGCACTTAAGGAGGATCCTAGTGCATGTGTTGCACTTAAGAGGTCACCGGAGTGCTTGTGTAGTACTAAGTGAAGTTCAAGCGAAAAGGTTTGGTTTGTTACTCTTGGTGTTTGCCAACATCTAAACGACATAGTGGCGCGATGCATGGTGACCTTCTCAAGAAGATTGTGAGAATGTCCGGCAAGTTGTGAAGATCGGTGCTCACCTACCCAGAGGGGAAAAGAGCAACTACTAGTGGATTCAAGGTGGGTGCTTAATTCGTGGAGCTGGTCCAATTTGTTTGGGCTAACCTCAACGTTGATTAGGGAAAATCAGCAAGCCTCCGAACACCACGGTAAAAAGTATTGTGTCTCTTGTGCTTACATTGTATTCGTTATTTATATTCATATAATTAAATTGATTGATTTCTTGTCCTTAGGATTGCAATATTTGTCAGAGACATAATTAGTTAGTGCACATAATGAGTATAGTTGATTTAAGCTTTAATTAATTGTCAAAACCTTAATTTATCAGTTCTACGTTGATAATTGTTAAAGTTTTATAGAGATTCGTACAAGTAATTTTTAAAAGCCGCCTATTCACTCTTTTAGTCGGCATTCTTAATCTTACAGCATTTTTTTTGTAATCTTCTTCCCATGGTATTAAAATGCCAACTTGAGCGTAGTCTTATATTATTCCTGTAAATTCGACAAATGGTTCTAGAGATCATCAACAATATGTATTTTTGACTGGAGGGAGTATATTAGCAGCTATACACAAAATCTTGCATTCTAGAAACAGCACCTTCGAGTGTAGGTAACTATGTAAATTTACAAAATAAACCCCAAACCCAAAAATGAATGTCACCGTGAGGGCCAATGTTACAAACAATGGCACCAGACTCCCAAAGTACAAAAATCACAGGGCTAAATCACAAAACAACACCTACACATCATCACCAGTTCACCACACCAAAATAACTAGATAATATAACGCGTTACGTCGCGTCGTACAAATCTCATTCCGGAGTTTTTTTGTTGCAAAAATGGTAGAAGAATTTAAATGTAATTTTAAATATTTTATCACGTGATTTTTTTTCGTAAAATAACCACACCTAAACGTAATTCTAAATCTTTTGAGTTTAAAGAATCGGTTCTCGAGTTGAATTTACAGAATAACAGGGTATTTTTTGTAAAATAACTATGAAAAGACCTATTTATAATTTTAAATTTCTAGAGGTTTTTTTGAAAAAATATACCTTGCGACCTTACTGCTCTCAAATCCATAAGATATATACTATTAAACTCCTTAAAAAAAATTCCCTGCTGCTTCTTCTTGAAGCGATCCAAGGCATCGTTTCCTGCACCTCGAGGGGCCTGTGTGTAAATAAACGACACGACCTATTCCATTCCGAAAAAGATACCACAGCACATCGAATTTATTGCACTGCTCTGCCCTCTCAAGTTGTATATTTAAGTCTCCACCCTCCGCTGCGGGAAGTTTTTATATACATATATTTCGGAATTTTTTTGGTTCTCGGGCTCGCCGCGATCCCATTCTCGCCGGCTCCCATTGTTCCCGGCGATTCCCCCAGATTTTCTTTTGGTCGAGGCAGGGAAAAGAATTGCGCCGGTGTTACCGTATATAGAGAGAGAGGTCAGTTCTTGATCCTTCTTCGCTACATCTTTCCCCACCTCGCGTGCTTGGTCTTCCCATGCTGTTTTCTTTCGTCAATGGCTTGTTCTGCATGTGGGTGAGTCGTGGAAGAGACTATCTTGGTCTTGGTCATCTTTCTTCTCCTGTTTCTCTTGTGCCCATATTTTGTTGATTTTCTTAAGAAATTTTGATCCGAATTGGTACCCAGGATACCATCCTGGGTAGGATAGAATTAATTGGTTTGATTGATGACTGTCCTCTGAAACAGGATTTAATTTACAATCTTTTAGCCGCAAAAAAGAAAAAGAAAAAAAATCCTTCTCCAAGCCCTCTCCTCTTGTTTGCTACTCCTGGGTGTGTGGTTCTTGCCTGCATGTAGCTACTGCAGTGGGTGCACGGTCCTATGTATTTACTACTCCCCTTCGCGGCACCGTCTGATCCGCGCAGTTAAAGCCCCTTATCAGAGTTGAACCCCTTTGATTTGATGCCAGTTTCTTGAACCCCTTTGATGCTGGGATCAGTGCATGGCCGCTGATATTGCTCTTACCTCTGCCGTGATCTGTGCTGTTCATCCTCCTCGCTTCATTTCGTGAGAGGAAAGGAAAGACTGCGTTTTGACCCAAGTTTTGGCCTTCTCTTTGCTTTCTCTGGTGATGGTACTTTGTTCCTTTCTCTGTCTGTTTCTGCTGCGCCTTGTAAAGAAACTTGCAGCTTCAATCTGTAGTGGTTTGTTTGGTGCTGTGTTGTGTAGCCATATCACATATGTGAGGATGTGACGTGTGTGAGCGAATTGCGACCGACTTTCTTCTCGGAAATGCCCACTGTTTGGTGAGGTAAGTGCGAAGCAGTAGTTAGGCGTACTGGTCGTTACATTTCGTTTTGCTCTTGAGAGCTTTTTTTAGCATTATGTTTTGGGGTGTTTTGTGAGATGTTTCTTCTTTGGAGTCAATGTTTTTTTTCCCCTTCTTCTCTTCTCTTTTGGCTGTACTAGCTTGTGACTGTAAAGGGTGTAAAGTGCCTGGACTACATTGCGACACTTTTCTCGAGGGAATCTAGTTTACGCAAAGTCCGGCATTTGTTTGTCGATAGATGGGCATCGGCATTAGCATCGGTGGTGCTTTAGATCTTTATGTTCTGCAATATGCTGAACTCAAAGCATAAGATCTTTCTGGATGGAGCATTGACTTTCGAATCTTTTTCTTGGCAGGAGATAAGCAGCTCTGTTCTCAAAGGCATCTACTGAGGCATGTCTAGGCTTTAAGCATACCGCGTAGATCATGAAGATAGGTAAGTGAGTATTTCACCTATCATCTGCTACCTTAAATTTTGTGTTCACGAAATCATTCGCTTAGCTGCAAGGAATTAAGCGCGGGCGTTGCATTCTGAGGTCCGTAATGGTAGCCTGGTTGTATGCGGTGGCAAAGGTTGGTATGCTTTGAAGTATGAAACGGTAATTGGTAGATAGACTGCAACCTTATATATTCAGATATTCTCGTTAAATACTAGATATTTATCAACATATTTGCGTTGGGTCTTACACACCTAATTTGTGGGGCTTTGAAGAACTGACCTTATTTGGTTTTGCGCTATAGATTGATAGCCTAATGTGTTCCATCGTTCTGCCAATTGAATTATGGATTGTATGTGTCTGTGTGCACACTGATAGGCCATGCAATGCAAGTACTAGAAATGTGCCTCGTCATACTTTTTTTTTGATCTTACACTAAATGGCATGAGATATGCTCTGAGGTGAATTGTGGACTTCTTGTGATGAACACCCTCTGAATTATTCATCGACCCAATGGTCAGCATGCTCTTTTAGAATTAGATGGTTCATTACCTTAGATCTTACTGTGATAACTTGTATAATGCGCCAGATATACATCCATGACCTGAGTAAATGAAACATCTAGTCACGTAGTGACTTACTATGTCAGAATATCAGATATCTTTTCTGATTTGCTATACCTTAATCCTCAGGGATGGTTTCATTATGTATCCATTTCAATCGGTCTTTATTTAAACCCATTCATTGAATTGACTTGATTGTGACCCAAAAACAATGATCTATCTGTCTTGGATCCTGTCTTTTTGGTAGGAAGACTGTTGATTCTCACGCCAAAATCAATATTTTGGGTTGGGATTTGTTTGCTTTGTTCTTTCAAGACTACCAGCAACCCCTTAACTAAATAAAGCAGCTTTGTCTCTATCACAGATAAATTGTGCATTCAAGGTGTAACAGGATGGTAGAGTTGTGAGTCTCAGCTGGAAGATTTAATGTTTGCAAGTGATTAATGTGACAGTGCAACTAATGAAAGAGAAACAACAGCAAAACTTATCATAGGTTTTCTTTTGTTCATTCCATCGTAATTAGATTTTGTCATGTATTTCTTGCCGGTTGGTCATCAATTATAATATGTCATCGTTTGACTGTTCAAATAAGTAACCATCAATGTTGAATATGGTAGAACTTGTTGCCTTGTGAAATTGTGTTCTTTTTAGTTCACACTTCACACTTTTAATGGTTGATGATTTTGATGTCCACATCCAGATGATGAAAGACCTTACCATAGTAATGTTTTTCATGAACTTAAATCCAATGTTGGCCTTAAAGTAGATGGTGAACCTGAAAGGGAAACTAAGCACAATCTTTTGGCAGATAAAATGGTAGAACAAACCAATCCATCAGAACGTAGTTTTATGAAGGCTGGGCATCAGAATGGAGGTAAAACTGGAGAGATACGGATTGAGGATGCTTCTTATGATAAGGATGTTGTTGAGATCAAACTGCCAGATACAGTAGTTTCTTCTGATTATTGTGGCCATTTTGTCAAGGATGTCTGCATGGATGAGGGAATGCTTGCTGATCAGAAGGCATCTGCAGAAAAAATAGCAGGTGAGACGGTGTCCCCAAACTTTGATTCTTCAATGGGAGATACAAATGGTGATCTGATGGAAGAAATAAGAGCTGATTCCGTGAAATCTGCGCATGAATTAAAATCACAAATAGTTATGCTACCTGTCACTTGTGCTGCTGATGGTAATACAGTGGAACAGTATTCTTCTCTTAAAGTGCATGACCTTGCAGGAAACAATACTACAGCTGACTTTAATAACCTAAATGATGAGAAATTAATCCCCAAACAGTTACTAAGTCATGAAGGTGCAAAAGGTTGCCAGCAGGTTTACACAGTCATTTCTGGGACCTGTGAAAATCATGAGCAATTTCTCGATGGAGAAGCAATTGATCAGGTACCCTGCTACTTACAATATTACCAATATTTTTAGAAAAATAATCTGTATGATTGCAATGTTGGTCCTTGAAGTTCATTCTTGCTAATTTTTTTGGTGACTCTGCATTACTGGCAAATTTTAGTTGGTATGCTTTATTATTATTTTCATTTTGGTTCTATAAAGTATACTAAGAAACGGCCTTGGTATTGCATTTTGTGTTTATTTGGTTCAATAAATGATAGATTGCACATTGAATTACAACTTGTCTCTTTGCAGTTATATCATTTTTCTGCACTATTGGACCACTCAGTATGATTACTGTTGTTACAGGTTTCATCAAATGGTTGTCATGAAATTGGAGCTAGTGTTGCATCTGAGACCAGTAAACTCAATGGTTTACCAGTTGAGTCAACTGCTGATGGATTATCAGGGGTGATGCCTGAAGATGTTGCCGATACAGCATTAGATAAGAGAAGATCGAACCAAGTTAATCATTATAACCCTTTTATTGCCTATGTTTCTTTAGAGGATACATGGGAATCCAAATGTTCTCTGCCTACAAGTGTCGATGCTGCTTCTCTACTACCCATATGTCCTGTTGAAAAGACAGATAGTTTTAGTGATCTCATCAACGGTACTCTGCGAGGATTTGATTATGTTGAATCAGCTGAATCCAGCATTGAAGACATTAGGTTAGATTCTGTTGAAGCGTGTTCAAATAGGCTAGATCCCCATGCATCTGAAGAGCGTAATGATCAGAGAGGAAGTCCTGTTGAAAAGACAGGTCGTTTTAGTGATCTCATCAACAGTGCACTGGGAGGATCTGATTCTATTGAAACAGATGGAACCAGAATTGAAGACAGTAGATTAGATTTTATTGAAGCAAGTTCAAGTAGGTTGGATGTCCAAGTATATGAAGAGAGTAATGATCTCAGAGAAAATCTCGTTAATGAGATGAGAACTGATACAGCACATGGAGCATCTCTATCAACTAGCTGTGCAGTGCCTAGTGTTGTCAAGAGTGAGAACCAACCAAAATGTGAGATTGACAGTGTCCAAGATGTACATGATTTCAACCCAAGAGATGTGGAGGACGGCACAAAAAGAAGCGAGGACAACACAGATAGCAAGAGTTCCTCGCTTGTGCAAACGGATTCTGTGGTTCAACAAAATGGACCTGACAGTGAAAAACTGATGGCTCGAACCAGTATTCGCAACCCCTTTGAATCAAGCTTCTCTGGACCTAGCATTACATCAGGTCCACTGACGCCCTCTGGTCACATTGCTTGTTCTGGCAACATTTCTCTTCGTTCAGACAGTAGCACGACAAGTACTCGGTCCTTTGCATTTCCAGTGTAAGTGAAATAATCTCCAGTTACATTTTTCCAGAGTAGAATTAATTTCTTGCCCTGCACTATTATTGCTTAATTCTCTGAAGTAAACATCCAAATGGGACATCGCTACATTTTCTTTTTAATATGGTAAACAGTCGACGTAAAATTCCTCGAGCTAAAGAAATCAGCCAGACATCATTAATGATATTATCTCTACTATATAAAACAAGAGTTTTTTTCCGCGTCACTTTATCAAAATTACCCACCTATGCCACTGCTCTTTAATTACCCACCTTTGCCACTGCTCTTTAATTACCCACCTTTGCTACTGTTAGTGCTCTTTGCAAATAAACTTTTTATCGCAATTTGAATTTCAACCATTGTACATTCAGATTGAACAGTATTATTCAAATAAGGTTAATGCTTTTTGAAATAATTTTTTGTCACAAATTGAGTTTTCATTGCAACGTACGAGCACATGACTAGTTTAACTAGTGCTACTGTATAAGCTCATATGCGGCACCGTATTATTTCCTTTTCAATGCACAGACTACAAACGGAGTGGAACAGCAGTCCCGTGAAGATGGCGAAAGCGGACCGCAGGCGTTTGAGGCAAGATCGAGGCTGGGGTTACAGAATCCTCTGCTGTAAATTCTGAATGTGCCTGCTGCTGCAGTTTTTCCTCTCAAGTTCAGCTCTTCGCGTTGCGCCTGAGCTCGTGGTAGCCATGTTAAATTCATTCAAACGTTCATCATTTATCTCTCCCCCCCTCCCCCACATGCCCTGCTTTTTTTTATTTATCTTTAGCAGGTTAATGGCTTGTCGGATTCGGTAGTGGTTTGTAATTTGCATTGTGAGTGAGAAATGAAGGTATAGGTTTAATGTAGCATTTGTGATTACTTGTTGAAGTACTGTAGTAGATGAACATATGTGGGGAGCAAGGATTCAAATTTTGTTTGGGAAAAATACCGGGTATGGCTGAAATCTGAAATTTTGGCGAAATTTCGATATTTCATGTAAATTTTGGTCGAAATCCAAAAACCAAAAATCAAATCCGATCTGTTTGCCACCAAAAAAATCCAAAATTCGGTGAAATTTATCGAAATTTCGTTCGTTTTGCACTGGCTGAAAAAGTTGGTCAAACAATGACGAAAAATTTTGAATTTTTTTCTAGAGAGTTCTCACACATTGATGATATTATTGTCAGAATTTCAGATAATTATCAAATCTGAGAAATGTTTAAAAATTCAAATATTGCTACTGTCCAGATAAAACGCTGATCGATAAGTTTAAACCGAATGAAAATTAGAACAAACAAGGTTAAAAAATTTTGAATTTTTTTGTGGATGGTCCTGACGTATCCATAATATTCTCATAAAATTTTCAGATGATGGTCAAGATATATGAATTTTTTAAAATTTTGAACAGTGATACTGTCATGTTAAAAGTCTTACCGGTAAATTTGAACGAAAGGAAAAATAGTCGAAAACACGTTATAAAATTTTCAAAATTTTTGTAGATGGACCTGATGTAGCATTAATGGTTATATAAAATTTTTAGATGATGATCATGCTTAATGAATTTTTAAAAATTCTGACAGTACTACATCCTAACAAAAAACCGATGATCAATACATAGATTTGCTTTAGCAATAAAAAAAGGTTTAAAATTTTTGAAAATTTTACAGAAAGGTGATAAGGAAATGTTTAAGATCTCATAAAATTTTTTAATCATGACCATACTCCAGTGAATTTATAAAATTCTTACAAGGCATAGTAGCAATTATATTCTTTCTCTTTTTGGTTTTTGAAATATAATATGATAAATAAAGTTCAGTGCTTACATAGATTTGATTGATCAAACAAAAGAAGTTGAATTTTTTTTGAAAATTTTATAGAATGGTACTGAGGCAATTCTTAATCTCTCATAAAAATTTTAGATCATGATCACACTCGAGAAAATTTATAAAGATCTAACAAGGTTACTGTCCCAATTATGTTCATTCAATTTTTGATTTTTTAAAGAGAGCAAATGAAGTTAAATTATTTTTAATTTTTTATGATCTTAAACTACTAAAGATAATACTATAATTTTTTATATTATTATCAAGCTTGTACAATTTTTTTTAAAATATGATAGTATTTCTGCCTAAATTTTAAAATATCTCAAAATTTTAGTTTTTCAACAAATTTTCATAGAAGATAACTTTCTTAAGGGTTATTAGACTAAATCCAGTCAAATTCGGCCCTAAAAATTTGAAAACCGGCCAAAAATCGTAAAATTTTAATGAAATTTCGCCAAAAAACGAAATTTCGGTGGTTACTGTAGCAATTTCTAAATTTTTTTTATCTGAACGATAGTTTGGATTTCGTGGTGGTCCAAAATCCAAAATTTTGATGAAAGTTTGGCGAATTTCGGTGAAATTTGTATCCCTAGTGAAATTTGAAGGATGCTTATCTCTTTCTTGACTACTTACGAGAACCACTTGATAGTGGTGAGTCTGCAACTGAAAAGATAGGCGCTGACAAGTGGGCTATATTTCCTTTCGTGTTTGACTCTAGTGGTGTTCAAACGGGCTGACCGGCACAACACGACTCGTTTAAGCCTATTAACAAACAGGTCATATCATGGTAGCCTATGGGCCAAGGCTACGGCCCAAGCACAATCTGGGTGGCTTTCGGGCTGTGCCGGGCTAAGGTTGACCCGTTTGGCGCCAAAAATTGAAAAACACAGAAAAAATAAAAAATAAAAAGTTTGAAAATCATAAAAGTTTAAAAAAATAGGGAAAAAGTAGAATAATTAGAAAAACTTTCAAAAATCTATGTAAATTAGGAAAAGCAAAAACATGAAATAAAATTATAAAAGGAGACAAATAATTGGAATTATATAATCACTTTATTAATGTTTAGTTGTCTCATTAAAAACTTTGTCAAGTAAAAACTCAACATGAAAAAACTTTAGTAAAGAAAAAAAGTACAACCTATAATTTAGTGATATAGGAAAAAAGTGAATATTAGAATTATTCTTCCTGATTATCTAGATAAAGATTTTCAAACGTCGTCACCAGCTCATCATTTTCTGTCATAAATTAAGCTCGTTAATCAGCTTGTTCCCAATCTTTCAAATTGAGAAGTATTTTCACCATCTCACTTATCAAATTTGTTCTTCTCTCCTCGATTATTCTTGTAGATAAACTAAAAGCAGAATCTAAAGAAACCATATAGACATGAACTGTTAATACATCCCGTGCTAATATAAAAATTACCGGATATGTTATCTTGTGCTCATACCAACACTGCAAAATATCGAAGTTCTCATCTTGCTGCTCTTGATAGTTGACAGTGCCGCTGTTGAGATAGGCAGCTAGCTCTCCCATCACTTGTTGTTGTGTTCACACTTGACGTTGTTGTACTCGAACTCCTTAAGATAGAGCCACCTGCACCCCATATCTTTCTCCACGTAGTTTCCTTCTTACTTGTTGTGGGTGCTGGTAGAGGTCATTGTAATTGAACTCTAGCAAACTTCTTATTGTACTTAGTATAAATTTGAGATAAGTTAGCACAAACATTTGAAAAAAGAGTAGAATAATCAGTACCCACCACATCACTTAGAAGTGAGAGAATATTACTAAATCCTCGAACTTTAGCTCTAGGATCTAAAATAAATGTAAATGCATATAACATAGAAATTTATTTTCAATATTTCAAAATTTTAGTTTTCATAGCATAGGTTCACTCAAAACATTATCATTTTTGTGGTTCCTTAAGTGGGTAGCAATTTCTAGAATATGATGCATAATTAAAGGAGAGGTTGAGTAAAAAACTCTAGATAAAACAACAGTAGAATCATAAAAAAGTTTAAAAAATGACAATAAGTATTCAGCAACATACCAATGTTACTCTGTGAGTAGCGGTTGATCATCCTAACTACGATAGTGCATGTTAATCAAAACAGAAAATATGCTCTTATAGGGTAAGAGTGACTAAAGCATAAAGTATAGAGTTTGTGGGAACCCTCTCCTTTGACATGGAATACCAAGGTCTCATATGCATAATGTACTAATTCTATGATTAGTGGTTAATACATATATTTACAACATTGTTACCACATCCATACAAAAGTTCTCAATTTTATTAATGTAACTTGGTCCATACATAAGGCCATGAAGGCTTAGTCAAAAGCAGTGGAAGATGCGAATACTTTTCAGTAAGACTTGACCATCTACCCCACATGCATTTGATAAGGTTTAAACCTTAAACTCATCGTTATAATCCCCAATCCCTGCGGTGAAGTACCCGTCATTAGGTAGAATGGACTCCTCGTCAACTGAATTTCAATGATAGCAAGGTTGAGTATATCTGTACTCAGTAAGACTTGTAGTATATGTAAATATAATTAAATGTAAGCTATATCAAAAGAGAAGGCTTCTAAGTTTATTTTGCATAAAACAAAATTGAACTATAAATATTGAGTAGTAGATGCAAGCTGAATTTTGTAAGAGCGACTACAAGTATATAAATAACAAGTATGAATAGTATAAATTTAATAACTCACAGTTACTCTATGAATATGAGTTTTGAATCCATTCCTGCCAACTCATGGCATAAAGTCTAAAATGAAATTTTCATAAATTTTCCCAAATCATCCCATTTTAAAAATATATCAAAACTCTAACTATATGATGAATTTACCAAGTAGCTCTTGATCGCGGGCTCGGCTTTTCGAAAAGATCTACACTCTTTAGGGGCGCACCACTTTACCTATAAGTCATGACCAACTCTTGTTGTCAATCTATTAACACACTTCTTTTGGTGCGTGGCAGAGGGATCATGATAAAACCGTTACATCATCTGGATTTAACTTTGCACTAGCCTAATGACGACAAACTCTTACTATGGCGACAAACCCTTACTATAGCGACAAAAGATATTTGTATAATCACTATACGACAAAATGATTATACACTATTGTTCCACTTTTTCTTATAGTAAAGCATACACCGTTGCATTGGTATGTGTTTTATCCACACCTTCTGTGTGGACACCCCTACGAGTAATCCATCTTAGAAAGTCTATGTAACTACAATCTTTTAATGTATAAAGCTAAACCCAAATGACTTTTAATAGGTTAGAACAACTCCATAAATGGTACCTGTGGCTGTTCGGTGAGAGAGCTTCTCTTCTTACACGGGCCGACCCGGAAAAACAAAGTGCAGCCCGTATGTCGCGTAGAGCCTACCCAAGCAAGAAGTCACTCTCGCGGCGCGGCCCGCAACGCGAGCCCTTTTTACGTGCCCTTGCGCCGCCCGCCGCGCGCAGAACGGAACCCCTTCAACCGCCGCCGTCTCGCCCGCCACCCACCAAGCTCCCTCGAAGCGCCAGCCACTCGGAGAGACGCGCTCGCGCCATGGGGCGGCCGAAGGGCGGCGCCGCGGCGTCCTTCCCGTCGTCGAAGAAGCCCAAGGCCAAGCCGAAGCAGCGCGGCGGCGTCGACTTCAAGGTAACCCGACCAACCCACCCGTCTCTAGCGCTCGCCCCCGACCCCCCAATCTCCGCTCCCGAGCCAGCTCGATGCTCACTGTTCTAAGCTTTCGGTGGTTCTCAGAAGTTCAAGCACAAGGTCGGCCGCAAGCTGCCGCCACCGAAGAATGCCACCAACACGGAGATCAAGTCCAAAGGTGAGACGATATTTCTGCTCCGTTTCTGCTTGGTCTGACCTCTCGCGGAGCTTAATTTAGGGTTTTTGGATTCTGTGTGAGTGCAGCGATCGTGCTGCCGGAGCAGAGCATGGCGTCGGAGAGGGCGGGCATGGCGGTGAACAAGCGCGGGCTCACGCTGCGGGAGCTCCTCCAGCAGACGGTACACTACAACTCCAATGTGCGGCGAGGTGAGCTATCTCTAATCCCTCTCTGCACGGCACACTGGGTTGCTGGCTGCACTGTCACCAAATACACTGAATCCTATTTGATGAGTTCATGATAGCACTGCTAACTGGAAACATGCTCTCTCTCTCTGAAGCTGCATTGAATGGAATAAAGGATCTCGTTGTGAAGCATCCGGCAGAGCTTAAACTGCACAAGGTTACTATGATTGAGAAGCTGCAGGAAAGGATATGCGACACTGACAAGGTTGTTCGCGAATCGTTGTACAATATACTGCAGTCTCTGATCTTCCCGTCTTTGAAAGAGGTATTTCTCCCTTTTCTCCAACTGTTGCTGGAACCATAAGAAATCTTTTAATTGAACAATACTTTTTACCATGTTCTACCTTTTGTCACCACACACTATGTTTCAATTGACATACAGGGTAACAATTGAGTATTGCTCATTTGATATTGTTTTCTGAATTAAACACAATTTACTGCCTGCTTATTGACTGCAAATATATCGTGCAAGTTTTCTTTCTTGACAACTTGATGATGAATGATAGCTCAGTAAGGTGAGTATTGCTCATTTGATTTTGTTTTCTGAATTAAACACAATTTACTGCTTGCTTAGTGACTGCAAATATACCGTGCAAGTTTTCTTTCTTGACAACTTGATGATGAATGATAGCTCAGTAAGGTGCCCCAAGCACCATCTTTCACTTCATGCTATTTTAGCTTCCAATTGCTTATTTTTGTTTCCTGGTCACGACCATTGAGGCTCTTCTAGCTAGTATAAGAACATATATGCCATATTTTCCATGTCTTATTCCTCTTGCCAGCTCCATTTTCTAGTTCTATGTTCTTGGCTTCAGATGTGATACTATTGATCTCTATTTATCACAGGACAATGCAATATCGACGCGCAGTACACTGTTTCTTGTGATGGCTAATATTTTGAATGGAATGACCCACCTATCTATGGATATCCAGTTAATGGCTTTTAGGTTTTTGGAGCTTGTGGTTCTTAATTTCCCATCCTCCTTTCCCAGATATGCTGAACAGGTCAGTGGACTTCTGTCATGTATTGATGTATCGAAAATCAAAACGCTTCTAGTGTTCTAAGGGAGTTTAGTTTATTAGAGATGTATTGTTCTGCTTATACCATGACTCCCCCAAAAAAAAAAAAAAAACAACAACAACAACAAAAAAGCACATAAATGTCCTTGCCCTTTTGTCTTTCAGAAGTTGGCATATGTTAAACTACCAGAACTTGCTTCGTAGGCTGGCCTTCATCATGTACTAAGCTAAGGGATATATAATTGAAAATGCTTCTCATTCCTCCTAGGTATTTATGTGTGATTGACCATTTTTCATTACCAAATAATAATTTAAGTTGTAGTATTCCTTCTGACAGGTTTTCAACAACTTCGTTGCTGTATTGAACAACAACAGGATCCATCTCCATGATAAGAGTAAACTTAACAGTGTCCTCAGTGGGCTTGTACAGTGCCTTTCCTTGGTTGCTCGTGTGACTGAAAATAATGATGAATCAAATCGACTGGTTTGTACTGTTAGCAAACTGAAGCATTTTTTTCCCTTTGAAAATTTCTTCCTGACGCAGCTGGAGCTAACTTGTTGAAATAGCAAGCACACATGTTCCGAAATGTATCGATGCATCAAACACCTTTTTAATTTTGCTGTAATGATCGGAATCTTAGCCCATGGTTTACAGGTTCATAACCTCTCCGCGAGAGAACTTTGGAAATCTACCCTGGATGAAGATAACTCAGGTACACTTTATCCTTTTCTTTTGGTTGCCAATTTGCTATGCAATTTATGTAGTTTTTTAAAGGGAATACAGTAGGGGAGAGCCCTGCTGTTAGGAAAGTAATGTAGTTCGCCACCTTTTATTGGAATAAATAATACTGAGTGTGAACTTCTTTGTAATATAATCAGTGATAGCTCAACATTAAGTGCGCCGGACCATTCAACTTGCTAGATATTTAGTTAGCAATTTATCCTTGTTTTCCATGGGAATTCTAGCCTGCTAGCAGTGGCGTATCTGTAGCCGGGGCGTGGGTGGGCTGAAGCCCCACCCACGGCCCAGCAAACCTCTTATACCCCCGCTTAAATAGACCCAATAAAACAGTCCAGTACCAGTCTAGCAGTCTCTCAATTATCTTATCCTTTGTATTATTACACACTTATATTATATGTGACTGTTAAACAAATATTTGCAAACTTTGAATATGGTTGGCTTGTTAGGCTTTCGATGTCTTAGTCCCTCTCCTTCTAATTTTCTTCTAATTTTCTGGAAACGCCTCTGCCTGCTAGCATGGTTGTGAAACAAAAAAACACTGAATGCTAAAATTAGTAGCTCTAAGTAAATGTTGTATGGCTTTTTGTCAGAGTGGCCGTCGCTGTTTTCGCTATTACCGCCATAGTATAAAATAGCTATGCAGCCTCTCCTGTCAACTTTGTTTTTTCAATCTTGTCATAGATGCACATCTTACCTCATAGTTGTTATTTTTTGTTATGTTCTTCTGTTAATTAATCCTTGTTGTTATTGTTTTATACACCTGCTGTGCTGCAGGGGCATTTGCGATGTCCAACATATTAACGAAGCTTCAAAACCTCATCCAAATTATCATTGACTCTATAGAGGTCTCAGCTTCAGAATTGTGTGCAAAACCAGCTGTTGATGCTCAGTCAAGTGAAGCATTATTATCAGCCCTTCATTGTCTGGATCTAATATGTAGGATATTTATTCATGAGGTGAAGAAACCTCATATGAAATTTGGGAGATCCCAAACTCAGTTTGGGCCTGACTGGTTGAAAAGTTCTGTGTTGGTATATCTGAAGAATTTATGGGGAGTGAAACGTTTGTTTCATGAGAAGGTACAAAATTCTTCCCTGCTCATTACACATTACTACCCCCTACTGGTTTGATTCCATTGAAAGCATTTTCTGATCACCTAATAGAGAAAACATGCTAGGGTTTCATTCGTGCATGATCATAACAAATAGGTCAATATATCCAGCATAAGTTGATGAGGAGAGGGTGATATAGGGCCTGTTTGTTTTAGCTTTTAATTTTGGATTCTTGCCCCAAAAGCAGAATAAAAAACAAACAGTCCGATTCTAGAATCCAATTCTCACAATCTAGTCCACCCATATACACTAGAATCCACAATCCACTTCATATGTGCTTTTGTATTCCAGCTTTTGGAGAATCAACTTCTTTACAGCCATAATCTAGAATCAGCTTTTAGAGAATCCAAAGCTGAAACAAATAGGCGCTAATAAGATTAACACACTAGAAACAGCAGTACCTTTCCAGTTAGGGAGGTCAAAAGTGATCCTTTGTTACCTTGCCCCCATTATCTGTAGAACCAAATCAATCATCATGCTTGCAGAACATAATAAAAATAAAAATAAGGCACAGGTATACTAGCGCAAGTTTACTTGCATGTCTTTCTATGTAAACTGCTTTATTCTGTATAATGTTTGTATCTTTCTGTATAATGTTTCACTCATCCATTCAACTATATATGGTCAGTGAAATCCTTAAAGTTGTCGGCTCCATTTGCTATTTCTTGCAGGATATTAATTTCAGACTTTGTCCTGTTCCAGACTTTTAATCATGCTTTCTTCAGAAAGTTCTGGCTATATAATACCTTTTGCTCACAATTTTGGTGGTTTTTTAATCAAAATCGTCTTTCATGGCAGGTAGATGACAGATTTTTCGTTTTCAATCTGAGAATTGCTGAAATCTTTTTGTACTTGAATGCATGGATGGATAATACAACATTTCCAGCTGAAGAGTTATGCCAGTTTGTATCCTCTCTACTTGCAAAGGTCTCCTGTGGTTTTGTCAGTTTCAACAATTAATCTGTATTATTTGCCTTGCCCTTGCAAAGATAAATTTTAGACTTCTTCTAAATATTGTATTCACAATCCATGGTTTTTTTTTTGTCAGGCAAAAGTACTTCGCAATAAGGATCTCATGGAAAAGCATTCGAGTACACTTATAACTTGCATGCCAGGTCTTATATCCAATGTCGCAGATGACTCAAAAGGGTATTTATTGGAGGTATGGCTGATTTCCTTTTACTGGTCTGTAAAATATTTCGGTTATTTTATGACATTACTGAAATGAAAGACTATTTTCAATTGCAGGCATTTACAGATGCATTTATAGATTGCAAGGTGGATTCCAAGCTAATCTTACCATATTTGGATGCAATTGGAAAAATGCTGCTTAATGTAGGTGCCTTTATTGGATACTACACTTAACTTTCTTTTGCCAGTTCTAACATGTTTAAATTATTGACATAGGCCTTATTTGTGGTTATGTCTAGCGAAAACCACCGAATTGGTGCTAACATCCAAATAACTCTGATCTGGGTTATCAAATTGCACATGTATTATCAAAAGAAAAGTGAAGGTAGTCATCATAGTAATCTATACCAGATAGAATTTTAAGTCCAAACTCAATCACTTCTTAGAGAAACAGAAAAGGGAAATTCTGACAAATGATAAATCAAAAGGAAAAATAACGAGTCAACCCACAACAACTTGTCCTTTCCCCCTCCTAACACCAATTATCTTTAGATTGAAAATTTGAAGGTAGTAAGTTACTTCTTAGATTGTATTTTCAATTTCTTTCTGGGGAACTTTTCTTGTTGTTTTTGTTGGAATTGGTAGAATGGCAGCTTGATTCCTTAACTGGGCCAATGGGCCAAAGGAATACATGTACAGAGAGGATGGAAAAAGGCAAATAACACCCTATACAAGTCTAGTTTAACACCCCCCCTCAAACTCAAGGTGGATCCACAACATTGAGTTTGGAGAGATGAAGATCATGTTGCGCCTTAGTTTGTGCCTTAGTGAAGAAATCCGCGATCCGAACCTCTAAGGCACATATCAAGGGCAACCACTGCCGCCGCACTGCGACCAACATAGGAAGCATCAACGCCAATGTGCTTGGTGAGCTCGTGCTTCACCGGATCTCGAGCAATGCCGATCGCGCTTGCATCGCTTGAGCACACCGTCAGTAGGGTAGAGACAAGGACGCCAAAGTCTGCCAGAGCCACCAGTAACCAAGTCACCTCACCACACAGAGGCCGGCCGCTCAACTCAAATTTCAGATCGAGCGAGAATAAATAGCTCGCTTCTTGGTCTTCCAGCAATCAGAGAAGAACCGAGAAAGACACAATAAGCGAGAGGGACTTACGATCGAGGAGTCACTAGCCCAGAAGCATCTGAATAGGCCTGGCCGCGCAAAGGGCTAGAGCAAGAGAAAACAAACGGCGATCAATGGTACCACGAAGATATCGCAGACTCGGCTGAGGTGATCAGAGTGTATCCGAGTAGGAGTTTGCATAAACCGCTCAGATGTGAACAAAGTGGGAGATGTCAGGTGAGTAATGCCAAGGTAAACAAGACTCCCAATTAGGTGACTAGAAGTAGTAGGATCCTCAAGAGGAGTACCGTCAGTAGGACGAAGCTGAAGGTGAAGCTCCATAGGAGTGGCAATAGTACGTTGATCGGTGAGACATGCCCGATCAAGGAGATCCTGAATGTACTTCACCGGGAGAGGTAGTAGCCCTCAGGCGTGGAAGTGACCTCAATCCCAAGGAAATACCTAAGAGGACCCAAATCGACATCCGAAATCGCCATCGAGACGCGCCTTCACAAAGGCAACGATCATGGATCATCACCGTGATGAGCATGTCATCCACGTAGAGAAGAAGAAGAGTACGACCACGAGGAGAAGTGTGAACGAAGAGAGCAGGGTCGTGCTCACTAGCAACAAAACCAGCAGTGGTAACAACAGAGGTGAAACGCTCAACCAAGCATAAGGGGCTTGCTTGAGCTCATAGAGAGAACGACGGCGACGACACACGGGCCATCCGCATGAATAGCCGGAGGTGGGTGCATGTAGACCTCCTCACGGAGCTCACCGTGAAGAAAAGCGTTCTTCACATCAAGCTGGGAGATGGTCCACCGGCGAACAGAAGCAACAGACACAAGTGTGTGCACAGTGGTCCTGTGAGCAACAGGAGCAAAGGTCTCATAGTCACGCCCATACTCCTGCTGAAAACCACGTGCAACGAGACACGCCTTATAGCGCTCAATAGAGCTATCAAAGCGAGTCTTGATCTTATAGACCCACTTGCATGTGATAGGAGTGACAGAAGGGGGAAGAGGAGCAAGGTCCCAAGTGCCAAGCGCCCAGCAAAGAAGCTCCTCAGCCATGGCGAACTGCCACTCAGGATGAGTAACAGCATCGCGATAGGAAGTGGGCTCAGAGGAAACGGTAGCAGGAGCAACAAAACCGTAGCGATCAGGACGAGGAATCATACTACGATCACGGAGAGCGTACCGCGGTGAAGGAGCAGGAGAGGTAGACTCTGAAGTAGGAGCAGAGGGAGAGGACTCTGAACTGGGAGAAGGAGCCGGACCTAGAAGGGAGGAGCTGGGGGGAGGTGGACGACGAGTGTAGTGGAAACGGACAGGAGGAGGCGTAAAGGTAAAAGGAGGCCGCTGAGGTGGCGAGGGAGAGGGTGGAGCAGTGGACGAAGGGATAGAAATGGAAGGTGAGGGTGATGGTGGCGAGGATGGAGGTAAAGGTAGGGACGGAGGGGAGGACGGTGGTGGAGAGGAGGAAGCATCAGGTAAAGTGAGGAAGGAGAGTGAATCAGAAGTAGAGTGCGAGCTGGAGGAAGGATCACGAGTGAAGAAAGATCGAGACTCATCAAAGGTGACATCTCGAGAGACCCGGATCCTGCGAGCCACAGGGTCCCAACAGCGATAACCCTTGCGCTCAGCATCGTAGCCAAGAAAAACACACTCAACAGATCGAAAGCAATTTCGCCGTTCGCCACGGGTCAAAAAGACAAAGACAACACACCAACGCATTTAAGGTGATCAGACCGAGGAGCCGGCCAAAGAGACGCTCAACAGGGGTGGCACCCTGAAGAGCAGTAGAAGGTTGGAGGTTCACAAGGTAGACAAAGAAGAGAGACCTCGGCCAAAAGTGGGGGCGAACAGACGAAGTCGGCATCATCGCTCGAGCAGTCTCAAGAAGGTGACGATGCTTACGCTCAGAGACACCATTCTGAGCGTGAGCATTGGTACAAGAGTACTGCGGGAGGGTACCCTGCTCAAGGAGATACTGACGAAGAGAGGCGGATAGGTACTCACCAGCAGAGTCAGCATGAAAGACACGAATAGGCGAGTCGAACTGTGTGCGGACCATGGCGTAAGGCCCGGTAGGCGACAACACCTGATGCCTAGAGGTCAGAAGATAGATCCATGTATAACGAGAGAAATCATCAATAAAGATCACATAGTAGCGATGACCCCCTTTCGAAACGAAGGGAGCCGGGCCCCATACATCAGAATGAACCAAATCAAACGGCTGAAGAGACACCAAGTCACTGGTGGGATAGGGTAGCTGTAGCTGCTTCCCAAGCTTACAGTCCATACAGGACAGGGAGGTATCACCAGAAACCTTCCCAAGAACACCACGACTCACTAACAAGGAAAGACGAGACCCACACATGTGACCTAACCGATGATGCCATCGAGCAAAATCAAGGAAGCAGGGTGGCGAGGACAAGGACATCGAGACGGCAATGATCGGGTCATTGGAGGTGGACGTGATTTTAAGCGGAGTGTAGGCGGCTTACCAAGCTCCATAGACGCTGAGAGTCATGGACCCGACGGCCAGTACCAACCAGGGTCCCGGTGAGACGATCCTGAATAGAACAAGAGTCAGCCTCAAGAATGATACGACAATCAAGGTCGCAAGCTGACCAGCATAGATATAAGCTGCAAGTCGAGGCGAGGAACATGTGAAATAGAAGGAACATGAAAACAAGAGGTGTGAAGAGTGCCCCACCAAAGAATCGAAGGGAAGTACCATCACCGCCCCGACAGACATAGGGATGGTCAAGAACTCGATGGGCCAAGGTAAGTGGATCGAGATGTCATATGAAAAGAAGCTCCAGAGTCAAGAATCCAAGGCAATCAGATACCAGAGGAAGACGGCAACAGACGGTCTCGAGAAGGAGTCGCCCAGACGGCGCCCATGCGCCAAGGCGCCGAGTGACATCTCGCATGGTCGCTGCCAGGCATCGATGGGCGAGAGGCACCGCTCCATCGATGGGCGAGAGGCACCAGCCCACCACCTCCACCCTTGCGGTTTCGAGGCCGCCTCTGACCGCTTCAATGGTGTGCCCTATCTTCTTGCAAGAGTTACAATAACCATCGCACCAACGGTGCTTCGCCACAAAGAACCGAGCCTCCTCCGGTATCGGGAGAGAACAGCCGCAGAGCCGTCGCAGGAGGAGGTGTGGAAGTGATCAGGACCGACGAGGAAGACGAGAGCACGCCACGAAGACGAGTCTCCTCAGCACGGACCAGAGCGAAGCGCCAACCAGTGGATTTGCCGCGGCGAAGCGGACCAAAGAATGAAAGCACGAGTCGCCGAACTCCGGCCGAAGTCGGCGGAGGAACTCAAAGAGGCGAACAGCACTCTTGTGGTCCCGATGAAGGCCACAACAGTCGCAGGTCGGACTGTAAGGAAGCTCCAAGGAGTCAAGTTGACGGCTTGACGCCACACGTCAGTAATCTGCTGGTAGAAGGTATCGACAGTGGAGTCCTGTTGACAAAGAGAGCTCGCCAGCTCCAGTGTAGAGGTGTAGAGAGCGCCGCCGCCGCCGAATCGGGCTCACAGACGCCTCCGACCTCCCACATCACCGAGAAGAAGGAAGAGCGGCGGATCCATGGCAAGCTCAACCTTCATGTTGCTTAAGATGACAAAGAATAAAGACGAGCCTCATCCGCCGCCACCCTCAAGAGTCTGCAGACGACGACGATCGACAAGGTCTCCGCCAGATGTCGCTAGAACATCTGCAGGGACTGGAGCACCATCAGACCCGACCATAGGCTAAACTGGACGAACTAGAACTGGTGGGCGAGGACAAGCTCCAGTGAGGTGACCCCATAGACGCTGGCTGTCAAGTGAGACCCGGAGCATAGTAGACCACTCCCGGAAGTTAGTCCCATCAAACATGACCGGTGGGAGAGGCATTGGTCCCGAGGAACGAGATGCAATGGCCATCTTAGAAGAGCACAGTAGAAGTGGCTGGCAGAGGTTTTTTTTTTCTTTTCCTCTCTGCTCGCCGCCGCTGGCCGGGCCGAGTCCCGCCAGGACGAAGAGAGATGAGGGAAGGCAACGTTGAAGAGGAAGCCGGAGAGGATGCTTGGAGGAGAGGAACAATGGCGGCGGTTTGGAGCGGAGCAGAGCAAAGCGCGTCAAGCTGGAGCTCTTACGTCATGAAGCTTGTCAGACGGAGCTTGTCATGGGAGCAGCAGTGATCATGAGCTCCGCCTGGCGGGCGACGGCGCAACGGCGTCGCCGACAAGGATGGCCGAGGCGAGATGACCCGGCGCCGACCGAAGCGGAGGATGACGAGCAACAAGGCGCGCAGAGGGAGGAAAGAGAGAGGAGGTCGCCATTGAGGGAGCAATGGCGACGGCGGGCATGCCGCCGGCGAGGCCATCCAAGCATAAAGTTGGTGAGGAACCCTAGCTAGGGCTCTGATACCATGTTGGAATTGGTAGAATGGCAGCTTGATTCCTTAACTGGGCCAATGGGCCAAAGGAATACATGTACAGAGAGGATGGAAAAAGGCAAATAACACCCTATACAAGTCTAGTTTAACAGTTTTGACTTTTGATGCTCAAACTAGATTCCTCCCCATGCTTCATCATTCTATATGTTAAGCTAAAAATAAACATCACCTTAGAACTTGTCGGGTTTTTTTACAAAGAGATGTGTGAGTATGCTGACATATGATGTGCTTTCTAATATTTATCCTTCCTATGTGCGTAGGAAAAATCAGGAATATGGTTTGAAGAAAATGATTCAGGCATGTTGGAATATCATGGTGCCTGGATAGATGAGTTACCTGGAATTTTACTAGAATCAATTGATAAAGCTCCCTCAGTTACGAAGGTCTGCTATTGGTTTATTTATCCAGTATAGAGTTGGTATACTCAGGTTGAGCGTTTGTGTTTAGCCTTCTCAATAATAATATGCTTTATGATCATCTGAACCGTTGTAGGTTGTTTTGGAGCTTCTTCTAAGAATTGGACAGTGCTTCCCCACATTGGATTGTGTAAACCTGCGCCCATTCATACAGTTATTTGGTGCTAAATGTAAGCACAACTCAAGGATCATCTTATCCTCATTATTTATCTTCAACTAATGCCATTTTGCTGACAGCATCATTGGGAACGGTAGAGCTTGGTCCTTTTGCTAACCTTCCACGTGATTGCCAAGAACTTGCCATTTCATGCCTTTATTACTTCTCCAGTCTGCTCCCTGACATAATTGAGCCATTGGCCTCTTGTTGCTTAAGTAAGTTGTTTTGCTTCAACAATACTATTCCACTGCTTAACAGCATAGAATTATTTAGGATTGTGGATAGTATATAATTTAGGTAATGCAGGTGATAAGCTGGAACCCCTCATGTTGTTTAGGATTGTTGAAGTTCTACAGTCAATATACAAGGCTGGGAATTTACAGATAACAGAGCAACTCAGTTTCTTGTCATTGCTGATGGCACGATTCAAAGTTCATCCTGGTGAGTACTTGCACTTTTTTCTTTGCTTTTGTTTACTAGGGGAATGCAAAGTTTGCTATTGATAAGTTGGTTACTTAGCTGACCTTTTACGTTTTGTGTTCCCTCTATAATTTTTATTTTTCTAATGTTTCTTTTAGCCAAGCCTTTTTCTGACAGCTGCCTTTGACTTTGTTAAACTAGGTTTTTGTATTCCGGAGGATGCTAGGAACGTCTCAAATTGGAATACTTTCAAGTCCTTGAATCACCTAATTTTAACTTACCTATCTGAAATGGGTGATGGCTCCCTGGTCCTTGAATTAATGTGGAATAATTTGTCTAATGAGCTTGTGAGCCTTTGAAACTGTGTTTTGCTTTGATATTTTCTCACAACAACCATTGAATTCAAATGTCAGTTTGCTTTACTACAGGCACAAAAACCATCGTCGCATAACATGAATGGGTTGTTTAGAATTATTGTCACACTTGATGCGGGAACTAGTAAGCTCATGAATGAAGACGCTATTAAGCTTATAGCTGGCTACTTGGTTGATGCTGCTTTGGTGTGTACTCTTCCGAATTCCAAATCTTTGATATTCATAGTTGGATGATTTGATATTGCACCCCTTATTTTGCTCTGGCTAATTTTCAGGAGAACAGGGAAATGAATGGCATGATTGCATTATATGTTTCAGAAATTCAAAATGGTGGTTGGTTTGAGCATACAAACCTTGTGTTTAGGGCACCTTTGTCACCTCATACTTCTAGATTTGACATGATATTTTTTTTAAAAAAAACATGGGATTTCACTGATACACCATGTTTACTTGGTAGCACAGGGAGAAAAATCACAACGAACCAGTTATTATTATCAATTCTCGCATTACCTGGCGAAGCCTAGGATACGGCATATTGAATGCAATATCCCTCTGACCTTTTTGGTTGAACTAGGTGTGGTATGGTGGTTGCCAATTTCAACCACTTATGAAACGTTTATTGCATACAGATGCACCAATTCATCAAATTATTTGGAAAGAAAAAACATAAGCATAGGATCTGATAAATCGGTCAGTGTACTAGATGCACCTTTTACCTATAAACAAGCTGCCTCCCAGCTTCCAATTAACCCTTCCGGAACTGGTTTTTAAACCTTGCTCTGTATGTGCCATCCCACTACACTCGCCAATTTCCTTGGTAAAAGAGCTTTTGTTCTGACAGCACTTTCGATAATTGCTTCATATGTCAATATGTTATTGCACCTGGTTGATACTACCAACAGATAATGACTGTCCTCTTATTTGATTAGCATGCACCATGTTGTGGAAGTGTTACACGTTTCAACAGCCATTCATGCACACATTTCTCCTCCTGAACATCAATTCCTTATGATTTTTATGTTACTCTACACTTTTTTGGTTGTGGATGGGAATTGATTTCACCGCCCATTTTATTGTATCTGCAGGATTTGTCTAAAACACTTGGCTTTCAATCTGATAAGGCAAGATTATTTCAGTACTTTATAAAGCCTTGCATCATCATGTTTGACCAGAATGACAAGGTTCTTTGCTGCACATTGGAGATGCTTAAATCTTTTGCAACAGGAGATGATCATCTGTTTTCATTTGTCTCTGAGTTAAACTACCCTGGGGAGCTTTCACATCGAATTTGTGTTGTCACAACCATACTTATCTTCTTGTGCAATGATCTGAGGCTACATAAAAATCTTTCGTTGAGCAAAACAGTTATTAAAGACATCCTGCAATATATAAGGCATCAGCTGGTGAGTGGCGATAAGCCGATAACACAAATCCTTTTGTTTGGTAGTCATATAGATTAGCTTTCAGCTTCCTACAGATAAAACATTTTTAATACTATGTTAATTTTAGGAGATCGAAAGCATAAAAGAAAATGTAGTTCAGACAGGTTGGTTCTTATAATGACTTTGGCTTGTGCTATACCATTGCTAGCTTGCCTTTTCATTCCTAAATGTAGTTCAGACAGACTTGTTCTTTTTTTTTTATAAAGGAAGATTTTTATTAATTTCAAGAACATTACATCGAGATGACACAAGTCCTTGAAAAATACTTCCGGCCTCTGCTTAACCTGAAGCACACAGCCTAACAAGAATAACTGGAAACACACACAATCTAGTGACTAGCAATCCGAAAACTAGACCGCCACCCATGTGCCCGGGAATAGAAGTCCTTGGCTACCCGCACCAAACAATGAGCAGCCCCCGCCAAAGTAGTTCGCATCTCCACCTTGTGCAACATAGCCCACGTACGCAACCAGTGGGTAATAGCAAAAATAACCTGCAAAGGAGAAGAAATTGTTTTCTTTTGAAACACTATCATTCCTGTGTAGCCATATAGACCAAACCGTAGCTGCAGCACCAAGAAGAACAAAGTTTCTAACGTTTGTATCAAAACAACCTACCCAACTTCCAAACATATCAGCGACGCTCGTTGGACTAGATATTCCAAACACCAAATATATTAGGGTCCAAACTGTGTGTGCAAATCGACAATCAAAGAACAGATGCTTAATTGTCTCCTGTTCATGACAAAAGCAACATGATCGGCTTTCTTGCCAATTTCGCTTTGCTAAATTATCTTTGGTCAGAATCACTCCTCTCCTAAGGTACCACAAGAACACCTTGACTTTGAGTGGAGCTTTAAGTTTCCATAATCGTTTGTTTAAATTTGGCTCATCACTTTTAATCAAAGCTTGATAATGGGATTTCACCGAGAATTGGCCATTTTGGCACAGATTCCAGCGAAACTCATCATCAGTTTGTGTTAAATTAATGTCAGCGATGCGTGAAAGTAATTCACTCCACGCCACTAACTTTGGTCCAATCAGCGACCTTCTCCAGGAAATGTTTGGTTGTGCTGTTACTAATATCTCAGCAATGGTTGTAAACTTCCTTCTAACAATGCTATATAATCCAGGGTATTGATCTTTAAGTGGATAATTTCCAAGCCAGATATCCTCCTAGAACCTCACCTGCGATCCATTATTAATTTTGAAAGTACCAAAACAAAGGAACTATTGCTTTACCTTCATTAAGCTGGACCAAAAATGAGAATCTCCTGGTTTCCACTCAGCTTGGCCAAGCGGCTTGGAACCTAAGTATTTATTCCTAAGCAGCTGTTGCCAGGTACCCTCTAATGTCAAAAATTTAAACAGCCATTTGCTTAGAAGGGCTATATTCCTAATTTTCAATTCATGGATCCCCAGACCTCCTTGTTTTTTTGGTTGACATAAGATATTCCACCTAGCAAGACGATATTTTCTCTTGTGTCCGTCCCCTTGCCAATAGAACCGAGACCGAAAATAATCAAGTTTCTTAAGAACACCTTTAGGAATTTCGAAAAAGGACATCATATACATTGGCAGGCTGCTTAACATTGAATTAATCAATGACAGTCTACCTCCCACCGAAAGATGTTTTCCTTTCCAGCTACTGAGCCTCTTCTCAAAACGTTCCTCTACCATTTTCCAATCTGAATTTCGAAGTTTTCTATAATGAATAGGAATCCCTAGATATTTCAGAGGGAGAGTCCCATGCTCAGTGTTCAAAAAGGCGAAAGCGCGCTTAGGCGCCAATGGTCGCCTCGCCTCGCCTTTGGCACGAAATCGTGTTTCTAAGCGAGGCTTCGCCAGACGGAGGTCGGCGGCGGCTTAACGCGAACGCTGAAAGGAGTAGGCGGAACTCGGCGGCGAAAAATCGGAGGAAAGCGGCCTAAGCTGGTCTTGAGTGGGATAAGAGGAAACAGGTAGGGAGGCTAGGTTACCGAGCTCCAGAGGAAATCGGCCCGAGCTCGGCTGCGAAGCGCCGATCCTCCCCGCCACGGACCTCGTCGTTTTCCTCCCGCCAGCCAGAGCTCTCTCCGCTTCCGCGCCGAGATCCTCCCGCCTCGCCGCCAGATTCGCCGCCAGGTTCGGATCTCGTCGTCCCGCTTTTCCAAGAAAGACCAGATCTCGTCGTCTCGCCTCGCCGCCAGCCAGATTTCGCCGCTTCACCTTAGCGCCGCAAGCGACCGGATCTCGCTGTCCCCGCCTCCGCGCCTGAGCTCTTCCTCGGTTCCTCCTTCACTAGCCAATGAGATAATATTCGCTTCCTATCGATTTGCTTCCTAAGGCCGGGGTTATTTGCTTGGCAATGGCACTAGTATTTGCTTAAGTGAAGTCATAGTGTCAATATGTCATATCGCTCAAGCCCTGAACACTCAGTGCTAGATCTATGATATTTACTTGGTAGTTGGCATTAGTATTATTTACTGTTATGTACTTATGTTGGATTGCTAGATTAGTGCTAGATCGTGTTATGTCTACTAGGTTGGCTGATGAATAGATGAGTTGGTGAAAACCAAATAATATGTGTGGAACTTAGTTTTGTGATTATGTTATGTGTGAGATTTAGTTTTGTGACTATATTATGTGAGATAACGACTATATTCCATATTTCATGTGTGTCTCACTCTTTTATTTTGTCATACATCGCCATTTTATGATTTCCGCCTAGCGCCGCCTAGGGGCTAAGCGCTAGGCAAGGGCCTCCGCCCGCCTACCGCCTAGCGCTTTTTTGAACATTGCCCATGCTTACAACCAAACAATTCCATGTATTGTTCTAAGGAGTTTTGGGCATCTCCAAAGCAAAATAACTCACTTTTGTGGAAATTGATTCTTAGCCCTGAAATTTGCTCAAAAGCACAAAGCAATAGCTTCATGTTACGCGCTTTTTCCAGGTCATTTTCCATAAAAAGAATTGTATCATCTGCATACTGTAGGATAGATAGACCATCATCGATCAAGTGAGGTACTACTCCACCCACTTGCCCCTGATCCTTAGCCCTTTTAATTAAGATCGACAACATATCTGCTACAATGTTAAACAAGATTGGCGACAACGGATCCCCCTGACGGAGTCCCTTCCTTGTTTGGAAGTAGTTTCCAATCTCCCCATTAACATTCACCGCCACACTGCCTCCCGAGATGAAAGACTGAACCCAAGAAATCCACTTGGGTGAGAATCCCTTCATTCGTAAGGCTTGGAACAAGAAAGGCCATTTAACTTTATCATAGACTTTCTCGAAGTCGATCTTAAAAATAACTCCACTAAGTTTTTTCTTATGCAACTCATGCAAGGTTTCATGTAGAATGACAACTCCCTCAAGGATGTTTCGGCCTCGCATGAAAGTTGTTTGAGTTGAGTTGACAGCTTTCTCTGCAACCAAGTTCAGTCTATTTGTGGCAACTTTCGTGAATATTTTGAAACTCACATTTAGAAGGCAGATTGGCCTGTATTACTGTATTATATTAGCCTCGTGAACCTTTGGTAAAAGGGTAATGACACCAAAATTCAAACTGAAAAGAGGTAAATCCCCAACATATAACTCATGAAACATTGAGAATAAATCCCCTCTGATAACCTCCCAGAATCTTTGATAAAATTCAGCCGGGAAGCCATCTGGCCCAGGTGCCTTGTTATGTTCCATTTGAAAGATAGCGTTTTTAACTTCGCTCTCAGTGAACTGTGCAGTTAAAAGCTCATTTTCTGCCTGAGATACTCTCACAAAGTCATGATATTCTTCTTCGTCTAGGCTCATTAGACTCTCCACAGGCTCTCCAAACAGTTTTTTGTAGAACTTGGTTATATAATTTTTAAGATTAACCTGTCCCTCGATTTTCCCGTCCTCATATTCTAGGGAATAGATCCTTTTCTTCCTGTATTTACCGTTGGCAATCATCTGAAAGTATCGAGTATCATATTCTAGGGTATTAGACAGACTTGTTCTTACAATGGTTTTTCCAATTATTGCTGCAGGATTTTAATGTGCCTGATGTAACATATGAACAAAAGCAGAAGTTAAGATTTGCTTTTGAGCAACTCAAGACAAAAGCATTGCAATTGATTTGCTGGGACAGAAACGAGTTGGCAGGGCTTGCAAACACAACTTAATGCTATGTGAGTAACTTCATCATGATTTGCTAGTGATGCTGCTTTAGAATTTTTTGTGGAATGAAATTAACTTCTATTCCATGTCACAGGCACTGCTATATGATGGTTTCTTTTGCACATATGATAATGGAAGGAGGGGATGGAGGGAGGACCCGGGGAGAGGGGGTGGGGGATGTGTGCATACATCTGTTTGGCTCAGCTGTTACCAAGTGTACGACGGTCAGTCTTATAGATAAAGGCCAGAATTGCTGCTAGATGTCATAGAATTCAGTTACATGCCTATCAAGTGTCAACTGATACTTCGTACTTAAATGGTTGGTGTTTATTCATCTATCCATCGAAAATTGCTTCAATTTCCCAAATAGTTCTTGTGTCCAGCCAGCCAGTTATCACTAACCCGTACCACCAGTCACAACTGGCTCTGAACTATGAAGCCTTAGGTAGATTTGTTATGATCGTGCTGTACTTTGCTATGTTATGTATCTTTTCTCTTAATGAAAGCAATACCATGTTACTGCAGGTGGTCGGGGAAAAAATGTATGATTCACATTTCCGGTGCTCTGGAAACTGGCAGCCAAAGACTTCCAGCAAACTACAGTTAAGATTGCGAATGAGTTAGTTAACCCGAAATGTAATTCTGGAAATTATTTGTTCGCGTGTGTATAATGCGAATCAGCACCCAAGCTGATCACGCCAAAACGGATGTGATCACTACATAGACGGGAGGTGAACTCTGTACTGGCATGTAAATGCAGAGATTTTGATAAGTTCATTTCGAGCCATTAACCATAGCATTGCATACTTTCGTGTCATGATTGACGTTCCCATGTAACTCAACATAACATCCAGTACGTATTTCATAACCAATATTTGTCGATGTTTTTTGAAGCGCAATATTTGTCTGGACGTTGACAGCAGCATCGTCAACTTGTATGAATTTCAAAGCCAAAAAAATCCTAAAACAACAAGGTTGGCTAACATTTAAAATAAAAAACACACATGCTACGGATGAAATCGGGTATGTTTTCCAGCTTCTCAAGAGAGTAGCAAATGCGGGAAAAAATTTCATGACACCAGATGACATATAGTATTCATTGAGCCCCCTCTATAATTCACCCACATGTAAAAGTGTGAATCTCAAAGCAATGTCGGCATCCCTCTTATCCTCACTTCAGTCACCTAACATTGTTTCTTGAGTGGTGTTTCTAATTTTTTCTGATTGCATAAATCTTAAAACAAACAAATAAGTAAATAATCTCTATTTACTATTAGGTTATACTTTAATATTTGTGCAACTTATTAAAAAAAAAAACATAGATCCACGTGACGTGAGCCACACCGGCTCGGCGACGACAGCTAGGCCTTGCCGCGACCGCGGCATCGTTGCCATCACGTGCTACTCAATCACACTATCGCTGAGCAGATTCATTTGTAGTGACTAGTGAGCGGAAGCATCGGCAACAATGCGAGGAGGTGAGATGGGCGGCACAACAAAAGGATGCAACTCACTAATCATCCTGACAAAAAGGCTAGAACGAAATAGAAAGTTGTTCAACAACAAGTTCAAGCCGATTCCTGCCCTTGTGAATGAGGTCAAGGAAGAATGCTAGAATTGGCGGACAGTGGGAGCAATTGCGATTGACAAGTTGTTTTAGATCTCGTAGAACTCGGTGGCTATTATTTCTATGTAAATCTGTAATCAGCTCTTACCTTCTAGGTTCTGTGGTAGGCTGGCAGCTGATTAACTTCGTCTTGTAATCTGAACTATTTGTGTTTTGTTTCCCTTAGCAATACAAAGATGCGCGGATCTCCCGCATGTTCTCGAAAAAAAAAGGCATCGCGTGAGCATTGTCGATGGCGAGGGCTCGAGCGTGTCCGCGTGGCTCGTTGCCTCGTTGGTGCCTGGGTCGCTGGTGACGGCAAGAGAAATGGGGGGGCGGCGCAGCTTGTTGGTGTGGAACGGCTCGATGACACCGCGTGGAATTAGCCCAGATCAGTCGACGGTGATGCGGGGTCGCCGGCAATGGCGCGATGGTGGCAGCGTGTCTTGTTTGTGCAGTGTGGCTCGACGGCACCGTGAGGAAGCAGCCTGGGTCACCAGCGACCGTTTCGCCGAAGACAACGCGCCGGGCGTGTAAAGTTAAATTAGTAGGCCACCGTAGGCCAGTAGGTGTGAGTGAGTTAAGACGAAGAAGCAGGAGATGAAAGAAGAAAGAAGATGATTCGTACTTGACATATGTGCGAATTCGCATGAGTTCAATGCCTTTTCAAGTTATCTCGCGCCTTTTTTTTCTTAGTTATATGTAATCATAAAAATAGCATCTTTCTCTATTATAAAAACACTGACAAATGATACATGTTATCTATCGCTCACGTGTAGCATGACAAATCAGCTCAGCAGAACTCTGCCGAGTTCGAGCACCACGACAGGTCCTACTGCCACGTTGCACAGCGCGGCAGTTGAGTCAGTTGTCTTGTTGAGTCCTCGTGTTAGGCACCTGTGCTACCGCCTTGCTGTGGCGCCTATGATTGTCAGCACCTGGCTGACCACGATTCCGCGTCTCTACTATTGTACGGATGTAGTAGGTAATATGTGTCTATGTCAATACTTTTATGGTGAGATATGTGATTATTTTTATAATTATATTCCTACCGAGGCTATATTGAAAAAAAATACAAGGCACTGGAAAAAACGTTGACTTCGAATTCTAGGAAGGGCATTAGGGTATGTACAATAAGATCACTTTAGCTTATTTTTAGTATATCTACGTCAGTTTTGCTTTATGTGGAAGAGTGAGAAAAGAGAAGAGAACTGACTCTTATTTAGTACACTACTACAAATGAGGCTTATATCGAGACGATGATTACGACGGTTTTGAAAAACCGCTCGTAATATGGAATATCACTGACGGTTATGTACTCAAACCGTCACAGTCGTATATCATGCACGGTTTTATATTACGCCGCCTCGTGATACAAGAAATATCACGACGGTTTCTAAATATAACCGCCTCGTGATGGCTACAAGATCATTACGCATTTGGTTTCAAGTAAAACCGTCTGTGCTTTCACAGACGGTTATATAACACAACCGTCTGTAATATCTACAGTAATCATTACAGACGGTTATATTTAGAAACCGTCTGCGATATTTAGTTATCACAGACGTCTGTAATATAAAACCGTCTGTGATAATACCGTCTCCCGTAAAAACAGAGCCTCGATCCATCCACTTTGTTTATAGGGTTTCGGTTTCTATGCTAAGTGGCGGCTGTGGAAGTGAGGCGATTTTGTGAAAGAAAGCCGTTGATTTCGAAGGGTGATATTAGATTCATGTAATTAAGGTATGTATTTGCATAATTAGTTTAAGAATGTGTGCATACGCCCTACACCTGGTGCACTTAATATTTAACACAAAGTGTTACATGTGTAGCGAGATGGATCGAAGTCGGATGTACGCCGAGAACCGTCACGAGTGCCGAGTACCTTAATGGCGCTCCACTTTCAAAAGAGCCGCAGAGGAGGATATGTTTAATAAGGGGTGCAATTCATGTCATGTCCGTGCATTGATTATGTAAAATCAAGATGTTTCAAACTCAGCCAGCAGATCGGCTAGCACACTTGATTCAAGGGGTTTCAAAAGGGCTATACATGTTGGACCACCATGGCGAAGAGCATAATATACGTGAAGCAAAAGTAGTGTTAATATCGCCGACGATGTCAATGATATGTCGGATGATCATATCGATTGTGCTTCCGATGAGGACAAAGTTGCACGATGACAATTTGGATCGATGTTACGCGATGCGTATGAAATCTTGATGACAGGGAATATGGACAGTTCTGTGGCTTAATGGAGGACTCGGAGAAACCTTTGTTCGCAGGATGCAAGTTGAAATACACAAGGTTATCATCCGTGCTTCAACTACTCAAATTGAAAGCAAGCAACGGTTGGTCCGACAAGAGTTTCACAAATACTATTACGCCTATTGGCGGACATGCTTCCAAAGGAACGAGTTGCCGACAAGCACCTACAAAGCCAAGGTGTTCTTTGTCCCTTGGGAATGGAAGTAGAAAGAATACATGCATGTCCAAACGATCAGATCTGACCGCAAAGAGTACACAAACTTGCATAGATGTCCGTGTGCAACGATCCCTGCACAAGCGTAAGAGTCATTCAGATGATGATGGCGAGAGCATTGAGGTGAAAAATGGTCCTCCCGCTAAGGTGGCATGGTATCTGCCAGAATTCCCGCTTGAAGCGTTTTTTGCTAACCCAAAGGAGGCAAAACTGCTATGCTGGCACTTTGAGGAGCGAAGAATGATGGAATGCTAAGGCACCTGCCGATTCCATCCAAAGGAGAAACATCGACAGAGCTTTCAAGAATTCGGTGCGGATCCGAGAAATATAAGGTTTGGATTGAGTACAGATGGAATGAATCCTTTCGGTAACATAAGCAAAGGCGTAGCACTTGGCCCAGAATCAGATTCTACAACCTTCCTCCTTGGTTGTGTATGAAGCGGAAGTACATTATGTTATCTCAGCTTATCCAAGGACCGAAACAACCAGGAACAATATTGATGTGTACCTAGCTCCATTGGTGGAAGATCTAAAAACACTCGGGTTACCGGGTACACGATGGGATGCGATAAACGAGAGAACTTTACTTTGCAATCGCTTGTTGTTCTCGCACCATAAATGATTACCCCGCCTTACTAACTGTCGGTGCCGAGTACAAAAGGAACCAAAGCCCGACTCACCGCTTAGATGATACCGAGAGTTTATGGTGAATCACTCCCAAAACCGTGTACATGCGTCATCGTAGGTTCCTTCGAGGAATCACCCATATCGCAAGATGAAGCAACTTTTCACGGAAGGAACGAAAATGGTTCAGCTCCAAGGCGTTTGAGCGGAGAGATGTTCATGACATTGTTAAGGATTTGGATGTTGCGTATGGAAAGGGACGTAAATCAAGTACCCGTGAAAAGAGCATGTGGAAGAAGAGATCAATATTCTGGGACCTACCTTACTGGGAGCACCTAGAAGTTCGCCACTACATCGATGTCATGCACGAGAGAAGAATGTCTCGTGATGCGTGATTGGTCTCTTACTCAACATTAAGGGTAAAACAAAGGATGGTATCAACGCACGGCTTGACTTGGTCGATATGGGCATAAGACCCGAGTTAGCACCGAAGAGACCGATAAAGGCCGACGTGCTTGGAACTCGCTTGTTATACTCATGTCAAAGGCCGAAGAACTGAATCGTGCTGCTGCTTGCATGGTGTGAAAGTTCCGTCCTTACATTCCTCCAACATGAAGAGACTTGTTTCGTTAGAAGATTTGAAATTAACCGCATGAAGTCTCATGATTGTCATGTGCCGATGACACGATGCTCCTCGTCGCAATTAGAAGTATTTTGCCGGTCAAGGTTCGAGAGACAATCACTAGGTCAGTTATTTCTTTAACACAATCGCCGAAGGTCATCGATCCCGAAGGACTAGATGCTCGCAAGTCGAGGTGGTGATGACTCTATGTAATCTTGAGATGTATTTCCTCCATCATTTTTCGATATCATGGTCCATCTCATTGTTCACCTTGTGACAGAGATAAAGATATGCGGCCGTTGTTCCACGTAGCATGTACCCGCTCGAGAGGTACATGGGAATTCTCAAGTCTTACGTCGGAATCGATCTCGTCCGGAGGGTAGCATTGTCGAAGGTTATGCAATGAAGAGGCCGCCGAGTTCAAGGTCGATTACATGGCCCAGTCGAACCAATAGGTGTGCCTCGATCTCGCCATGAGGGGAGGCTCCAGGTATCGGGACCATCGGAAGGAAAGCAATCACGCTCGATTCGGTTGCATATGCTCGAGCCCATTTCACGGTTTTGCAACACATGGTCAGTAGTGTCCGCCTATATCGCCGAGCACAAGCAATGGCTAAGGCAAGAGAATCCAAAGACGGCAGAGTCTTGGATCACGAGACAACATAACCTTCAATTCAACAAATGGTTGAAGGAGCGACCTATCACTGGAGCTCGTCGATGACACGCCGACATGGTTGGCAAAAGGACCAACTTTTACAGCTTGTCACATGGAAAGGATATGACTTAAATGGGTATACATTTTACACGAGAGATCGTGACATGAAGAGCACAAACCGTAACAGCGGTGTCCACATAGATGCATTCAATAATACCACTGGTTGACGAGGAGCTCCTACTATGGGTTCATAGAGGAGATATGGGAGCTCGACTCACGACTTTTCAAGATTCCCTATTTCGGTGTCATGGGTCCACCTCCAAAGACGTGAAGGTTGACAAAATGGCATCACTCTCAGGACCTCGAACGTTCGGATACCAAGATGAACCATTCGTACTCGCTAACCAAGTTGTTCAAGTCTTCTATGTAACCGATTCGTCCAACAAGAAGCGCCACGTAGTTCTTCAGGGAAAAGGAGAATTGTCGGAGTTGAGAATGTAGTAGATGAGGAAGAGTACAATCAATTTGATGAGTTGCCACCTATCGGAAATGACATCCTCGGTCCCGTAAGAACAACATGAGGAAGCAAGCTACACACGCGTCGATCATCATGAAGGGCTAATTTTCATACAAAAGAATAAGCATGTGGTATGAAGTTATGAGAAGGGTGCATTGTCATCATGCTTACTAATTTTCATGTGTAATAATATTACATTAATGCTATTGTAAAGATGATACGACCCATCATGCTTTGTACATATGATTGTGATGATCTTTGTAAGTAGCTTCAGAAGCATCCAATTATGTATATAGGATTGTGATGATCTGTAAGTAGCTTCAGAAGCATCCGGATTGATGGAAAAGATGCAAGTATAAGAGCACGATTTATTCCTTAATATCAATATGATTCCAAATACATGATTCAAAGATGGCCATTCGTATATAATTGATGACAAGAAATAAATTATGTAGACTATAGCTAACAAGAATGTAATCATGTCTACTTTGGCAATATGGAAATAGTTGTATGTGATTACTCTCAAATTTTAGGGTTTGAATTGAGGATTAGAATTCCACTTCAACCACAAGATACCGATATTCTCGTTAAAGACAACTTTTCCGTAAGATACAACAAAGTGGCATGCATAAGAGTCGATCGAATCGAACCGACAAGTGAATGTCATGAACAAGATATATCATGAGACGGTTCTTTAACATAACAACAGGATAAAGAGTTTGTCACTGACGGTTATGTTACATAACCGCTCGTGATATTCAATATCGAGACGGTTATATTATAGAACCGCCCGTGATGTCATTAACATCACTGCATTTGTTCTATTATAGAACCGCTCGTGATAGTTGAATATCATGCATCGCTTCTATTATAGAACCGCTCGTGATAGTTGAACATCATGCATCGTTCTATTATAGAACCGTCAGGATATCTCATCATGCATCGCTATATTATAGAACCGCTCGTGATGTGCTCTCTCTATATATCTCCCAGCAGAGCTCATTCACAAGGCCAAACCCTAACCCTTTGAGACATTTTGCCTCCCGCGGCCTCCCCTCGGCGCCCTCCCCTCCCCGGCCCTCTCCCCGCCTCGGCGCCCTCCCCCCCCGCCTCCCCGCCCTCGGCCCTCCCCAAGATCGACGTGTTCCCTCGTCCCCTCCCCGCGACGTGTTCTCGGCGTGCTCCCTCGGTGTGTTCTTGTGCATCTCGGCTTCAACCGTGAGTATTTCTGGGGACTAGCCATCGAGCTAGAGGCCGCTGATCCGGAGGCACCGCCTGCCATTTGCTCTATTTTTCGTGTTGCTCGCTAGTTAGTGAGTTCTCGGGACACTTTCTGTGATTATTCTCGGCCTTGCAAAGGGCCACGACCATGCTTGGGGACCTTGCGTGGGCTTAATGTTCAAGGATGATTTAGGGATGGAATAGACTAATTGTGACAACAAATCTTAGTCATCAATTTCACTTTCATATATATATATTTGATTAGTGTGAGTTCGGCAAAGGATTGAGGTTGCCGGAAGAGTGGTTGATCGTAATCGAGTTTTTGATGTTGGTTGAAAAGGTCTTTTGCTGGTGATCAAGGATGATGTTTGTTTTCTGGTTGTTTAGAGCCCAGTAGCCAGTAACTAGTTAAAATGTCTTTGTTCTGGTTGGTTAGGAGCGATGGTGCTGTGGTTGTTTTTTGGTGCCCCAGTAATTAGTTTGGAGGGTCTGCTTAGGTGGTGGTTTAGTGGAGTTTTGATTTCTGTTAGTGAATATGCATATAAGATAACCAATTGAGTAGATTTATACTTAACCTATCAAATAATAAATCTGTTATTGAGATAAAGTTGTCACAATCTAGTCTATTACTTGTCCATTATGGCGAGGAGGGCCTTTTAAGGCAACCCGACATCTGAGAACATTCAAACAATCAATATGAGCTTTATGCTAATTGCTTTATTCGTAATAATCGTATATGTTCATATGTGAGATCCTCGAGCTTCGCTTCTATTATTCTCGTTAATCGTCAAATGGTTGAATCCATATGTATTCTTCTCTTGTCTGTTGTGTGGATGTCCTAGTTTTAGGGAGGTGTCTTTAAATTTTTATTAAGTTCGCAACCTCCTAGTTCGCTTCTTTTGCTAAAAGGCTAATAACAAGCCATTTAGGCTAGTTCTTTTAAAAGGCTAATAACAAGCCATTTAGGCTAGTTCTTTTAAAAGGCTAATAACAAGCCATGGTATCCACAAACTCATTCACTCTAATGTGATTTTATTTGTTCTTCACTTTTAGTTCGCCTCAAACTATTTTAACTTGAAAAGAAGATGTCGCCCTCTAATCCATCGCTCAAGGACATGATGTGCCCTCAAAAGAAGAATCGACCTGCCACTGCAAGAGGACCAAACAAAAGGCCAACAGACCGATATACCATTACGAGATCGATCGAAATGATGGGGCCCCTAGAAAGCCAAAAAAGGCGCGAATGCATTTCGAGTATGTGGGATAGTAGCCCGAACGGGTTCCGATCACGCTATCTTCCTGGTGGTTGGTGACTATTGAGGCTCGCAATGCCTTGCTAACGGAAATTCTTTCATCGTTCAACATTCCAGAAGAATCCGCTCCCCTAGTGCGACGGTATGCAACTTGAAGCGACACGGAAGAAACTATCGATCCACATATAGTCTCAAAGCAAACAATGGATGATGATATAAACATGGTCGAGGAATACGTCACAGAGGCATTGCTAGCACAAAAAGATAAAGAACTCATACTTATACCCCATAACCCAGGGTAAGTGCTACCACATGCTATACTTTGGTCTCAGACTGCACACAACTCGTTTCATTCATTGTCCATTGTGATATACCCGTAGGTTTCACTGGTTCTAATTGTAATTGAACCAGCCACAAACCGGTTAAGTACCTTGATTCCAAGACGTGGTGGAAACCACGACTTGGTACCTATCGCAAAATTACTCAAAGTAATCACGCTTCTCCGCATATGGTCGTGTAAGTTGTTCCGTGTTTATATTGCTATTGGAATGGCTTAGGCTAACCTTTTGCAATCTTGTAGAGCATTCAAACACGTGAAAGATTGGACTAAACTACAAGATGATTTGAACTTTCCTAGATCCGCTATACACAACAATTCTATTTCAAACCCCTAATAGTGACTCTAGAACTAACTGTAGGTTTTATTTGCAAAGGCCACCAAAGAAAGTCGTGAAATAACCTATGTGGATTTTATGTTTGCCACAACATGCAAAACCATCGCCGCTAAAAAAATAGCAAGATGGTTAAAACTGCTGAATCAGTCGATTTGAGCAACATTAGAGGGAAAGTTTGTTTCTTCCTCGCCACGGAAGTAATAATAAAGCCGGTGCGTTCCACGCAGCCTTATAACTTCGGAGTTGTACAATTGTCAAATGGTATTCATTAATTCGAAAATATGTCCAAAACTTGCGGTTATTCTTGTTTGTACGATTCATTTATTGTCATATGATATTATCCTTAATACATATTTGCTCATCTTGAATGCAACAACTTAACAATGTCTTGCTTGTTGGACCTAGATGTTTTCCCCACCCTCAAATAGAACCTCTATTATTTATGGTTTGTTGTTCAAATTTCCATCTACTTAGGTATTCTGCATCAATATTTCAGAGACACGTTACAAGATAACAATGTTTGAAAATTTGTAGATTTAGTTCATAAGATTACTCTATGAAGGCTAATTGAACACCTGATTGCAAGTGGCCTCCATGCCCGAAGGACTTTTGACTACTGACTGAATGAAGAAGATGCAAACCAACCAAGGAACACCTGTTGCCAGCCTTCTTCCGCTGCACTAACCGTCCATAGGCTTCCTCTCGCCTCTTTTCATTCATTTTCAAGACCGATAGGTCACCTGTCTGCATCGACCTATCGGCAGGTAAGAAGACCGATATGATGCTGAAGAAGACAAAAACCAAGGGAACACCTTGGTTGTCGCCTTCTTCCGCTGCACTAACCGCCCACTCCGCTTCCTCCTCGCTTCCTTCTTTTCATTCAAGCTCTGGTGTTCCAAAGTCCTTCCCACATGGAAGACCCGACTTGCAATCACATTTGTTCAATCTTTAATTACCCTATCTAGAGTAATCTATCAAGTACATCTACAAATTTTTTCAAAGTACCATGTTCTCCCACCGTGGCACGACGGTGACGCCACAAGAAGAGTATGCCGCTCCTAAGCATTTCTCGCATCGTGGCACGACGGTGATCACAAGAAGGCCACTTCAGATGGCATGAAGCAAATCACACACCGAGTGTGTCCGGCTCGATCAAGCACACTATGGTTGCCGAGACTCGCCATGCCGCTCATGGGTCTTGGTTGATTTATTAGTCGAGTTCCATCAACATTATCATAAGAAGGAGAAAAGCGCTACAAATGTTTATATTTTAAGTCTATCCCGACGGACAAATCTGCTACAATTCATATAGGAAGTGCGATATTCAATTACCACATCTATAACCGGTTGTGCCTTGTAAATATCAAGTAGAAATATTGATGGAAATTTCAACAACAAAGATAAATAATGGAGGTTCTCGGGGTGGGGAAAAACGACATCACAGCATTTGTTCTTATTTGTAACCGTCAGGATAAGTTTACATCACGACGGTTATGATTTGAAACCGTCGTGATATAGTTAGTATCACGACGGTTATGATTTAAAACCGCTCAGGATATTTAGCTATCACGATGGTTTTAAATAAAACCGCTTGTGATACTAATTAATCACTGCATTTGTTTCAAATAATAACCGCTCTGTGATGCAAATTTTCTCGCACGGGTGGAAAACCGTCTCTGATGATCTCCTTCATCACAGACCTATTGTTACTGACGGTTCACAAAACCGTCTCTAATGACGTTTACGAACCGTCTGTGATGATGATTTCTGTAGTAGTGGTAGTAAATATTGTACAGGAGTATAGATAGATTAGTTATGTACAAGAGAGAAAAGATAGTTAATGCACGGCATCTAGAGTCAACCTTTAGAGATAGCTATTGTATAAACTGACTTCAATGTTTACTTTTGAAGATATGGATGAGAGACAGGGTAAGTAACCGGTTTTATTATTGTTCTGGCCTTTATGAAAGGTATTTGCCAGTTGCCACCTACTGCCATATATTTTTTTTTCAGCAAATGCAGCGAGCGGATCAGATTTTTGACGCTCCACCAACGTTCAATCTGAAACGGACGGTTCGGATCGAGTGTATCACTTGCCCGAAGTATGTAGCCAAATCACCCAGGCCTAGCGGCGTACATCTCTCCTCGATTTGGGAGTGGTAGACTGGTAGAATACGTGATCACGGGGCTCGGGTTGGTGGAGCAGCTCACGGCGGCGGCGGCGGCGGCGGAGGACTGAGAGCTGGAGTCCTACGCGGCTTACAATTTCAGATTCAATATAAGAAAGGCATTCTTAATGCGGCAGCTGATGCTCTTTCGCGAAAACCCAGCGCCGGGGAGATTTAGGCTGTGTCAAGTTGTACTCCAGTGTGGATTGACAATTTGGTGGCAGGATATCAGGAAGACCCTGAAACTAAGCAATTGCACGCTGAATTGTGCCTCTTTGGTTCAAATGATAAAGGGTTTTCATTACGAGATGGGATCATTCGATTCCAAAGGCGCATTTGGGTCGGCAAAAATTCCTTAGCTCAGCAACATATTTTACAGGCTTTGCGCAGCAGTGGAATCGGTGGACACTCTGGAATTCATGCCACTTATCACAAAGTCAAGGCTCTCTTTGCTTGGCCTCAACTGAAGGAAACGGTGCGGCAATATGTTCAAGAATGCTCCATTTGCTAGCAAGCTAAAGTAGAACACATTAAGGTACCTGGGCTGTTACAACCTTTGCCGGTGCCAAATCAAGCTTGGCATACCATTAGCATGGACTTTATTGAAGGGCCACCCTTATCGCACAAATATACAACAATTTTGGTGGTTATTGACAAATTCTCCAAATATGGTCATTTTCTGCCCTTGGTTCACCCCTTTTCGACTTTGCAAGTGCTCAAGTGTTTTTCAGTCAGGTGTACAAGTTTCATGGATTACCTCATTCCATTATCTCTGACAGAGACAAAGTCTTCACGAGTTCATTTTGGCAGGAGCTTTTTCGCTTGTCTGGCACCCGATTCACTACAGGGATCTTGCTCAGTGTCCTCGGCTTTTACTGACGACACAGATGTCAAAACCGCCGACACAGGGCTCTGTCGTCGGCCTCCCGACGACACAAGTCCCACGACACAGAGTCGACGACACAACCAACCTATGTCGACGGCCACAATAAATCCCGACGACACAGATGCCATCCGGGGCCGGCCCGCACCCAGACATTTGTCGTCGGCTTAACTCAGGCTGCCGATACAGATGGGACACTTGTGTCGTCGGCCAACTTAAAGCTGCCGATACAGAGGGGACACTTGTGTCCTCGGCCTAATTAATGCTGCCGACACAGAGTGGACATCTGTGTCCTCGGCGCGGGCGGAGGCGGTGGCCAGAGGAGCCGAAGGCGCGGGCGCTGGTGGCCGGAGGCGACGGACGCCGGGCTCAGAGCGCAGTACCGGAGGCGCGACGTCGGCCGGGAGGCTCGCCACGGAGCGGGTGAGGCGCGCCACGGACGGGAGGCGGCGAGGGCGGGCGCAAGGGCGGGCGGGCGGGCCGGGGGCGGTGGAGGCGGCCGGACCGTGGAGGCGGGCCACGGACGGGAGGCGGTGGCGCAGTGGAGGCGGAGAAACGGCGAACGGAGGTGGAGAAATCGCGAGCAGTGGCGAGCGGAAGAGACAGAGAGCCGAGACTTAGCGCGTGTGGGGGTGATAAGGCCGACCTGTGTCGTCGGCCAGACATAGCCCGCCGACACAGACACGGGCCCACTGTCCCACTTGTCACTTGTGTCCGCCGATTGGTGCCACAGGTTGGTCCCACAGATTTAGTCCGCGGTTGATATATAACCGACGATACTCGTCCCACTTGTGTCGGCGGCTAGATAAATACCGCCGACACAGCTTTTGACTTTTTATCCGGTACACTCTGGGTCCCATTCCGTACCCTCTGCAAAACGTTCAACAAGACATTTTTAAGGCCAATTTAAGATTCCTAGAACATGCACAATCTATTCTAGCTGATTACTCGTTCTTCTTTTGCCCAGCATTTCATCGTCACAACAAATTCTTCTGAAAACTAAAGGAGAGTACTAACAGAGTCGTCACCATCATATCGTACGTTCTTCTTCGATACTTTTGTAGCCTACGACGGGTCGAACAAGACATTTCTACGTTCACTTAAAGGTTTTACAACATGCACAGCCTATTCCAAGTCATTCCTCGCACTTTCAATTGGTCTGCGTTGGATCGTCACAAGGTTCTACTCAAAATACTTGAGGTAACGTACGGAGACACACACACAGCGCCGTAACATACCAATTAATTAAATAATAAAAAAATTACATGTCATATAGATGTATATTGCCTAACAACTATTCTAAAAGCTCTATTTAATTTTTCTTAATTTTAAAAACAACAAAAACACTTTTTAAAATAGATTTTCTGAATTAATCTGGAATTACTATTATCGGCAGCTAAAATAAAACCGTCGACAAAATTTAATCTGTGTCGCTTAAACATGCTTATGCCGTGGACATAGACTTATTTTTATCGTCATACTGCTTTCTCCTGGACGATAAAAGTCTTCGTGCATCAGTGGGCCTGAGCATCCTGCAGGTTGGTCCCACATGGCGGAGTGCCTGTGTCGTCGGGTTTAATGAGGCCGAGGATACATGAAAGTGCATCTAGGCCTCTTAATGATTTTGGTGATTAATGACAACAAGATTAAGTGACTAATGAGCTTTATGAGTATTATGAATGATGAATACGCCATGGGAAAGTCGCTAAGGAAAGAGGTCCTCAAATTCGAGAAGAAAAGGCGTCGGTTAAACTCAACGGGTGTATATGTTTTTAAATTTTATTTGAGTTTAAGGACGGCCGTACTATTAAGAGGGATTTGGCAAGAAATAGTTTTAGAATGATCCAATGTGCTCAATGATGAATTCTAGTCTAAATATGGGTCAATGTGTAAAGTCTTGGGGGCAAAGTGTTCAATTTGGTTCGGAGTATCCGAACATATGTTCGGAATGTCCGAGCAGGGCCCCTCAGTTGCTCTGGCAAAATTTGGTTCGGAATGTCCGAAACTTGGTTCGGAGTATCCGAGCTAACCCTCTCTGTTGGTCCAGTTCAATTTGGTTCGGAATGTCCGAACATAGGTTCGGAGTATCCGAGTGGACCCCCCTCGGTTAGGGTTAAGTCTTTTTGGTTCGGACTATCCGAAGTGTCGTTCGGACTGTCCGAACAGTATGTTCTGTTGCCCTAATCTTACTTGGTTCGGACTATCCGAACAAGGGTTCGGACTGTCCGAACAGTCTCGGGCTGAAGTGAAAAACGGCTAGTTTTGGGAGGCTTTAAATACCTCCCCAACTCCACCTACCAAAACAGAAGTGCATTCAATTCATTTTGAGTCAGGCTCCTCTCACTCTTGAGCTCTAGTGTTCTTCCCTCTTGATCTCTTGATTAGCAAATCTTTTGGGGGAAATCTAGTTGAGAGTTTGAAGGCTCTAGAGGTTGTGATTCATCTTGAGCACTTGGTTCATCTTCAAGCAAATTTCTTGCCGGATCTTTTACTCTTGGAGGTTGAGGACTCCTAGACGGCTAGGAGTTGCCGGTGAGCCCCCAAGCTCGTGTGGGACGCCGCCGGAAGTTTGTGAAGGTTGAATCCACCTCCGCAAGGGAAGGATTAAAAGAAAAGTAGGTGAGTGCTTGGTGCAACACCTAGAGGATTAGGGTTGAAAGAGACCCCGGCTTTGTGCCGCCTCAACGGAGACGTAGGCTCCCCTCAAGGATCCGAACTTCGGAGAAAAATCGCTGCATCTCTCTTGTTTGTAAGTTTTCCTCTTGTCTCCTTTTGTGCTTAGCTTAATCTATTGGGGATCCAAGGGTTTGGTAGCTTCATGCAGTAGATATTGGGTGGATCTCATAATCTGGAAGTTGCCCTAGCTTAGAAACTCTATTTGGTAGTAATCTAGCCTCTCAAATAACTCAGATCTACTTTTTAGGAATTTCTTGCGAAGAGCAGTTCGGAGTATCCGAAAAGACATTCGGACTATCCGAACCACTCGGACAGTCCGAAGGTATTTTCGGACTATTCGAATTATAAATTTCCGTTGCGCATTTAAAATTGAAAATCGCCTATTCACCCCCCCTCTAGGCGACATATCGGTCCTTTCAATACAGCTTGTGTTGGCGGAATCTTAAATTCAATTTTCATCGCGCGCCGATAATCCCTGTTTGAGGCGGAGTTCCTGTGTCGGCGGGTTTAATGAGGCCGAGGACACTGTTTTGTGTTGGCGGATTTGAAATTCAATTTTCATCGCTACGATCCTCCCTGCTTGAGGTGGAGTGCCCGTGTCGGCGGGTTTAATGGGGCCGAGATACAGCTTGTGGTCTATATCGGCGGGTTTGGTGTAGCCGCCGAGACAGACCTGCTTGGTGTATATATGTCGTCGGGTTGCGTTAAAACCGTCGATATAGGCATACTTTGTGTCGTCGGCCTTTTTACCGACGATAAAAATGTTTCGGCCGAGGACACTATTCTTGTTTCCTGTAGTGATTGAACATGAGTTCCGCATATCACCCCCAAACGGATGGTCAAACAGAGCGGTTGAATCAATGTGTAGAGACTTACCTTCGTTGTTTTGTCCATGCTTGTCCTAAGAAGTGGTCGGAATGGCTGCCTCTTACTGAATTTTGGTACAACACTACATTTCAGATGGCTGTGGGTAAATCGCCTTTTGAAGTCTTGTATGGCTACCCGCCCAGACACTTTGGTATTTCCAACCTTAATGTTTGTGCTGTGAAGGATGTAAAAGATTGGCTTGATGAGCGGCAGCGGGTGACTCAATTACTGAAGCAGCATTTGGAAAGAGCTAGTGCCCGGATGAAGTTGCAGGCAGATAAGCACCGCTTTGATCGCATCTTTGCCGTAGGAGAAATGGTTTATCTAAAATTACAACCCTACGCACAAACTTCACTGGCAACTCGGAGTAATCAGAAATTATGTTTCCGTTTTTATGGCCCCTATAAGATTCTGGCCAGGGTGGGTCAAGTGGCATATAAGCTGGACTTGCCGGCGGACTGCAAAATTCATCCCGTTGTCCATGTGTCACAACTCAAACAACATGTTCCTTCTTCGACCGCCACATCTTCAGTGCTTTCTGTCAACTGTTTGGAAGTGCAGCTGAACTCAGTTCCAGTGGAGATTCTGAAGAACCGGTTGATCAAACAAGGCAATCAGGTCATTTCGTCGGTCTTGATTAAATGGTCTGGACTTCCCTCCGAGTTGGCGACTTGGGAGCACGAGGTTGCTCTACATCATCGTTTTCCAGCTGCACCGGCTTGGGGTACGTCAAGCTGTGTCTTAAGGGGAGGGGAGTGTTGCGTGCCGGATATGGTACAGTGGTTGTTGCGTGAGCGTGACGTAGCCGAAGCAGGGGGTTGTGTGCATGATGTAAGGAGGGTCCACTTGTAAGTGAGGGATTGGGGATGTGCTTAAATACTGTGTTGTCAGATGATTGGTTATGGAAGAACAGAATCCTTACTTCTTCCCCAAGTTCTTCCTGGCTTTTCTCCCCTTCCTCTCTGTTCTATCCCAAACCCCGGTAGATCCGTAACACAAATATACAGTTCAACTGTATCTTTGAAGGATATTGCACTCAGTGAGATGGGGGGCATTCCTAGAGCCTAGAGGGCTCTTGATGCAGCCCAGAAGAAACTGTTACAAATTACAAGGGCATAGCTTGTGGATGTAAAATACTGAGGTCAAAGAATTTTACTAGTGACTCTCATCAACTTTGTGTGCCATAGTTTTGATACAAGCACTTCGCCCTGGTTTTGTTCCATATATAGCCCGTATTGCTAATAGAATAGTGTGCAGTGCATTAGTTTACAAGATAGGGTCTCTCCAATTCTGCTGTATACGAATCAGCCATTTAACTCACAAATATTCAGCATCTCAGCTAATAATAGTCACACAGTGCTTCATTTCATTTCATCCTATTTCTCCTACTGGTGTTCTGTAGATTTACAGTCATGAATTGGTTGATCAGGTTTCAGATATAAAATTGTTCAAACTATTGATATCTCATGGTGGTCATTTTTCTGTGTCATCTATGTGCCATTTTCTTCATCATTTGCTTGGTAACTCTGATGGTTCACTTGAGCGTTAGGGCTTCCAAGAGTGAAAGTTTTACAAGAATGATGCCCGGTGCAGGACTAAGTGGATTCCCTGACAGTTGGTCGGAGAACGACGTGGTCTGCTTGACCCAGAAAAGCCATCTGCTGTGTCGAGACACACATCCCGGCGCGAAGCTGACATGACCTTAATAATTGGAAAGCCATGCAAGGCCCGCAGAATCAGGATATATACCCTTCACAAAGGGGAAGTTTCTTCTGCTCTTCCCCAGCAAGAGAAAAGGGAGTAAAAGGCAGGGCAGTGGCATGCAGATTCCGACTTGTCATAGACAGGAATGAAGGGTGTGGTTTGGCTTTTAGTTTTCCTTTTTCTGGGCTCTATGTGCTGCTGAGGCCTTGTTCTGCTTAAGCATACTTATCTGAAGATCAAGTCGCAGACTCAAAAGGGGAAATAAATGAAACTGATTTGTAGCTCTCATTCTCTTGATTATTAGCTTTGCTTCGTACTGACGATTTAGAGGCTGCTATGAGCTCAGTGCATGCATCTATGACTTTGAATGAAGTTTATCTTACCCTTCAAGACAGAGTTTGCAGAGATGCTGCAGTAGCTGCTCAAAGTTATATGCCTGCTGATTGGCACATCGTCAGAAAGAAGGCTGTTGCTTGCACATATGCTTCCTGCTAATATCTTTGAACAGTTACCTTGGCTGTTTGTGAATAGAAGTTGGAAATGCTTGTAGGAATCCTGCTTAATTAGAGGTTATAACTCAGGCAGCCACTAGGAATGACTAATTGACACGTACAGTGACGTGTGTCATGCAGTTTTGCGCTCCAAGTTTTATTGTGCTATGGAACTAGGAATTTAGGAATTAGGATACTACGATGAGGACATGGCATGATGCTGGCACCAGAGGTAAGCACACTACATTTGTTGCAACTTTTCTCAAGGAATAAGAAATCTAGGGCCGGGTAGCTAGGAAACTTAGAAAGGGATCATAACATATATAGCTACAGTTCAATGCTGATGACATTTGGTGTTTGCCTTAGAGAACTCAGACAACCAATATTTATAGACTAACCACATGTGTGACTAAAGTTTCATTTCACATGACACAAATATAAAAAGTATCACGAGGTTACACATATGCAGGCATATATTTAATTATGGCATCCTAATTGTATAGGAATAATTGGCTGTACGTATAATCCTAGCTAGAGTGAATAACCCGTGAATGCAGCGGCCGAGATGAGATCGATCAGAATAAGGGAAAGAAGAAGGCAAGTGAGATGAAGAATATTTTAAGAGGATGAAAAGCAGGAACAAAGCAGTGCACTGACGAGTGACTTTCAGTTGCTAAAGACCTAGAGCTCTGAAACCGAATAGTTCTAGGCTCTAGTTGAGTTGCTTTCCCGACAAAAAGCTAATTCCCTTGTAGCGACGTCATCTCAAGCGCTCTCATCATCATCAGATCCTGGATGCATGCAATTACCAAGTGATAAACTCATGTACTAAACTGCGTTTAGCCGGACCATTTAAGCATGCATCTTGTGTACAGTATACTCATCCTAGCTCAAAGTGAGGCATATATATCTCGTGACTTACAATAAATTGTCGAACAAATTAACAATGTAATGCCGTGTGCATGCATGCTATATATCTGCAGGTTGACAAAATTAAGTAATGTGGTGTAAATTAAGAAGCATAAACTTGCTTGGTAGGTCTTGCAGTAGTTCTCATGCATATATGCGAGCTAAATCTCCTTTATGTATGCACAAATATCTCTTGCTCGATCTTTCAGCGTACATGTGAATTCAGACAATGTTAATTTTGCGTACGAAGTACACGATCAAACGTGCAAATTCTTTGTGTAAATGCATCTGAATTCACATTTCTACTGTATATCATAGAATTTTCCAGCTACTATCTCCTGGAGTATATGCTACTGCACTTTTTTTAAGAACATTTTTTTTAAAGAATTGCTATTGCACTTAAAAAAAGAACTAAATGCATGCAGAAGCAGCTTAATTGATCGAGAATATTTTACATGCAGTACTAATTGAACACATGCACAATTAATGTTTAGAAGATCGAATAGGACAATATATAGAAATTAGTGAAAGAAAATCATCGATCATAGGCTACAGTGTACCATCCAGCCCTCGCAAGTCGTGACCGTGATTAGCTATTAGTTAATTCGTTATGCCAAAAATCCTAACATGTTATGTACATATGTACTGCTTATATCTAGACGCTTAATATTACTTCTTATCAGTTCTTTAGTTAATCACAACGAACTGATTTAAGATATAGTTGTATATAGTTTAATTTTGACAGATATATTATAGTATTTATTACAATTTTTTTACAACGTGCTTTTCGAACCGAAAGGTCTTGAGTCGAAACTTCTTGAACCAAAAGTTTTTCCAAATCAAAAGTTTCAAACTGAAAGTTTTTGAACCAAAAATTTTTGAATAAAAAGTTTTTGAAATTCCCCACATGAATTTTTTTTTGATTTGAAATTTCTTGAGTTCAAATTTTTCTAGTTGAAAGTTCTCGATATGAATTTTCTGGAGTTGAAATTTTCTTGGTTTCCTCAAGCTGAAAGTTCCCAACCTAAAATTTCATAAATTGAATATTTCGTAATTAAAAAAATTTTAGCGATTCAAAATTTTTCAATTTGAAATTTCTAGAGTTGACATTTTGCCTAATTAAAAAAATTTGAATTGAATTTTTTCCCAATTTGGAAATTTTTTTGGTTGAATTTTTCTAAGTTGAAATTTTATGTTCAAAATTCTTGTGCTAAAGAGGAACTGGGGGGGCAAGGTTTCAAATTTCATTTTTGGACCATATCTCAGAGATGACCAAAATAAAAAATTTCTGTGAGATTTTCAAATTTCAAATGAAATCCAAAAAACAAAATTCAAATCTAATTTTTTTTAGACTGAGATTTCGGTTGAAATTTTGTTCAAAATTGTTGAAATCTTAGCAAATTTCAACCGAGTGAAAAATAGTTCAAACCACATTAAAAAATTTTGAAATTTTTTGTAAATGATCCTAACACAACATTACTATTTTCATAAAAATTTCAAATAATGATAAAGCTTAAGGAATTTTCAAAACTTCTGACAGTGTTACTATCCTGATAAAAACCTTACCGGCAAATTTCAACAAAATGAAAAATGGTTCAAACTGTGTTTGAAAATTTTAAAAATTGTTTTTGTTGGTCTTGACACATCAATAATATTTTCATAAAATTTTTAGATGACGATCAACTCTAAGTAATTTAAAAAAATTCTGACAGTGCTACTATCCTAATAAAAACCTCACCAACAAATTTCAATCGAATGAAAAATAGTTCAAACCAGGTTAGAAAATTTTAAAAAAATTTCTAGATTTTCCTAACACATCACTAATATTCCCAACTTCCCATAAAATTTTCTGGTGATGATCAAGCCTAAGGAATTTTTAAAAATTCTAATAGTGCTACTGTCCTGATAAAAGCGCGACTGAGTATATATATTACTTCTATAGATTTGATTGAACAACCAAAAAAGGTTTATAATTTTTTAAACTTTTAGAGAATTGTTTTGAGGTAATTATTAAGCTCTACTAAAAATTTTGGATCATGATCATACTATCTCATTAATGTTCCTTCACTTTTTGCTTTTTCAAACATAACAAATGAAGTTCAATTATTTTGGAAATGTTTCTGTATGATCCTAGACTACTAAAGATGATATTATAAATTTCTACGAGCATGATCAAGGTTGTAGATTTTTATAAAAATCCAATAGTGCTGTTATTTTTATAAAACATCTCAAAAATTCTATTTTTCTAAAAATTTTCATGGAAGATGTCATTCCTAAGAGGTATTGACCCAAATCAGGTTCAAAAAAGTTGAAGTCCGATCAAAATTACTGAGATTTCAGTGAACTTTCGCCAAAATTTTTGAAATTACTACAACAATTTAAATTTATTTAATTTTTTTATTTGACTGGGATTTGGAATCTTGTCCCCAGCCGATATCCAAAATTTTTGAAATTTCAGCAAGATTTTGAACCTTGGGTGGGGAAATTGAGTAGGGAGGAGGGAAGGGGGAGGGTGGAAGTGAATATAGAAGATAGCACATGATGTTTTAGAAGTGTTCTTACATTTTTTTTAGTTTGATGGTAAACTCAAACTAGTCGTACCTAAGAAAGTGACAATTAAGATCTCTAGACCGAGAAAGGAAATTATGTACTGGCTAAATTCATCTCATGTCTGTCTTGCTCTCTTCATGCATGCTTGGTGATTAACACACACAGATCGATTTATATTTACAATTAAGATGGTTCAAGCAATCATAATATTAATTTAAGTCGATCCGTATACAACAACACTTGTGCTATAGAAACGTACAGACACAAACATGATACATATATAATACATACAAACATATATTGATTAAGCATTCTTAGCTAAATAAACTATATTATACATCAGTTTATTCCCTTCTCATCTCATGTCCTACATGCATTATTCTCGACAGACCACGTACTGAAGTACTGAACATAACACAGCATACACATTCGATAAGTCCATACATAAGCCTATATGATATATATACTACATTGAGAAGCTAGCTACGTACGTAGGTACGCGCTCTCGATCTTAATTATGATCTTATTATACGTACGTAACCTCCACTCCCGAAGGTAGAAAGAGAGAGAGAGAGAGTGCGCGAGAGCTATATATGCATGCGTTGCATGCATGTGGCGGCGGCAATTGCGGCGGCAGCTGGTTCAGTTCAGACGACGAGGCTCCTCTGGTGGAACTTGGCGATGAAGTCGGTGGCCTTCTGGTCGACGTCGCGCTCGCCGACCCACCAGCCGTAGTCCTCGTCGCTGGACCGCACCTTGCGCAGCCTCGCCGGTCGCTCACAGTCGCTCGCCGCCGCCGCCTCGTCGTCGACGTAATACCGCCTCGACTTCCGTGAGAAGCTGAAGATGGGGCAGAAGAACGACTTCCCTCCCATATACTAGCTAGCTAGCTACCTTCTCACTACCTACCTCTTGTTAAGTTATATGTATGATATATATTATCAGGTTACTGATGATTAATTAGCTAAGTATAGCTAGCTAGGTTAGAATCCTTTGGTTTGGAGTATTAGGTAGTGGTTGGGGAGTTGCTGTCTTGGGCTTAAGGAAGGTGAGAAGAGGCCGCGCCTCAATTTATAGAGGAGGCTGCCCTGCATGGCTTGTGTATGGAACAGTCAACAGTGGAAGAGCTGTGTGTTAGGTAGGCTGGTGGTTGCGAGCTAGCTAGCTTAGCTAGGGCTCTTCCGGTCTAGATAACTAAAGGTGCCCGATCGGGCAGATCGAGATCGGAGGGCCGGGATCGTGTGGCCTGATAAAAGATCGAGATCGGACGGCCCGACCGGATTGCGCTATGTGATAAGATTCTGAAGTGTGGCATATAAGATGTTCGATCTGCAGAGAACGACCGATGTGGTGGATGAAACCGTCTTTTATTTTCGAGGAAAAGCGAAGAAGCTCGGCTTTTGCGTTAAGAACAGATTTGAGCTTTGATCACCAGGAGTGAGAAAATAACCCTCTCTCTCTCTCTCTCTCTCTCTCTCTGATCCCCAGGAGTGAGAAAATAACCCTATCTCTCTCTCTCTCAGCAGTCAACACACTATCGCGCGCCCACAGTCCCCCACCTTGGTGGTCTGATACTCTGATCATTGCATTTCTTCATCATTTGTCTCTCTATTTCTTAGAGAGCTTTTCTAGAGGACGTCCACACCATCGTGGGCATGCATGAAAAATGTCGCAAAATATCTCGCGATGGGCTTTTGTACTGTCAATATATCCTAAAAAAGATCGAACCTCCTTCCCAAAAAAAAAAAGATTGAACAACCTTACATATACGTTAATTTGAAGCGTCTATATATATAGCTTAATTTTGAGTGATCCTAAAATTTTACTATTTATTGCTAGTCAATTTTTTTCCCTGTGCATAAACTAGTGCAGATTATCTTGAATTTATATATTCGTTAATTTATGTATGATCGATGCAAGTTCTGATTGGTGAGGTGCGGGGAGTTGCATTAATTGTACGTCCTCAACCTGCATGTCTTAGAGCAACCTCAACCCACCCCCTAAACCTCCTCCTATCCTAAATTATAAGGAGACTTAGAAAAATATAAGCTCCAACCTAATCCCTATTTTAGAGAGGTACTCTCTCACCCCTACATCTAGGGGGCTTCTCTTTGCCCCTATTATTTTCTTTGGCATTTTTTTATTCATTTTAAAATAATAATTCATGGGTGCAAAGTAATAATAATGTTTAGATAAATAATAGGGGTGAGTAATAGGGAGTATGGGTTGGAGACAAATTTGATATAGAGTACCTCTAATTTTTATACCACCCCTAAATGAGTGATTTAGGGAGAAAATATAGGGGTTTGGGTTGGAGTTGCTCTTAGATCTCAGCGTGAGGGGATGGCAAAACCTAGCTAAAAATAGCGCCAATCTTTTCTTGTGGTCAGACAAATTTGCTCCAATGATTAATTATATACATTCTATGTATGTACACACATATATATGTGTATGACGCCGGAATTGGGCACCATCGGATATATTTTTAAAAATTTCAGTTTTAGAGAGAACACATCTATAACAATTCAAATGAAACAGATAACTTTGAAAAAATACTAGAATTCAAAGATTTTGAATCAATTTAGATCACATGCTTTGCTGATTAATATATAAATATATCCAACACACACTTACAATCAAATTATCATAAAAAAAGAAAAACTCTAGTTTGAATTTCAGTTCAAACTTGTTTGAACTAGTTAGTAAACTATTTAAACTCAACATCCTAACAATTTCTGAACTAGTTAGTAAACTATTTAAACTCAACATCCTAACAATTTCAAAAAAAATTTGCATGAAATACATAAGGGAAATGATCGTTTTGGATCAGGTGCCCCATGTAATCTTACTACATACACACACACATTTTACTTTGAGTATAGTTACTCTCACCTCTAATATACCATCTAAACGAACTTGAAATACTCTCACCTTTATCACATTAGATACACTCGTATAGTAATTATATGATACTCCATTGTGAACCACGTGAAAAAATTACAAGGAAGCCTATATATAGATTTTAGCGTATTTTGTAAATACCTTTGTATACGCACATAAAAAGAAGTATATCTAAAAAAATATGTGCTACCTCTGAAAAATGTACATACCATGCACCTATATAGTCATATATACTCATATACTACACGTATATATTCTCTGTTGTACGAGATACTCTCTACGTTGTGAGATGTCGCATGGGAGTAACTACTCTAGGGAGTAGAAAAGAGGCATAGGGAGTACGTACATGCTGTACGTATCTCTCTCTCTTGTAATCGTTTCATAGAAGTAGTAGAGCTGGCTAGTAAATCCCACACAGCTGCACGGTTATCTGATATAACAAATGTATTTTTATTTGAAACTAGAGTTGTATATGTCGTAATCTTAATACCTGTAATTTTGTCAAACTATTAGCTAGTTATAAACATATAGTAGATATTTCATTAATCTCTGCACCATTATATTCATGATCCACCAAACAAACTATGTAGATGCTTCTCTGTTTTATTGTTAGTGAGAAAATTTCCACGGAATTTTGTTGAGGTGCCTCTATTCTCATAAGTTTTCACAGAAAGCTAATTTACACCACATGCTTCAAATAAAAGTGAAATGCTACTACTGCTTATGCATGGCATATATGGTAATGAAATTAAGGCTGTACGCAGCTCCAAGGTAATGGGTGGTCAAAATGCTTCCTTAACCTATCACTAGGGTCGGTCTTTTTAAGCTCGGAGCACTTTGTCTAAGGTTTACAGCAAGCTGTATTCCTGTAATTTTGTTTTCTAAAGCAATCGTGATATATACGATCGATATCCAATCCACTACTATATTTGCTGCACAATGCAGTCCTACATTCTGAGCCATGCATGTCAAGCTTGATATACCACTTTTAAGCAGACTAATCATGGAGTGGATACCCATTGTTTACCCAATATTAAACATTTTATGGCTGTCATCACATTACTCTGGAAAGCAGGAAAAGAAATCTCGATCATGAGCTGCCCTCCATACAATACATGCTTTGTTCAAAATCTATTCCATTTGAGCGAGGCACCACATTGTTTAGATTCGTACGTTCAATGTACATATTCATGCTTTGAGCAACGAAGAAAATCTGATTAAAAAACTTGAAAAGACCTAGCTCCTATCATAATATAAGACATAATTTCACAAAACTAATAGCAACTAGCTAGATGATTCTTGATATATATAGCAACTATATATGTAGATGACTCTCCTGAACTTGAAAGTAATCAATACTAGCTGAAGTAATAACGAAATAAAAATTTATGAAGGTCAATGTAATGTATTATTTTCCTGTTACAGTCTTCCTTTTTTTCTGCCTCCAAAGCAGCTGGCAAGCAGTGACCTGTGGGCAACAGTTACGAAAAGGAAAAGAAAAAGGAAGCATTTGTTTTCTTGGGCTTTACGAACGAAGTGACTACGAAGGTGAGCAAAAAATAGCACTTTCAATCATGCAAGAACCAAGTGTATATATTGTTAAATAAACAAGCCCTTTTGCAGAACAAGATTGATATATATGGTCAGTGACCTGCTTAGCTAGCCACATTATGCTCACCTTCGCTGTGTAGTGGTAGTACATCCTTAAGCTCTAAGTATGATATGCTGCTATCTCCTGCTAAAAGTACTATTATGCGTAGACATAATTGGCCGATATGCTGTTGCATCACAAAAGGCAAAGGGCGTAACTTTGGGGTGTATTGTCTTTGTCAAGCCCTGCACCCGAGACTGCAGTGGACACTTGCCGCTCATTTCATCTGAGGCTTGTAATGCAATCTGAATTTGCATCTTGGTAGTTGATCAGGGCGACTTAGTTGTTTCCTGGAGGCTCCAGGCTTGATCAGTCCAGATGATCCGATGGTTGATCTATCCGAAAGAAAATGTCAGCATGACATTAGATGTTGAAATAGCATGAGATCAGGATCGATAAACAGTACTAGGATAATTGCTATATATGGAAATTGGAAAGCTACATGGGCACGAGAGATTTTAAAGCTTCTAGGGAAAACATAACAGAGGAAATAGACAAGATATTTGCTCAATCTTGCACTTGCATCGATCTGCTTGCCAAAATTTTTCAGCTACTGTATTCACTAATCTTCTTTTTAACAGAGACAAAGAGGTGCTTATTTTTTTTCTGTACTAAAAAAATGCATGCACTGTAAAGCATATATATGGTTACCGAAGGATATATAATACATAACTCCAAGAAAGCACCTACCAAGCACCAACATTAATTCTGAAAAATTACAGAAAACAAAAAAAATATCTAAAACATTTCAATGCTGCGAGACTCTGCAGGTTTTCGGTTAGTATTTTTCCTAAAATAGTAACTTAACTTGAGACAAATCAATCAAACAAGGATCTTATATATTCTTCTGCTTTCGCATAGAAATCACGAGATAGATGACTAAACAGAAAAAAACTTTCTGCTGTCACCATAAATATTGTATGTTAGATCCTCACCATAAGATCAAACGACATGAAAACGCTAAGGCATTCATATATATAGGGGAAAAAAGTTCATCCATTTGTTCTCTAAAAACAATGCATTGTTTTTAGCTAATGTATAACAAGTTTTTTATGAGTAATATACTAGTACAGAAAACCATATCACAGACAGTTCAAAAAACTCATCACAGACGGTTTTTTTCACATGTCATAGACGGTTTAAGAACTGTATGTGAAAAACATATTACAGGCAGTTCTTATTGTGAACCATCTGTGATAAGTAAATATCTGTGACGGTTCTGAGTTTGAACCATATGTGATAACCACTAATCACAGACGGTTCACAATAAGAACACCACCATCAAATGTGACTCAAGATATTATTGTAGATCCAAGTCAAACAGCCAAAAGGGAACATTCAATTTACTCATTTTGAATGAATGATTAAAAATTAGTTACAGGACGAGTGATTATAGGGAGTAGGCAAGTAACAAATCTGATCATCATAGTACACATTTAACGTATTGTGCTCATGTATCACTAGTCCATCTTGAAAAACCAAATTATGACTAATTGGCATGTGTTAGCACATATTGACAGATTTAGCTATAAGTTGAACTGAACTTTAGAATAAAGACCTACTTAACATATTATTCTCATGTGGCATCAGTACAACTTCCAAAAACAAACATTATAGAATGACATGTGTTAGCTCATTAGAGATGAACCTCATACTTCCTCAATCACAACCATCATCTAAGGTAGGCTCAGCATGAACTCAAAAAACAATGGCACACTCAATTAAATTACCAAACTGTAATTAGTACTCAACTATGGTATTGCATGAGCGAAATATTAAGCTATCGATTCAAGCCTTATATTTTGGTAAATTAAGATTAGTGCATCATTATAATGGCAAACAATCATAAAACATCAACAAAATAACGTAACTATTTTCATTATACAAGCAATCATTTTCTATTACGCAAGCAATTATTTTTCAAGCAAGCAATCATCATTTTCTATTAGTAGAATGGGATAAAAGCAGAGTACAAACCAACCGAGGGGGAGCACGGCTGAGGAGGAGCACGGTCGAGGAGGAGCACAATCAGGTGGAGCAGGCGAGGGTGAGCACGGTCGAAGGGGAGCCACCAAGGGGGAGGCCACCAAGAGGGAGTAGGTTAGGGTTTAGGGGAGCCACTGAGGGGGATCGGGCGAGCATGGTCGAGGGGGAGCCTCTCCTAGGGGAAGCCACTGAGGGGAGTAGGGTAGGATTTGGGGGAGCCGTCAAGAGGGATCGAGCAGGGTAGCGCTAGGTTTGGGGTAACCGCCGAGAGGGGTAGGGTTTGGGAGAGCGGTCAACTGGTTGGCATTATATAACTAGGGCATCACAGACGGTTCTATACTAGAATAGAACTAGCTGTGATGTTAGAATATCATGTTAACTACAGACTATAAATTATTTATCTGCTGTCAGTACTACAAATGCACTAACTTCCCGTTCATTCAAGCAATGGTTATCTCTGAAGATACTTTGCACCATGATGTTATATGTTTTCATTACTATATCCAATACCATCTACATATGCAAGTATTGGTTGTCGTTATCATTCTAAACTACTTACGGTGCAGCAAATAAATGTATGTAACCCATATATTTTAAGCTAATAAATCAGATGCATACACAAAGATGTTTCAACTTTTGAGCATTTCATTAAAAACAACTTTATTACCCTCCTATGAGTGCCAACGCAGCAGTTTGCCTCCTTTGAGTTCGTAAATAAATGCTTCAAATGGGGAATTATAGGCAAATATCAAGCCATCTTTGCAAGAGGTCCTTTATGCACCTCAATGACCTCACCGTCATCATCTGATTGATTCTTACACTTGTAACAGGATGTGTTGCACACCGGATATATATGCAAGTTTGCATACTTGTTACGGAAGTGGATACAATCATTTATATGCAAGTTTGCATACTTGTTACGGAAGTGGATACAATCATTTAGATATACATGTATTCTTTCTACTTCCATTCCCAAGGGACAAAGAACCTTCTTGGTTTTGTAAGTGGTATTCAGTAACTCATTTTCCTCTGAAAGTATGTTCGCTAAAAGACCTAAAAGCACCATAAAACTCTTGTCGGACCAACCATTGCTTGGTTTCAATTTTAACAGTTTAAGCATGGATGACAACCTTGTGTATTTCGACTTGCAGCTTAGGAACAAAGGTTTCTCTAAGTCGTCCATCAAGCTCTAAAATTTACCATATTTTCTGTCATCACGGTTTCCTTCTGTATCGCATAGCATCTGATCCAGATTGAAATCGTGCAACCTATCCTCATCGGAAGTGTTTTAAAACTGGTTTTTGCATTATTTCGCTTTTATCCGCAATAGATTATATGCACATGAAAGATGAAATCTTTTATGAACTTAATTTAAATTAGTTCTTTTTGCCGACTAACATGACCTTCATGTTAGGGATGTTGTGAGATCAGCCCTACAAGATCTGTCTTTTAATTATGACATTTTATTCATATAAGTTTGTTTATACTTTAACTCCTTAAATATATATTCATGAAGGCATGTCTAAGTACAAATTATGATTTATTATAATGATTTTTACTATATTAAGCAGTTTTCTCTACTAATATAAATTTGCAGTTGGTGGCGGTGGTCCGTTCTTTCTAGCCCCCGATATCTCCAATAATGGCCGGTCATTATAGCTAATTATTCTTTCCTGATTTACAGCCAGCCATATCTCTCTAAATATGGCTGATTATTATATCAAAATCCCTGGTTATTGCTGATAATTAATAGCCGGCCAATCATTCCTTTTGTACTATATATATGCTGTACAGTTTTCATAGAATCAATCAAGGGAATCTATTCAAGATCTCCCATGTCGTGCCGCCACGGCGAATGAACTCGACAAACTGATCAATAAGTGACAGACCGACGTACATGGCCGCGAGGCACAGGAGGCCGAGCGCCGTGGTTAGTAGTAACTGTGGCCAGAAGGACAGCCAGAGCGCGATGCCCACCGAGTGCCGTGACCCCAGCACCGGTCAGTTGGACGTGAATAAAGGTACGATGCTTCAGCGCGGTTGTCTGACGACACCGGTGGGACGTCGTCGGTGATGAGAGAGTCATTGACATACCCCTTGGAGATAAACGGGTTGATCCAGCTGAACGTCGCGAGAGAGAGGAACGACGCGGCGACGCACGGTGTGGCAGGCGCCCACGCCATGCGCCTCGGCGCTAATGTTTTTTGGTTCACCTTCAGAGCTCCGACATTATAGCTGGTGAAGCCAGTGATGGCTAGGTACGCCAGAGGTATGGAGACGAGTAGGCCAGCAAAAGCGAGAGGGTCATCTGGGAAGAGCAGCGAACCGTCGGCGCAGCAGACCACCGCCGAAGCGGAGAAGAGCACAACGCCGAGGGCGGTGGCGATCCAGAAGACGCGGAGGTGCAAAGGCTGGGTGGCTGCGGTGGCCGCTTTCTCCGAGATGACTGACCATGCGGCTATGGCATACGTGACGAAGTGGGCGGCGAGGAAGGCAGACTCCACAGCGTGCGCTGCGGGCATGGCGAGAGGAAGAGGAACGCGAGTTGGTAATATAAATTACAAAAAAGGATAAAAATGATTGATTGATTTTTGAGATTGGTAATATATATTGCTATGTATAATATATTTGGTTTCAATTCATATCGGAGAAGAAACTATAAAAACTTTTGTAATCGGGAGAAATAAATGTTTGATCATGTAGCACAATTTTCTTTTATTGCTTGACCTTTATGTTTCGTTACCAATTTTATTTTTTGTAGCAACGCACGGGCATTGATCTAGTAACCTATAAAGCTTAAACCCACTGGTTTCCATTGCATTAGGATACATTTGTGTGTGTGTATATATAAGGTTCATTTTTGGTGCTGTTCATAAAGATGGGTCCAATGTTGCCGTTTCCTGAACTTTCTATCTTGCCTGCGATAAGGATTAAAGTTTGCTTAAGGTCCTGTTATTTGTGTTTGAAAGTTAATTAAAGTAATTGAGTTAGTTAATTTTGGATTAGACTATAGTCAAACTAACAGGTTATAACTCACCCCCTGCCTTTAGGTTCTGGACCATCTAACTCATCTCATGACCAATTGGCCACACCGGTCAGGGAGTAAGGAGGGCAACTTTTAAGTTACTAACACTGGAAGTCATTGAATCTGGGTGTAGTAAGAAGATTGTTTCGTCTACCATAAAAACCTTTTTCCATTCCGAGTCATTCTCAGGTACCATTTTCCTGGTTAAGCCAGTCTTCAGAGAATGAAACTTACTCATCTCTTAGTTATCCTTAAAAGCCTAACCAGAAGACAACTAGTTGCCAAACTCCCAGGTCCAGAAAACCAATGACTTTCTTAAGATAGCTATTACCTTTAAGTGGTATAGATTAGAGAAATAACTTCAGTGTTGCCCATTTTCTACTGACCTGACTTATCCTTACAAAACTTATATGAGGACTTTATACATAAACATAGGTATGAAAGCCTACATGAACTAATCACTGATTTGCTAAATCCTATGTCCATGACATTTGAATACAAAGGGTAGTTAAACCGAGTTACCAAGTGAATTTTTGGTCAGAGGTGCTGATTACTGATACAAATTAATCTAACCAAGTTCATGAAATTTGTGAACTTACCTACTGCTTTGGGCTTAACATGGAACTAAGTCCCACTCTAATGGATCCTTCCTGTCATTAGCTAAAGAGGACAGTTAAGAATGCTAGTTGTTATCTAAACTTGATGTGTTAGTTTTTATTTCAGGTTTAGGAAGGATGTAGAGTTCTGAATGTAAAGAGTTGCAGCACAAATAATGTTTTTGCATATTTGTCAGACTTGACAAACCTATCAATCTAGTCTCTGTTTTTGTCCTCTGATTCAGAGCCTAAAAACTTCAGAGCAAGTTCAGGGAATCTGAACTTCCTGAGATCAGAGAGCCTTCACTTCTTAACCTTCAAGTTCCGAATTAGTTAGTTAATTGTGCACCCAATTAGTTAGTCCTGATTAAGCTGGTCATTCGTCTGGATCACTCATTTGCCAAGGATAATTTCTACATACTAGAACATTATGTTGGTCCTACCTGTCATAAGATCAAAAGGCTAATGTGCTTCTGACTTTACCTTGGGGAAGTCACTAGAACGAACAGAGCAGAACAGAAGCAGGCGCCATGGCCGGCTCAAGCAAGCTTCGGCCGGCGATGGGGGGGCTGCGGGCGAGGGCTAAAACGGAACGCCGGGACTACACCGAAGCCACGGGAGATGATAGCCAGAGCTGCGACGGCCGGAGGCGTCGTCTCCACGGCGGCGAGCGGCTTGGGGCTTTTGATTAGGGACTAAGGTTGATGCTCCTTGCGTAAAAAATCTGAAGATGGCAGCTCCACGGGGGAATTTGGCCAGCAGTAGGGCTTGCGGCTGGAGCCAAGTATAGAAGATTTGTGCTCTGATTTTGGTGCTTGGTGGTGGGGAAGGGAACCTCCGGGTTGCTGGTCGGATCGACAAGGGTTCAGCCAGCTTCCCCGGTATGAGCTTCGTCCAGATAATACAACGCTTACACAGGAGAAGGAATGGCCGATTCCAGGAAATGCGGGCAGTCGTGGCAGCAGTAGGGCGGAGGTATGGGCAGTAGAGTTGAAGGGGGATTGCCTGTATGCACAGAGATTTATATCTATAAATACAAAATTTTGTTTTTTTTTATGTTTGGTTGTCTGCATCTAGTTTTGAGTCTAGCTCTCTGGATGCAAAATTCTCTATGCAACCTGGCTCTAGAGATATGGAGAAAATGGACGTATCTCTGGATGTAGCATATGGCAACCTCGTGTTCTGCGTAAGAGGTCATTGTTAGCTACAATAGCAAACCATGCATGCGGTGCCACGTGGGTATGTAAGTTTTCTTTTTTTTTTCTTTTTTGTTTATATCTTTTGATTAGCGTCTCCGATTACCGAACCGATTTCAAAAATAGGTTCCTGACATTTTTTTCGAACAAAACTAGACCACACTTACTATATAAATTTCAAAATATTTAAATTTCAAAATACCTGTCTACTAAGCACTCAATCAAACACTATCTCTACATCTATACATCCCATATTCCATCTGTCTGGCTAAGTTGAATGAACCAGACTCATAAAAGAAGGCAACCAAACAACCACAAAGAGGTATGGCTCTGACTGTTTTGCTGGCGTGACGTGGAGAAGGAGCAGCTACAGTGCGCGAGTTCTGGCCGGCCGAAGGGCGACGAGTAGTGGTCTGGCGTGAGCCCTTGTTATGCGTTCGACTGTTTTGGTTCTAAGTTATGTTAGTTTGAAAGTGGCCTTAGCCATTTCGAAATTTTTTATAAATTTTCATGTAGGGAGACTAGAGTATGTAGTTTCCATTTTCTTTAGTTTTGCTCAATTCGCCGTTGTGGTCTTCATACAAAAATCCCTCAAAGTTGACTAGTTTAAAAATGTTTTTGAAATCTAAAAAGACCTTAAATGACATTATTAATTTATAAGATTTTTACCAGATGTAAATAATGTCTTGAGGACACTATGGTAATTTTTTGTAGATACAGATAAAGTTCTCATATTTTTATTTAAATCAGATTGTGCACTGTTTTTAGTCATTCTATCATTCTTTGCTTTAAAAATTTATTTATCAGCTAAAATGATTTAACTAAGTGCTGAAGACTTTTAATATAAATTTTTCAAGATTTTAATTTTACCTTTTTATCTTTTTACCATTATCCATTCATTAATTCCTTTTACATGATTTTTCTCACAATGTACAAATCCAAGGAAAATCCAAATAAAAATCAATGATGTTAAGAAACTTAGAAATAATCATATTCAAATTCAAAATATACATTTTTATTTTATTAAAATTTTTGGGATGTTACAATTTTATACTAAAACCGTCTGTGATATTCCTGTATATCACTGACGTTTTATGAGGAGAACCATCTGTGATGATGTCACTGACGGTTTCACTTTAGAACCGTCAGTGATGTTTCTCATCACAGGCGTCTAATATAAGGTTTTCTGTAGTAGTGATAGTTATAACAAGTTGATTGTATTAATTTGTGCCTATGTCTGGCCCACGAAAGTGATGTTTTGGTCTCGTAAATTAATTAGACCCTTTCACAGGGTCCAATGTCTAGCCGAATTTGTATAAAGCAAGTAGTTTAATTGCTTGGGCATCTACTTTCAGATGTATAACAAGAGGAATTGTTGACTAAAGAATCTCTCTTAAGACGCATTCAAAGGTATGATACTGTTGAAATAAGGTGATATCAAATCTACAGGTTTAGACCCTGTTGAAGTTGAAATAGCGTGGTATCAAATCTAAAGGCCTAAATACAGCTGAAGCAGCATGGTATCAAATTCCCACACCAGTAGTTTCACTTAGGTCTGGTTGATGCAAGTTTGATGGCCTCATGCAATTTAGCCTTGCTTTTTTTTTGGTAAGGAAATATGACAGGAGGTCTTCCAATCACCTTAGCTTTGAATCATTTGTGCAAGTTTGGGACCCAAAAAGCAAGTCCTCAATTGTTTGTGGATTTAAACAGAATATCCATGCAAATTTTACTGGCCTATTGCATAACAGTAACCATGCAAGTTTGGAGTACATTCTATTTCTTACTAATTGGAGACTTTAGAGTGTTTCTGTATTACTACCAGTGGCAACTGGCAAGCTTGACTTGATAACAGTAACTTAGCATCCACACGTCCGACAAATTGGTAAACACAATAACAGACCGAACAAATAGTAAAGAAACAAACAGTTCAAAAAAAAGACAAGTTGCTTGGAAAGAACAGGGAGGATACAGTAGTGTACAAAACATTAAACTCCAATCCTAGATGCCTTGTTCGAGTGGTTATTCTTTTGATGGACATAATCTCATTATTTTTAACTCCTCATTTGGCTCATATGAAGCCGTCAAAGTAGAGGATTGTTCTAGCTAGCTTATATTGTATCTAATATAATTTTGCATAGAGTCGCCACATTTGTCTACTTCTCCTTCTCGAGTTAGGAACTAGGACTGCGGAGTCCTAATACACAGACTAACAGAAGACTCTATATGTGTCCAAACCATTATTGGACCTCCGGCAACCCAGCAACCCATTAGCAAACAAACAATCCGAATGTTCAAGATGCATTTGCCAGAGCCACATAAACTAATTAACTTGGTTGACAAAGCAAGCAATGTCACAAGAACATAACAAAATGGATTAAACTCATGTGAAGCAATCAAATCAATGTGCCTAACATGAGACTATTGATGTTGGATCATGATCCAGACCCGGCTCGATCTTATATGATCCGATACTTTCAGTGTTTTGGCTTCTTCCATTCCTACCCCTTGGCCGGCAATGGCTAGTCATTATTGCTAATAACGACTGGTTAGAGAGTGACCATGATATTAATTTGATTTGCGTAGAACAATCACAAGGTGAAAACAATCTTGTGTTCTTTCCATACGTCCCATAGGCTAAATGCAAAGAGGTTTGTGTTTCTTACCTCTCTTTCCTCTTTCCTTCTATCTGTTCTTGAATTTTCCAGCTCCTGGGAATTTTCTGCAGGATATGAAGTCCTGCTTGGATGCCTCGCCGTGTCAGTGATCGCTGGGGTTGTTGCCGTTTCCTGCCACCTCAGGAGAAGAGCATACAAGCACAAACCATCAAAAAAGGACATTGGTAATTTCACTGATCATCAATCAATTTACACATACTGATGGTTTTACTCAATAATAGTCTTAACAGACTATGCAATTGTGAATTCTTATCATGCAGAGGTCGCTGCGGCTTCAGTTGAGTATGAGGAGGTTACCTGCAAGCAGATGTCGATCAAAGAGATATACACCGCAACTGAAAACTTGAGTCCATCAAACGTCATTGGTCAGGGCATTGCAGGTGCTTGACAGTACTATACAGCTCAGAACTAGAATCTTTATTCCACAAAGGAGATAAAAGTGCAATTGCGATGAAAGAACATGAGAAGTAGAAGGTAGTAACCACGTTCAGTAGGTTATTCTTGCTCTGAAAGTTGGATGCACCTTCTTCCTTATGTGATTTCCAGGGAGAGTGTACAAAGGAGTGCTTGCAAATGGCTGGCCTGTTGCAGTGAAGCACATCGTTCAGAATGAACATGCAGAAACCTTCTTAAGGGAAGTTACAAGCCTCTCACATGTCAGGCATCCAAATCTTGTGTCACTAAGAGGTTATTGTGATGGGAAGGACGAGTGTTTCCTTGTCTATGAGCTGTGCATCAACGGTAACCTATCAGAATGGCTATTTGGTAAGTAACTTTTTGAGGAAACAACAGGATGTGATAAATATGTAAGAGTAACGACTGAAAGTATGCAATGATTGCAGGGAAGGATAAGAACCTGTCATGGATTCAGAGGCTTCAGATCGCACTCGGCAGCGCTTGCGGCCTTTGGTTCCTGCACATCTACCCTGAAGGCTGCATTGTTCACCGTGACGTCAAGGTTGGTTGCATGATCTGAAGGACTTCAGTACATCTGTAACTTCTAGTAATGCCTAATTCATACATGCTATTACAGCCAACCAATATACTTCTTGGGGTTGATATGGAGCCCAAACTGTCGGATTTTGGACTGTCGAGAGTCATAGACAAAGGCAAGTCGCATGTAAGCTCTGAAGTTAGAGGAACTTTTGGCTATGTCGATCCAGAGTACCGCCACAACCACAAGGTGAATGCTGCAGGGGATGTATACAGCTTTGGTATGGTGCTCCTACAGCTCCTGTCAGGAAAGAAAGCAATCAACATCATGAATACTACTAAGCCAATGTCACTGAACAGAATGGTAAGTTCATAAACATAAAGTTGGATACTCGCTTCTGGGATGGAACAAACAACTGTGCTGAATCTGGTATCCAAACCTTTTGCTCTCAGGCTTCCATGCTCATCAGAGATGGCAATGTGTTGGAGTTTGCTGATCCTAGGTTAAAAGGAGAGTTCTCAACAGAGGCATTTGACCTCAGTCTAAAGCTTGCTCTCTCATGCACAGGCTACAAGCAGCAGCGGCCGTCCATGGAGCAAGTGGTGTCGAGGCTAGAGAAGGCTCTAGAGATCACCATGAGGGATGATGATAAGCACAACGGTGTAAGCATTGCTGAGTCCGTTGCGTAGATACTCTGTGTAACCCTTTAAGCTGCAAGTGTTGAAGTATGCATGACCATGTTTAAACATTTTTGTGCACAGAGGTGAACAAAATCCAGTGCAGACGTGAGTGACTGGCACTAGAACTAGAGATAAGCTGAATTGACAAAAAGTACTTTGCACCCAAGATTTAACAGAGATAAGATCTAGAGGCATAACCGCAATCTAGATTGGTAGTATGATGCACTATTGTGAAAAATGGTTTACTCGGCCGATTAATCGGTGATGTTGACTAAACCACGACGAATAGTTTAATCAAAGTATAATTAACGCAATCAAATGATTAATTGACTGCATAACCCGATTAATCGGCCGTTTTCTTATTAATCATCCTTTTTCCCTTTAATCATGAAAATAAATTATTTTATTCACTAAGTATGATATATTAGTTTATAATAGTGTGTGATAGTGTTCATAGTATGTATCTTTTGGATGAAATGTGAACAATAAATGTAAAACATGTTTTGCAGAGTGATAATTTAGAATAACTTTGGGTAACTAAAATATTTCTAATTAATTCTAAATGTAAATAAATATATTAATAAGAACGCATAATCGTTCGTTAAATTCCGATTAATCGGCCATATTGAAATTAATCGCTTAACGGTACCATATCCATCCATCGAGCGCATACCATTTTTCACAGCACTGGTATGATGCAGACTTGGATATTTCAGCATTTTTTTGTCACACAAAAAAAACTGCAATTCCAACCCAATAAAGAGAATCATACTATATGAAGGATATATTCTGATCAATGGATAATGACAATGTTCTGAATTTGACACTTGACCCCACAATTGTGGTCCATGTGAATCTGCTTTCTTTCAACTTACTACAGAAGGACACACTGCTAAGAAGGCTAGCCGCAATAACTAGTTAGTTTTCCATATATCATCACGTTGCATTGCATATTCAATAGTGGTAAATGGAAGAAGATTAGTGATAGCTGGGGTGTTTCGAAGAACAAGCCATATCATCAACAACATTTTATTATCATCAATAATACAAATGCCAACATCATCCTGAACTTTTATGACATCTTTATTTCCTCAAGAAACATATTTCTGGCCTAACGAGTTACAGAGTTATACATAGATGCCTGGCAATTAGCCCATTAGCAATTAAATTTAATTACAACATGAAGCAGAGACTAGACTGCTACCAGAATGATCTTCAGCACGGATGAGGAGAAAAGCGCACCACCATAGTGCATATCATCGAAGTGGCAGTTCATCCAGTGCTTCAGCATAATCTTTTTTGTTCATCGACAGGACACACAAACCATGCGGGAGAAAAAGGTAAATGGCAAGAAAGATTATCACTCCAAGATCAGCCTCTTCACCTATGGCTGGTTGAGGGGGATTTCGCAGGTATATCTGACTGGCACACCACATACAGTACAAGGTGGCTATCACCAGGATGAGAAAAAAAGATTGATTTGATTTTTCAGTCATGGATTTTCCATGCTTCACTCTGCCAAAACAAAGAACTAAATGTTTATAGAAACAAAATGGGATTTGTAACAGATAGCAACACTTGAAACTCAGCTTGACTGAAAAAGTATAGTCTAACATACTAAACAGGGTATTGCTCAGTGTACCATTATGTCATTTCTGTTGGTCATCAACATGATCAGTGTGTACTTAGTAGTTTGTAGTTAGAGCAGGATTTCTAACTTGGCCATCAGCAAAAATTCCACATTTTGTAACCAAAAAAAAATAGAACACGAAGCTAAATTATCACCTGTTAATGTACACAAATCCCCCCAAGAGGCAAATGCAAAGAAGGCCTACAACAACCACTGCGTCTGTATTAATAGGAGCACGGCCATTCCACCACCCAGTACTCAGAATCCAAGTATACATTGTCGAATGGCCGTTTTCCTGCAAAGAAAGATATGATATAAATTTAGTCTAACAAGAAAGCAATGCTTCGAAAAGAGAGAGTCGTTTACAATCCTAATAAATTTAACTCGACGCTTTCATTCAAAAAAAGACTTCTCACATGCATGTATATGGTGTTCTTGCTCAAAAGAACTTCAAAATGTGCACCAAAAAATCAATCCTAAGTTAATGACTCATTCTATCATGAGGAACCTGTCTAGTAAGGACTACGGAGTACATTACTTCCAGTTAAGAAAAGGTCTAACCCAATGCTCACCTCAAACAAGTGATCCAAGAAGAAATGGGAGAGTGAGCCGGCCGTGATAAGCAAGAAGCACTGTCTCTTGCTTAATACTACCTGCACCAACACCGATATTGAACAAATCAAACAGGCCAACAGGACACACCAACAAATGCCACATGATCATAGGCGTGTGGACCCTGGAGCTAGGCCCTTTCTCTAATGTAGTGTTGCTTATTTATGTTCCTTTGATCTGCAATTGTAGGATGAGATTCTACTGAGCACACTTTGCTAGCTGCTACTCACATTTGTAATAAATCGAGAGAAGACAACAAAATGTATGGAGCACTGCACAGGTACCAGATGTCAATGCCCACCCTGCTTAATTATTAGAATAAACAATCCCGAGGTTTGTTCCCACCCATGACATAGATCGTACTAGTACTAGATAGCAGTAATACCATGTTGCAAGCTGCAGCTTTAAAGAATAATTAATTAAATTAAAAAAGGGGGTAAGCAAATCCAAGGAGGCTAGGGGCTGAGAAGATTGAGGAAGCATCCCATTCCACCCACCCCGGCTGGCGTGTCGAGGAGGCCGACGCTGAGCAGCCAGCGGGAGAGCCAGGCGTAGAGGTAGGCGAGCGGGAGGCCCAGGAGGAGCGGGTAGTAGAAGGGGTGGTGCACGGCGGCCATGACGAGGTCCCCCGCGGCGGAGAAGGAGGGAGGAAGGAGGTGAGCCACTCGGCGAAGGCGCCGAGGTCCGGGCCGAGGAAGGCGTTGGCGGCGTAGGCAGCGCAGTGGTGCGGGCCGAAGCGGCGGCCGCCCCCAGCGAGCCGCGACAGCGCCGCCCCGCCGGCCAGAGCGTACAGCAGGTGCGCCCCCGGCCCCGGCATCTCCCTCCCTCCCACCCCCGCCGCCGCTGGCCGATTAGTAGTAGCTCGAGCGGTAGCTCGCCTTACTCCGGGGGCCAGGCCAGCCGCCGGAGACGCGCGCGGGGTCGGAACCGAAGGTTGCGACTTGCGATGAGAGGAAGCGACGGGGTTTGGTGGAAGTAAACAGACGAGCTGGGTTCTGGTCTGCACTCTATACTACAAGTCTACGAGTAGCTGGGCTATAAGTATATGAAAACGGAAACGGAATTTCCGTCGTTTCAAGAAAAATAGTATGGAAGTTTTTTTTGGAAAAAGCGAAATCAGAAAGTATCGGTATAAAAATAGAAACAAAAAAATTTTATCAGAAATGAAAATGAGAAAGCTATTTCCGACGAAAACAGAAACGAAAATTCTGCATAGGTGAAACCGAAAATTCCGTCGTAAACTTGGCCCAAAAAGGAGAATAGAGAATTTACATTTATTTCGAATTAAAATAATTTCCCAAAAAGGAGAATAGAGAATTTACATTTATTTCGAATTAAAATAATTTTAGAAATACAAATGGATTTATAGAAAATATCAAATAGAGTTCAAAATTTTCAAAAAAAAATCTCAAAAATATATTAGAACATTTTGAACCTAGGAAAATTATTTCTACCATAATTTTAGTTTCATTTTTCATGGATAAATTAATACTATAAATCTAAAAATAGCATTTATAACTCCAGAAAATCCAGGATAAATCTTATAAAATCATAAATGAACATTGAACAATAATATGCAAATTAAAGGGTGTTACACCTTTGTAGTTGGAGGACCAAGAGGATGTCGATGATGATGATATGGAGGAGAACATAATGATCTAATTTGGAAGACAAATAGCGAGTACAAACTTGAGAAAAACTTCCTAGTGATACTGGTGAACATAACATTGTTCGTGTATCCGTCTTGAAGATGGAATGAGTTACATTGTTTTTGCGATCATGTATATTGCGATCATGTACTATATTTTTGTGAAATTTTTCACTTTTGTTTCTGTATCCGTTTCGTTCCATTTTGCATCCGTTTACGTCATTATCCGTTTCCGTATCTGTTTTTGGGTTTCCTGATTTCATTTTCGCTACCGATAAAATATGTGGAAACGTAAACAAAACGGCCACTTACCGACCATTTGCATTCCATTTTTATCCCAAACTGTAACATTCCACATTTTAGCCTTTTTAATTTTTTTTCTAATTTTATAAATTTTTGTGAATTAAAATTTTCTCTCAAGTGTAAGCAAAACAATTGAAACAAATTTTAGATGTTGAAATGAGTCCAAATCAAATTATTTGGATTCCAAAGGTTTAGAGGCATTTTTTAGAATTTTCTAGAATTTTTCCACATTTATTTGCTATTTATTTCGGTATATATGGATTTTCTAGAATTTCATAAAAAGAAAATTATTATTTTATCAAAAATCCGCATGGGCCGCATCCCCACAGCTTGCTTCCTTCCTCTTCGCCCAACCTGGTCCCCTTTTCTCCCTAGCCTGTTTTCCTTCCTGCTCAACCCAACGTATTCCCTAGCCCGCCTCCATTTCCCTCTGCCCAATCCCGTGGCCCGGTCCGTGTGAGAGCCCACGCCTACTGACAGGTGGGTCCTGAACGGACTACGCCGTCACCCGATGTCAGTGTACTTTGCACCGGGGTACCCTCTCCGCCGCGAAGTTAGTAGGCCCAAAAAGTGACCTGGCCCAGCGAAAAGCCAGCGTGGCCCCCTGGCGAGTAGGTGGGTGGTTATGCCCTGCTCGCTGGGCGAGCGGCCAGCGTGGCCCCCTAGCGAGCAGGTGGGCGGTCACGCCCTGCTCACCGGGCGAGCGGTCCACATAGCGGCCTGGTGGGCAGGTGGGCGATCAAGCCCTGCCCGCCGGGCGTCAGCTTAGGAGGCGGCCTGGCAAGTGGGTGGGCGTTTGGGCCCCCCTTGTCAGGCCACGGAGGCAACCAAAGGAATGAGGAGAAGGCTTCGCCTCGAAGTATCCTTCCCCTGACATGCTGCGTCAGGGCCATTAATTGTGAAGAATTCTGCTATCGACACGACGACGGCTCATCCCTCTGACGCCTCTCACTAAACCCATCGTAGGAGCGTCATATCCCGGGCGGACCGGGCGAAGCCACGCAACGGCATTAAATGGGGTTTGAAGGACAAGGCTACAGTGATGGATGTAATAAATGAGTCGTGGGTTGATGTAAGGCTGGAATGATGGGTGTAATTAATGAGTCATGGATCAGTATAGCGTCACCTTCTCACCTGCCCGAGCCAGTCCCGTCTATATAAGGGCGCTCCGGTGCATGGAGAAGGGGGGCGGCACATAGGAGACATAGAGGTCGAAGCACAAAAAAGGGAGACCAGGAGAACCATTGTAATCGCTTCCACATTTCCTCAGCAAAGATCTAGCAGGATGTAGGGCTATTACCCGTGCTAGGGTTCTGAACCTGGGTACATCACCGTGTCTATTGATCTGCTGATCCCCGGGATCTATCGTAGAGAGCCATTAGGGTTTCCGGCCACGAAGACGCCCTCTACCGAACCATATCTTCCATCTTGGGAGTAGTCAACCCTGTTCGTTGACGGGATCCTGTCAGGCGAAATACGCCGACACCCGAATCCCCACACCTGCCATCACAAAATCTAAGACTGTCCGTGCCTTATTTGAGCCAGAGGCCTCGGCGATCTCTGCTTATTTCTGTCGCTCACCCATAAGGAATCTTCCCACCGATCTCCGTCACCGACGAATGTCCACCGCCGCTACTTGCACCATTGGTTTTCCCTTGTCTCCTGCATCCTTTTGCCCCAAGCCCTGGTTTGATTCCATCGTGTTTTGCCCCTCGATCGATTCATCTTCTTTCGCTTCGACGAGGTCGTGCTACCGCCAAGTCGTCGGAGTCCTAAGCTACCCGATGCTGATGTGTCGCGTGCTTGGTGCCTCTGTCCCACCACCTCAACGCTATACCTCGAAGACGCATCCCACATGGTGGCCTTGTCACCCATGCCACGCTAGCTAGCGCTGCACTAGCAGCCGCGTGTCATGCCACATTCGCCTTAGCGTTGCATGTCACCCCCACACCAGCGCTCAATTTCCTCGGTGCACTCGGTCCACCGTACATCGAATCAATGACACCTAGGCCCCACGTGTCAGCTGGAGTTTCTTTTCCTAGAAAATTCTGAATATTCCCGGCCCCACGTGTCATTCACTATTCACTCTCTCTTCATTTTCTTTTTTCTAAGTTTCTTAATTTGAACCATTTTCAAAAGTTTGATCTCTTTCGTTTAAGTTCTAAATTTAGTGATTCAAAATTTTAAATTCATCTAAATTCAAGCTCTACCTTCCAGTATCATTCTTTTTAATTTTTGAATGTTTTTTATATTTATTTTATTTATTTGTTATCACTTTTCGCTTGTAGACGTCGTTGCTAAAGCTTTGCCAAACCAGCAGCATTTAGTGAAGGCAAGTCTTCCTTGGCCATGTTGATCCTAAATTTTTAAAATTCTTAAATTGTTTTAAATTATCGTATCTTACTTTTATGTGATGTATTTTAAATTCAGTCATAGCGTTTAGTTAAATTCCATAATTGTTATGTCCTCCTTGGCATTGATCATGATGCACCATTGTCACCCTAGTTAATATTAGCTATTTTATTTGTTGATGATTTATAGAGTAGCATCTTATGGCAGAATTGCTTATTAGTCTAGATTAAATGTTTTAGTATTATGCCATTAATGGGAATCATTTCAAAACCTTGTTTAACTCATTTGTGAAGTTGCGGCAATATGTATTGCTGATGTTATTTAAATAAAATAAAATAGAAAATTATTTTAGACTGGAGCGGATGGAAATTCAAGTGGGTGCAAGAAGTATAAGACTTTGTAAAGTGGTTGTTCTACCCTAGTCAATTAATGACCGAAGCGTGTGTTATTTCAAACTGAGTATTACCGTACAACCACAAGTATATATGGGTAAGACCTGATTTGTTAATTTGTGCATCCTGTTATTAGCTTCGCTAGTTGGTAGCATGTGGGTGTCAGTTGGAGATAGGTTTTCTCACATGGCGCAAGAGAGGGCTTCTGACTAGGTGAAGGGAACCCTTCAACAGTGAAATCTTAGTGAGCGAGATTAATAGCGGAGTTGTACATTATAAATGCCTTATTGTGATTATCCTAGTCGCACTCTAACATATTGAGTGTGCATGAATAGTAAAAATTGATCGCATCTTGTGGGTAAAACTGTACACACTCTGCAGAGTTAAAACTACTTAAGTAGTTGTGTCCACAATTAAGGGCGGGCAAGATGCTCTTTCACATGATAGATTTTTATGGTTTTATTTTAAATAAAAATTGATGGTTTTGAGAATCCATAAGTGGTTGGATCTCTCGAGTTAATGTTGGCAGTTTGAGCCAGTCAGATGGTCGGAACCTTTATTAGTTCTTACATAAATTTCAATTATTGCAACTAAATTTGGTCAATTGATGCTTTGTGAAAATTATTAGTTGTATTTAAAAGTTAAACATTGCTTTATGTTAAATGAGTCATACTAAGCCTTCAATTATTTTACCATGCATATGGTTATCATGTATTATGTTTTCAAGACTTGTGGAGTATATTTTGTACTTACCTTGCAACATTCAAAATTTCCACAGTAGAATGCATTGAAGCAGAAGGTGACTATAAGTTCTTTGCTTGCTGCTTTGATGAAAGAGATCTGGATTACTAGGATGTGCAACCTAGTTGATTGCCTATTGGGCAAATTGATGGGTTATTTATCCTGCTACTATTTATTTCGTTCCACCGTTTCTTCACTGAACTTAAGCTATGTGACTGTTTATTTTGTAATGTTGGCCCTAAGGCGAATACTTTTTACTTAATTATTACAAATTGAATTCGTGATATGGACATGTTATCATCGCTGTTTCTACTATGTGTACTAACCTTTTCTGGACTAATATAGTTATACATAAAGAGTTCAAATTTGAAAATCTGATCCACATTTGCTTCGCTGCTCGCAAATGGTCAGGTAGTTTTGCACCTGACCTGAGCTTGCAAGCCATTGGACTTACCCAGTAGCCAGCGCTAGTAAACCTAGTAGCAACATCACTGAGTGCACACGCTGCAGCCAGTGTTTCAAAAACTAATGAAACCACTTGAAAACCGCAGTTTTCAACTTTACCACTACAATTCGATATTTAAAACCGGTCAGTAAGCCGATCTAATTAAAAAAATTTAAAAATTCAAAAAAAATTAAATTTTTTTGTGGTGTAAACCGCTCGAAAAATGTTGAAAACCGTTCAATAACCATTTTTAAGGAACATTCAATTGATCGATTGGTTTTTGGTAAAAACTGAGCGGATTTTTCGTGAAAACCCGCGATTTTCGTTGAAAACCGAACGGTTTTTAATTTTTAAAATTTTTTTGTCTATTAAACCTTCGGTTTCTAACGATTTTCGAGCGATTTTTCTCGATTTTTTAATTTCGAGCGATTTTTTTAGAAACAGTTTTTAAAACCCTAGCTGTAGCAGCTGGTAATTGACAGGTGATAGCACGGATTGTGTGAAATCTTGCTAGTAGCATCTTGACAAATCTTATTGTGTATTATGCTAGCAGTACGTAGTTTACTACACGGTAGAAACTGAATTTAACCATTAATTTGTTGTGAATATTTCTACTACTTTACTATTTATTTAATCTGATTTATTAGATAAAAAACAATAATCTATAGTAAATTTAGTGTACCAGATAGCGTGCAGTGCGGGCTTTACAGGCGAGTTGAAGAAGACCGCTTATTCGCACCTTTGCACGGCCGCAGAACAACACGTCGAACGGTCAGGCAGCCGGCTGCCCAACTATACGGTAGATGGGCGATGTGGGGTCCGTGGTCGTGGTGTCCCTTACGTAACGGCTTAGCTAATGCCTACCAGCTCCTCATGAGAACAATAAAGAAGTCAAGCCCCTGCTTCCCGGGTCTACAATGCATACTAATAGCCTAAAAGGCACCCGCAGAATTCCACGCAAAGCTCAAGTTTTGTTAAGATAATCATGAACCATGATTAACAGCACTGGCCTACCATGTTATCACACCGTACACCGTTTTCATGTCCAATGATTAACAACAGCATGTCAGCATTGGATAAGCCTCTTATGAGCTCAACCACCGCAGACCGCGCACCGTCCAGGAAGAGTGTATAGCAGAGCTTTCAGTTTCAGCTTTTTTATAAGAAGCTGAGAGGCTCTATCAAACAAGAAAAAATCAACCAGTTTTACATAGAAATTCGATGAAGTGATTTATGTTTTTTTGACTTGTAGCCTGAGAGCAAAAAAAACCTGCTCCCCACCAGATTCACAACCTCTCAGTTATGAAATCCCCACCAAGTTCATAACAATTTCTTAGACAGGAATCACTTCCACCAAAGAATCGATTATATAGAGAATTAGAAGCTAAAACTGAAGAATCAGGATCTAGAACTCCACCAAACAGGTCCTAATGCATGCATCCCGTCCATCTTATGTTAGGCAGACTTCTGCTGTTGAGCTCAGATGCTCTGCACCAGATTTTTACGGCATACAGCGGCAGTGCATCAGATAACTTGCTTAGGACAGAAGTGCAGTTACGACTTACACCTTGCAAATTCACTTCAACAACAGGTCAGGCGCTCCAGTCCATCGTAGCGGCGCCGCCGTCGGCCTGCACTCGCCTCCTGCAACGCTTCACCGCCTTTATCGCCAGCAGGCTGTTGCAGATGATACCAGACGACTCCCTGTGGAATAAAAGTGAGTTACAGTTATTTTTTTAATTACGCTAATCGAATCTTCAACTTAACATCTTGACTTTGAAGCCATATTAATTTGCATGCACCAGTCAATTCCCAAAAAAAACTTAAGCTGATGAGTAAAAGTAGATAATCTATTCTATTATAATATTCAAGCAGAGACAAAAAAGCCATCACGTTCACTTTCAAAGCTAGAAATTTTCACATTAATCGGAGAAAAAAAAAGAAAGATTTACATCGTTGATCACAGTGGGTCCAAATTATAACGGTTTAAATTAAAAGAAAGAGTTTGTATCATGTATAACAAATAATAACTGAATTTTAGAATAAAAATAAAATAAAATTAAAGAATTGGTTTCCATAAGATTAAAAGAAAGAGTCCATGTAAAATACATCATAAAAATAAAAATTCAAGATAAAAAATTAAAGGTAATTAGTAATTTGATTTCCATACAAACATCAACATAAAACATAAATTCAAAATAGTAATTTTAAAAATTTAGAATAAAAAATAAAAGATAATTAGTAATCTGATTTCTATACTAACAATAAAAATTAGTAATTGGATTTGTGAACAAATTCCAACCTAAAAAATTTGGAATAAAAAATAAAAATAGGAACTTGATTTTTGTAGCATTACAAGAAAGAGTTCACATCAAATACAACAAAAACTAAAATTCACAGTAAAAATTAAATAAAATTGGCGATTTGATTTCCATACAAACGTCAAAATTAAAATGAAATTTAGACTAAAAATTAATTAAAAATTAGTAATTAAATTTGTATATGAATACCAACCTAAAGCTGAAATTCGGAATAAAAAATAAAATTAGCAATTTGATTTCATATGAACTATAAAGTAAAATATCGAAAATTTTTAAATTCAGAATAAAAATAAAATAAAAATACCAATTAGATTTGTATACAATTCCAACCTAAAACTATATAAAGAAACACTATATCATGTATGATCTAACAACACGGAAATATAATTTACAATACAAATAAAAAACCAATTTGTTTTACATAAGAAATCCAATGAAGATAACCACTTCTAGAATAGAAAATAAAATAAAATCACTAATTTAATTTCCATGTGAATTTCAAAATAAATAAAATTTAGTATAACATATAATAAAAATTAGGATTTGGATTTCTATTCAAATTAAATTAAAAAACTGAAATTGAAAATAACAATAGAATAAAAATTGGAAATTTTATCTATACAAATTCTAAAAACAATAAATAATTAGGAATAAAAATGAAAGAAATTTTGCAATGTGATTTCCATAGAATTCCAGAGTAAAATCCTAAATAAGAAATTTTAAAATAAATTAATTAAAATTAACATTGTGATTTATATATAAATGAAATAAGTAGAGACAAAAGAAGCCACCATATTTGTTTTCAAGGCTAGTAATTTTCACATTAATCCAGAAAAAGAGAAAGATATACACTATTACTCATTGTGGGTCCAAATTATAATGATCTAGATTAAAAGAAAAAGATTTTGTGTCATATACAATACAGAATAACTAAAATTACAAATAAAACTAAAATAAAATAAAATAAATTGATTTTATATGAATCTCTATGTAAACTCCTAAATAAATTAAATTCAAAATAAAAATTAAATAAAACATAGCAATTGGATATTTAATACTAATTCTCGACAAAAATAACTTTGGAATAAAATAAAAATTAAATTAGCAACTTTTTCTATATGAATTACTAAGTAAAATTTCTAAAGAAATATAACTTGAAATATAAATTATCAAAACTGTCAATTTCATTTCCATGAGAATTCCAACCAAAGATAAGTAAATTAAGGATAGAAAATAAAAACAAAAATACAAAAAAAATCAGATTTCCATACGTATTCCTAAGTAAAATCCATAAATATATATAATCCATCATAAAATTAAATGAAAATTAGCGATGTGATTTCTATTCAAATTCCAACAAAAAATAAAATAAATTTGGATTAAAATAAAGTAGAACTAGAAATTTAATTTCTATATTAATTCTAAAATAAAATCCTAAATAACTAATTTAGAATAAAAATAAATAAAAATCATCTACAGATCTGTATAAAAATTTTAAAAATATAATTGAAAATTAGGAATAATAAATAAGAGAAAGTTTGTAATTTGATTTCTATACTAATTCCAAAGTAAAATCCTTAAATAACTAAAATCAAAAATAAATTAAATAAAATTAGAAATCTAATTTATGTATGAACTAAAAAACTACTAAAACTTTTAATACAATTATAGGTTATAACATAGATATCACGAGTGTTGTCAGAGGAGACCACACATGAGTGCAATGGCATCAATCTGTGAAGCAAGAAGATATTGTATCATGGGAAAGCCATAGGCGGAGGCGTTACGTTAGAGATGAGAACAGCGTTGCACCGCTCCCCAGAGTCATTGAACAGAAAGGCCAAAGCCAAAGGTGCTAAAACTCGTGACGAGGAGTGGTGAGCGCCTATATTGTTGAAGAAGTCGGTAGCAAAAGAAGCTTGCTGATGGAGAGGCCTTGGTAGAGAGATGAAACTTTGCATAGAAGACGAGCTCCAAAGGATATATATCCATTGGGTAGCTAGGGACATGCTATCACTGCTAAGGGACATGACGTCACATGCTGATGGGTACCCAGGACATGGGTACACCCGGCGGCCCAGGAGAAACATGTGGGCCGCCAGCACGCCCGGGCCTCGAACAAGAGTCCCCGCTCAGAGGCCCACGGCCTCCGACCGACTCGACCCCAAAGGACGGTCCGACCAGCATAATAGGTCGGGCGCCCCGAACAGTACTTGAGGCAACTGGGAGGCCGACCGACCAGCCCGCGCAAGGGCACCCGGTCCCCGACCAAGCCAACCCCGGGAAGGAGCCCGACCAGACACTACAGGGCGGTCATCCCCGATGGTACGGCGATATCGACTCAGGCATACCCGACCAACGGGTCGGGCAAGCCGCAAGCTTCGAACAAGGAGCCAACCGCCTTTACCTATGGGCGGACGTCAGGTCGTGGATACCAGCCTCCACGACGGGTACCTATCAAGCTGACACGACGACTCACCGCGATCAGGCCAAGACAGGGCGCCGCGCACCTTCCCGAGGCAATTCCCGAAGGTTGGCGCCCTCGACGTCAGTATCTGACACTACGCAGAGGGTAGGTGCGCCGTTTCCCGGGGGAACGAACCGAGCCGTCTCTCCGCGCCTCCATCAACCCGACGCGTGGCGTACACCTACCCTTCAGAGGTCAAGTCCAGCAACCTGACACCGAGGCGAGAGGCCAGACTCCTAGGCTTGAGGAGTCCCATCCATTTTTTCTTTTATACACTCATGTGTAGTCTCCTTGTAACCGGCCTCCCCGGGCTATATAGGGGGAGGCTTGGCCCTTCGGGGACAAGGACGACCAGGATAGGGTAGAACATAAAAACACAGCTCCCTCATATCACACCGATAGCCGCTCAGGCAACCCCTGTACGCGAGACCCCCGAGCCCGGGCTCTGCCCACGCTTGTAACTCGGCGGGCTCGCCGGAATCAGTGAAATCCGACCACCGCACAGACTGGAGTAGGGACGTTCCGCCCGAACCAGTATAGATCTTGGACCCCTCTATTTCTTTCTTTGGGGTCTAACCATTCGGGGAGCGGGGACGCGCGGCCCCTTAAGACTTACAAATTTACTTGCCGGCTCACCAAACGCCGACACATGCAATTGCGGAAAGATTCTTCATATCATTAGACAATGACTAAAGCAAATATGCTAGTATTAGAAAAGATGGGAGGTCGCCGCAGCTAGTGAGAAAGCAACATCTTTGAGTTGGCCAACATCGAATAAGAAAAGCGGCTGATATGAGACAAGCAGAAATCGAGCATGCATAACATCCTACATGTGTATATTCATGCATGAATTCGTATGAATAAAAAAAAGAGCAAAAAGTCCATAGCAGAGATAGCACTACTGTATAGAATAGGCATGATACCACTAGTGAGAGCGTGACGTGTGTCCCCAGTAGGGATAGCAAAAGTTGTACATCTATGTATATTGATGTCCCAACGTTCAACCTTAAGTAATAATTGAAGAGAAATATAAAATAGCTATACGATAGTGTATTACATTAAAAAGGATAACATCTGAGAGGGATCAATCAAGAATTGTGTTTGCTATTGAATGTTGAAGTAGAAAAGGTGTGGAGCGATCAATAAGAGATAGAAGATACATAGTTATGTGGGATAGCCAGCGTGTGGGAATATAAGTTCAAAGTAGGTCTCCTATGATGCATTAGTGTATATATATAAACAATGTACTCTAATACTATGTGTCGAAGGTTAGTAATCAATAATAAATTTATATTTCGGGTACCTTCGAAATATGCAGAGTTAAACACGCAATCGGGGGCGCACGATATAGATAGGTTTGAGTTTCCTGATGGAGTAATACCCTACTCCTGTGTGGATGATGTCTAGCCCTGTTTACAAGAAGGATGAACTTGAGAGCGGTTAAGATATGACTAAAGGATGATTTGCTCAGAAGATCTTCTCGCTCGTCGCGCTCTGGATGGCTGTAGTTTGAGAATTGCTTGTCCCCTGGTGGCGTCTACCCTCGTCTTTAAATAGTTGGGGTAGTCTTGGGTTGAGTCGTAATTGGTTGGATCTACTGGATCGTAGTTGATGAGGAGTCCATCGCCGTTATGATCTCTGTAGTATATCTTCCGTAAATGTCAGACGTATTCGAGCAAGTTTCCTTCTCTGCATAGAGATATCCCCTTCCGCTTATATCTTATCCCATCAGACTAGGTATGAGATATCCGAAGCTTCCAAATGATTACAATAACATACATGGTGTATTCCTTGAGTTTTTGGCATACGTCCATATCCTATATTTAGATATTCGACGCTATGTAAAATAATCAGCATATTACTTAAGATTAAATAAAGGTACATATGCTGCATATATTTTGAAAAAGGAACTACTAATGGAGAAAGAACAAAAGTATATAGCTACATGAGCTATATAAAATGAACAGTTGCTACCTTTCTTAGAATCTAATAACTTATCATTCTCGAATGGTTTTCTTCCATCAAAGCTTGTACTTCAATTACGTTCCTAAGTTAAATTTTTCTTCAACCTTCTATTATTATTTCTAATATTTATGATATCTTAAACATCTAAATAACCTATAAAATACATTAATATATTCTCAAACATATAAGTTATATCATTTAATACTTTAAACTTTAAAAAATATATAACCGCACAGCTGCGCAGACCACCCTGCGTACAGGTTGCACTCCTCGGCGGCTTCAAGGAGCTCCTCAAAGCCAGGAACCTCGAGGTCAGGATTATACGTCGGGCTAGATTTAACCAAGGATTCGGGAGCCTCCGAGCTCTCCATGTGGCTCACGGCTGCTCGGTAGAGCTTCGCCGAGAACACCATTCGAGGTGTCCATCGGTCTGTCCGATCGCTTCATGAAGTCGGGGAGCACCCTCGGTCTCAGTGACTGGAGCATTTCAGCCAGAGCTCCCGTCTTGGCGAAGTCGATGACCATGGAATGCAGAGCAGCCAGCTGGAGGCACTCGGTGCTCCGAGTTTTCAATGGTTGACGATCCGCGTGGATCAAGTGGCAGTGGAGATGACACCGAGCACATCGTTTGTCATGTAATCGACAAAGTACTTCTGAATTTCGTGCAGTACAGATGTTTTTGTGACATTTCACTCAGGCGAGTACAACCATGTGACTATGTGAGAAGCGAAAAATTGCATTTGGTTTAGGGATGGCAAAAATACTCATGGGTCCGGGTACCCGCGGGTACCCGACCCGATGGGTCCGGGTCTGGATCCAAATTTGGACCTACGGGTATATTATTTCGGGTTCGGGTCCGGGTCTGGGTTCGGGTCCGGATCTCATTTTGGACCCGTGGGTACCCAGACCCGGACCCGTTAAATAAAAAGTCTGCTCTGCTTACTGGACTGGATCGAAAGTTTCCCCAAACTTCGCGTGCTTTCCCAGCAACCTTGCACCCGAAGCCTTCCCCGGTCCCTAAACCCTGGGAAACAATTCAAAATGAAAAGCCCCCGAATCCGTCCGTCGCGTGTCCCACCTGGAATCCCCTCTTCGGCCACCTCGCGTCCTCGCCGCTCCCGCCTCGGAGCTTCTCCCGACCTTCTCGGCGCCCGAGCCCACCGCGCCTCGCTTCGCCTCGCTTCGAAGCTTCGCGATCTCCCGAGCCGAGCACGCCGTCCGCCGCCGACTCCATGGCGAGAAGTGGGATCTGAGCCACCATCGATGTGCCATTGCTCGACGCCACCGTTGCCGCATTCTACCAAGACGGGTTCGATGAGGAGGTAATCGTCCCAGCCCATTCGATGATGTGTTTAGGTTTCATGCGGTTGTTTTGGGGTTGTCCGCCGATAGTGGGGCCGCGCGTTAGGGTTTTGGGCGATCAATGGAGGTTTGCTGGGCGCGGCTAGGGTTTTGGGTGAATGTTTGGTGGCGATCGATCGTCTGCGGAAGGGGCGGTAGAGCGCTTTGGTGTCTGGAGTTGGTAATGGGTCAGGTACCGTTCGGTCCGGCACCGTCGGTCCGGTCCGGTCCGAGTTTGGACCCGTGATCGACTTCGGTCGGGTTCGGTCCAAACTTGGTCTCGGTCCGGTCCACGGAGGTTGGACCGGAGGTACCGGACCGTTGCCATCCCTAATTTGGTTAGTCGAAGAGACAACTTGAAGCTGCTTATCGGTTGTAAATGGTAAATGCTTTTTTTTTCAGTTTTTGCAACGCCGTTTAAGTTGATACTTTATAATGCATACACAATTTTTAGAAAGATGTTAGGTGCCTAATACACAATTTTTAGAAAGATGTTAGGTGCCTAAGACAACTGCATGATTAAAATGCTACAATTCATAAACACTATAATCCTTGGTAATAGTTGAAACTTCATTAAAAATCAAGGTGTTCCTTTGGTATCTTAGGAGTGGAGTGATCCTTACCAAAGATAACTTAGCAAAGCGGAATTGGCAAGGGAGCAGAACATGTTGCTTTTGTGCTGCATCTGAGACAATTAAGCATTTGTTTTTCGACTGTCGTTTCGCACGAATGGTTTGGTTCTTCATATTCTTGGCTTTTGGTGTATCTAGTCCAACGAATGTAGCGCATATGTTTGGAAGTTGGCTTGCGGGTTTTGATAAAACGAGAGAAACTTCGCGCTTCTTGGTGTTCTTTGCTACGTGTTGGGCTATTTGGTTAGCGAAATGACATAGTATTTCAAAAGAAAATCTTTCCTTCTCCATTGCAGGTTATCTTTGCTACTACCCACTGGCTTCGTACGTGGGCGGTGTTGCACAAGGAGGCGGTGCGAACTATTTTGGTGGAGGCTGCGCATGGTTTGGTTCGAGTGGCCATGGCCTTTTATTCCCGAGCACATGGGTGGCGGTCTAGTCTTAGGATTGCTAGTCACTAGTGTGTGCGTTTTCCTTTTTAATTCTTGTTTGGCCGTGTGCTTAATTGAGCAGAGGCCGGGAGTGATTTCAAGGGCTTGTATTGTCTCGATGTAAGTTTCTTGAAATTAATAAAGTTCTTCCTTTATCAAAAAAAAAAAGTTGAAACTATAAAACTTGAGAGGTGCTTCTATGCTTTTCTTTTTTATAGGTGCATAAATATTAAAGTGTGAATGAATAGTTGATAGTGATTACTTACTCCTTCACTTCCTTCAAGATTTGTGCAACCTGTATTGGGAGGAAAAACATTGAAGCACTGCTCATAAAACTTTGATATAGAAAAAAAATCCTTCAATAAATTAGCAATAATAATCTAAGCAATCAGGAATATACCTCAAGTGTAACAATATGATCCGTTATGCGTGGCCTTGTTCCAGTGTAGTCCATAGGTGTATCAACCATCTCTGGAATCAGTCTGTCATCCCAAGTAATAAAATAGAGGTCGCCATCCAAATCTCCCCCCGAGCATTCATTTGGATGAGGCCTGATCAGCATCCGAGACTAAAGTAAGGATAGCCCAAGCATTGGCAACATTCATCGATGAGGTTAATAGTGACATAACACAATCAAATGTCAACCAAACATGTAAACCAATGCTGATAAATAGAGTGACACAAACTACAAACTCTGATCATCATCTTTCAGTTTCAGTATCACATACCTTTACCCTTTCTGAGGGAAGACAAGACAATCAACCAGGTCTATAGCATCCAATGTAGGTCATAAACAGCTTCAAGAATTCTGATATCACCAGGATGGAGACAGGGATTTTTAGATATTGCAACTTTTCCGACAATTATGGCTGTTCTCCCATTATCATTATAAAAATATGGTTGATCATCGTCCTCATGCTCTTTGCTGTTCTTTGTAATTCTGATGAAAACTTGACCATATTCTAATTTGCTGTTTCATCCAAACAACCAATAAGAACACGGCCTCTTGGGACATGAATCTTACATCTAGTTCTTATGTCAGTCAGCCTATTCTCCTGATGGGCCTTAGGCTATTCCCAGTGGAGAGTTTTATTTCACGGTTTCTAAGATTGCTATGTCATCTAAAGAGATTTGAGTAGATGAATGAAATAAGGGCCACAATGCATAGTTTCATTTCACGGTTTCATATGCTAACCATCGCATTTAATTGCAAGGCACAAAATTGGACGAAGTTGGATGAAATGAAACTCTATAGCCCCCAGTGCTAGTTTTAACAGGTTTCATAGTCTTGAAAACAGTGTACACCCAGTTTTATCCTGATAAAACTCATTCTCTCTCTCTTCATAATTATCATGCCATGTCATCCGAATTACTGATGTGTCATATCATTTAATGGGAATGAAACCCTCATGAAACCTTCACTGGGAATGGCCTTATGAATCATCAACAGGTAAGGCTCTGAAGTTGGTTCATAGCCTTGCAGCAACATCTTCACTGCTGTCTTGGTTTCGGCGCCACCAATTTTCCCCTGGACAGACAAAGCAACTTCTGAGTTGGTCAGCATTTCATCTGTTTCACACATATAATCTTGTTGTATTGACTCAAATATTTCATCCCTTATCCCCAATGTCGATAGGAGAGAGATAATTCGACTTGTAGTGTTCAGCATTATGTTCTTCGATTCAAATTTCTTCATGCTAGGTCGCAGAGAAAGTTTTTATAAGGAAGTGTGGTCAACATCAATGACTCCTTTGGAGCCACCAAACCTTATTTGAAAAGCTGAAGGAGGATTAGCACGGTCTAATCCAATACGGTGTGCAACCATTTCGGCAAATCTCAAAGACATCTTTCCCATACCATCAGAAAATATGTATTTAGTGCCATCAGTTGTGACTTCAATATCTGGAATCACTTCCACATCGTATGGTGCGACTTGAAATGTTTGCCAGGAGGAATTGAACAACTGCCCCATTCTAGCTGCACATTTAGAGACTGAACAGAAATCTTCAAAGTGAGCCATCCACCTTCTTATGCCCTCTGCGGTCAATGAATCATTCGAAGAAAACATCCAAACAGAATCTCACACTTGCCCCTCCGCCTCTGTGCCGCCGTTGCCAAGGAAGGTGGTCGTACGAGCGCCGCCGCCTCTGTCTCTCTACGCACGACATCGTTGCGCCTCGCTGCTGCACCACTGTGTGTGTGCCCTTGGTGCGGACATGAGTCATGACCCTTCTCGGCAGGGTCACCGAACAGGGCGTATCAGCACGTTCTTTTGTTTGTTCTGGTCTTTTTAAGGCTGCACACAAGTAAGGCTTCTCTATCTAATTCAAAGCTGCGTTGAATCCACCTGATCTTGGTTCTCTGTTCAGCTCAGTAAAGCCATCACAATTCTCACTTCCCAAACCAAAAGGTGTCATCTTAAGGCAAGGTAATATATGCCATCATAGAATTTAATACACAAATGATAAGGATATGTGAATGTATGCTTTTAAAACCCAAAATGACTTGTGTTCAGACGTTCGATGCACTGTTTATTTTTTCGGACGCTTGCAACATTTTTTTTTCTACGTGTATAGCATTTTTTTCTTACGCGTACAATATTTTCCTTCGATAACAGTGTAACAGTAGAAATGTCGGCATGAAAAGAGATGTTGCATATGTTGAAAAAACATGCTGCACACATTGAAAAAAAATATTACAAGAAACGTCCGATGGAATAAACAGTGATCGGACGTCCGATTGCTAGTACTCTTAAAAACCAGTCATAGCTTGCCAGGGTTATTTATATAGGACATCAAATTACTAGGGAAAGCTCTGCAACACAATAATAAGGAAATTGAATAGTCGGTAGAACACACCATGAGGTTCGTTGCTGAACATTGGCTCTAATTTTTTTTACTGAAGACGACTTAGAATCATAAGATGTGGAACTAGCAGTTGATCTCTGATACCCATTAGAGTAAACCGGCCCATCATACCACTGAACTGTAGAGGAGGATGGAGGAAGAGCAGTGAGCCGCCGCCAATAAAGCACGGAGATAGAACTTCGGTTGCACAAAGACAGAGGCTCAACTACCATCGCCGCTGCACGAAGATGGACGACTGCACGGTGCGGCCACTAGGAAACGGCAGCGGGACCACGCTCGTCACACTGTCTCCCCCTCATCCTCAAATCCTAAGTTGAAATGGGATGAGAGGGGTTGAATCTAGCGAAGCTCACGTTGGTACGGGCCATGTATTGAGCCGAACCGATGGTCGTACTATCTCCAACATGGCCTTATTCAAGACATTTACAGTTCTAGCCCTGTTGGAATTTTACTGCTCCTACTACCGGGTGTAGGATAAGTAAATCCAAATTAATCTAAACTATTGGATAAAAAGAATTAATTGTTCATATTAATTTTAGTGTACGGTAATAAAGAGCTCACTCTATAAGCCTCCTGCTGGATGAATTGCAAACGTTTGTAGCAGGTAGAATTTAATTCATTTTCTCATAAAATCCTCCTTGAAATATCAACTGGTAGTTCTTCAAGGGCTTTAAACAGATCAGCATTAACATGCTTGGCAACTAGATTCCCCATATGAACAAGGGAATTGAGACGAAAACGAACTTCGTAAGGCACTGAACAACCACTCGGGCAGTCAACAAGAGGAACAGCATTGGAGGGGCCAACAACATCCATTGAAGAAATGGACAATTCCGCTAACTCTCCTGACAAAGGTAAAACTATGGAGAATATGTGACACTGGTGCACCTACAACCAATTTTAAGACGAGATTAGAACACTTCCCAAAACAGCGTTTAGGTGTAAAATCTAGTGCTCTGACCCAGGCAAACTTGGCATCCCCCTTCCATGCATGAAAGCGGTCATCATTAAACCTTGAATTAACTGCAGGCCCAGAAATTGCCGTGTCTATTCTTGGTGCATGAGTGAGCTGGAAATAAACAATAAATTTAGGTTGCTAAAGACCAGTTTCAGATTCATAGAAAAAAAAAGAATATTGCATCTGAAATCAACTAATAGTATAAGAAATATGGCAAACACTAAATTTAGAACACTACAGATAATATGTATTCTTCAGACAAGCTTCTGACTCATAGTAGAAAAAATCAAAAGAATATTCCATCTCAAATGAACTAATATTTAAGGACAGAAAATGTGACAGACAAATTAAATTTGTGGTAACTTTCACAAAACTACAAGTTTCAGAAAACTATATATTTTAGCTCTTATTTTATAAAAGTACAGATTTTAGAAGAACTTTTATCATAAAACTACATATAGCTCACGCCATGTGGGCCTACACTATCAAACTAGTTACAAGAAACTATCAATTCTAAAATCTATAGTTTTGTAATATAAGTTCTCTTAAAATATGTAGTTTTGTGAAATAGAAGCTAAAACCTGTAGTTTCTGATAGTTTGTATAAGAAATGCATAGTTTTGTGAAATTTACTCTTAAATTTGAGAAGAGAGGAGAGAAATTCAATTTGAGAAGAGACAAGAAAACGGCGATGCTCATAAACTTGCACATTTAGTGTGTAAAGCCCAGGAAACTCTCTTTTGGACTGTATTCCTTCCTCGCCATTTGCAAAGTCAACTCAAATCTTTCAAGCGAACATAGCTGCATCAGTTTCCCCTCTCAAAAGTAAAAAGCCTCGTCTAATATATTCACGGCGGCTGCCGTTTTCAAAAAAAAAAAAAAGTAAAAAGTACAGAGTTATCGGTATTACTTCGTCAGCTAGGCATAATCACAACCAGACCACTGATATTCACTATAGTTTCCCTGGTTCCGGAATTAGCCAATTTCTGAGCTGAATCAAGTTTTTTAAGGAGTACGTACATCTATGAGTACCCTGCTTCAAAGTTCAAACACAACATGGTTTCCACATTTGACATTCTGGATACGAATAGGTTACCAATTTATTAATAGTTCATAAATTGCGGTAAGATTTGACACATTATTTATGTTGGCTGCCACATAAATCCCCTATAAATTCTCACAAAAATCAAAGGATGAAAGGAAATTTTTAGAAATGTCCATTCATATCGGAAAGAAAAGGAAGACAACATCCAATATATTAATCCAATAGAACATGATTTTATAAACTATTGGTAACACCGGCTACATCGGCTTGTTCTATAAGCATTGCTGAGAGATCGTCAGAGATGACCTCATGACGGCTGTCCATCAGATTTACAATCTCAATGGACAACATATGCACCTTCTCAACTCAGCTGACATAGTTCTTCTCCCCAAGAAACAGGATGCATCCAATACTTCTGATTACCAGCGGTCAGCCTTATTCACAGCGTCGGAAAGATCTTCTCGAAACTGTTCGCAAATAGGCTTGCCCCTTTGCTACAGGCCGAGACAGCCCGCGGAGGCGAGGTCGACGACGAGTGTGGCGGCGGCGGTGGAGTCGAAGTGGACGGTGCCGTGGCCGCGGTGGGCGGCTGCGATCTCACAGGCGAATGCCGCACCGGCGGCGGAGTCAAAAAGGCGAACAGCTCGGCGGCGACGGCCGAGAGCGGGATGTTGGAGACCCGCACCGTGGCCATGGCGACCGGCGCCGGCATAGCGGGAGGAGAGGATGCTGTTAGCCTGTTAGTATTAGAAATACGCGCAATCCATAAAACAATGATCGTAGTACGCGCAATGCCGCAATGTGTACAATAGGCACATGTCAACAAGTAAAGCGATATCAAACAGAGTTGAATGAACCAGGAGAAGCATGGGTGATTCGGGCTTACAGTTAGCGCTCTGACGAAGGTTGCAATAAACGTAGCTGAGCAAGGCACGCGATTAGCGAAGACCGGAAGCAGTAACCAGTCGTGCAAAGTGCTTTCCACTCACCAAATTCGCCCCTTTTTACAGGATATTTCGGAGAAACTGCTCTTCTCACGCCGGTGCAAGCAAGCAAAGGGATGAAGTACCCGTACTCCTTTGGGACAGTTTTTTTTATTGTGTAGATTCTGTATTACAGGAGAAGCTATTTCTAATAGTGAGAGAATCAGGTTGGACCGGCTGCACGTAAAGGTGCAGGACTGGACCAGCGAGAATTAGCACCCGAATTTTGATTCTTATAGATTACAGCTTTTGATTATAGAAGAAGTTATCTAGAATCCACTTATTCAATAAATAATTTAATTTTTTAAAGTAGAAGCTAGACCGAAACGGCCTTGAATCTAAACACCTTTATAATTCACCAGTTAAAACTTTTTTACAGCCACACAGTCATCTACACAGTCTTTTGCCTCCACAGAGAGTACTTTTCCTGTATCCACCCTAATATGTGCACCTAAAAAACCCCCTTCCTCAAAATCAAGCGCTAAGATGTTTTCTCAGACCACTTCATCAAATCTGATGGCTCAAATCATTTGGTTCATCCACCTATCTATCCCCTAATCTTCTAACTAAACTAATCTTTACCCCTCGAATCGTTTCCTCCCCGTCCCGTCATGCAGATCTCGCCGAATCCCCCAATCACGCCAAGACAACCCCGTCCCTCCCTCCTCCCCCCTCGCCAAGCTCAATCAGACCCCACTTCTTCAGCCTTGCCATGACGCTTCCCGACTCCTCGGCGCTATCCCTCACCGTCGGCTCCTCGCGCGTCTCCCGATGGCTCCCTCACCGCCGCTCTCCCACCCCTCCCCGCCCGCCCCTCTGCTCGCCTTTTCGCGCTCAAGGCCTCTCGCACGCGCTCCGCCTCCAGATCGATGAGGACTACTCCGCCAATCCGCCGCCCACCGCCGCTTCCACATCCCGACGTCCTCCTTCCCGACGTCAACTCCCTCGCGTTCCACCTCTCGGAACCTAAGACCGTCGGGAGTCTCCACCTTCGCTCTCCTCCGACCTCGGCGTCACCGTCAAGCACGATCCGTTCGAAGCCGTCCGCCCCACGGCGGCTCGGGCTACCCGTACTCTCCTTCAACTCCCACGGCCTCTTCGACTTGAAGTCGCCGCAGAATCGGCCGAGAGCGAGACACAGGAGCACTTCCGAGCCACACCGACTCGCGCCCGGGGCCGCAGATCCATCACCTTCGACGTCTCCTTCCACGGCGCCGACTTCGTGAACGGCCTCCCGAGCACGGCTCCACATCGCTTTCCCTCCGCCCCACCGCGGCCGGGATCGAGGAGTCCGAGCCCTACCGTCTCTTCAACCTCGATGTGTTTGAGTACCTCCACGACTCGCCCTTTGGTGCAGATGGGTCGATCCCTTCATGATCGCACATGGCTCGGGCGTCCTCGTGGTTCTTCGGCTCAACGCTGCGGAGATGCAGACGGCGTGCTTGCACCGAGGTGGGATGGCGCCATGATGAGAAGGTTGAAGACGCCGATTATGGAGGTTCCCAAAGATCGAAGACGGTGGCGATTGCGGTGGCGGAGCAAGAACAAGAAGCACGCTCTCAAGTGGGCTCTTGACAAGTTCGTGCTGAAGGTAGGGTTCTCTTCCGGATCTTGCATTTCCTACGACGATCAAGATGGTGCCCACTCCAAGTGAGCATTTTTTCCCCTCCATTGCCTCGTTCGATTGATTCTACATGTCTATTTGCGTTCTTGTAGTCTTGAGGAAAAAAATTCAGAACCTTATTGTGAAGTGACTACTTGTGCCTATGATGAGTTTTACGGGAGAAATTAGGGACATGTGGTTTATGGTTTAGGAAGTTTCAATTGGTGGAGGTAGCATTGGATACACGAGAAAGGTGGATTAAATCGAATAGCTTCACTTGGTCAATTAATCAATGTGGAATTTCGTCACATAGTTGAATAAACTAGACGAATACAACTCCAGTTGGTATCGTATACTAATTGTATAATGCGTTGTTGATATTCACTGTATTAGTGTTGGATAAGGATTAAGCACTACTATTTAAAATTAGCTAATTTATGTCTTTCAAGAGAAGGAAACTAAGGGATTGTAAGAGAGGTTCCAATTTGTGCAAGTAGTGAGGAGATAAATACAACATTACGTACCCGGAGTATCTATATTAGGTATGCATGGTATAAAGTACTTCTAACTGGAATAAAATGATGCAGAATCATAAGTACTTTCTATCGGTTTCAATAATGGATCTATCGCTAGCCAAGAGCACCATCTATGAACAAAATTTTTGATTGCGATGCCACACCTACCGAGTACCAACTACGAGTTTAGCGTCTTGCATTATTAGGTTGCATCAATATGAGTTCCAAAACTTTTGTTGTACTAAGTGTGGACAATATGGAATCAAAAACGCACATGTTACTTGTTACTATTTCAAATCATTTGAATCTTGACTTGTTCATTTTTCTGCGTACATGTTGCTTATTCTTGTTTCAAATCATTTGAATACCAACTTGTTCATTTTTTCTTCTTCATTAGTGGGCAATTTTATTCCAATTTCACAAGTGCGAGAAGATGTAGCATCTGCATCTGAGGAAAGAAGCGGAATGGCAAGCAAGCAACATGTTACTTCCATTCAAGAAGATGTGTGCTCGAGAGACAGGTTGGCTTGAATAATTTTCTAAGCATGCCACTTGCGCTTAGTATAACTCTGAATCAAATAGCATCTTTACTCTATTTCATGGACGGTAGAGGTCAAGTTGTTTTACTTGAATCGATGATGTGCCTTCGCTATAAGCGAAGAAATCAACAAATTCAATATTTGCAAGTTAGTTTTAGGTTCTTCCTCCAAAAGCATATTCCAAAGGTAAATTCTTACCGTTAATATTACAACATTTATCCAAAATTTTATTTATCATACTGCATGTAGTTTCAATGTGTAAAACACTCATGCTATTGATTAGCTAGCATGAGGGGCTGACCCTCAAGTATGATTAAATACAAAATTGTAAGGCCGGGTACTAAGATTATGCAATTATCTGTCGATTATGTTCACATCTTGCGCTAACTGTTGTTTTGCTTTAACAGGAAATAGCAGTTGCCTCACCGATGATAGAAAGATCGCCTATAGTAAGTGAAACAAGCTCTTTTTATACAAAACAATCTTTTAATGTTCAGCTTATTCAGACATCGGGACTACCGCTGATAAATAGTTTGCCTGCTCATTTTACTTTGCTGTGTTCTACATTACCCATCTGTTTATTAGTTTTCCGATGATTTAATCGGCTTAAGATCGTTCTAGCGCTTTGCGGTCGATTCAAATGACAAGAAACCTTTATACTTCTTTGTAAGTACATCTTAACAATTACATATGGCGCTCTCGCTATATTGGACCATATCACATGTTTCACGTGTGTTAAGCATGATTCATTATTGTGCCACAGTGCAATGTAATGTTTGCAATTTTTGGGTTAATGATAGTAGTTTTTCTATGGCGATCCTATGTTTCCTTTTTGTTCTGCGATAAAGGAGTTCAACTAGAACTTTGAAAATTTAGAGGTATGGTCTCTCGATAATCTTCTAAGACATTTTTTTGGTTGAAATACTATTGTTCTTTTCAAAGATGATATGTGGCTTATTGTGGTGAGCGTAAAGCTCTAGAAGAAGGGGAGAACTTTATGGGAAGACACTTTACTGTTTGGAAGCACCGGCGTAAGTTAACCTTCAAATTCTTGATGCATGATTACTGATTAGCTTAGCAATATTTTAGTAATTGGCAATAAACCGGTGTTATCTGGGATAAATTTTCATGTGAAATTTGTGGTATATAGCTTGAATATCGAGCAATGAGTTTGTGGTTCAATGAAATTGAGTAACCATGTTTGAGAGTCATTGTTTCATGTTTTATTGATGCTAAATGATTCCTGGCCATCTCCAAAGAAGTAAATGGTCTTTTGGACCTTCTTGGTGATAACACATTATAAAATCGATACTCTTGCCTTTTCGCAGATTGATTAGTATTATTAGGCGTTACAACTGTTATCATTGAATTCTTTTACCATGTGCACCATAGATATATTGGATGCCAAAATTGATCTATTGCGGGAAAAATGTTTTTATTCTTTCTTTGCTGTTTTATTTTTTCATAGACTGTACCAACTTGTTGAATAATTATTTTATACAATTTGTCTAATCAGCTCATTTCCGTCGGCATGCAACTCAACTATTGAATGTTAATGGTGAATCGAAGATAGTACTTATTCTGTTGTAGTTGTTGTAAGCTCTCGTCCATTCTCTTGACATGAACATTCATTGGGAAAGTCTCAGATCCGTAATTCATGCTATCCATTTATCGTTTGTTGTTTTTTCTCTTCAAACAAAAAATGACGTTTCGCTTAATTTTGGAAGTATCAAATCATGCATGACAAATTTTCTAACTGTGCGGTTTGGTATTTTTGGATTGCTCAATGAATAACCTTGTTTCCGCTTAGTACATGCCATCTGGAATCATCCATGTTTTTTTGGCACCTTGTATTACAAAACATCTTGTATCTTTTCAAGAACAACATTTGAGATTGAACAAATTCTTCTTTGGATTACATGATTTCTTTCAGTTCCTCAATTTTAGAGAAAATGGTTTTGTTCTTGCCGCTTTACATGATTTCTTTTATTTTCTCAATTTTCGTGCAAAATGGTCTTGTTTTAGCGTAAGATATGCATGCTTGCCCCGGTAACCATTATCTTCTCAAAGTCAGTGCCTTCAAAGAAAAATATTACATTTGGTGTTCAAGGTATTAGTTATTCTCTTATATCTGAAGTGCACATTTTTATCCATGTCAAAATGTGGAATTATTCCAATTTCCTTGATTTAGACGTGAAGGAGCTGATCTCCATGCTTGCCGACAGTCAAGGTGATCATTACAATGATAAATAGCTACAAGTCGATGAATCGATTCTGTTTGCCCTTTGAGGGTTCGTGCTATGTTGGCTTCAAGGGCTTGTCGAATGTCTACTATGATTGGTGATCCACGCACAAAAGTGAGATGAAGAAGGTAAATACAAATTAAAATAATTTTTATGGAAATACGAAAACAATCCTTATAACAAGCTCCTCAAAAATACATGTAAAACTTTTATGGTTCTTATGTGGTCAAAGAATAGTGACAAAATGCCTTAGTTTCCTTTTACGCCACTATTCTCTAAAAATAATTATGCCTTCAAAAAATACTCAATGATGGCCTTTTTGCTTTTGCACTTGAGATACTTAAGAATCTAACAGGACTAAGGGCGGATTAGCCGATTAGGTTTGGTGATGCCATTCCTACTAATTGAAGAAAGTTTTTCGCACCATGGCCATCGAGTTTGTAATGTGCATACATGTGTATTTCTCCGGACAACGCACCCACCTCCACCTATTTGAAAACGATTGTTTCATATGTAATTCATTAGGCGCTAATCGTCTGTCTGTAGATTCCTTTCTACCGTGGTAAATATTTGGCATTTTGACCACAGATGACGTTTATCGTATAAAAAAACCCTTCTTTCATGGTGTGTTGGTTAATCCGTTGATGGTTACTTTTTTTTTGTCGATTCATTGTTTCTTCTGGTGTACACCACATCGTGTGGAAATTTAAATGTACGACCTGTTATATTTATGCTCTTATAAGAAATTCATGTGCATTATTTGAGTACCTATCATGTATTCTCTTAAACAAGCAACAAAATAGCTATAAAGATCATATATATATTTCATCACTATAGAGCAATAAAGGCCTTGCATTAAATAAATAGTACACAGACAGCTTAATAGACAAGCCACTGTACGAGTTGTCTCTTCTACTGTCTGTGTGCGATCTTCAAAGCTCTTGCAGATTTAATATGCTGAGACAATTTAATGAAGAAGAAATATACATTAGCAAGTTGGTCTATTTACTGTTCTTGAATCTTTACCCAAGTGCCAATTCCTATCTTACACAATTTAAGGGCAGTGGTATACAGGCAAAGGTTCTGAAATAACTCAATATAGGTCTTTGGAGCTACGATCTTGATTATACTTTCTTGGTTTGGTAGGTGTTGCATATATATACGGCATTGTGTGTAAGGAGTAATATCATTGTGATAATCTGGTAGGTATTGCATATATATACTGACATTGTGTGTAAGGAGTAATATCATTGTGATAACTTGTGGGAAGATTTCAATGGTCATTGGTGCGATCCTTAAGCATCCGGGATCATCATATAACATAGAAGACATGGTGTAACGGTGTTGAGATGTTCGAAGACCATGGATGACGAATGGTGGGGATAATGTCACCGCTTTGCTCCGTGGTATGCGAAGGAAGATATCGAGAGAGGCATGGTGCTAGCAAAGCTCGGTTCCATCACACCTCACACTAAGTTTGATCTTTGTTGTATATGTGCTTAAGAAGGAGGAGGGTGGCGGCACTCGCCCTTTTTCCTCAGTTACCGCCCGCAGATTCTACATGCGGACTCTTGATGTGACAGAAATGTGACAAAGATTATGAATGACAAGGATGAGGAGGCGAAGATGTGCATGCACGTGACCGTATCAAGATGGTTGTTGAGCTTATCCACCCGTGGCTTGTGAGCGAGGATGAGATTTGCCATCCGTGAGGGTGGCAAGACCGTCGATGCGGAGTCATCAATTCGATCATTCAAGAACCGGATGGAGCATATCCACCATGAGAATTTTCCTCATTTACTCTTTGTGAAATGCTCTGTAGTTGTTATTATTCGTTGAGTTTTAGGGGTTGCTTATGTGAAATTGTAGTGTGGCCCTTTTCTTTTCAAGTGAATTTGCGTGCTTTGTGGTATTCATGACAAAGATACGTTTGTTTGCGATTGATTTGGCTAAGAGGTGCTGTCTGCTGCATTAGCTATCATTATTTTGCAGCTACTAAATATCGCTGTAGCGTTAGCACGGGTATTATGCTAGTAGGGCCTAAAGAGGAGATGGTTTCAGAGATACAGCTCTCCCCCGACCGATTCACACCAACGAAACGATGGAGCAATGGGGCGGTACAGTGCAGTGAAACAAAGAAGAAAATGGTCATGACCCGAATATGCAAAAGGTCATGACAAGTAAAAAGAAGCTGCACTTCCCCAACAATCTAACTCAAAACCGTCGTACCATTCACTTGCAGCGTGGCGAGACGAGCGAGACGTGTATTCTTATTTTGATCTTCAACTAGGCATGGACATGCTCCCACTTATAAATGGGCGTCATTTCACCTAAAATAACAATATCGTACTAAACTTCTCATTATTCATCATATATAAGTGATAAGCAATGCTTCTATACATCACCTCTCTCAATACAAGTTACACAAATCTTAAGACAAGCAAAGGAATAAGCAATCATCATCTACCCTTCATTCATACTTTAATATTTACATAACTTTTAAATAGTAATGCATAGAAGCACCTTCTACAAGTGAGTCTAGCATTTTCAAGTTTTGTGAAGAATATAATTTAGGCCAATACATATACTGCAACAAGTGTTGCAGTGGTTTGTGGTAAAGTGCAACCCGAAAAGTGGATTTTGTGGGTTGAGTTTCAGAGAAGAAATAAACAAAAATTGATATATGGTAATCAAGTGTTTTTTTTTGTGTTTGAGAGTGCTTAGTTTTTGTTTTTTTGTCAGTTGGATATTGCTTTGTGATCTACATTGTATTTTATGATTTTTCTCTGGTGAACATTGTAAGGGAGTAATCAATATGTTTAGGTAACATAAACGAACTTGTAGTTTTATAGCTTTTTTTTGTTCCTCGTAGTTTGCTTTGTTCCTTTTTCAGGCTGTCACACCATCTTTACATAATTTAGTTTGTGAAAAACTAGTATATCATTGATGTAAAAAAAAAGTCTCTGTAGTTAGAACATTCCTTAATATATCACATCACATGCTAGCAACTAATGAGCAAACATGATGCAGCAACCTAGTGGACTAAGGCATATATGCATCCAATATCTAAAAAAAATAGCCTTCCTTGTAAAATAGTACTCAAATGGGAGAAGAGGACTATAACGGTGGGAGCCAAAGTGATTTTATCCATTGCATATAGATCGGGGCTCAAACTAATTTTCTAATCTTTTGATATGCCTCACCTATATCTTTGGCATATGCCCCTGCCACCTTCTCCTCCTCTAGCGAAGTTGCCTTGGAGTGTAGTGTAGGCCATGTCGAACGGCAAGTTTACTTAAAAAGAAGGATGCGACTAGTGTGGTCGCACTATCACTTCGCCTCAATGTCAATGCCACCCTCCTCCTCCACTGCCGCCCCTAGCTAGCTTCATCCTCCTTCGTTGCTACTGTCCCCCACCGCTTTAGCTCTGCATGCCTCCGTCTCCTTCCCCGGTCCCTCTTCCACCACCAGCAGTCGGCGGCACTAGCGCCTCCCCCTCTTCCTCACCGCCGCCATGTGTCGACCTGGCACAACCTAATATTGTGTTGGTCATGTGCCATGCTGCTCACCACCCTCCTCCAATCCTGCAATCGGTAGCATCACTGTTGCCTTGCCGCCTTCCTCCTCCCTCTACAACCAAGGGGAACAGGTGAACCCCTCCCTAACCCTAAGCTCACCGCCATTGTCGGAAAAGAATGACCATCACGAAGTGGAGTTAGCCCATGAAAGGGGGTGTGTGGGAAAGAGAAGAGAAGGAAGCGTCGGAGCTGGTCTCCACCATGGCTGGAGAAGTGGAGGGACATGCTCGCTGAAGGTGGAGGGACACGTGGGAGCAAGAAGAAGGTGGAGGTCATGGTTGGGTTCGGAGTGAGGAAGCGAATGGAGGAGCAAAAGAGGTGGATCGTGCGGTTAGGTTAAGAAGCGATAAGTTGTTCGGAAGCACTATCCTAAAACGAATATCTTGTTTTTCTCTAGTTTTCTCTTAATTCTTCCATTGATAGGTCGTTATGGACCCTAACCCATAAGTAAGCGCATAATCCACCATCTTCGCCTTTGCCAAATACCCCTGTCCTTCTTACATTTTTTTTTTTGCTCCATCGCTGGAGATGGCAGATGGCTTTGTGGAAGCCATCACTCTTCTAACCCCATCAAAAGCTTTTTTTTTTCAAATCTAGACTCTTTTCAAAAAATTTGCAAAAAAATGATCCCCTTTCCGACCATGGAAGCCGCGATCACCTGCCGTGCTGTTGTGATGCGGCAAGGTTCCTGCTGACCTCCCCTTCCTTGATAGGAAATGTGCCTATCAAATCCATAATGTGTTCACTTTAATTAATCACTTAATTAATGACTTTGCATATTTAATACCTACCGAGTAGCATTGCTCTGCAGGTTGCTCTCTCTAAGTTACGGATGCATGATACCTCTACTGTCGAGTTTCTGCTGCACGATAACTCTTGCGGAGGTACAGAAGCACGAGTGATGATTTCACTGCTGAATTAAAAATGTACATATATATTCACGCATTTATGCGACTGCCTTTTGTGCTTCTGCTTTGCCAGCATGGATCCACCGAAACAGCAACATCGCCAATTTGTCTTCACCGTCTCTACGTTCAAATCAAATCAAATCACATGAATCAAACACCGGCGGTGGCCATAAAGCTGACTTTATTATTCACTGAAGCATGTACCGAAGCAGGCAGACATGACCGCTGCAGCAACGACAGCGACTAGAGTAACAGAGAAGAAGGACGCTGGAACAGTAGTAATAAACCCACAACAACGACGAGGACGTACGCAGTACGCTAGTAGACTCGGACGGTCGGACCGTAATACATATCTACCGTGCAACACGATCGATCGCACCATGCGATGCGCGCTTGGATGGATCGGTGGATGCATGCATGGCCGTGCCCCACCCCCCCCCGGCGGGGCGCTCGTCTGCTAGTTCTTGAGGAGGTAGTCGTCGAGGTCGTGGAAGGTCTTGGCCGCGGTCTCCTTGACGACGTCCGGGTCGGGCACCTGGTCGCTGGCCTTGTCGAACTCCATGGCCCAGTTCACCACCGCGCCGGCGCCATCCTTGGGGGTCACCTGCAGCGTCACCCTGAAGTTCTTGTAGAAGTTGACCAGCTCGCCGTCCACCACGATGTACGTCACCACTTTCTTCTCGTCGTCCACCAATTCCACCTTCTCCTTGGCGAACGTCACCATCGGAACCCCTGCAACATTAACCGTCGACATGAATCTTGATCGATCATGCAATGAAGATGATAGTGCGCGCGCGTGCGTACCCTCGGTGTACTTGAGGAGGCGGACGGTGCCGGCGGACTTGCCGTCGCCCTCGACGGTCTCGATGCTCTTGTACTGCTCGGGGAAGATCTTGGGGAACAGCTCCGTCGACTCCCGCAGCGCCGTCCACAGCTTGTCTGCCGGCGACTTCACCTCCACAACCAGCTCAACCTTGGACGCCATCGATCGATCTCTTTTGTTACTCCTCTACCTGTGCGATATATGCAAGCTCTAGCTTGCTACTTAATTTGCAAAGTGATTGCGCTTGTGGTTTGGCCATGGCGAGAGCTTGCAGCCTTATATAGCGCTAGCTACCGCCCTCTGATTGGTGTTCTTCAGAGTGAGTAGCTGCTAGTTGTGCTGACCATTGAAGGATTCCCGGCAAGATCCACCAACCTATATCAGCCTCGAATTTATGTTGTCGGTACAAATCAATACATGTAGGTGATATATCATTGAGTACGTATATATCGCCTACAAAAGACTCATGGACACCGCTACTGAGAGTACTGACATGAATCATTTTAATTGGTGGCACTGCGAGACTGACTGTACATTCAGGGTGTGGAACTTTTGATCTGAAAAAGAGGATAATAATGTTGGTCTGGTTTGCAGTTGGCACTGGGGGTCCAGTTTGATTGAGTGGTTTAGCGAGTAATCTTCCATCAAGGTGTTAGGAGCAGCGGCGAAAGTTGGTGATTAGGTTACCTGAATTGCACTGTCATTAGAGCTGGAGAACCGAGACGATACAGGTGTGAGTAACTTTATCTACCAAGTGTCAACCAACTGTACTGTAAGGCTGAGCAGCAAAATGTTGGTGACGGCAGAATAGTTTGTGGTTGGCTGGCGGAGGATTTATGCTCTGTTTAGTGGGCTAAGTCGACAACTACTACGAAAATCACACTGTATATGCAATGCAGCACCAACCATCGTCGCCGGGTTCACAAAATCAAAATCGCGATTTTCGAACGGTTTGTGATTTTCAATTATCGTAAAAATTGCTCGAAAATCGTCTAGAAACCAAAGATTACGAAATCGGTTTTTTGGAGAAAAATAAAAAAAAGCAAAAATCTACCGACACCATCAATAATCGCAATATTTGCCTCGATAATCAAATGACCAAGTGAACTTCTTGGACGGTCGATTTTTTAAGTGGTTTTCGCTCAATACATTCAATAATTGAGATATTTGTGTTGCATAATTTTTTTTAATGCAACCGGTTTACTGATCGATATTAGATGTCAAGCCGACTTGATACGGTTGATAACGCGATTTTCCAGTGATTTTCATCGATTCTTTGAACCTTGATCCTCGCAAATGCAATATGCAAAAGGAGTAGCTTTGTACCTTCTCCATTTGTATATTCGTCAAGTTAATTTTGGGGTGTCCAAGTGAAACCGCAAGTTTAACCACACGGCATGACATCATCGCGCACACACAAATACACACACACACATATATATATATAGGAAATCTCTTTTCTACTTCCGGGAGTAGTTACTCCCTATGCTATATCTTATAATATAGGAAGTATCTCGCACAACAGAGAGTATGTACGTGTAGTATATGGGTATATAAGACTAGTTAGGTGGTATTTACATTTTTTTCAGAGGTGGTATGTACATTTTTAGGCATACTCCATTTTATGTTCATATATAAAGGTATCTGCAAAATACGCTAAAAATTATGTACTCCTTTGCAATTTTTTTATGTGATTCATGTTTAAATATCTTATATTTAGTACATGAGTGTAGCCAAAGTGATAAAGGAGTATTTCAAGTTTGTTTAGGTGGTATTTCAAAGGTGAGAGTAACTACTCCATGTGAGTAAAAGATATTTTTCCTATATGTATGTATGTGTGTGTGTATATATATATATGTGCGTGTGTGTGTGGGACACCACCTGGAACCCTGAACTAAAACGTCGAAAAAGTTTGAAACCTTTTTAAAAAATATATAACTAAATTTCATTTGAATTCGTGCATTTGAAATCGTGGTGCCCTAACACAATGGTATCCCAATGGGGGCAACATGGAGCCTAGACACCATAATTTTAAATGCACAGACAATTCAAATGAAATATATACTTTGAAAAAATATATTTGAATTTGAATATTTTGAATGAATTTAGAACACATGCTTTGCTGATTTATATATATAATCAGCAAATACCTACAATAAAACTATCATCAAAAAGGGAAACTGTAGATTGAATTTCACTTCAAACTTGTTTGAACTAGTTAGGCTCAACGTCCTAAAAATTTTGCATGCAGTACATAAGAGAATATACCTGTTTTGGATCATGGTGCCCCAAGTAATTATACTATATATGTACGTATATATGTACACATATATCTATATATCCATATATATGTATATATATAGAAAAATGGTTCCATACTCATAAGAGTATGTACTCCCACTTTTAACATATCGCTTACATGATGTTGTTTTACCTCTTTATCATTTCGAGCATACTCTAATAATGATTAGAAAATACTCCAAACTAAATTCCATAACAAAATTCATCAAAGTTCATTTTTTATAGCATAATTTGGGTATATACACTTTTTATATATGGAAAAGGGTGTGTATATATACAGATATACACATATACATATATATATAGTGTAATTATCTGGGACACCATAGAGCCTGAGCACCATAATCCATAGCGTGTGTATTTCACTATGTAATTACGATTTTTTTAAAATTATATATATACACACACCACCTTGTCTGGTGTTTCAGGATCGGTACAGAATGCTCACTGATATTTTAGACAAAATTGGTTACACACCATTGTAAATTCGTGATGGTTTATTTTAGGATATTGCTATTTTATGTCTTTACATGACGACGCTATACTTTAGTGTATATTTGATTGAGGACACTGAGACTGTTAAAATATAATATCGAACCGATTGAGACAGAGAAACTATCAATTACTTCTTTACCCTTAAGTGTCTTATCCTTCTTCATTTCTCTCTCTCTCTCGGAGCCAACCCAGCCCAAAGCTTCGAACTGGGCCAACTATATTAGACCATTTTATATTTTTTTCAAGAGATTTTCATGATTTTTCAACTGTATTGGACTAGGCTTTTTCATGCCAAGCCTTAGGCCAAGGCCTGGGTGGCCTGAGGCTTAGCTCCGCTCTTGTTCCCAACCCTCTCACCTCAACTAACAACCAAGCCAAGCTTCGCAACCGCCGAGGGCCTACAAGCTAGCTTTCACCTCAACTATGCTTTTTAGCACGCTTGGAATGAGCAGGGTGTTAGGGATTGTGTCGAGGTACTCGGCGCGGACTGTCGCACCCCGGCTCCATTATTGACGTCCTATGTGGCTTATGTAAAGCGATAGTAGAATTTATCTCATATTACTTACATAAAGTGAGTTATAGTAGTATAAGATGTCTGTTGGGTTTAAACATAACACCTACAAGTTGACTTTTTTATGCGAAGCGAAGAAAATAGTGTAAGCGATGTGTTATACATGTGTTGGTCCGCCCATAGGTGTGCTGGGCATTAAGCAAAATTTTGTTTCAGGGTGTTACAAATGGTATCAGAACATCATCCTTCGCTGCACGGGCGTGGGCATATGGCACATGGCATGTGTGGACCCGAAGTGGCCACACAGCATGACATATGTGTCAGCACTAGACGCACATACATATACCAATGAGTGGTTCTAAATATCTACTGTGTATATAGTGAGCTGTCAAGTGTCGAGAACGTCAGCCCTTAAGGCGGATGAGTGTAATACCCGGCCCATTAATGTAAAGGCCCATGTGACTTATGTAGAGCGGTGATGGGATTAATCCCACATTATTGGGGGGTAATACCTGGCCTATTAATATAAAGACCCATGTGACTCATGTAGAGCAGTGGTGGAATTAGTCTCACATTGCTTGCATAAAGTGAGTTGTAGTAGTATATAATACCTGTTGAGTCTAAATATAGCATCTCCGGATTAACCCTTTTATGCGAAGCAAGAATAAAAGTGTAAGCGAAATGCTATGCATACGTGAGTCCGTCTCATAAGTGGACTGAGAGTGAAATTTTGAGTCCGGGTGTTCCACTGTCCATGTTGGATGTGCCATCAGCTCGGCATCACTACCACCGGCTGCTTTTCTTGCAAAGCGCCGCCTACCCCTATATCGACGTGCTCTTCCTGGATGCTAGCCGCCACATCAGCCCTCTGTTCCCACTGCTGTAACGAGGTCCCCAAAGTTTTGTCTGTCAGAACATGTTCCATATCCTAATCTATCTTTTCCATCAAACAATTTCATCTATCTCATAGTGGTTCATCATAATCAAAGTTGTCTTCCCTATCGTCGTTCGAGCGCTGTAGCCAGTGAGTCCTGCCATCATCGACCCCATCATATTCAGCCTTGTGTCAAGTTCTATGCCATGCTCACCTAGCCCTTGCTGGAACTTCGCCAGAACGACATCGCCATTGTCCACCTTTGCCTACAATGCCCGTCGCTAGCACTGTCACCATGGCCCTATGCCCACGATGTTGCCACCCATCACCTTCCTCAGACCCCGTCAACCCATCTTGGCCACCGCCATAGCCTTTCGAGCTATCACTCGCTGTTGCCACTGTCGTTTAGAGCTATTAAAGCCAGGTACCAACTAGGTCCAACCAAAAGGTCAAAATAAACTTTTCGCTAACATTCTCTCTCTTTTCACTGTTTCCACAAATAGGCATTAAAGCATATTATCCCCTAGCAAAGACCCAAAATGGTTGTGTCTTGGTGCAAACCCACAATTTTCAGTGTCCTAACCAATTTTGCCATATTTTAACAAATTGGCAGAGTTTTAAAAAAATAGATAAGGTTCTTAATATTGTATATTTGTGGCTGTGTTGTGGATGAACGAATCTCTCAACTCGCAAACAAAAATTAAAGTAGAGAAGAATATAAAGATGCTGTCCTAATCTTCTCTCTTTATTGATCATTCTATCCGTAGGTTTGTGTACAATATGCAACATCTGCCTCTTATATAAGAGGAGGCTCATGTGTCCACTCCATCAAACTATCATGAACCCATATACAACATTTAAATATGGTTGTAAATGAGCTGAGCTCGAGTGAGCTTGTCCTTCCAAGTTTGAGCTCAGTAAAAGTTTGAGTCGAACTTGAACGAATTAATGATATTAGAAACCCAAGCTCGAGTAGACTCAAGCTCGGTAACAATCAATAATTCAATGTACACTAATTTTCAACAATATTAGGCTATCTCCAACAACATTCCCTAAATCCGGATCTCTATATCCTCATATACAGAATTCCCTAAAGAGATTTTTTCCCTATATCTCTTCTCTCTCCAACAGCATTCCCCAAATCCCACTCTTTATTTTCTCACTCCTATATTATAATAATATTTCATAACCGTCATATGAGCCCTGTTTATTTTTTACCGAAAAAAAATTGACCGGCTATTTTTAATTGCAGGAATTTTAAATTTATTCTAACGGTCAGTGTAACGGCTATATTGTAACGGCTTCATTGAGATTCATTGAGCCTCTGCATTAATGGAATATGTAACATAAATCATTAATTTCATTGAGCTTAATCAGGTGTCAAATAAAAAAAGACGTGGATAACAAAATTTCACCATATATCTCTGTGATAGATCCTGTCTCTGTTCCCCGTGTTGAAGGTAGGTCACAATAGAATTTCTCAATGATCACAACTAACTAATACAGTTTTGCAGAAAAAAGAAAACCATGAAAGCTAACAATTCATTACCCTCTAAGATCTTATCAAGCTCTCTTGGGGACTATGCAATGCAATTTCTATAAAAACACTGCCTTTTTCTGAAGTCGAACATCAATACTATTGCTTGCCAATACGTGCTACAAAAGGGATAAATTATTAGAACTTAAACAATTATGTGCCTGTATTATTAAGATAGGATTTTCACTACCTGCAACATTGCACTCCCATTTTCCGAATGGAATGCCTCCTGGCCATTTACATTGCCTCTAATCAAAAAAGATATAGCATACAATGCCTTTGCAGCTTCTGTAGAACACAAGATACAATGTTGAATCAAAATTCACCTTTGTGTATGATTGATGCCATTACCTGGGTTTGGATAAGGGCGTTATTCTGACTGGCTTTGCCCAGGACCCATGCAGAGGTGGTCCGTATTTCTTCATTTGCATTAGTAAGATCTTGAATCACAGGAACAAGGCCCCCAAGTTTGTCAAGGTCTGAGCACAAATGCAAGAACAAGACAAAGTTTCAGAAATTCTGATAAAAATTCACATGCACAAACATAAGCTTTTGTTACATCCAGTGCAAGCAAGAATTCATGTACTAACATGCCCTTTTTTCTATTGATAAACATATTGCATGTTTATTGTCATATGCTGCCGGTTTTTATGAAACACAAGCGAGCAACTTCAAAGCATGGCTCTGGTTTTTACAAAATTAGTAAAATACACATAAATGTATGGAGAATCTCACTAAATCAGACCAAATCTAAAACAATGGCTATGATAAAGCCCTACATTATTTCAGTGGCCTAAATTATAAAAGGCTAAAAGTTAGATGTTTCGGTTCCATAGTTAGAAGCAGGTCTTTTGGTTAATTTGCAGAGCAGTGAGCAACTAGCATTTGAATGGACTAATAAAAGAAAGAACTGATTTACCATTAGCATTGTCAATGGGCTAAACAAGAACTAAAAGCTCCTGCAATGCATGCTGGTGATCCTCCACTGAAATGGAAGAATTATTTAAGTCTGACATCAATTATCTCCCAAAGAATCAACTGTATCATGCCATGCAGGTATATCAAACAAACAATGGATGAACAATGAATTAATGAAGAATTAATATCACTCTCCTCAGTCAATGTCTAGATGAGCCGGGTACAGAAGGGAAGAACATGCACAGATGGGGCTAAATTTCTGCCTCTCGGCAAGCAACTCAGCTAGATATCTGCTAAACAAAAATCTCATCAGTATCATATTAGTCAATCTGATTATTATTCACATGGGATTAAATAAGGGATAGATGAGATTCCATATCACAAAAGAGGAAGGCAATAGTTGGGCAATCAAAGATCAAAGCCCAGGCTGTGCAAGGTTGGCAGCAGCTCTTGGTGTTGGCTCTCGCTTTCCTTCCTTTCGCCTCTCCACAAGGCCAAATCACACCCACAGGAGGACTCCGGGTCGAAGTAGCTCGGCACAGGCGGTGGCGGGGACGGCGAGTGGTCCACCTCCATGGATGGTGCGTAGATCCGAGACGGCGCTGGTGTCCAGCTAGGGCTTTGATCCCTCCCTCCCGCCCGCCCAAACCCCCACTCCAATGGCTGCGCGCTGAATCGAGGACAAAGAGGACGAAGCGGCGCCGCAGACGGAGCTCCTATCCCCAAAGATAGGGAAGCTGCTCGGTCATCTGTTGGAAGAGGTGTTTCGGGATACAGTGCTGCATCATTCCTTATTTTCTCAGATGGGGAAGAGGATAGGTAATCTCTTGAAGATGGTCTTACAAGCTAAAACTCAAGCTCAAGTTCAAGCTCGAGCTCGACTTAATTAAGCTTGATAATAGTTAACATGCTATAATATTTAGTAAGTGATCTCTAAATTTTCCAAAAACACGAGTTACATGATCTCAGAATCATGAGTCAAGTTTGTACTGAGCCGAGCTTGTTTTACAGCCCTACGCTTGAGAGCCGTTCTCTTCTCTCGTAGGTACGGAGATGGCGACAGGAGACACGAAGTGCAGCAAGACTGGAGGAGCGGTTGGTTTTGGATAAGGGTGAAAGTGGACGCGGGTGTCCACGAACCCGCTTAAATTAGCCCACCAAACAATATTATGTGGACACCCACATCTTATTTAATAAATTAAATGGCCCAAACTGCAGCCCACGAAGTTTACATCGTGTCCGCGAAGCCCGCATCGCTCACCTCTCACACGATGGGCTCCCACTCTGCCCTTGTCTCGCCGCCACCTCTCTCGAGTCTCCTCTCACAGCCTCTCCTCTCGGCTCTCGACGCCAGCACGCTTCTATTTGAAAAGTAGATCCCTTGTGAAGTTTATAGTTGAAAGAATTTTTTATTGGAGTTAGTTGCAAAGATTATTTTGGATTAAGTTAATTTCAGTGTGTCGTGTCGACTGGATTAGTTTAAGTGGTTATAATAATACAGATGTAGTGTGAACTCCTCTAGTATTTTGTTTTATCTAGAAGCAATGATAATAAGATTGCTCTTTTCATGTCTTCTGCAGAAAGTGCAGTGTACAAGTTTCTCAAATCTGGATACTGTTGTTAGAGGAGTGATCTGTATTAAGTAAAGTTTTGGACATTATATTCTATGAAAACAATATTGGATCTTCAATCAAAACAAGAGATATGATGTTTCTTTTTTTTAAGAACTAGATATGATGTTTCTTACATGACTTGCTGTTATTTTTGCTCTTTGTAAGTAATAGAGAAGAAGTAATGAAGCAGTATCAGGCTATTAGCATAAGACTTATATACTAGTACTAGCAAAGCAACAACAAGGTAGAAGGGGCAGTAGAGGTAGATCATTAACATTTGCTTGGATAATGCCCAAACTATTGTATTTTAGAGCATTAACATTCAACAGCAAACACACATTTTCATGCCTAAATTATTATATTTTAGCTCAACTAAAAGAGGATTATAAGATTTTGTGGGTTTTATAGATACCACATTGTCCATATAAATCTTTCGCAGACTACTACAATATCCTACATAAATATTTACAATCAATATAAATAATATAAAACCAACCCATAATACATCCCACGCACGTCTTAAGTGTTGGAAACAAGAGATCGCGAGAAGAAGATGCTACGCTACGCTCTACACAAGCCACGCACAGTTGACGTTTATCCACGTAAACCCGTTCAAAAAATATCGAGAAAAAAAAACCTGTCTGTCTCCCACATTTTCCGAATCCGCTCCGCTCCACAGTCGCATACGAGTGCGTCTGCCATGGCCGCGTCCCCCGCCCTCCTCCTCTCCCTCTCCCCCGCCGTTACCAGGCACCCCCACCTCCTCTTCTCCCCGTCCCATTCGGTTCGCCGCCTCCGCCTCGCGCCTCCCGCCGCCTCCGCCTCGCCCTCCCCGGGCGACGGCACGGGCGCCGGGGGCGGCGGCGTCTTCCTCTCGCCACGCGCGCTCTCGCAGCTCGACGACCTCGCCGCCTTCCGCTACGCGCACTCCTTCCCGCACGGCAGCCTCACCGTGCGTGCCCTGACCTCCGCCGACGACGCCGAGGCCGACGCGCTCGTCCGCCTCCTGGCTTCCTCCTTCTCCGAGAACGTCAGGTGGGCCCCCGCGCAGCGGTACGCTCAGCTCCTCGCGTTCGTCATCCGCCGGTACCTCCACGAGCGCCGCGGCCTCGCGCCCCACGCCGCCGTGCTCGTGGGGTTCTACCGGCCCGCCGCCACGGGAGACGAGGAGGAGGGCGAGGACGAGGGGGAGATGGCGTGCACCGCCGAGGTGTCGCTGGACGCGGTGGGCGCGCCCGGGGCACCGCCCACGCCCACGCCGCCTCTTGAGTTCCCGTACATCTGCAACATGACTGTGAAGACCTCGTTGAGGAGGTAATAGATAATGCTCTAGTTCGAATGGCCATTTTGCGCACTTTTTATTTTGGAAATTAAGATAAAAGTATGCAGATAGATGTTGGGTGTGGTGTGGAGTTGACTACGAAAGATACTTTCTTAGAAGTTTTGTGTTCTTAGATCATGTATGGTGCAATTGGAAGAAAGTTTTGTGTTTGTCGAATTGTATCATATACGTTCTTCTGGTTGATTTGGTTAATTGAAAAACCATTTCAGCCTCCAGGTTGCAATGGAATAAGTTCTGTGGACCTGGTACATTGGTAGGTAGGGTGTAATGGTTTCTTACTGTAGAAATTACCGTCCTCTTTTGATACTGCGCACGACCAATACATGATATAATTTCACTCGAAAGGAACCATTTCTTTTTAAAATTTGTTGTCATGGAAATTTTGCTTGGAAGTACTGGGCCATTGTAAATCAGATTCATAGAAAATGATAAATGTAACAATTTCTATAACAATTACATGAGCAACCTAGTTAAAAGAAGTAGTTTTATTTAGAAGACAAGTCAGTTGTAAAACCTGCTGGTTTAATGCCCAATGGAGTAGTTTATTCATATATATCATGTTTGAAATATGTGTATTATAGTGTTTTGCTAAAGCCTACCTTGTTTTCCCATTAGGAGAGGAATTGGAAAACAACTTCTTAAGGCATGTGAGGATCTGATTATCAAGATGGATGCAAAAAGGCATGTATATCTTCATTGTAGAATAATCGACCAAGTCCCATTCAACATGTACAGAAAAGCAGGATATAACATTGTCCAGACTGACAGTATTTTGGTTTGGCTGAGCCTCCAAAAGCGCAAACACTTGATGTGCAAAGAATTACCGCAAGCTTCTGCTGGCAGTGAGTGTACAACTCTAGACTTTGATGATAACATTTTGACAAGCTGAACATGCTATTGGCCCATAGCACCGTCAGGTACACATAGTTGAATTTTGTATGTAAATATGTGTTTTTATTTCACCACTGATTCTCATGTGCATATTTTACTGTTGTATAGCTTGTGAGGAAACTGACTACTGTTCAATGTTCATCAATTGGCCACCGCAAATGGTTTTCATATTTCAACTTTTCATAAAGATGAGTTGACTTTATAAATTGAAGTGTTTGACATATCTTCACTGAACTTACAGCTATAGCTCATAGGCTCACTAATCAGAAATGGTTTAACATACATAACTCTGCTGGTTTGAAAAATTGATCCAGAAATGAATTGATGTGAGTGGGAGATTAAGAGGATTTTTTCCCCTATCCTTTGTCATCGTTTCAACATATATAACTCTACTAATCATGCATACAGGTCATTACAGTACTCATATGCCCTATTCTCTGAATCTAACGAAAACCTTTGCATAACAGAGAGAGAAAGGAGGCTTGATGCTGACATGGCAAAAGTGAATAAGTAAGGAACTCTTATAATTAACAAAAGCCTTGCATCATTGATCTTACAAAATTTTCCTATATTTCTTAAGCACAGCAAGTAATAGCTCGTTCCACATATCAATTGGTCCTGGCAGACACCAGTGCGAACAGTCACTGTAGCCCCTCATCCACTGGTTATTCCAGTGGATCCCTGGGTGTGCATCAGGTCTCATAGACATAGGTTTGGTTATGTCTAGAATCTCTATATTCATCCCTCCCTTCTTGTTTTTCTCCTTTTGTCCTCTGTTAGCTTCCTCAACCTGAACGTTTCTTATTTCCCATTCAATTGTACTGGTCATTGCTTCTCCTTCTCCCACTGGTTCAGTTCTGTTGCAAGATCCTCCAGTATTCCATAAGCCATTTTCGAAGTGTGCCGGTGTTGCTGTTCTTACCACTGTTAATTGCAATCTGCATTCCCGGCAGTCGTTCAAGTTATTGAGAGCTGTCCTAAACACCTTTTGAATAGCTGAAAGGACACTGAAGCTTGTGATGTTATCCTCTGAGCAGTATATGCATCCAATGAGTTTCCCACCTTCGTAGAGATAATTTGTTCTGAAGAACCAGCGTGAACTAGATACAACTAAAATATTGATCTCATGTAAGTTTGCAGCTATTCTTGCATCAAGTTTATCCAAGTGTATGTCATGCACTTCAACTACTGTGCCGTTGATCTGTCTTTCAGATTCTTCTACTAGAAATTTGGTCCACAACGCCATGAGAGTAAAGTTATGAGATCTGAAGTGCCAAGTGATAAATTTATCTTTAGTGTCGCTGTGAACTTTGATTGGAGCTTCTACCTGCAATAGTTTGCACAGTTTGCGTCTTGTTCAAATCACAATAATAGGAGATGAGTCTCTTGAGATGTAAGGTAAATAAAATAGAATCTCTAGTCTCTACAATAACCATTAGATGTGGGAGTATCTATGGCTATCGGCTTCATGACTATTGTTCTCACATAAAACCCATGAAAATATGGAAGTCTGCTGTCCTGAAAATGTTAAGCGATTTCAGCTTAGTATATAAATAAAATTAGACCTTGAGCCACTTTGGCCCATTTGTAGCTTCTAAACCTTTGCAGCAATAAATAAAGCTACAAAAAGATCTGTAGATGTTCAGGTTATCTCATTGACATGGTGAAGCTCCTGCAGAACTGTGTTGCTTGGTTAAGGTATTTATTATCTTCACCAATAGATTTTTTCTGTTTATTTTCCTTTCTCATTTCCCAGAAAAGGGGACATGAGAAAATTTGAAGAAAACAGGCAACTAGGGAGGAGTTTTTTTTTCCGTATTGCATGTCCCACCATTTGTTGTCAAAGAATGCCTGGTCTATGTATCAATATATGTGCACAAAACTAAAAAAAAACTAAAAAGCAACTAAACAAGTTAATGTCAGGGTGTCCTTGGAGATAGGGGTATCAGAACTAAAACACGGGCTGCTCACCTGAGACAGTAAACAGAGGAGTGACTCCATCTGATTCCGTCCGATTGAATCCCCAGCAAACGCCAATGTCTTCCCTCGAACAATATTTAAGAATAGCTGGGGTTCGAACCTTGCCATATCACAACCATGAGGCGTCCATCTCCAGTTTATATAATCCATTTGCTTTCCATACTTTCCACAGTTCTTTGACTCTGGCATCACTGGGCATGTCATGTTAGTGTAAATGGGGCCTCCAAAATCCCTGACCCATGTGCCATTGAACAGATTGCAGGCTATGTCATTTTCATCATGACCTAAAAAGTAGCAAATTAACATTATATTAGTTTCTTGGGCAGAGAAGCTTGATGTGCTTGGTACCATTAGAACCGTTAGTACTTATCTTTGATGACATTGTAAATGTACCGTGACTCTTTGAGGGTTGAATTTTCAGAGGCGAAAAGTCTCCTTTCTTTTTTTTTTATATACTTGTGTCATTTTTTGTTTTAAAAGATTGTTTATTTTGCATTTTTTTCTCTTTGCATAAACTAATCTGATATACAGAACATTGCAAGAATGAAATCAAAATGCCTCTAAAATACAATGTAAAGGTTATCTGAAAGCTAATAGAAAATATTTGAATCTACAGAGAGCCAGGCTTGGTAAGCATTTCAAATCACAATCTTTCCGACCCGTACCATTTGATCTTTCTGTGAAATCCTAAATATATGTTGGTATAGATCGTTGAACTGGTACTGTCTGCTGCAGTTTATTCATATTCCAAACTAAATAGGTCAAATATATTTCCAAAAGGAAAAGTACTTGCCTCTCAACAAAAGCTAGAGAAATCTGGCACCTAAATGTAACTGTACTGGCAATATTGCATGAAAAAGAAAGAGCAAATAAATATATTCTACTGAGTAAGAGGCATACTGGTGATGGTCGTCTGGTGAGAAGTGTGAGCTGGCATTGGAGAGTCATATAAAATCTGCGCAGGATAATATGTTGTAAAAACAAGAACGAGTAACACTGTGCTTAGCATCAGTGTAAGTGTTTTTCTTCCACCAGGGAATACTTGGCTAGCTTTTGTGATGTGGTTTATGCCATGGATATTTGGAGGATGAATGCTTCCCTCAGCCATGGGTAAGGCAAGTTGCATCATTGTAAGAAGTCACCGTCTTCTTATAGGAGAAGCTACATGAGGGGGGCAAGCCGTGCTCGCATAGATAAATGTGCGTACTTTTTTATTTTCTATATGTGGTAATTTAATGGTAATTTTTTTCTCTTTTTTTCCCTCCCTGGAATCAAGGGAATCCCAGATCGTACTGAAACTATGGAATGAGCTTACACCAAGTTCAAGGTTATGATAGTAAAGCAGTGGATCACTAGGAAGCAATCTAAATGACATTTTATAGTCATATGCCTAGATGTTATCAATATAGGAGATTGAGCACATATGAAAATTTTCTCGGCACAATGAGACCACAGTGCTGGATCCAGAAAACTGTGTAGTCTTGCTTAGAAGTCAGGCCAATTATGCTGTTTTACTTTTATGAAACCTTTTGCATCTTTTTTTTTTAGAAGTTAGATGCTGGAAGTTTTGGACTTCTTCATGCTGTGCTTCTATTGTTGTTGAGAAATCTTTTCCTGCCAATTTTTGAATGAAGGTGAGGTTGTTTTCTAGAGGTACTCTCCTAGCATAATTTGCAAGAAATTCAACGGTTTGGGGGATTGTATAATGAGGTAAGGACATTGTTGTTTCTTTTTTCCCCCCTCCTTTTTGGGTATTGATTTTTTAAAAGGATGGGCATTCCTCGTTTGTTGATTAGGTTTCATTCCTAATCTACTTGTTTATGATAAAAGGCTTAATTGTTGTTGTTGATGTGTATTCGTAGTTTGACCTGAAAGATACTGCCAGTACAAGGCTACAAGCCAGCTGGGGGCGAGAGGAGCTATCAAGATGAGTTAAATAAAGGGAAGAAGAGAACAGGAAAAAAACACGTCAGAAATCAAAGCTGAAAGCAAAGCACACGACTAGGGATGGAAACTGAAAGAAAACGATAGGTAAATAGCTGCTTCGTTTTTGTTTTCATATTTTTTAACAATAACGGAAACGAAATCAAAAACTCTGAAAATGAATAGTGACAAAAACAGATACAGAACATAATAGAGCAGGTACGGAAACGAAAGCAGAAAATTTCATTTAGGTATGTTCCCAGTTGTAACACCCTAAAAATTTGCAAATTTTTAATTGGGCATTAAATTTAAATTTTATGAATTTTTTTGAATTTTTAGAAATAATTAATAAATTTTTTCGATTTTCAGATTTAAATAAATAATTTATTTGAGAAAAACCAAAATCTTGCTAGAAATAATTTTCCTAAGTTCAAAATGTTATAAAATATTTTTGAGAATTTTTGTAGAATTTTTTAACTCTATTTGATATTTTCTATAAAACAATATATATTTTTCGTATTATTTAAATTAGAAAACGGAATTTCTGGTTTCATTTATACGGAATTTCCGTTTCCGTCGAAACTAGCTCTCCCATTTCCGCCAGAACTGATTTTCTCGTTTTCGTTTCTGTAAAAAAAAATTTTATTTTCGTACCAATATTTTTTATTTCCGTTTCTAAAAATAGGTTTTTTAAAAAAACAGCCGAAAATTTTGCTTTCGTTTTCAACACTACACGCAAGACCAAAAGAGTCGTTGAAGTAGGGGCCGGCAGACTGGGGACAGTTTTCGGGTTAGCAGCAGGAGTATACTCTTTTCTTACACCACTCAAGTTCGAACTTCTATGTTTTGAGGATCTCAAGGTAACATCGGTTTTCCTGACACTGTTGCTAGTCATAGGAGTATTATTACGTTTAGCTTAGGTTAGCCAAGCCATGTCTCAGAAATTTCGTACATACGGATACGGGCTTGGGAGTTTGGATTTTGCCCTGGTGATAGTTAAAGCTTGGGTGCCATACGAGACCTCCATGCCCATCATCTCTGATGGCGATGACTCTAGGGCGTTCACGCTGGTTTTGTGATGCCTCCTTGGCGCCGGTGCAGCGAGCTGCGCATGCGACGCGGAGGCGGAGCAACCTCGGCTATTTTCAACAGATAGTTCGTTTCTCGGTTTTAAGAATCTTGTATTAGTTTTTGTCAGAATCAGTATATTTTAAGTTTTATCTAGATGAAATTCTCTCTCTCTCTTTATAATTACTTTATCATATCACTATTTTTACTGATATGTCACCTTATTAAATAATAATGAAACTTTCATTGTGAATGACCTCACTGGACGTTACGCACCTAGATGTGCCGTGACCATTCGTGGGGGGAAAGGCATCGCAGGAAACGAGCCGCTGCACCTCCTATTGTCATCCAGACGTTCGGTCATCCGCGGCTTTGTGGTTTGGAGCTTTCTAGCCGTCGCCCGAGCGTCGTCACACCATGGCGCCACGCTCGCCAGGTGCAGGCGTACTCTTGTGCTTCGATGAGGCTTGGGCGTGTCACGTTCTTATTGGGCTGTAGAAACTCTTGCAGTACGTATTGGCCTGGCCCAGCTAGCCCTTTGGCAACTCTCTAGACCCGCAATGCAACCTCTTTCGTGTCTTCGATCCCGACTCACGAGTAGAGCCCGTACAGCAGAAACGACAGAAGCGGCAGAACTGGGTCCGTTCCCGACTCTGAAGATTCCCTCTCCCACGGGCCCACGGGTCATTCACAGCGCCCTGAGACAGTGGTAGGGGTAGATATTTTTATACCGAATTACCGAACCAAATTAATTGATTATTTTAATTTTTGTTCAGTTTTTGTTTTTAGTATAATTCAGTTTTTAGCGTTCGGTTCGGTTTTTTTGCTTTCCAAAATTGAAATAACCGAATAGCCCATGTACAATACCACTTTTATGATGTTTTTCGTAAAGCCACTAAACAATTATCATGTTCTAACACATTTATGCATATGTTTAGTATATTCATATGTTTTGTTATGTTTATACTGTAATGATTTATGAATATTGTGTGGGTTTTTATCCATACTCTGTGTTGCGATATAAGAATGATTAAATCTAATCTACTTAGTGTTTATTCATATTTCGGTTAACCCAAAAACCAAATTAACTGAAATATTTGTTCAGTTAATTCGGTTTGGTTTTTCATTTTGATCCGAGAAATTCAACAGCCAGGTTCTAAAAACCGATAAAACCAAACCGATTAGATAAAAAAACCAAATGTCCATCCCTACCGGTGGGGATATCAATAGTCTTGGGAGTGGGCCATGCCGTGCACGGCGAGACTTGGGCCGTGACAGGTCATGGTGAGCTTGCTGGGCCGTGACGTGTTGGCACATACAGGTGTTGGTGAGGCTAGCACAACACAATGGATGCTAGCCCGCTATCGGGTTGTGCTAGCATGAGTACATCACTTGTGCTAGAGCTAGAGACGTAGTTTGGCTATCACCGATGCCGTGTTTGTTCACCGCCGAGCGTTTGCTTGCTTCTGCCCTCTTCAGCCGTTGTCGTCGTGGTTCGTGATTGCCTCCTTCCACTTGCTTTAGCCACTGTTGCTCGCCTTGCCCACCTCCTATCAACGTCTAGATCCGGTGGCTCATGGCAACGCGCCCATGTAGAATCGCCACGTGATGTGGCACGCTCGAGGGCGACATGACCATGAAGACGATAGTCTCTCTCGCGCGCACTCTCTCTCTCTCGGCTCACTGCAGAAGCCAAAGAAGACAAGGGGCTAAGGGTGACCGCATGAGACGAGAGATCCACCATACCGCTTTTGGGTTGTGTCGTGCCACCTGACAGACTGAATCACTAGTCTCAACACGGCTCACCCATCTGTATCGTGCCAAGGTCGTGCTGTGCCAGTCGGAACTCAAGTCGACCCAGAAAAACCAGGTTCAACTCCCAGGTCCATATACCAGCAAAGTAGGGACAACAATTCCCCTGTGGGGTGGGGACCCACAGGGATATTCCTCAACGAAGGAACGGGACAGGACCCGCTATGCTAGTGGGATGGGGACAATGTTGGTCTCTTCTTATAGGATCCAATAAGATTAAAAATATATTATTCAGTTTATATATTATACGTTTTTAATATGTGATACATATCTGTACTAAAATTTGAATCTATTTGTTATGACATAAATTTTGAAGCTATATTTGAGAAAAATATACCTAAATACTTATAAATTAACCAATAGATTACATGATAATTTGTAAATCTATATTTAAATAAATTTTCCTAATCTCCACTGTTGAGAAGTATAAGTGAATTGCTCACCTTTCCCCATCAATATTGAGTTGCATGTACCAGGCAGTTCACCCAAAAGCTTAAAGCTGATGGGGAAAGGTGAACAATTCACTTATACTTCTCAACACTCCCACTCACGTATAGGATCCCTCAGACCTAGGACGTGGAATAGAAGTGAGCTGTAATTATTATTTTTTAATTGCGCTAACTGGGTCTTGAACTTGAGACCTCTTGGCTCTGATACCATGTAGGAAGGATAGATTATGTATAATGCGTGGGATAATTGTATTGCTGAGTCCTCAGGTTGTTTATATATGAGTACATGGCTTGGAGGGCAAGACGCCTCTCCTAGAGATAAAGAAGGTTATCACGGGATTACAATCAATCCTAAACTAACCATATCCGATGCTGCCTAATATACTCTAACATCCACGAGACCCCCACACGAGACAGTGATGCCCATAGGGCAAGGGACATGGCACACACGGAGAGAGAGATGGAGTAGAAAAAATAGGCTACACTCGTCGTCTTTTTCTTGCTCCCTATGTTCCTGAATATATGTCATCTCAGATTTTTCTACTTTTATCAACTCATATCTATAAAAGATTATATTAACTCTCTTTATTATATCTTTGAATAATATATTTTACTTTAGTTCATGATAATATTACCTCTATCCAAATTTACAGGGTGTATTTCTTCTTAGTACATAGATTAAGAAGACATTAAAAATGACTGTGTTACCTCTAATTATTACATACGGTAGAGAATATAAAATAAGGATCGGTACTTATTAGGAGTATAGAGAGAATATCACGCTAATTTTGATAGAATATAAAATATGTTCTATATTTATAGATAAAACTATTCAAAATAAATAAATCTTATAAACTTAAAAAGATGAAATTAAATAACATTAAAAATAGCGAAAAGAAATGAAAAATAAAAAATCATCTTAAAATTAATAACACATGCTTGCAAGCAAAATTCAAAAACTTTATTAGCCTATGTCTTGATAGCTGGGACGCCTCGTTTGAAGTTGATCCGACAAAGCCTGGGAAAAAATAGATGATACGACATATAAACTGTGCCGATATTGCCTCATTAAAAACTTTTACATGAGAAAACCTCAAAAGAGGAAAAACTCACATAAAGAAAAGAGTACAATATAATGTTAAATAGATTATTTATCAGAGAGAGAAACTCTCTCTGACTCCTGCAAATCTCTAAGTCGTCTCATACCAATTCCCTCAACACATTTAGAAAATGTAGAATAAGGTAGAGACTTTGTGAATAAATCAGCAAGATTATCACATGACTTAGTTTGCAGAATGTTTATTTCCCCACTCTTTTGCAATTCATAGGGATAAAACAATTTTAGAGCAATATGCTTAGTGATGTTGTTCTTAATATAACCTGTCTCCATCTGAACAACACAGGCAGCATTATCTTCATAGATAATGGTTGGAGATTTAATGGAACCAATACCACATGACTGAAGTATATGGTTTATCATTCTACGAAGCCAAACACATTCTCGGGAGGTCTCATATAATGCAATTATTTCTGAATGATTGGTAGAGGTAGCTACCAAAGTTTGTTTGGAAGATTTCCAAGAGATGGATGTTTCACCTTGTAAGTATACAAAGCCGGTCTATGATCTGGCATTATGGGGATCAGATAAATAGCCAGCATCTGTATATCCAGTCAAAGTCAGATCTCGGTTTCTTCCATAGAAAAGACCAAGATCTCTTGTACCATTGAGATATCTAAAGACATTCTTTACTCCAGACCAATGACGCTTGGTAGGAGCAGCGCTGTATCTTGCAAGTAGATTTACTGCAAATGCAATGTCCGGCCGGGTATTATTTGCAAGATACATAAGCGCACCAATAGCGCTGAGATAAGGGTACTCAGGTCCCAATATCTCCTCTTCATCACCCCGAGGTCGAAAAGGATCTTTCTTCATGTCTAGAGATCTGACCACCATAGGGGTTCTAGATGGATACGACTTATCCATATTGAATTTCTCCAATATTTTCTGAATATAAGCAGCTTGATATACAAAAATCCCTGAAGATAAATACTCAAGTTGCAAACCTAAGCAAAATTTGGTTTTACCCAAATCCTTCATCTCAAATTCCGTCTTTAAATGATGATGTGCTTCATTAATATCAGTTTAGTTTAGATTCTTAGATGATGTTGAGATCATCAACGATATCGAAATGATACTGAGAATCTGTAGAGGATTTCTTAATGAAAACACATGTGCAGTCATCATTATTAGTGTACCCCTTTAAAGAAAGGAATTCACTTAATCGATTGTACCACATTCGCCCTGATTGCTTCAAGCCATATAATGATTTCTGTAATTTTACACAATACATGTTATGATTTGCCTGTGGATCTGGCACAATGATTCCATCAGGAACCTTCATATAAATTTCTGAATCTAGTAACCCATACAAGTATGTTGTCACTACGTCCATCAATTGCAAAGATAGACGATTTTGAACTGCCAAGGATATCAAATATCGGAAAGTTATGCCACTCATAACCGGAGAATAAGTCTCATTGTAAGCAACATCGGGCCTTTGTGTGAAGCCTTGAGCTACTAGCCTTGCTTTATATCTCACCATTTCATTATTTTCATTTTGTTTCCGGACGAAAACCCACTTGTATCCTACAGGGAAGGTACCACGAGGTGTGAGCATCACTTCCGAGAATACTTCTCTTTTATAAAGCGAGGTAATCTCCGCTTCGATTGCTTCCTTCTATTGATTCCAGTCCGAGCGTTTTCTACATTCTGCCATGGATTTAGGATCTGGATCATTCAGGATGTCAGCAATTTGCTCAGAGAAATAAGTGTCGACAACTGTAGCTCTTCGGTCAAAGAACTCTCCAATCTCAATGTAATTTGTAGCAATTTCGTTCACCTTAAGAGATTCATCATTATTTTCTGTAACGATGGATCTGGGGTTATCCAATGTCCTAAGTTCAGCAATGCGCGCAGCCGAAGAGGGTTGTGGATCAAGTCCACTTTGGTATCTATCAACCATAGGTTGACCTGCATTTACCACCTTTTTCTGCTTGGAGGCCTTACTCCTCCCCCTCTTATTGCTAATCGGAGGTTGAGTGGTTTTATATGGTACCTCCACTCTTTCAGGCACATTCCTTGCAGGAATAAAAGATTTCATGACACCTTTATAATCAGTAAATGCATCTGGCAGATTGTTCGCAATATCTTGCAAACCAATTATTTTTCAAACTTGGAGTTCGGTTTCTTGAGTACGTGGATCCGAGGATGAAATGCATTGAGCATTCCAATTAATTTCACGGCATTATTTCTGGTACTTCAAATCTCCCCCTAATGCCGGGAAATGTTCCTCATTGAATATACAGTCAGCATACCGGGCTGTAAATAGATCCCCTGTAAGAGGTTCTAAATACTTAATAATCGACGGAGATTGAAATCCCACATAGACCCCCAATTTTCTATGAGGGCCCGTAGAGGTACGTTGGGGTGGTGAGATCGGAATGTACACTGCACATCTGAACTTACGCAAATGGGAAATACTTGGTGGATTCCCACGTACTAACTGCATGGGGGAAGAATCATGATATGCAGTTGGTCGAAGTTGGATTAAGTCAGCAGCGTGTAAGACCGCATGACCCCAACACGACGTAGGCAACGAGCAATTCATCAATAATGGACGCGCAATGAGCTTGATTCTTTTAATCAACGATTCAGTCAAACCATTCTGAGTATGGACATATGGAACAGAATGTTGTACCTGAATTCCTAAGGCCATGCAATAATCATTGATGGCATGGGAGGAAAATTCAGCAGCATTGTCCATTCGGATCGATTGAATCCGATGTTCAGGATAATGTGCCTTCAATTTAATAATTTGAGACATTATTTTCGCGAAGGCATGGTTTTGTGTGGAGAATCCGATGTTCAGGATAATGTGCCTTCAATTTAATAATTTGAGACATTATTTTCGCGAAGGCATGGTTTTGTGTGGACAATAAGCACACATGTGACCATCTAGTAGATGCGTCAATCAAAACCATAAAATACCTGAACGGCCCAGAAGTTGGCTCAATCGGACCACAAATGTCACCTTGAATTCTTTCAAGAAACTTAAGTGGTTCAGCCCGGATTTTAAGAGTTGAAGGTCTTAAAATCAATTTCCCAGTAGCACATGCAGTGCATATAAAATCTGAAGATTGGGGAAGTTTTGCAGCTATCAAATTATGACCGATAGAATTGGTGATAATTTTTCTCATCATCCCAATACTGGGGTGCTCAAGCCGATCATGCCAAGTTTGGAATGCATCGACGTTTTGAAAAATTACCTTGTATGCAACATGTTTTATGGGCTTAATGTATGTATAGTACAACCCAGAGTCGAGAGTTGGAATTTTTTCGCATATCTGCTTGCCATATCCAGTAAGTCTGGTTAAGAGAAGATACTCCTCTTTGTTTTCTTCGTGTGTTTCCACATGAATACCATTCTTACGAATATCTCTATAACTCAACAAGGTACGAGTTGAATCAGGATACAACAAACCATCCTCAATTGTAATCTGTGTACCCATAGGGAGGGTGATTGCGGCTCGACCAGAGCCAACTATCAACGCATCACGACCAGCAATCGTTAAAACATTTCCTTCTCTTTTCTTAAGAGTTTGGAAATATTTTATTTCTGTGAGTATAGAGTTTGTGGTACAACTGTCCACAAGGCATAGTTCCTCCTCCGAGGGATTGACTTCAATAGACATCTATAGTAAGAATCAAGAAAAAATTCTTTATTCAACACATATAGAGATACATACACATTGGATTAACTATTTAACACAACAATAGTGCAATATTACAATATATATGAGTTTGCATAAACAAGTGTACAACTCCAAATTACAAATGAGTTTTCAAACTCTAATTGTTACAACACATAATACTATTTGACATCAATCATGGACATGGAGATTTAAGATAAATCTCCATACATGTCACTTGAAGTGTACTCAATGAGCATGTCATATGTTGCAGGAAGGTCCACTTGCTGAGTAAGGGCTTTATTGTTTGGCGATTCTTTGGGAACCGAAGACGAACAACCAGCCTCTTTTGAAGTCTCAGTAGTAAGATTGAAGTGTGCTTCATATCTTGGTGCCTTCTTTTTGTCATCACGGAGGGATTTCTGATAAAGATCAACCAAGTGTTTTGGAGTACGACAAGTCGCGGCAAAATACGTGTTACAACCACACTTATGACAAAGTCTTTTGTTATCATAGGTAGATTGTGTATTGCTACGTGCCTTCTTGTTAGCACAATGTCTGCGGTACTTGTTGAATTTGCGACTACCAGGGGGGTTCTTTGGATTGCCAGATGGAGATCCATTGAACTTTCTTTTATTCGGAGCTTTATTCTGAACATTATGAACCTCGAGCAAAGGTGTTTGAACCAATTAGGCGAATCGATAATTCTTAACAAGAAGTTCATCATTCTTTTCAGCTTGAGATAATGTATGAATGAGCTGGGAATAAACCTGATGTTTTTCTTTCCGGTATTGATTGCACAATACCCTATCCGCTGGAAGCATAGTGGATAGAGTTTTCTCTATCTTTTCTGCATCCGACGGTTCTTTTTCGCAAAACTTCAACCTACTACAGATGTTATGAACAACATGATTATATTCAGCCACAGATTTAAAATCTTGTAAGCGTATGTGATTCCAATCATGTTGTGCATCAGGATATATAATTTCCTTTTGCTGTTCATAACATTTTTTAAGAGCAACCCACAAAACACGAGGGTTTTCTTCCAAAAGATACTTTTTCTTGAGATCTTTATGGATAGAAGTGTGTAACAAAAGTAAGACAGTGTACTTCATTTGATCAGAGACCGCAGGGCCCCCTTCCACTGGTTCATTTATCGCATTTAAAATTCCTCGAGATGCAAAACTAATTTTGACATCCGATGCCCATGAAGGATAATTGCTCCCATCAAGGGCGAGTTCTTCATACTCTTTTTGCATTTCCTACATGGCAGAACCATCGATTTTATTAATTCACCAAAGATTGGTAAATTTAAAAACCTTAATGGTAGTGTTGTAATATCATTAAGTTGGAACATGATGTAGACCTCATAGTGATGGGCAATTAAATTGCTGCTCATAAAGGTATGATCTCCAGGCAAAAATATTCAGAAAACCGAATAAGACGCAACCAATACCCTGGTCTCTATCACCTTGTGTTAATGCTCAAAATAATATAAGACATGTTTTAAAATTTGTTTAAAATCCTGGACAATTAAGGGGTACTTAATTGTGAGAATTTTTATATTAAACCCTAAAGATAATTAAGGTGTTCTTAATTGTGAGTGTTTAAAGTTATTAAACTGCAATTTGTTAAGTTGCAAATTTAATAATATATAAAATATACACATATGCACAAGTATATATACAAACACATATATACATTTATATATATATCACAATTACAGATAACATCAGGGGTCTTAAAACATAAAGACAAAACACTGATACAGTACAGAATGCAAATACTATAAAATATAGGGACTAGAATGCATAAAATGCAGGAAATACTAAAAAAATAGTAAATATATAACTGGTTACGGGCTGAATTTGGCCCGCCACCGATTTGGCCCTCGAAGGCCCGTTATGGGTGCGAGGGGAAAATTCCTGTAGGCCGGAGCGTGGGCCAGGGCCGGCAAAATGGCCTAAAGCGTGTGGGGGGAAGAGCAAGCCGCAACCTGGGCCTAGGCTGCCAATCCGGCCCAAAATCGCGCATGCCAATCGCGTCGGATAAAAGCGAGGAGGAACGAGATTAGGGTTTGTAACCCTAACCGCTCCCCATTTTTTCCGCCACTGCTGCTTTGACCGCAAGGGCCGCCGATTCCATGGCCCGATCCACCATCATCGTCAGTCGTAGAGGTCCACTGCTAGCGCCAGGAAGGTCACCGGCGCGTGGATCTGGAGATCTCCGGTCATGGCGGCGTATCCCCCTTCCCTCTTCCTGCGGTGCTCAATGGTGGGGGCCCTCCCCCTCATCTGAGGAGGAGAGGTGTCCACTGCCATTGCCTCTGAAGCCATTGGGAAGACGAAGGCCCGGGCACCGGTTCGCAGCCTCGCCCGCGTTGCGACGCGAAGTGAGGAGTGCCAAATCTGGAGGAGGGACTGCGCTTGGAGGCGGGGCACAGACACCATTGCAGGAGAAGAAGGGCGGCGCCTCGGACCTGGCCACCATGGTGGGGCGCAAGCCTAAGTTGGGCGGAGCTGGGGTCGGGGGCCTCCACCTTGGCGAGGCCTCTTTAGCCAGGGTTGGCGAGGGCAGCCTCGGGGCTGCCATGGTGGCGAGAAGGTCAGGCGGGTACCCCATCGGCGTGAAGGGGAAATCCATCACCGTCACCGAGGCTGGTGCTGGTGCCAGTGTCGGGTGGACGATGGGGCCTACCCGTGCGCGTCTACGACGAGGAAGGCCGCCTTGTCAAGGAACCCAGACACCAGTGGCACGGCGGATTACTACGCGAAGACGGTCATGATCCAAGACCCAAATGCGTGCTACACGACGGAACTCGCGGACTACCGCGACGAGGAGGGTGGAGACAACGCGGTTGAGGGTGAGCATCGGCATCTCAATCTTACCGTGTTGGTCGCCGTTGTTCCCCTTTTTCTTTGTTCGGAACTCAGTGAAGAATCTATGTGCTGATAACGTGTTTAGAGTAGAATGTAAAGAACAAATGTAGCATAATCTTCATTCATGATTCAATCAATATATACATGGTGAACGGGTGGCTTAGCACCCATTCGAGGATTACAGTTGAGAGAGAGAATGAGAGATCATGAAGACGTCTCTTCGTAGATAGGTGCCCGTTCGTAGATAGATGCCCGTACCATGAAGAGATGGATGAGATTATCCATGTCCGTTCGCAACAGCCTGGCAGGTGGCGCTCGCCCACAGCACAGCAGTGCGTTGCACGTCCGCACCTGCTCGCCTCCCGCAGCCGCTCGGTGCATGCAATACAGCTCAGCAGTTGCACGCCCGGCCGCACTGCCCTTTCCTCCGCGGTTCTCTTCTCGCTCACCATTCACCGAACGCCGCGCCGTCCTGCGGTGTGCCACCCATGGCTCAACCCGTGCGCATTGCAGCTGCACGGTGCACAAATCAAACCAAGGTATTAACTAAAAACTGTTTGTGTACTTGGTGAAGTTCTTAGCGGTAGCTTCGGCGACTGGATGGTAAACAGGTAGGTAGGGCAGTGACGCGAGAAGCGCCGAAAACTTGGTGGGCTCTCGTGAAATGGAACGGTTGAAGTGACCGCTCGGCTCAGCGGTCATGACACCATGCACACGGTCCTGCTTCCTGCGTGCACGACCATGCATCTTTCGCCGGTTTGCGTAGGGAAACTAATAGCTTATTTGTAGCACGAGAGTTTCATATGAAAGTTTTACGAGAACAATTCGATTTTCACAAAAAAATATATATGTAAAAATTCCACATTCAAGGTGAATTTAAATGCGGCAATTTCACATCAAAGCAATTTCCTTCTTTTATAGAAATTTGGAGAAATTCTCGTATTCACTCGTACAGTCGTACCAAATGGAGCAACCATCATGGTCTGATCATATAACCTTTGAAAGCAATCGATTTACTTTCTCCCCGTAAATACACAAATCGAAAACAATTCTGGATCGAAACTGGCCTGTGTGTAGGGGTGAAAACGGATCGGATAGTTTCCGACCGATCCGGATAATTTTCGGATACGGATAGTTTCGGATCGGATATTTTTCGGATAGTTCCGGATCGGATACGGATACGGATATTTTTTATCGGATACGGATACGGATTCGGTAGTATACTATCCGGCGGATACGGATACGAATACGGATTATCCGATGAACAGTGTCTCGGATATCCGGACTTTGGCGCTATTGCCTTGGGCCTTGGCCTTGTGGGCTTGCGAGCGAAACTGGCGCCATCTGGAATGAGAACTGGCGCGAACGTGACCGGCGTCCCGAGCCTCCGCCGCGTTCTTTGTAATTCTCGATGCGATCCGCGTCGAGTTTGTTGCAAAGGTTGCCGATCGGGAGTGCGTCGCAGCATGCGTCGAGTGACCGTCGCCGCGGCCAGGGCCGGTGGTCGACGAGACGAGCCGGGGGACATGCACCTAGACGCCTCGTGGGTCGTGGCGACAGCCTATGTCGGCGCCAAGAGAGCTGGCCATGCATCCGTCGCCTATGTTGTAGACGTTTTTTTGGTTGCTGAGAGGTTCGGTTCTGGTGGTTGGCTGAAGCCCAGAAGTATCTTTTGAGTTCGGCGTTGTTGTTTCAGCGCGTCAGGAGGTTTCGTTTTTTGGTTGGAGAAGGCTGTTAAATGTTAGTTCATACTTGTGAGTCTTGAGTTGTGTGGTACTGTGAGGTTTTGTGTTCAAAACAGTTGTTTCCTTGGTTTCTAGTACTGGAACCGGGATATCCATATGGTGGATGTCCTATTGATCTAAAAAATGGTCTATGAACGATACGAGGCCGTGGGATCACCAAACCGAAAATCGTATGCGTCAAACACCCAGCTAAGACTATAGTAGCTACAATCAAAGGTTAAGCTTTGATTGTTGATTTCTTGTGTACAATTTAAGGGGTTATCGTGTTCCGATAAATATCCGTGACCGTATCCGATTCGATTCGTATTCGATCCGTATCCGTATTCGATATTATCCGTATCCGTATCCGGATCCGAATCCGAAAAAAAATATGAAAACAAATATGGTATAGCCATTATCCGTCCGTATCCGATCCGTTTTCACCCCTACTTGTGTGTTGCTGCAATCAGGGGCAGGTGTGGCACCCTGTCAAAGGGACAAATTAAGCCCATTCACTCCACTCAATTAACGGATGCCGGTACGTATCGAGACTCGAGACGATTGGGCGAGACAGCGCAGAGGCCGTAAAGCGCAGTCGCAGACCACCACTTACTGCACTGGGCGCGCCCTGCCCCGGAGCCAACCTGGCGCCTTGACCACGACCATGGTCACCACCCTGAGTCCCTGACACGCCCCATCACTTCCACAGTGCCACGCCACACAAGCCTACGCTACGACACTCTTCACTTCACTCGCCTGCTCTATTTAACTATACCCCACGGCCCACGCCACTCAAGACTCAAGAGTCAAGACCATTAAGCGACCTCTTCATAGCTCAAGAAAGCTCTAGGTCTGGTCAGTCCAGAGGCACAATGGCTCTCGGCAGGCTTGCAGTGGTCGCATTGGTGGCGTCTCTCCTCCTGCTCAGCACCATCAAGGTAAGGACTAATGGCTCATGGTTGGTTAAGCTCATGCATCGAGATGATAATATGATTTATCAGTTGCAACCTGCGTGCTTGCTCTCACGAGCGCATGGCTGATTTTGTTTTGAACTCTCTGGTTGATTGATAGGCTGCTGACTACCCTCCGGCTCCTCCCATGGGGCCTCCTCCCCACAAGATCGCAGACCCCGGCAAAGGTATGGTGTACATTCTGCATGCAAGCCGCTGCTTCATAAATTCACACATGGTGCGGCGGCGTTCGAAGCAACGTATGTGATCGTGGTGACATGTTTCCGCTTGTGTATATGACGTTTTGTGCGTACGGATGAATGCAGACTGCGTAGGCGCGTGCGACGTGCGGTGCAGCCAGCACTCGCGCAAGAACGTCTGCAGCCGGGCGTGCCTCAAGTGCTGCAGTGTGTGCCGCTGCGTGCCGGCGGGCACGGCCGGCAACAAGGAGACCTGCGGCAAGTGCTACACGGACTGGACCACGCACGACAACAAGACCAAGTGCCCGTGAGCTGAACGCGCGTTCCCCGGTAGCCCGAGTGATGGGTATACTACTAGTACCATGTGTTTGTATGATCGATCGGCGTAGATCTACCTAGCCTCCTAGCTTGCTCCTGGTTGCTGTGCTCTCGTTACCTGCGGGGCTTTGTCTTGGTTTGAGAGGATGTTTACGAGATGGTCAATCTGGCGTGTTCTTGTGTAAAAAAGAGTGTTCTTCTTGAGGTGATGAGCGCTTTCCCTAGTAGAATCCATCTGGGGTTGATCAATGCATGATTTGGCGTCGTTTGCTTACACGTTCCTCCCATTTTCTCAACTCTATATGCCGTTTTACAGGTTTTCTTAAAGATACAAAACATTGATTTTGATTTTGTAGTAATTGCGCGTTTGTTTGGCCAGAAACATTGCAGAAGGAAATAAATACTTTCAAGTTTCATCTGGTTGAAGCAATCACTTTTACAGAGCTTGGCAGGAGCAGTGTAAAACTGTTGGGGGGAAAAAATACTTGGGACTTGGGAGACTAAGGGTGTGTTTGGCGGATGGTTGAATTTCTTCAAATTTTCAGATTCGTGAATCTGGTGAAACTGAAAATTCTAAATTTTCTTGATTCGATTCTGCTGAATCCGGTAAACAAAGTAGGCTGTTCGTGAATCTGGTGAAGAAAATTCTAGCACGTTGAAACTTAATTAAGAGTGTTTAGATAGATCATCTTGTTTACATTTTAGATCAAAAATATAAACTTAATTCACTTTATTTTAGCCTACAAATTTCAAATTTCAGGAGAAGCTGGAATCTGAAGTTCTACCAATCAGGCCGTAATTGTCCTAGCCGGTTTACAGATGCTGCTGTATGCTCGTGATCAGTTCGTGTACAGCAGCAGAGCGAAAGTTTGTTCGCTGAAACTAGCAGAGTTGCTAGCAAAGATAGGATAGGGACTAACTCCAAGCTCTTGATAGACATGTAAACTGAGATTATGATAAACCGAGAAGCATGGTGGAATCTTGGCACAGAAAAAAAAATATATAAGAGGTAAAGAAAACTTGTGTGTTCTTATCCATCGTACTGCATGCACCACCTGCTTTATCACCTTTGCACACTGTCGCATGAGTTGTCGTGTTGCAAGGGCCACGCATATGCTTGCCCGTGCAGTTGTAGTACTATCTTTTAGCTGCTAAAAGTCATGGAATACTATGCACGATTCGTGGTCACGCGCGGGTAGTGGACCTAGTGGTAACTGGTAACACCTCCAAGCTTTGTCACTGTGTCGCTTGAATGCCACGAGAACGTTCATCGTCGATGTGAACATAGAAGCCGTGACAAAAGAGTGATGACAATATTCACAGTTAGTACCGTGTTGGCTGGTAGTAAAAAGCAAGTTCCTACTGAAGCTCTTCGATTGGCCTACGAAACTAGCCTTGGTAGCAAGCACTCGGAGTAACATGGCAAGGAGCTACCAGCCTCTGGCAGTCCGGCGAAAAGGAACACCAACGAAGCTAGACTCAGAACTTCAATGGATCGAAGACCATCCGACTTCTCGGCCTTTCCAACTTCAAAGCCCACAGCAGGCGGAAGGCCGAAACCGAGATCCTCCCCAATCTGCCGCGCCCCACCCCGCAGCGCCGGCCCGGAACGCAAGCTTCCTTCCGCTCGCCCGTCGAGATACACGCGATCCGCGACGCGCCGACGCCCACTAGGAACCAGCAGCCATCACCACCCGAACGGGCCAACGGGCAAGTGGCTGTCCGAGTCGGCCGCACGGCGCGCGTACGTGCCGACTGCCGAGCACCTCACGCGCCGGCTGATCGTCATCCGGTGTGTCCATCCCACCCACCGCTTGGGTCCGCGTGTTGGTGGAGGCGGTGGGTTGTACGCGCGGCGCATGGGCCTAGCGGCCGCGCGACCACAACAGTTTCGCCCGTGCCGCCTCTCTCCGGCGCCGTCAAAACCCAGCTCCGCGGCCTCGCGTCGCGCGTGGCAACTTGCGCACTTCGAGTCAGCTCTAGGCCTGTCGACACCGGAGAGTGGACATTCCAATTTGCAAGATTAGCTAATCAAGTGAAGTTAAATATAATCGTAGACTCGTATTATCTTCCACCTAATAGAGTTGTTTGCAGCGAATCGCTGGGCGTAAGGCATTGGAGGGGCATTTCGTCTGCACATGTATGATGCATGTATGCACGGGGCTGGTCGTCAGTTGGCACCCTGGACAAATTTATTTTCCGGGGCCTCTCCTCGGAAAATTATTAGGGTCGCTCGGGAATTTGTCATCAACTGTAGCGCTATCCCGGCCAGCTCCAGCTGTACGTGGTTTTGCACTAGCCAAGTTGTCTGACGTGCATCATCGGCCGCCCCAGATCGCGACAATTTTTGCACCTGCAAGGTCAAAATTTTGCAGAAAGTCTCTACCATGGTTGATAGCCATATGCACCCTGAAGCGTGTGAGCTAAGAGCATTGCTTCTAACTCCAAAGCAAGCCTTATCTCGTGGTTCTTCATTTGTACATACGTGCCTAACCTAGCTAGCCTGCCTCCACCAAAAGAAGACGCACTAAACGGGGAGCTAGATTGGATGCACAGCTGTATATTGTGAGGGAGAGATGCTTCTGGAGAGACGAAACCAAGTGCGGCCGCCCGGGGACCCCAGCAAGCTCGTTCCATCTATTCACGGACGGGACAGCAGTAGCACCCTGCAGCCAGCCGTTACGTGACGCGCCAAGGGTGCAAGCAACGATTTCGCGGTGTACGTGCTCGCGCGACCGCCGGTTTCCACATTTTCTACCTGCTATGCTTTTGGCTAAATTTCGAGCTTTTTTTCCTTGTGCTCCCAGCTAGACCTTGTCAACGTGCCGTGCCAAGGGCACGATGGGTTGTAGGTTTAGATGGTGTCATTGCCACGGTTCAGCCAACCCGTCGCATCATGTCCAACTCAGCCAGGAACCGAAGACCCATGGCGCCAAGGCAATTGACATAAATATTTGAGGAAAAAAAATAATTTTTTTATTCTTTATAAAAGATGTACCGGGACAGTGTTTGATCTCTATTTGTGGATTCTATCACAAACTGCTTCGAAAGATGAACCAGACGCCTTGCATTTTAGTTTCATCCACTTGCTTGAAACGCTCAAACCGTCCAATGCTTGTTGCTTTCACGAGGAAGTTCTTATTCTATTTCTGTTGCAAAACTTTTCATAATATTTATAGAAAACTATAAAAAAACTTATATAAAAAAACATCCCGTACCTACATCATGCCTGTCAGTCTTGTAGTGTATTGTGCCAGCACAAACACAGTCTTTTCGAAGCATAGCATGCCATCCATTGTGCCTAACCGCTAGTCCTTGACAATCATGCCATGTCGCCTTAGCTCGTGTGCATACATACCGTATCTACCGTGCCACAGTCAGCCCTAAAAAGCTTGGCGCAATGTCATGTCTATCGTGCCGCAGACCGGTCTCAAAAAAAAAAAATTAAAACTCAGCCTGAAGGTCACGTCTGCTCCAACTCCTCTGCCGTGCATGCAAATCAGTAATCTGCCTCTCTTGAATAACCAACTTTTCCGTGCTCTTAATAGCACTCCTGTATGCTAGCAGTACCAACATAGTATTAGTCTCTCTTCATAAGAACAACATAAACGCAGCTGCCGTATCGATCAGCGAAGTTGTTTAGTAGGGGTTTAGCTTTCAGATTCGTGAATCTGGTGAAGCTGAAAATTCTAGTTTCATCAGATTCGTGAAGTTGAAACTGTGAATATATTAAGAGTGTTTAGATAGATCATTTTTGTTTATATTTTAGACTAAAAATATAAACTTAATTCACTTTGTTTTAGTCTACAAGTTTTAAATTTCAAAAAAAACTAAAATCTAGAACTCTACGAAACAGGCCTTAATATTCACGGAACTGCTCATTTTGTGATCGTTAGCGCTCCCCGGCCTAGCGCCTGTGTAGCACACTCAGTAGGAGCTCTGCTCGAAAGTTTAATAAAGCGCTAACGAACACACCGGACAAAAACTGTACACATGATGGCGATGTCCGCACAGAGATGGCTGCTTTGGAAGGGAGAGTGTTAGGACAGTACACCGCGGCCATGGTGGTAGCTTTCAGTTGTCGTTCTCTAGTGCATGTGCATGTGCAGGGCCTCCCATGCAATGCAACCGAGACTCGGATGCCCACGCCCAGGCAAATATGTGGCTCGACATGTGGCCACAGGATGGTTGAGCGAGCCTAGACTCGGTCCATACTCGAGCAGGCTCGAGTTCGGCTCGACTACGTTCGATAAGCTCTAAGCTCGAGAAGTTCGGTTATTTTGAAGACTTCAATAACAATTTCGAGTAGTTCGACTCGAGAAAGTTTCGATAATGCTCGGAAAGCTCGATTTAAGCAAACTCGATTTAGACTCGAGTAGGCTCGCGAACTATTCGAGCTCAGTTCAGTTAGGCTCGCGAGCTCGAGCTCGAGCTCGATAGCTCGCGAGTCTCGAGCTTTTTTTACAGCCCTACACACGTGTTGCTCGGGATTTTTTTGTCTTCATGCTCTCATGAGTCGTGACTAACGGAAAACGGTTGCTTTGCTGTAGAGCAACATGATGTGTCATTTGAAATTCGATTATCTTTGCGCGTCCAGTGCGGATTTAGACTGTCGTTGTAAATGGCGAGAACTAAGGCCAGGTTTGAAACACAAAGATCTCAAAACAAACCAATCTAAGGCCTATTTTTTTTATCTTTGGATTCTCTAAAAGTTGATTTTAAATTGTAATCGTAGAGAAGTTGATTTTTTAAAATCTAGAATCTAAAAACACATATAAATGGATTGTAGATTCTAATGTAAATGGGTAGGCTAGATTGTGAGAATCGATTTCTAGAATCAGACTGTTTGTTTTTTATTCTGCTTCTGTGGAAGAGTGAGAAAATATGAGAGAGAAGAGAGTTAGCTCTTATTTAATACTCCCTCCATCCCATAAAACAAAGCGCATAAAAATCTGATTGGAACCCCATTTTATAGAGCGTCTTGTGATTTGCCGTCCTTTTCTTCCACAATTGCCCTTATGCATTCGTGGTCTTGGTCAAACGGACAGGTTTGTTCCTGATTCTATGTGATTCGCTCGCTTTCTATCTTTAATCAAAGGCAGCATCGATAGAAAATTATTACGTTGGTAATCGTGTCTAGACTAATACGCTTTATAAATTAGGATAGAGGGAGCAGTAAGTATTGCGTAGGATCATAAACAGACTAGTAAGATCATTCAAAAAAATGAAGTTCATAAAAAATAAAGGGAGAGTACATACCGCTTGATGCATAATTTTTTTCCGTACGCGAAATGGAAAGGCGCACCGACCACACAGCAAAACATCCGTCCGTCCCGCTCCTGCCTCGAGCACCTCCCCCCTTCTTTACAAGCCACCGCGTTCCGCTTCCGCACCTCCCCTTAAACCCCACAATTAATTCCCTCGCCACTACGCTCCCTCCCACTAATCCCTCTCCCTCACCTCAAATCGTTCTCTCTCTACCACCTTTCCCCTGGCCCTGGCCTCCTCTCCCTCTGTCTTCCGTTCTTCCCCAAATCAAGCCAAGAAAGCCGCCGCCACCTCCTCACTGTCGCACTCTAAAGCTTCCTCCCATGGGCGCGCTCATCCGCTGCCTACTCCTCTGCCTCGCCCTCCTCGCCGCCGCACGCGGTGCGGTGGCGGGCAGGCTGTCCACGTCGTACTACCGCCGCAGCTGCCCGCGCGTCGAGCAGATCGTCGCTGACGTCGTCTCCGCCAAGCAGCGCGTCAACCCGTCCACGGCGGCTGGCACGCTGCGCCTCTTCTTCCACGACTGCTTCGTCTCCGGCTGCGACGCCTCTGTCCTCGTCTCCCCGCTCTCCTCCGACCGGTCCCCGGAGCGTGCCGCGGAGATCAACCTCTCCCTCCCGGGGGACTCCTTCGACGCCGTCGCCCGCGCCAAGGCGGCGCTCGAGATCGCCTGCCCTCGTACCGTCTCCTGCGCCGACATCCTCGCGCTGGCCGCGCGCGACCTCGTGGGGACGCTCGGCGGGCCGCGCTTCCCCGTCGCGCTCGGCCGCCGCGACGCTCGCCGCTCCAACGCGCGCGACGTCGAGGGGAACCTCCCCCGCACCAACATGTCCGCGCGCGCCATGACGGTCCTCTTCGCGCGCAAGGGGTTCACGCCGCAGGAGATGGTCGCGCTCGCCGGCGCCCACACCGTGGGCTTCTCCCACTGCTCCGAGTTCGCGCATCGGCTGTACAACTTCAAGAGCGCCGACGGCTACGACCCGTCCCTGAACCCGGCGTTCGCGCGGGCGCTGCAGAGCTCCTGCGGCAACTACGAGAAGGACCCCACCATCTCCATCTTCAACGACATCATGACGCCCCGGGATTTCGACGAGCTCTACTTCAAGAACCTGCCCCGCGGGCTAGGGCTGCTCGCCTCAGACGCGGCGCTGTGGGAGTACGAGCCCACCAGGGTGTTCGTCAAGCGCTACGCCGACAACCGGACGGCCTTCTTCGAGGACTTCGCCAAGGCGATGCAGAAGCTCGGGACGGTCGGCGTCAAGACGGGGCGGCAGGGCGTCGTGAGGCGGCATTGCGACGTCCTGAACTGATTTTCAAATCGCATTCGACGGCATTGCCTGATTTGTATTTTGGCTAGTAAAAACTCCATAATTTATGATTGGATTTGGGGAGCTGTTCTGAACTTGTGGTGCGTTTGATCTTGAGATACACAGTGTGAAAAATGTTCGATGAAGGCCAACCAATTCGACTAATTCATCGAAATTTCTTCCTTCCCTTCCTGCCTCACCGTTGGCGACCGTTTCCAGTTACATGGCATAATCGCTGTTCATGTGCATTGTTACATCCAATCGTGCTTTTAGTCTGAACTCTGGGATGTAAGTATGGAACATTTCTGCATCTTAGCCTCAAACCGCTCGAAGTGCTGCTCTATGCTCAATCGCTCACTGATTACACACTGGCTTACACAGCTACTGGTACACGAACTAAGCATAGTTTGGCATAAATAGGCGCAAGCCCACAGCAAAGGTCCAAACAGAAGCAGACAGCAGAGGAGATTGTCTTAACGGTAGAACTAGACCGGCACGACATGAGTCGCCCGTTGGCACATGGAATGGAAAGATGGCACTTGTTGCTGCTCTGTATTGTACTGGAAGCAGTACTTGAGCGCAGCATGGGGAGTTGGGGACGCCACGCCCATATCGGCCAAGCAGGGCGTGCTGCTCTACCCTACCACCGTAAACAGGGTCAGGCGGGTAAAACTTTCGGTTGCATTTTAATTTTAATAGTGGACCGCCTCAATGCAAAGGCTACTGCCGTTTAAAGCTCAGGCATCCCAATCTGATGGAACGATCCTGGTAATTAGTTTTGCCGGAACAGGAAGCATCTGAGGGCCGCATCAACAGTGTAATCTTTCAATTCCTCCATGTTACAATTTCTACTAACAATAATTAGACAAGACGTCCAAGGGCATTCTCGAGCGAATAGTTCGTGTCATTGCATGATAATTAGCCAAAAGCGTACGAGTAGGACCACTTGCATGGGTCCTGCTGACACATCAGTTGTGCAAGCTAACCACCAACTCCCGTTGCTAGTAATTCATGATGTTTGGCCCTTGTCTGTGAACACATCAACCTGACAAATATTTTCTAGCGTGGCTATTTTGGGGCTAAACGTGCTTGAAAAATCAGTACTTAAGGTTTGTTTGTTTCAACTTTGGATTCTCCAAAAGCTAATTCTGAATTGTGATTGTAGAGAAGCTGATTCTCCAAAAGCTGGAATCCAGAAACATATATGAAGTGAATTGTGGATTCTAGTGTACATAGATGGAATGGATTATGAGAATCGGATTCTAGAATCAGACTGTATGTTTCTGATTCTACTTTTGAGACCAGAATCCAGAATCAAAAGGTAAAACAAACAGAGCCTTAGTGTGCAACGGAAAAAAAAAACACCTAAGCCTAAAGATCGTAAATCCATAATCCCCACGAGAGACTGGTGAATTCGATGGACAATGCTATTAGGTATAAATAATGAGAGACTGGTGAATTCGATGGACATTGCTATTAGGTATCAATAATGGATTGAGATTAGTTGTCATTCTCATATGATCCCAAAAGACCAAAATCCAGATTGGCAATGGTACTAAACTACATGTATCCACTTGTATCAAAAACCTGCTACTCAAACAATTACAGAAGCCGTGAATGATACAATTGGGAGCGTCAGCTGATAGATAGGACTTTACAAGCATCAAGAAAGGCGCATCGTTAATCTATCAGCAACAAAAAGGTTAACTAACAGCTGAGGATATACAAGATCAGCAATAACGCATGCTTTCACCAAAACACTTGCATTCGCGGACAAATGTTGCAAGTTCCAGAGCATGCTGCTCATCTTTGTCGTTGTTTTGAATAAGGTGCCACTGCAAGGAGAATCTTCTTCCTAGGGCCCTGGTAAGTGGTACATCAAAATAATATCACGCTAGTCAAAACTACTACAAACAACTAGTGGTCCAAAAAACAGCCTTTATCCCAGAAAGAAGACTTTAGTTCCAAGTACTACATACTCGCTAGATTTTCAAGGTAAAAGTTAAGGTCTTCTAACATTCTGCAGATTCAACTACTAGAAGCATGGTAAAAACAATTTTCTAGGAAAAAGCATAGCGTATGCAACCACTTTTCCCAACAGTAGTTAAATGGAATGGTGGGTCTATCAGCGTGGGTTGTGCTGCAACTCATGTCTAAATACACAAACAGTAGAATAACATTATTGAATCAGCTGAATATTAAAGGCCCATTCGTTTCATCTTCTGCACAACTTCTGCTTAAAAAAAACAGATTGTTTGCCGAACGAGAGGATTCTAGACAGCTTCTCCAATAATTAGAAGCTGCCCTCTATATAGAATCAAAATTCGACTGAAACCTGATTCCCACCGGTCCGGTTCGGAACCTAGAAGTCGAAGTCGGACTGATCCGATTCTCCCATAATCAAAAGCAGCTTCTCCTATGATTCAGAATCCATAATCCAAAAGCTAAAACGAATTGGGCCTAATACTTGCCAGTGTGTAATCAAATTATCATACAGCAAATTAGTAGCAGGTGTTAGGCAGCACAACACCAAAGCCCACTAGATTAAGACAATGCAGTAGGCAATTGTTAATTGATGGCCGAATATGACCATGCTTGGATGGAATGACAACTTCTAGAGTGCAAATGAAATCTACTTTCATGAAAATGAGCTCTGTGCCTCTGTCACACCATTTCTATAGAAAATGGTGAACAAATTTGATTATCAATTTAGTTTGCTAACAAAAACAGTAGATTTCAACTTCTTGAATAAAAATGAACCAAGAAGCTTTTTAGTACATATTTCAAATGAACTTAAGCTACAGTCCCTTCATTCAATTTAATGGCTAACAGCAACAGTACTGAAAAAAAAACATACTCAGAAACAGAACATCACAATGTATTAGGTGAAGATGCTAAAATAATTATAAGAGATATGTTACCATTGGTACTCCTATTTCTTTGAGGTCACTATCCCCCATTTGCCGCAACGCAGCCATATCCACCTGCAAACAAGTGAATAATAAAGGGGAAAGAATGAACTACTGTCACAGGAATCACTCCATAAAGATATGCATGAATATACTCTCATAATTCATGCCTATGCTCGAATGGACTGAGAAACGTATTCTGGATCTTGCATAAAGAAAAAATTGCTTATGATGGTGACAGGTACTTGAAACATTCAGTAGGGTGTAGCCAATAGCGGAACAGGCTGAGATATGAAATTGTATTAATGGAAAGATAATTGTGAAAGAAAATGACAGACCATAAGAATAAAGCTGCTAATGAATTACCAAGCTTACAAACAAAGAATCACTAGAGCCCTTTTAGGGAGCACAAATTCAAAACTCAATGAAAAAAAGTCAGAAATAAGGTATTCAAATGCTAATAAATGAGCAGTACGGGTAGCCAATAGATAACAGATAAATTGTTATCAACAAGAAATAATATTTGAAATGCAGTGCATACTATTTACCCATAAAAAGAGTATAAAAATTGGAAATGAACCAAGAAGTCATGGAAAATAACCTCCTCAGCCTGAAAAAGAACAACATACTTCTCAAGTCCCAGTGAATTCAGCAATCCAGTAACTGTTAGTTGTACTTGTGTCTGCAAAATTGTATAGAGCAATGTCAGAAAATTCCAAGAGCAAATGATAATTAAAGATTGCATAGACAGAAACTGACTAATAACACTGGTGTGACACTCGGCTAGTGGTTAGCATAACTGGATGTTGAACTCTTACGCGGATAACTAACTACAGGCAAACTATCTAGAAGTTCAGCTATAAGCCTGTAATGGTTGTATAAGTTGAAATAGGCTTCTTTCTTTGATAATACAGTAAGTTTCAATGTATTGTATTGGTATACGTGAACAATCATATTTCAATGATGTTGACTTCAGAAGGTGTTTTGGTGCTCTAAGAAGGCTGTTCCATTGAGCGTTAGCAACAAATAACTGCAATGATAAGCAAATACATCACTAGAACCTAGCCAAAGTGCAACATGGACCTTATTGGCAGAGATATATTTTGATAAGTTCACCTTCGAGTTTCAATAACAAATATCAAGTTTCACAGATCCAACAGCATTATAGAACAGACTATAGATGTGGTTTCCATAGCAACTTGAAAATGTCAAGCACAAATAAATCAAGGAATGTTGCTCTAAAGATTTTTTCTCAGAAGCCAGACTAAATTCAGATATATGGGAGGAACAGTAAATACAAACCATCACAGGGGCAGTAGGCAGAACTGAGCTAGATGGCGTGACCCCATTAGCTGGCTGTATCGTATCAATAGAAATGGTAGATTTGCCTGTGTGAGGCTGAGTTCTTAATGTGCCAGGAGCATCTCTTGTGATAAGACTTGAAGCTCTTTCGGTACCGACAGATCTAAGGGATGGCACGGGCCTCATCTGGACATAAGCTCTTGGGGGAGACACATCTCTCCGAACACTTGTAAGCTTGCCTGGAGACCTGTGCCTCAAACCATCAGCTGTCCATGAGGAATAAGGTTTTCTTGAAGATTCCAACTTGAACAAACCATCCGCACTTCTTGCAGAAGGCATTTGGCTTACAACAGTAGAAGTCCTTGACTCTGGGACTCTCCCCCTCAAACCATATCTAGACCTTGATTCTGGTACTCTCTCTCTTGCATCATATCTAGACCTTGATTCTGGAACATGCCCTCTTGCATCGTATCTCGGTAGATTCTTAGAATTCCGGGAAAGCTTTTCACGGAGATCCACTCCATTCTGTTCTGCACCACCATTGCTCCTCTGGGACAAGCCTTTCCTCATAAGCTTCAGTCTTAAATCATCCCTACCAACCTGGCAATCTTCAAATATTATGCATCCCAACATGTGCAAGAAACAATTAAGTGTCAGACAGGGCCTATTTACATCCTAGTAAACTGAATACTAGAAATGAAATTTTTACCATCATCCAAACCATCATCTAGATGCTGTGAGCTATTGCTTTCTGTCTGTTGTCTGCAAAGTGAGTCCAACAAAGAAAATCAGCATAAGAACATAAACTTTCTAAGCAATCACTTAGAATAGATGCTAAAATTGAGGTGTACAACATAAATTAATAGTGAGCTACAACTCGGAGTATAAGTGTGCTAATGACAATAAAACAGTAAATGGACTTGCACATCCTATAATCTTTCAATAGAAATACTTTCCAAATAAAACAAAGCGATATACCAAAACTATCAAATATGTATTAGGGTAATTAATAAAATGTTTAAAGCACAACGGAGAAACATGCGGTGCAGCACACTTCGTTGAATAAAAAAAAGTGGTGTGCATGTCCATGTACATGTAGATCAAGTAATTTGCTGGGGAATGGACAAGATATTAGATGCTGCAGTAAAACAGAAAAGTGCACAGTATTAAATTGAAAGTCGTCTGCTTAAGATTATAGAAAAAATGTAAGCGCACTACTAATAAATTTGATGAAAATCCAAATGAACATTCTAAATGATGGACTGATGGAGTTCTGCTTGACCAATCAACATATAAACAGTAAAAACATGTATAAAAACATTTAGACTAGTTTAAGTGACTTGAAAATTGGGAATGCACAACTGAAGCCATGAGACGTAATAGGGGGTGAAATACCATAAAGGAACTCACTTTTATGACCATCTGATATGCAAAGATCATTTTGTACATTACCATCAGTTAATAAATTTGCAACACTTAATTCAACAAAAAATGGATATGGTAGGTCCAAGAATATATACCTTTTGCTTCTCCGCTGGCAGTCATACAAATCAGAATCAACCACATTACTTCCTAACCTCTCTCTCACATATCTCTTTCTTCCCGAGAATGGCACGTCATCATCATTACAAATATCAGATATAGCTTGCCTTTTGACAACCTGCAACCAACAATATAAAGGTGATGGAACTGAAATTAAATAATTCATGCATATTTCTGAAGATTGACTAACAAAAGGCAAGCAATCAATGCAAGACATTGGCATCCATGCAGCTAGCATTCACAAGGTGGAATAATTTTAAAGTAAGTCTTGAATTAATCCAGCAAGATAGTTATAAGTGCCCCATCATACCATGGAATCCTAATAAAAAAATAAACAGCCATGACATCAAGAGGTGGCTTGAGCCACTGAACTAAAAAAGATAAAATGCAGACAGGTATAAGATGGAGTTTTCATGCAAGCACTAACATCACGCAACCAATGGATTAAGAGTGCACCAATAACAGATGATAATCATCAATACAGCCAACATATAGTAATGAACATTACGGAACAGGGCATGCCCTAAACAAAAATTAGAAGACAGCATCCATTCCACAAGCCTCAGTTGTTTGACCTCAACTCAGAAGATTTTCCAGTTATTTAGGTGTTATTTGTCTCATATATATGCACATTTAGCAACTAAAGCATATACTCAGTCCGCAGCATCAACACATTTTCCCCCCACAGCATTCGTAGAGCCATGCATCCATTGCAACACTTGCCCCCATCAGCATTTCATCAAGTCATGCACCCATCACAACAGAACAAAAGAATTAATCCCACTACAATCCATCCAGGGACTCCTCTCCTAAATCCCATAACACTCGCACTTCCCAAAATCACACCAACGTACCCTAATGTAACAGTAACTCTAGAGCCTTCAGCAGAGATGAAAACTGAAGCCAACAGCATGCATCCAACAGGGCAACCTTCTCTTGTAAACAATCCCTTCGTCGCTAACACCGGTAATGCCCCATCCCTTTAATACTACCTTCGAGGAATTTTTCTCGCGTCCCTGTAGTGATAAGAGCGCATTCTCTAACAGCTTTGAAGCCGAGGCAGCCATCCTCTTGCCAATCCTAAACAAAAGAAAGAAAAGACGCACGAAATCCCACCTCCTACCGCAAGTTCATACCACCCGAAACTATGCATTTCTTGACACCCCCAGCACTACAGTGACGGTAAACTGAAATTTCAGAGGCGCACGATGATTCCGCCGATCCGACCGTATGTTTTGTATCTAATCAACCAAACCGGTAACGACACAACAGCCGAATCTAAAACGAAGCATCAAAACAGGGGAAACCCCAACGGATATTAGAGCGCGGAGATCCGAGGTGACGGCTCACCTGACCGCTGCGGCCGAGGGTGATCGTGACCTGGTGCCTGGAAGACGACGCCGAGGAGGCCATCGCCGCCGACGCCGCCACCGCCGCCGAAGACCCACGGGGATGATAGCTTCCGCCGGAACCCTGTAGGGGCGACGAGGACGGCGCCGGAGCGGCGACGCGGCCGGGGGAGGGGCGGTTAGGGTTTGTGGGGAATGGAGATTGGCGCGTGGGGAATTTCACCGGCGCTTGGGACGGGAAGAGGGAGAGGGGGTTCGCTTTGGTGGCGCACAGCCTACAGGTCCAGGCGTTTGTGCGCTTTTTGGAATGATTTTGGTCGTGTTTTTACTCGCTTTTCAAAATTCAATTTATGTGCTGTTTATTGTTTTTTTCTCTGCACGCGGGCTGTGATGGGACGATCGCGGATGGTTGGCGATGCGCCGATGTCCGCATGATTGGGTTTGTGAACATCTCCGAATCAAACGGTCTGGGAAAACAATTTTTTTTAAAAAAAAAAGTCAAGAAATTACTTCAAAATTAAAACCGAAACAATTTTAAGAAAAAATGTTTGAGACATTTTCGATCCAACTTAAATAGACGCTTACAGGGATGTATCTAAGATGGCATCTATGTCAAGTGTTGTGGCAAATATTATGCGCGTATAGGACAGACAGTTACCGCTAAACGATTAACGGTGATCTGGTTGATTAACCATAATTTAATAGATGACAATGTGCTATTTATTAGAATATTTATTTATATTTAGAATTAATAAGAAATATTTTATTTATCCAAAGTTATTATAAATTATCACTCTACAAAATATTATTTGTCAGGTTTTATATTTCGTTGTTTATACTTCATCTAAAAGTTATTATAAACACCACGCCACAATATTATAAACTAATTATCGTAATTAGTGAATAAAAATAAGTTGTTTTGTGGTTAAGCAGAAAAACTAATGATTAATTGGAAAATACAGTTAATTAATCATTCGATGACGTTTATTGAACTCCGATTATACTATTAACAACGGTTTAGCCAGCTCACCAATTTATCGGCTGACTAGATGGCCGAGTCGGCCGTTTATTACAACAGTGATCTATACAGGGACAGAGATGATTATACAAAGATGTATCTAATGCTAACCCTTTTGTCGGATATAACGTGTCATATTTGTTGTTGACGGGCCGATACTAACATCAGTGAGGAAAGCTTGTAGCGGTACCATGTACCAAGATCAAGTTCAACGAGCATGACAACGATCAAAGCTTACGGTGTGGTTAGCACACAATACATCCTCGTCTGCGGAACAATACTAGTTCATTCATTGGTCATCGATCCCTGGGAGAATCCTTGCTACTTGTTATCCCAACACTAATCTTTACTCAGTCCGAGCTTAATCAATTCTGTAATCTTGTTTCCACGAGAGAAGTGGGATTTAGCCTCCCTGGGTCTCTCCCGGTCGACGCGCCACCAGGCGTCCGTTGTGATGACATGAAGTCCTAGGCCAGATATTAAGGGTGTAAGTGGGATGTATTATGGGTTAGTTGCATATTGTCCACATTGGCCACAAACATTTATGCGGGATATTGCGGTAACCCGCGAAAAATTTATACGGACAATACGGCACCCACAAAACCCACAAGAAGAGAATCAATAGTATTGCCTATCTACTAAACAATAGGATTAGTCCACGGCTAGAGCTAATAGTTTTAAGAGCAATGTATTTCAATGCATCATTCGTTACCAGCCACAAAATTCAACACGCAAAATAAGATCTTACAGGACAAAACTTTGGATTTCACAAAACTGGCTACAGATTGCACCATACTTTAGTGTTAAATAAACATGCTCTTCTACCCGTCAATATGGAATTCGATTTCTTCAGGAAAAACAGCATATACATGGATCGTTTCACATACTCATCTTGTATTGCACATCGCCGTACGCAGCATTAGCTTCCAGCTTCCTACTTTTGACTGTAATTCTTCTTTTCCTACCATTTTGAAACATTGACCAAAGTAAATGCAAACCTGTGTCTGTGTAACCGCAAAACTGAGATCAAATACAGAGCCTCACAAGGTCAAATTCAGCTATGCCTTTTTGCTGTGTATAAATGGAAGCATAAATGTTGTGAAATACAACAGTGAACATACCTGACACAGAAACATCCTTGTAGTCATCATCGTCGTACACAAATGCAGGCGGATTTGGGGAACCAATTCCAACAATTGTGCTACCAAACTCACGCATGACAAAAGAAATATAAAATCTAACAGAACGTAAAATCTAGTAATGTTCTGAGGAACTCAAACCAAAACAAGCCCAAAGGAGAAACTTTCCTCAAACGTTCGCATCAAAACAAACGGATGACACTAAATTTTCACCTGTGAAACCATCCGAACAAACAAAACGAATAAGAAACCTGGACTAGGACAAAGCTAATCCAATTTCAAATGATTCAACACAAATTACACAGGAAGGATCACGCATCCTCCACCCATTCCCATTGGCACAACCCAAAAATAAGGACAAATCCAACCAGCCATCCGCAGCCAATCCGGGAGCCACCAGCGCCAAGCATTACACCCAAAGTTGCAACCTTTTTTCGCTCCCCACTAGCCTGAAACCAACCTCCCGACCATGAAGCCAGGATTCCCGAGTGCCAGAATCGAGATCCAACGAGTTCGCTCTCTGCTTCCTTCCATGGGGCGAGTCATCGAGCTGGTGAAATACATGGCTACCTCGCCTCGCCTCTTCCAAGCAGCAGCCACTTCAACCCCACGACCACACTGCGGCCTCCTAGCTCCTCATCAACCCCGCACCGCCTCGCCTCCCAAAAATAACTCATGGGGACCCACTTGCATGCCCGAGAAGGGAGTGGAGGGAAGAAGGGAGGAGAGGAAGCGACCGCCAAGATAAGGAAAAAGGAGGCATCGCGGAGTTCGCGCAAGCGGGCGAGCGGAGATGCGGCGTCTTGGCGAGGCGAGCGAAGGACTGGAGTCTAGAGAAGAGATACGATGTGATGCGGAGAAGCGGACGCGAGTGGGCTTCGTGGGCCGGTAGACCGGCGCCGCTTAATAAATTAAGTGGGTTGTGGGTGTCCACTTCATGATTTATATGGGCTAAAATAAGCGGGTAAACGGGCAGTCCGCGACCACTTTCATCCCTGCAGATATGGTGGACAGATAACTCCGGGCTAGATCCGATGGAGAGGCAGCAGATCCGAAGAGGGAGGGAGAGAGTCCAAGATGATGGGAGACTCTATTTGGTTATCTGGTTCTATGTGGTTAGATTTGTAGGAGTCAGGGAACCAGCATTTGGTTGTTTGTTGTATCGTGTGAGTCTGCATCTATGCATGCAAGATAGCTGTTTGGTTGTCTACGCGCGGTACGGATGCCAGACCAGTATGATACACAAAGCACTCACAGCCAGGCTTATAGGATACGAGCTCTATGATCATTTCCCCAGAGCCAGGTTGAGACGGTGCAGACTCCCGCGGCCAGGCTCGTGCGAGACGGCAACCAAACAGCTCCATATATCTGTCGTGATGACCCGTATAATTAGCTTGAAGTAATAATAGTAACATTGCATTACTCTGACTTATTTATACTGATCTCGGCATACTAGCTAATAAAATATCTAGTGCACCTGACATTTTATAATTTAATATATCGTGTTCAGAGTATTGTAGTAGAACAATAATTAGATACTGAAATGAAAACTTGTTACAATCCATTATCACGTAGGGCTATAATTCCAATTCATTAATTGTACATATGACCCACGTACAACAAAAATATATTACAAAAATACTATTATCCCAAAGACCGACCAAGCTGATGTACAGTCTACCTAACAACCTAACACTCCAGATAGCTCGTATCCTTGTAGTTTTCATCCTGCGGTTGACCCTCACCCCCTACTTCGTAGACGAGATCATTGGGATCCATATTCCGACCATACGCTTAGTCACCGAAGCAATTTTCTAGTAAAGGAAGATTTAGTAAAAGTGAGTACAAAAGTACTTAGTAAGTATTAATAGCAAATATATTGATGAATTTTCTCTTATATCCATCCAATGATCTCCTTTCTTCAAAATACACTTCTATAGAAATTAGGTTTCGAGTTTTCTTAAAGGGTTGTGTATTTTAATTATGAAAATAGCTACTAGCATCATATATAAGGCAGACTTAGCATCCATATCCCTCAATCCAAGAGATAGACATGAATTCATGATTTTAATCTTATCCAGATTTATATCATTTTTAGCCATAATGACCCTATTATGTGAGGTCTCAGAACGTTTATTACTAATCCAGCATTAGATCTCCAACCCTATTAACTCGAGCCGGAGACACCTATCACAGGCCGTCCCACCTGACTCGCAATTAACAGTTGTACTCCGACTACACGTCGACAGTAACTCTTATGGCTTCAAATATACCGCCATTACATCACCACATCCCTTTGGGCCTCCTGTCATATCCCATAAGTACGTACTAGTTATCTACTCATACCCAATGTGAATATCATAATATTTTCAGAGGACAACATTTTCTAACCGATTTCACTTACTATAATTGATATTGTAAATACGACTCATTACCCGAGTGTATTTGTTCGTTTTTATATTATAGCCCGTTTATAGGGCCCCACCAGCTACATTCCTTCTCATCGATGCCATCTACCCACCATACATATGTTCATACGTCATCGGCTTCATTAGTTGATTGAACCATTTCAACATACCCATAATCATACCATTTCAACCATTTAACTCCATTCTATATTTCTAACCCCAACCGATTTAGCTTTTCATCTTAAAGATACTTTTCCCCTGCATTAATAATACTAGATCAATGCCTGTGCGTTGCTACGAAAAATAAAATTGGTAATGAAACATAAAGGTCAAGCAATAAAAGAAAATTGTGTTACAAGATCAAACATCTATTTCTCCCGATTACAAAAGTTTTTATAATTTCTTCTCCAGTATGAATTAAAACCAAATATATTGTACGTAGCAATATATATTACCAATCTCAAAAATCAATCAATCATTTTTATCCCTTTTTGCAATTTATATTACCAGATCGCGTTCCTCTCCCTCTCGCCATGCCCGCAGCGCGCGCTCCTCGGCGCCGTCGACCTCATCTTCCTCGTCACCTCACTCGTCCTCGTCATCCACCGCCTTCGTAGGGGCGACACGGGGGCTCCCCTGAGCACGAGGTACTGTTGTTGAAGCCACCGTCATTCCGAACCATTGGCCGCTACGCAGTCGCACTCGAGGCGTCCGCCGTCCTCCTCGCGCTCGCGTTCTTCCTCCTGCCGAGCATGTCATGACGCGTTGTGGAGTCTGCCTTCCTCGGCGCCCACTTCGTCGTGCACGCTATGGCCGTGTGGTCAGTCACCTCGGAGAAAGGAGCCATCGCCGCCACCCAGCCTTTGCACCTTCACGTCTTCTGGATCACCACAGCCCTCGGCGCCGCGCTCTTCTCCGCTTCGGCGGTGGTCTGTTGCACCGACGGTTCGCTGCTCTTCCCAGATTACCCTCTCGCCTTTGCCACCCTACTCGTCTCCATGCCTCTGGTGTATCTAGCCATCACTGGCTTCATCGGCCATGACGCCAAAGCCCATGAAGGTGAACCAGAAAACACCAGCGCCGAGGCGCCCGCCACGCCGTGCGACGTTGTGTCATTCCTCTCTCGCGACGTTCAACTGGATCAACCCGTTTATCTCCAAGGGGTATGCCAATGACTCTCTCACCGCCGACGACGTCCCACCGTGTCGCTGGCATCGTCTTCTGGCGTCGACGCTTTGTTCACGCCCAATCGCCGGCGGCTGGGTCACGGCACTGTGGGCGTCGCGCTTAGTCGTCTCTTCGCCGCGATTACTCGATCATGGCCGCGGGGCTCGGCTTCCTGCGCCTCGTGGCTATGTACGTCGGTCCGTCACTTATTGATCAGTTCGTCGAGTTCATTTGCCGCGGCGGCATGATATGGGAGATCTTGAATAAATTCTCTTAATTGATTCTATAAAAATTGTATAGCATATATAGAGTAAAAAAGAATGATTGGTCGGCTATTAATTACCAGCAATAATCAGAGATTTTGCTATAATAATCAGCCATATTTAGAGAGATATGGCTGGCTGTGAATCAGGAAAGAATAATTAGCTATAATGACCGGCCATTATTGGAGATATGGCGGGGGAGGGGGGCTAACAAGAACGGACCACTGCCACCAACTGCAAATTTATATTAGTAGAGATTGTATATATATATATATATAATTTAATAAATATGATTAAAAGAAGCTTGCCTGAATAATATGTGTCCTCACACAGATGTTGCAATTGACCTCCGGTCGGATTTAAATTAGTCACTGAAATTATGGAATATTATATTTTAGATAGCTAATAGATTTTTTATATATTTTATGGTGTCCAACCGTTTCCTCGGCTTGACTTAGAATGGTAGAGAGAATTGGTTCACAAGGCTAAGACAAATTAGACTGTTTGGAGTTAAATTCCTTAGTCATTTTGTCCTTGAATCAAAAACCTTTCCTTTCTCTAAATCTAAGTGTTTCCCCGGACTAAACTTCACTGTCTGCTCCTTAAAGTCCGGCGCAACCTTAGCTAAAATCCATCTTCGCTAGACCAAAGTCCTTTTTAGTCCGACGCCAAAAAATTCTCTCGGCCAAAGACCCTAACTAAGCTTTTTCCATTCACGACAAACCAAAAATAATCCTTCTGTATATTAGTCTCGTGTAAGCTATTTTCGCTGGACCAAATTCATTTTAGTCCGTAGTGAAAGCTCCTTGAAGAAACTTCTAACCGAGCACACTCCGTTTACGCCGAACCAAATTCCGCTTTCACAAAGTTCAGTCCGGCGCAAAAGCCTCACTCTCGGTAAAGCTCTTGTGTTATTCAAAAAGTTTGTTGCTGAAAACCTTCATTGAAATCAATGTGCTACGGACCAAATAATCCTCAGTCTGGTATACATAATCGAATACTTATAATCCTCACCGGACCATATTCTTTTAAGTCCATGGTAAAAGTTTCCTTTGTCTTGAGCAAACTGAGCGCACACCATCTACGCCGGACCAAATTCCGCCTTCACAAAGTTCAGTCCGACGCTAAAGTAACTCTCTCGGTTGAACTCATATTATGCCAAAAAGTCAGTGGCTACTGATTCCTGTGAAACCCATCTATGACGGACCAAATATTTTGGTCCGGTGCACTTGTTGAATTCTCATTCCTTCGCTAGACCAAAATCATCCTAACTTTCTATGTACGACGGACCAAATTTTTCAGTCCGTTGTAAATAAACCTATTTGGTCGGGAGTACGCAGAACCAGTATCGTTAGCTTATTTTGCTAAGTCCGTGGCAAACGTGTTAAGCTGAATTTTGACACTCTGACACGTTACAACGGTCACAGTGGTAGGTGTAATAGCTATTTCCTGTCCAAATGCCTATATAAGCATTTGCCGAGCCATCTACCAGTTATCTTTTTAATCTCCTTGACATTCTTGCATCCTTAGAGCTTTCATTCCACCAAGGAGACTGAGCTTCACTTGTTAACCAAAATTCTTAACACTTTCTAAGTGTTTAGCTACAAGCTAAGTCTAGTTGTGGTGTGCTGAGTGAACCAAGAGACAGGACTAGTGTGTAGTCTATTACTCTTAGATTTTAGTGATTTTAGACGGCTTGAAGGCAATAAAGGTGTGACCTATCCAAAGGAGCTTGTGGAAGGCCACCTTACTTGTGAAAGGTTTGGAACTCACTTCACTAGAGTGGTAAAAGAGTTACCCCAAGTAGAGACCAAAGCTATTGCAACTAGCTTTGGAGGAGCTATACTTCAAGGAGAAGTGTGGAGATAGGCTCTGAACTACGGGATAAAATTATGGTGTCTCTTGTTTAAATTCTTGCATTTGTGTTGTTTGTCGCTGCTATTTAGTTGTTCTGTGCATTCCACTCTTGTATTTTTGTTTTTAGTAACTTAGTTTCTAAGCTTGTTAGTTGTGCTGTAGTTATCCTTATAATTTGAAAAGTTGCCTATTCACTCCCCCTCTAGGCCAACTTGATCCTTCAAGTGGAGAATGGGGATGGGGTTTAGCTTGGCTGGTACTTATCCTTATTTACAGTGGAAATTTTACCTTTTTACCTTAAGGCTTCTATCTTTCTATCATGAGTATTTGGTTACTATTTATGCTTGGCTACGGTTACCCAACAATGGTAAGTGTGTACGCCGGATGATGATACCTTAAATTAGTGAGAGGTGCTAATCTGGCCCCGGACGGATCAGGTATCTCAGTGAGCAATACCCTCGCATACAGGTCTGACGGTACAAATAATTCTTTTTAAGTTTATAATTTAATTTGCTTTTTGATTATACACAAGTATATGGATGTCTAACATTTTCAGGAATTCACCACTAGAGGTCATTAGGAGCTTATCTTATTAAGGCATTTGGATGATTTTGAAATTTTCCTTTTTGGATTAAAATTTATATTTATGTATATTGTAATTTATAAATTTGTATGGCACTGTTGTTACTTGTTAGTGAGTATAGGTAATGATTATTTTTTGTTGTAATTGGTATTTGGGCAATTTGCTATGTATGAATATACTTGTTGCGTTGCGATTCACATTCATGTAATTAACGCTTTTGATCAAGATAAGAGTTTGGTTTGTTGTATTTGTGACTTCTCATTTGTTTATTATTATTAAAATTTTAACTCTCCGATTATTAATTTGATTTATGAATGTGTAAAGATTCAATGTATGTATGAATGTTCATTTCTATTTATTTGATAATTTGATGAGGTTTACTTTTGAATGATTTTGATCAATGATTTTTCTTTTGTAATCTAGATTATCTTATCCTAATCCCTCCTTTGCAAGATGTTTATATTGGTGGATCCTTTCAAAATCTGAGGCCAGCAGCGGAGAGATTTGACAGAGTCCGACAATTTTGCGATGAGGCAAAGGAGGTGTGGAGGGAGAGGGGAAGCTGGAAAGGAAGATAGGAGCTGCAAGACGAGGACACGACGACAATGGCGATGGGGGAAGTGTGAAGGATCAAATTGGCCTAGAGGGGGGTGAATAGGCAATTTTTTCAAATTTTAACTTTTTAGTTACAAGATGAATTACTCACTTAGAAAGGATAGCTAATCACAGTAGGATAACAAAATGTAAAAGCACTAGCAATAACAGCAGCGAAAGTAACTCAACAGTAAGAAAGAGCACAAAAGAGACAAGAATAGGGATGGCAACGGGTCCGGGTACCTTCGGATCCAGCCTTCGTGGACCCGGATCCGAGACTCGAAGTTTGGACTCAGACCCGAAGTCAGTTACGGATCCAAACTTAGACCCGAACGGGTACCTGGACCCGATACCAGTGCCCGTGGCGCGTAGAAAGCTGGGCAGGCGACCACGCGGTGTCTGTAGAAATAAATTAGCCTACACGTCACCGGTCGATCGCGTGGTATTGCTTGCACCAGGTAAATGTCCAACGCAATGCCTGTACCATGTACGTGTCATTCCGTGCCACCATTATAAATCGCATGTATCATTCACTTCATAAACTTGGAAGTCGATGCGACACCTAGTTCCCTACCAAATCAACAATAGAACCAACGCAAACCGATCAAGTACTCAGACCTGACTCGAAATAATATATCCGTGGGTCCAAATTTGGACCCGGACCCAGACCCATTGGGTTAGGTACCCACGGGTACCCGGACCCACGGGTATTTTTGCCATCCCTAGACAGGAATTTATCCCGTGGTTCGGAGCCACTCTCCTACTCCACATTAGAGCACTTCTCTCAAAGTATAGCTCCTCCAAAACTAGCGCAGTAGTTTTGGTTTCCACTTAGGTAACTCTTCCACCACTCCGGTGAGGTGAGTTCGAAACCTCTCACAACAAGGTGGCATTCCACAAACACCTTTGGACAGATCGTACCATCACAGCCTCCAAGACGTCTAGGATCACTAAGTCCTAAGAGTAATAGACCATGCAAAAACTCTGTCTCTTGATTCACTCGCAACAACACAACTAGACTTAAGCTTGGAGCTAAAAACTTAAGAAAGTGAAGTTTTTTTAAGAGTTTAGAGTGAAGTTCAGTCTCCTTGAAGGAATAAATGCTTAAAGGATACTAAGATGTCAAGGAGATCAAAAAGCTATATGGTAGATGGCTCAGGGAATGCTTATATAGGCATTTGGACAGGAAATAGCTGTTACACCTACCACTGTGACCGTTGTAACGTGTCAGAGTGTCAAAATTCAGCTAAAACACGTTTACCATGGACTTAGCAAAATAGTCTAGCGATACTTGTTTTATGTACCCTGGACCAATTTTGGCTATTTACACCAGACCGAAAAATTTGATCCGTCGTACGTGGGAAGAATGAATGATTTGGTCCGTCAAAGCAAAGAGAGATATACACTTGCACCGGACCGAGTAATTTGGTCCGCCGTAGATGTATTTCAAGGATAGTATGCCAACGAATTTTTCAACTAAGACAAAAAAAGCCTTCACCGAGAGAAACGCTTTTGCGCTGGACTGATATTTTTGAGTTAGGAAATTTGGTCCGTCGTGAATGGTGTGCGCTCAGTTTGCTTCTTAAAAAGAACTTTCACCACGGACTGAAAAATATAGTCCGGCGAGGATTTGGGAATTTTATCAAGTATCCCGGACTAATATATTTGGTTCGCCACGAATGAGATTTCACACAGTTTTATCTTGCAGACTTTTTAGGACAAGGAAGCACTAACCGAAAGAATTACAACTGCGCCGGACTAAAGAAAGAGAAGGCGGAAATTGGTCCGGCGTGAAAGGGAAACACTCGGTTAGGGTGAAAGTCTTTTAGCGCCGGACTTAAAAGAATTGGTCTGGCGGAAGAAGGTTTCTGGCTAAGGTTATTCCGGACTTAAGGAATAAGAAATGAAGTTTTAGTCTGGCTAAGGTTATTAACTTAGTCATCAACACCAAAACCATATCATTAATACTAAATAAAGAACATAGGGGGCCTAGATGCTATCAAAGTGACGGCACCGCCTCCTCCTCATCTCACACATCATGATGCCACCCTCTCACCGGTGTACTCCCCCACCTCCTTCTCTCCCTTATACAGCTACAACCATGCTTGCCTCCCCACTCGCTGGTGACCCCTTCACCTCTGATGGTCGCTGGTGTTCTTCCACTATCGTCACCCCTTCCTCTCTTGGCCGGATCCAGCCGGAGCAAAGCCACTAGTGACTAGAACTAGCCAGATCTTAGCTAGTGACTCCTAGATCCGGCTAGAGAAAGTAGTGGCATGAAGCGAACGCGTCGGCAAGGAGGCAAGCAGGTGGCTAGACGAGGGAGGCAGTGAGGCAAGAGCAAGGTGCAGCGGCCCAGCGAAAGCGACCGTGCTGCGGCCTTGAGAGAGCTCGGACTAAACATGCAAGGGTCATGTGATCTCCCATCCCCACATCATGCATCTCCATTTGCATTGTGTCACCTCATTCCTGCTCTGCCGCCCCTCCTCTCGTCGCGGCACTTCCACCGGACATGGTGGTTACCTTTTTTTAATCATTTTGATTTTTTTTTCGGATTGATATGCTTCACTGTGGCATACGGTGGCCACACGTCGGGCATGGCGGCTGCGAGCACGCTCTAGGCTAGGGTGTTGTAGCTGCGCGCATGCTACTGAGTGTGGCATAAGGGTGTAAGTGGGATGTATTATGGGTTAGTTGCATATTGTCCACATTGGCCACAAACATTTATGCGGGATATTGCGGTAACCCGCGAAAAATTTATACGGACAATACGGCACCCACAAAACCCACAAGAAGAGAATCAATAGTATTGCCTATCTACTAAACAATAGGATTAGTCCACGGCTAGAGCTAATAGTTTTAAGAGCAATGTATTTCAATGCATCATTAGTTACCGACCACAAAATTCAACACGCAAAATAAGATCTTACAGGACAAAACTTTGGATTTCACAAAGCTGCTCAGATTGCACCATACTTTAGTGTTAAATAAACATGCTCTTCTACCCGTCAATATGGAATTCGATTTCTTCAGGAAAAACAGCATATACATGGATCGTTTCACATACTCATCTTGTATTGCACATCGCCAGACGCAGCATTAGCTTCCAGCTTCCTACTTTTGACTGTAATTCTTCTTTTCCTACCATTTTGAAACATTGACCAAAGTAAATGCAAACCTGTGTCTGTGTAACCGCAAAACTGAGATCAAATACAGAGCCTCACAAGGTCAAATTCAGCTATGCCTTTTTGCTGTGTATAAATGGAAGCATAAATGTTGTGAAATACAACAGTGAACATACCTGACACAGAAACATCCTTGTAGTCATCATCGTCGTACACAAATGCAGGCGGATTTGGGGAACCAATTCCAACAATTGTGCTACCAAACTCACGCATGACAAAAGAAATATAAAATCTAACAGAACGTAAAATCTAGTAATGTTCTGAGGAACTCAAACCAAAACAAGCCCAAAGGAGAAACTTTCCTCAAACGTTCGCATCAAAACAAACGGATGACACTAAATTTTCACCTGTGAAACCATCCGAACAAACAAAAGCGAATAAGAAACCTGGACTAGGACAAAGCTAATCCAATTTCAAATGATTCAACACAAATTACACAGGAAGGGATCACGATCCTCCACCCATTCCCATTGGCACAACCCAAAATAAGGACAAATCCAACCAGCCATCCGCAGCCAATCCGGAGCCACCAGCGCCAAGCATTACACCCAAAGTTGCAACCTTTTTTCGCTCCCCACTAGCACGAAACCAACCTCCGACCATGAAGCCAGATTCCCGAGTGCGAGAATCGAGATCCAACGAGTTCGCTCTCCTGCTTCCTTCCATGGGGCGAGTCATCGAGCTGGTGAAATACATGGCTACCTCGCCTCCGCCTCTTCCGCCGCAGCGCCACTTCAACCCCACGACCACACTGCGCCTCCTAGCTCCTCATCAACCCCGCACCGCCTCGCCTCCTTGAAAAATAACTTCATGGGGACCCACTTGCTGCTCCGAGAAGGGAGTGGAGGGAAGAAGGAGGAGGAAGCGACCGCCAAGATAAGGAAAAAGGAGGCATCGCGGAGTTGCGCAAGCCAGGCGGCGGAGATGCGGCGTCTTGGCGAGGCGCGAAGGACCGGAGTCTAGAGAAGAGATACGATGTGATGCGGAGAAGCGGACGCGAGTGGGCCGTGGGCAGTAGACCGCGCCGCTTAATAAATTAAGTGGGTTGTGGGTGTCCACTTCATGATTTATATGGGCTAAAATAAGCGGGTAAACGGGCAGTCCGCGACCACTTTCATCCCTGGTGTGGCAATGGCCACCACGCTCTAGTTAAAGATTGTCGTAGCCATGTTGTTCAGATGGCTTGAGAAAAGCACCCATTTTACCATTTATTATGTAGTCCACTTCCTCTGAAAGCATCTATCACTACAGGAAAACAGTAATTTTTCATCGGTCAAATATAATTTCGTCGGCTAGAATATTACCGACGAAAATAAATTTGTTTTTTCGTCGGCTAGAATATTACCGACGAAAATATGTTTATTTTCGTCGGCACGGTGTTATGCCGACGAAAAGACATTTTTTTTCGTCGGCCAACAGTAAAAGCCGATGAAAATATAAGCGGTTTCGTCGGCCAAAGGTATAAGCCGACGAAAATAAAAAACCTAGGTATTTACTTAACCAGAGCGACTTCATTACACGCTTGCTCACCCGCCTACGCCCAACACCCATCGCCCTCGCCATCTCCGCTCGGCCGCCGCTTACCGTCGCCGCCTCGCGCCGCCATACCGATCGTCGCTCAATCGCCTCCCGATCGCCATTGCCGCCGCCGCCGCCCAGATCGCCCGCTCGCCGCCGCCCTTGATCGCCCGGCCCCGTCGCCGCGCCGCCGCCCGCCGCCATCGAACCGCCGCCGCCCCTTCCGCTCGCCGCTCGGCGCCGCAGCTCGCCGCGTCCGGTCGCCCGCTCCGTCGTCGCCGCTCCCGGTCGCTAGCTCCCGGTAACTTTTAGCACATCGTACTAAATGCATATCTTACCGAGTCCTGAACTCCCGATTTAGGTGCAGTCTCACAAAATGATGCCATTCTATGGTTGTAAGGAAATCAAACATATAGCAGGAGCGCAAAAAGGATAGTGAGGAAACAGCAGTAGTAGTAGACTAGAAGTAACCAAGAAGGGAAAATATTTTCTTTTTTTCTCACGGTTATATTCAGTACTTCAAAGCTCATATGGCATCGCCAGACTACTGAACAAATGAATAGATTACCATGTAGAGGTTTAAAATGTAGTAGCCAAAGTCAAGAAGTAACAACTTGACAGGAAAGCATACGATATGCAATTGTCTTCCACAACATGGATCACGTAGTGTGCACAATTGGCACCATTGTACATAAACGATGCAACTAAAATCGAAAAGTCGTCTGTCATTGTTTAAAGAATGATTTTGAACATGTCTAGTAAGTTGATTGCTTTATAATGATGAAAATGTTGCTAAGTTTTGTCATGAGTAGGTTTCCTTTTGATTGATTATATATTCTCATTGTGATTGATATTATAACTTCTTTATTGTTTGTCTGCTGAGTGGATGACCTCTACTTCTAGAGAGGTCATGCCGAATTTTTCTTAGTTTCGGTAGCTTAGTTTTAAGTCGGTTTAAAGAGTATACGTAGCTAAATTGTACTTATATGTTCCAGATGCTAACATATCATATGCATAGACCTTTCGGGTGTACATATATTCTGATTCCTGTTTCGGTTTATGAGCATGATTAGTTTCATTACATTACTGTTTTGATTATGTATTCAATGCACGATTAGTGTCAGCCAAGCCTATGCGTCACCCGTTCGGGAACGGCACATCTCACATGTACATGTGAGGTGTGTCGTTCCGGAATTGTCCCGTTTTGGACAGCTCACGAATGGATGCCAGAGCATTGGATTTATGATGAATCAGTCACATCCGAACAAGCGTTGGCGGACAACCCGCTTGTTCTCGATGCACCAAAACCGGGCGTAATCGGAGAACAAATGGGTTATGTTCTTGCAAATTTTGTTCAGATCTGCGGTTAAATCATTATAACCGCTTTGGTGTTCATTCTGGGTGGGTTTAGGACCTATCTTTCCCAATAGAGCCTCATTAGCAACCATACGACATTGGGTGATTGATCTTGTTGCTCGTTTTTAGCATCCATAATGGGTGATGATCGGAGATGGATGTACGATGGTTGGAGTAAGACTGGGGCACATTCAAGAGAATGGGGGGTCAAGACACAGGCGTTCATGGACAATGCATTCACAGGGGCCGCAGGTGGTGTTGTAAAGTGCCCCTGTAACAAGTGTCGAAATTTTGCTCGTCATGTTAAACCGGATGTGGAACGTCACCTATGCAAGTTTGGTTTTATGCCCGACTATATGATATGGTACGAGCATGGTGAGGCACAGCCCATTCAGACGAACCATGAGGATGAAGATAGGATGGATGAGATGGTGAATGATATTGGTAGGGATTTTGAGGTTAATTCGGAAGAAGAGCCTGAGCCGGAGGTTCAAAGGTTCTATAGCCTCCTTTCGGCCTCGGAAGAGCAATTGCATGATTCCACCAACGTGACCGTCCTAGCGGCCGTGACGCGACTCATTGCAATAAAGTCGAAATATAACTTTTCAAACAACTGCTACAACGATCTGGTCCAATTGATCATTGATATTCTTCCGCCGAACCATAAGATGCCGAAGGACATGTACCAGTCGAAGAAGCTGTTGTCCGGCCTTGGGATGAAGTATGAGAAGATTGATGTTTGTGAAGATAATTGCATGTTGTTCTGGAAGGAATATGCCAACAAACCTCGATGTCTATTCTGCAACAAATCTAGATATGTTGAGGTGTTAAATGATGAGGGGATAACGGTGACGACAAATGTCGCAGTGAAACAACTTCGCTACATGCCAATCACACCGAGGCTTAAACGGTTATACTTATCTAAAAAAACAGCTAGACATATGAGGTGGCATAAAGAAGGTGTCCGTGGTAGTGATGGAGTGATGGTGCATCCGTCAGACGCCGAGGCTTGGAAGGCACTGGACCGCTTCGACCCCGATTTTGCAAGGGACCCTAGGAATGTTAAGCTAGGGTTGGCGGCAGATGGGTTCACACCTTTAGCACAAGTGCCACCCGCACTCTTGTTGGCCGGTTTTTATTATGCCGTACAACCTACCACCTGTGTTATGCATGAAAGATGAGTACGTGTTTCTAGCCCTTGTCATACCGGGTCCTCATCATCCTGGGAAGCACCTTAATATGTTCATGCAACCGTTAATTGAAGAGTTGAAAGAGTTGTGGATAGGGGTACAAGCATATGACAGCTATGGTAAAGTAAATTTTACCTTATGCTACGCATACTTGTGGTCAGTGCATGATTTACCAAAGATATGGCATATGGGCTGGATGGAGTGTTCATGGTCGGCTTTGTTGTCCCATATGTATGGCTGACTCAGATGCATTCCGCACGACATGGTGGAAAGTTCTGCTTTTGATTGCCATCGACGGTTTTTGCCGCATAATCACCCTTTTAGGAGACTTAGTCTTGCATTCCTAAGGACACCACTATTACAAAAGGCCCGCCAAAACGTCGACCGGTCTTTGAAATAGTCGTCACACGATAACTCGTACCAACAGATGAGCGGTTTGAAGGTTTCAAAGATGAGCATAATCGACTCATATTTGTGCAATATGGAGTCTGCCTTATGCGAAAGCATTGATTCTTATGCACAATGTAGATGTCATGCACCAAGAGCGTAATGTCGCAGAAAGCATCATAAGCATGTGCTTTGATGTGAAAGACAAAACAAAAGACAATGTTAAGGCACGGAGAGACTTGGCGAGATTTGCGATCGACCGGTAGCTTGAGATCGTACAAGATTCGGAGGACGAATAGCCATGCCACGAGCTCCGTATTGTCTTAAACCTCAAGAGAAGAAAGAAGTGCTCCGGTGGATGAAAACTATCAAATTTCCAGATGGTTATGCAGCTAACCTAAGACGTGCAGTGAATGTCAGCACCGGGAAGCTAAATGGTCTTAAGAGCCATGATTACCACATCATCATGGAAAGACTTCTCCCTGTAATGTTTCGTGGCTACTTCAAGGATGAATTGTGGAGAATGTTAGCAGAGCTTAGTTTTTCTATAAGCGGTTATGTGCTAAAGAAATCACGAAGAAGATGATGCAAAAGTTAAGGAAAGAAATACCATTGCTTGTATGCAAGATGGAAAAGGTATTTCCACCTGGATTTATGAATGTCATGCAACATCTCTTGGTACATTTGCCTTACGAAGCGGAGATTGGTGGACTGTCTGATGATGTGGATGTATGGGACAGAAAGAGGCTTGAAAAAGATAAGGGCATTCGTGCGTAACAAGGCTAGGGTTGAAGGGTGTATCGCTGAGGCATATGCTCTTAAAGAGATATCGAACTTCTCCAGTACGTACTTCGCCGATGAGCACAATGTGAATGCCGGTACAATGCGGTATCACATTGCTTGAAGAAGCACCTATGAGTGACCTTGAGATATTTCGATTGGAAGGGTAAAGTCGCTGTGGCAAGATCGACTCATGAGGTGTCACCAATGAATGGAACTCGGCTTTGCTATATATGTACTCCAACATTGAAGAAATGGACAAATATTTCGTATAAGTAATGATTCGTATTTTGTCCTTAAAAAGTTATTTTTTGCACTATTCTCATTAGCCTAGCTGACAAGCAGAAAGTTCGACCAACAATATTGGAGATCTACTCGTCAACCTACGAGCAAACAACTAGACAAACTACGCCGCGAGGGGTTAAATGGCGGCCCTAGTTTCGTTACTTGGTGTCGAAAACAGGTACTTTTATTTTGCTCTTTGTTTTAACCGAAGACTAGTGTTAATTTTCCATGCCTTAACCTCTACAGTGCATGCTCGATGCCGACGTCCATGAGGACCTGCGGCAGCTATCACACGGAACCATTACGGCAAGGAATTTCGGTCGTTATGACGTCAATGGGTTTCGGTTTCGCTCTGCAAAATTTGAAGCAAAATGCCTCTTGCGGCCACAGTGAATAGTGGAGTTGTAACTAAGGCATGCGATGCACGTGGGCGCGAAATTAACTACTATGGCATTATTCAAAACATAGTTGAGTTCAAGTTCGAGGGTTCCAAAGATCTGAGAGTAGTTTTCTTTGAATGTGATTGGTTTGATCCCAACAATGGCACACGTGAGAACGAATTTGGCATGGTGGAGGTCAGGCACCAATCACAGCTTGAAGGTTTTGACAAATTTGTGCTTTCTCACCAGGTGGAGCAGGTGTACTACTTGTCGTATGCGTGCCCTAGCTTGAGTGCTTGGTGGGTTGCTTATAAAGTAAATCCCCGTGAACGGTTATATTGTCCTAGCGATGCTGATTACGTCAACAGTGCCATGGACAACCAGCAAAATGATGCATATCAGGAAGAAGGTCTGCCAAGATCTTTTCGGGTTACCGATGGGGTTGGGCTTGACGGAATAGTCACTGATGCCACAGACCTAATAGTTCAGTCTAATCCAACAAAGAAACGACAACGAGGTTCTATAAGAATTCGACGGCCTAGTAGAAAACATGTTTCTGTACAACAATTCACCGATGAACCTCAAGACGTCGACGAGTTTTGATACGTACATATTATTGGTATATACTTTCCTATTTTTTATATTTTCATATTGTTGCTACCTTGTTTTTTTAAATGCGCAATCTAACTCTATTTTAAATTTTTGCAGATGAAGTCTTTTTTCAAGCATGCTCGCAAGGCGGTCTCCAAGAGCACCGGCAGCTCTTCTTCCAGGAGTCAGGACTCCCTCTTCCAGGGGAGTGCCTCGACTAGGAGCCGGTAGAGAACGTTTAAGAGGTGTCTAGAGGAGGCACAGAGGAGGCACAGGAGGAGGTTGCTTGTGCAGTAACTGGTTCTGAGGCACAGGAGGACGATGACGACAGTGAAGAGGATGAGGGGGACGAGGGAGACAGAGCGGAGGAGGATGAGGGGGACGAGGGAGACAGAGCGGAGGAGGATGAGGGGGACGAGGGAGATGAAGCAGAGGAGGATGATGTTGCTGCACCTTCTACACAGTCTTTCAGGTACTTGTGTTGCATGTGATAGTGTGCATGGACTTTGCATTCTCATGTTTGGCTATTTTCAGGTTCCGGGGATGTAACAATATACCCCCAGCGGTTGAACATAGGTTGCGGAGGGTGATCGCCCCTAGTGGGGATTGGTAAGTTGTTGTATAACTAATTTATTATGCAATTTGTTGTATAACTAATCGGTTTGATTTCATTAAATGTAGGCAATGGGATGACGTGGCGTGGGACGGACGCCACCAGCACAGGCAGGTTAACTCCGTCCTGGGAGCCATCTGCCGCCACCACTACCCAGGCTTGGTGCAAATCAACAGTGTGGACTGGCCGGCCGTTAAGTGGGAGCACTACAGGTTGGCTATTGATGTCCCACGCACGCACCGCTCTTGACGAGGTGTGGCACGATTTCTGGGTAAGTTCTTTACCTCTGTACAGTTCATACATATAGATTGAATTTTGCTGACTTAAGCATTGTTGTTGTAGGAGAGGTACCGCTTGCAGGACGAGGATGTCCCTGCCAATCGCGAGAAGGCGCGCAAGGTGTTCAACAAGGCAGCGGCAAAGGTGGTGAAGGACATGATTTCCAATGCAAGAATTCAGGCGGTTTGCATGTTCTACAAGAGGGTGAAGCGGGAGAAGATGAGCAAGAAGCTCGGGGCATCCAGGGTGTACCTACGTGAGGACGAGTACCTGCAGGTAGTCATCCCCTGGTTACTGAAGTGCCCTGATGCTTGGCAGGCTCTTTGTGCATACTGGGCATCCCCTGCTTTTGTTAACAAGTCGAACAAAAAGAGAGGAAATCGAGAGGCAGGTGATCCGGTTCTGCACCGGTATGGCGCCGATGGACACCTACGCTTAGCGAAGCGCATGGTATGTCTGTATAATTTTTTTAATTATGATTTCATATGCATGGTACTAACTTTCGATTACAGGAGGCTGAAAGTGGCGTTGCCCCCAGCTACATAGAGACATATGTTCGGGGACACAGGAGCAGGGATCCTACACAGCCTGATCAGCTATGCACCCAGGCAGCGACTGAGAGGCTTGTAAGTTGTTTACTCTATTATGAAGTAATCTGATTTTTCAAATTGTTGTATTAACAACATTGTGATGCAGGAGAAATATGGGGAAGAAATGACTCGACGTCATGGCCCAGACTACAACTGGAGAAGGGAAGACCTAGATGTCGGGGCATTATACGAGAGCAGTGGAGGCAAGAGACATGGAAGGTGAGATCATTCGCCCTTCTAAAAGTTGTCAGAAATTATGATATGATTGTGAGTGTCTAGTTGCAATTAATGAATATATTTGGTTTCTAATGTCTTGAAGGTACGCAATGTTCAATGGCGTTGTGGACTCGACGTTGCCTTGAGCCAAGCAAGAACGTCACAATCATCACAAAGCAGCCCTCGCTCCTCTCGAGAGACGAGGCTTCATCAAGAGTCTGTTGCAATCAAAGGAACAACCGAGGCAACAACAGAGCGCCTAAGCGCAACAGAGGAGGACATGAGAAATATGAGAAGACAACAAGAGTACTTTCACCCTTTGTACAAGTAAGTTAAAAGGTTCAATTTTAGTGATTAAGTGTTTAGCTAGACAATTTTAAATTGGACACCTGAATGTATGAGATCTAACACGTTGCTTATGTAGGAATGCTTCTCGCAAATGGGGACTCAATTCAGCTTGCCGCAGTTCCAGCCTCCTCCTTCATACTTCCCCCCGCCACCTCCACCACCAAAGACAGTACATACATATAGTTTTCCATTTTGTTCTAGTTATTTGCAATTCAAGACTAACATCAAATTATATATGTCCTTTCTACAGGGTTCGACCTCGCACGCTCAACAAAACTCCCCGGGTGTCGATGGTTTCTTCGCGTCTGGAGGTAGTGCAAATAACTCGAACAACCCTGATAGTTAGATCTTTTGTAATATGACTTGAGTATGTGATGTGAATGTGTTGTGTTGGATGTGACTAATGCTGATTCTGTGTTCATGACTATATGTGACTAATGGTGAATGTTTAATATATCTCCTTCCTGCTTAGTGGCTATCTATAAGCACTATATTCAATACATGTGATGTGAATGTGTTCTGTGAATGTGAGTATGATGTGAATGTGAGTATGTGATGTGAATGTGTTGTGTTGGATTACATTTGCTCCAAATGGCGGGACGACGCTCGTAGTAATCACTCATGTAGGACTACCGTTTACAGAGCCTCGGAGAGAAGCGAACGACAGTTGAAAGCCTCGGAGAAAAGCGCAGGGCAGCAGGAAAAATACTGGGCATGTCCCAGTATTTTCGTCGGCCTGGCCATTTGCCGACGAAAAAAATGGGGAAAATACCAGTATTTTTGTCGGTTTGGGCAAATGCCGACGAAAACATGCGAAAAATCCCAGTATTTTCGTCGGTTTTAGCAATCGCCGATTTAAAAACCGCGAAAAGTGAGAAATGCCGATATTTTCGTCGGTTTGGGCATTGCCGACGAAAAAAATCGGGCGAAAAAGCCGAGCTGCCAAGATTTTCGTCGGTTTTAGAATCGCCGATTTAAAATATCGTGGTCATATTTTCGTCGGCTAAAGGGCTGGCCGACGAAAACACTGGGGAAATCATCCATCGGCCTATTCTTTCGTCGGCTAGACGAGACCGACGAAAATATATTATTTTCGCGGCTGTCGCATTTAAAACAATGCGTTTTTCGCTGGGTTTGTTTAAATGCGCTTGTTTTTGTCGATAGTTTATTTAAAACCTTTATTTTCGCTCGATAACAGATCTTTTATCGTCGGTTCCTGGCCGACGAAAAAATTTGTGTTTCCTGTAGTGTATGGAAGTTCAATAATATCTTGATTATTTAGAAGTCCAACATATCTTGTTTTTTAGTAAATATTGTTGTTACGCAATGAAGCGTTACTGTGTATGCGATTTCCATTTATCAATAGATTGATTTTTTGTACTGATTGGTCCCCATTTTCTGAAGTACAAACATCGCAATTCTGGTGTCTTTACGTAGAATCTGATCTAACTGTTTATAAATCATTTTCAAGGTTTCCAAGGGAGTAGCAATGAGTCGACGACACCAATGTATTCCTAATAATGATTCATCTCATGCTTTTAGTTCTTGGAAATCAAATCTTTTGTCATACACAATTTCTTTATCAAAAAAGGAAATATGTGGGACACACTTCTTTTTGCAATATGTTGTGGTTGAAGAATATTTTTCAGGTTTGATATAGGACTTGTTTAGGAGGCCTATTCCCAGCCGAGATTCTTATGAATGGGTCGGGATTTTAGACTAAAATTCCGGTCTATCCACAGAGATACCGGACGAGAATGGGCTAAAATCTCTATCCATCTACAGAGTTCCGGCCGATAATAGGCCTCTTTTAAACCAAGAAATTATGGGAAATCATATTTGCCAAGCCTCTCCTTTTTGTCACCACGACTGAGGTTCTCTCCCGAGATCTCAGCAGGGATTGATTTGATTATGGGTGCCACATGCAATGCCGCCGCCGCTAAAACCAGGGTGCCACCTACGGTAGGTAGGCGGTGGAGCCGCGATATGAATAGGGATGGAGCTTGCACAACGGTTGAGCAGAAGGCACAATGTTACTGTGAGACTGATCGCAACATGCCCCAAAACAACGATGATTCAATGTGCACGTGTAATATGAATTTTCTTCGATCTGTGGCAAAACAGGTAATCAACTATTTAGCAAAAATTCTGAGTTTCACAGGCAATCAGCCCGTGCATGTAGGAAAAATCAGATTATTTTATTTTAGAGTTTAGAATTTATTATATCATCATTTATTTGAGTTTCATTGTAACATATGAACACTTAGCAATAGATGGGGTGGGAGCCTGGGAGGACGTCCTCCTACCAGTACAAAATTTGCGTCCCCAATCCAGCTATCAATTTGCTTCCTTCCCAACAAAATATCTATCAAGTACTTCCTTGCCGATAATCAAGGGGGGCATATGATATAGGAAGACAAATTCTCTTTCTTTTGACAATATATCCTGTGCACACAAACTTTCCGTGTACACATCGTGCACACTAACTAATAAAAATCATGAAAAATTTTGAAAAAAAATTGTAGATGTATTTCATAGATTACTCTACCTATATATGAAGTTTCAAGTTCAGAATTTTATCTTTTTTGTAACTCTTGATATATAATGAATTTGAACCTACAGTTTTATATATAGGTAGAGTAATCTATAAAGTACATCTATAATTTTTTTCAGAATTTTTTATGATTTTTATTAGTTGGTGTGTACGGTGTGTAAATGGGAAGCCTTGTGTGCGTAGGATATGTTGCCCTTTCTTTTACTAGATTGATTCGTTTGTACAATAAGTATTATATTTATAATAGAAACTCTATAAGAGATAGATTTGGAATTATCCACAACGAGGTGGAATCTAAACGTATTTGAATAACTAGGACAGAGAGCCCTATCATATCTCAACAAAAATATCTATCAATTGCTTCCTTCCCAACAAAATATATCTGAGATGATCTTGCTGCAGGTACCAGCCGAAAGAGTGAAGGAATTCTCTTCAAATTTACGCAGAACTCCAACAGAAAGAAACTGTTTTACTTTGTCTTCGCAAACGAGAAGTTCAGATATACTTCCAAGGTCCAAGGTGGACGGCGCTTCAGTTTCGCCTGCTCGGTGGTCTACTCTATCCTCTCGTCATAAGCCACGAACAGGAAGGGAAACACGGTGGTGGAAGCGTTGTTTGACTGGCACGTGCAAAGATCTAATCGGACATATCCTATATTCAAAAGGAAATCCTTTTTTCAATGTCGGACATGTCTTATATACAAGTAAGTTTGAATTTTACTATTGCTAAAATTAATATATTACATTCTCACTCTTTAACCAATAATGTTTGGTTCATATCTATTTAGTGGATAATTATTTAAAATTTTCCGTAATTTCCTAGTATTTATCATAATTTCTACTAATTTTTAAGCAAATTTTAGAATTACCGACTAATAAAAAAATAAATTTTAGCTTGAATAAACAAAGAATTATGCCAAGAAAAATAAACCTAGAGATATAAAGCTTTTAATGTGTGCTAAGTCTAAGGTTTAACAAATTTATAAAAATCTATATACCTAAAAATTCAATTTCTAGGAATTAATATATTTTTAAATGTATAACTACTTTTCGAGGTTACCGGAAACTTTAGAGTCTAGAATATAAAAAATTATTTTATCTTAACAAATTTCTGTAATTATGTAAAACTTTAGGGTCTTTTTTGCCAAAATTACTGCAGCCGCAAACTTTCCTTAATTGCCAGTTCTTCAGGAGCTAAATTATAAAATTACTGTAGCCCAAGATAATTCCATCTCCGGACCAAATTTCCAACAGGCCAGTGGACCGTTGTGTTAATGGTCCGGACCGGATCTGGCCTCCTGAATCCTGATCTCGAGATGCCGTCCGTGTTCTACAAGGCTCGGAACTTCACCAAGTAGGCTGTGTCCCCCACGATCTAAACAAGAGGTACGTACGTACCTGGCTAGTAATTAAGCACAAATTGATCGGCCACAATTAAGAATCGATCGATGTAACAATCGTGCGATTTATATGATTAATTACTAGACCGTCGAGCCCGCACAAGGGGCGTCTGCTGATCGAGGACTACCCGTACGTGACGGACGGGCTGGCCATCTGGCATGCCATTGAGCAGTGGGGGTGGCCGAGTACCTGGCCATCGTCGTGCTCCAGGGCACGACGCGGAGCTGGATTGTGAGCTGGAGAAGGTGTTCGTCTGCACCATCGCGAGCCAGACGCAGGCCATCGTTGGCATCTCACTGCAGGAGATCCTATCCAAACACTCCTCCGACGAGGTGTACCTCGACGAGGTTTGGCGCGCGCGGCAGGGCGCATGGCGGCGGGCTGGCGCGGCGCAACGGTGACTTGGGGCGCGGCGGGCCTGCAGGGCACACCGGGCACGGTGGCGACCGTGGTCTGGCGACTTAAGGCGCCACCTTTCTTTTAAAAATAAGGTTTGTTGAACAGTAACAGCAATCCTAATTTTCCGATCAGATTAAACGAGTAATCTAGACCATTAGAAAAATTAATATGTAGGATTAAAAATTGTTCAGATGCGATTAACTTACGTACGTGCTTAGAACTTCATATGGTTTGGAGTATATTGATTAGTTAATGCCGGTCGAAATTTGATACAATGTACATTGATGCAGCCAGACAATCTTGATAGACAATGAGTAGCCTCATGCTAGTAACGTGTTGTAAAACAATGACGACCGTTGTAGATCTAACCGATCAAATAGCAAGAACAATCACCGGGAGCACACGATATACAGAGGCAAAACTCTATCTCTTTTATTATGGGAGTGTCTATGCATCATCCAAAACCCTTTATTATATTAATTCTCTTATATAATATGGTGTCATATTTATAGTAGAAATCTATAAAAGATATAGATTTGGATTCGTTCACAATAAAATACAGTCCAAATATATTTGAACAACTAGAACTCAAAGGCCTCAACAAAAATATCTATCAATTGCTACCTTCCCAACAAAAATATAGCAGAACTCCAACACAAAGAAACAGTCTTTGACTTCACAAACGAGAAGTTCAGATATACTTCCAAGGTAGACGGTGCTTCAGTTCCACCTGCCCGGTGGGTCTTCTCTATATATCCTCCCGTCGTAAGCCACGAACGGGACAGGAAGTTGATAGATTCTAAGGCTGAATTAAACGTGAATCGTTAGCCAGCCTAAAGGATGATCACCGAAAATAATGCGGAATATAAAATATTAGATGAATGTGGACCTAATGAAGATGAAGTAGCCATTAGGGTTTTCGGTTGGTTGCAGTTCTAAGAGTCAGTGATGAAGACGTTGTAGCTGTGCGATGAAGAATTCAGAAAACGCACCGAGACTTTGGGGGTGTTTGGGATAGCTCCAGCTCCACCAAATTCTGTGGAGTTGGTGGAGCAAGATATTTCTAGCTCTAAAAATTTATGGAGCTGGAGCTGTGAATACATTAAGAGTGTTTAGGTAGATCATCTTGTTTACATTTTAGACTAAAAATATAAACTTAATTTACTTTATTTTAGCCTATAAGTTTCAGATCTGAGCTAGAGCTAGGAGCTGGAGTTCTCCCAAACAGGGCCTTTCTCGGTGGTGATTCGGTTCTTCGTTAATCTCGAGCTTGAGAGGTCCAGATCAGATGGGTGTTTTGGGAGTAAGTAAGCTCGCGATTTTTTCATCCGTCATTCACGAGTGTCGACTTCTCTCTTAATATAGCGCTGATTAACAGGACCGAACCAAAGATTTTGTTGGAACGCTTTCGATCAAAGTGCGTACATGTATTACGGTGGGCCTAGCTCAAAATCTTCGGTATTTATTAGTTTTAACCGAATATCGTAACCAACAGAAGTACACCGGCGGCGGCGTTGTTCGACTGGCACGTGCAAAGATCTAATCGGATACGATGCGATACAATAATATTCGATCCCCATGAGGCCATGACCCCATTCATGGAGACGGCGGACGACTCCTCCCGCAAGCGCGCCCGCGCCGTCGCGGATCTGGACCGGCTGGACGACCTGCCGGACTGCCTGCTGCACGACATCCTCTCGCTCGTCGGGTCCCGGCAGGCCGTGCAGATGAGCGTGCTGTCGCGGCGCTGGAGACACCTCTGGCGCTCCGTGCCCTGCGTCGACATCGACCAGCGGGAGTTCGGCGCCGCCCTCTCGCCGGCCGCGGGCGCGCCACTCGATTGCATGACGAAGCAAACCGAGCGCCAGCGGCGGTGGGAGATCTTCGAGGACTTCGCTGACAACATTCTGTCGTCGCTCCACGGCGTGGCGCCGCTGGACGCGTTCCGCCTGCACTTGGTTGACGTGTGCAGGCCCACGACCATCGACAGGTGGATCCGCCGCGGCCTCAGGCGCCGCCCCGTGGCGGTCGACATCCACCACACCTACCGCGCCAGCGTGATCAACAGGACACCCCCCTACTTGAGCTTGGGCCCCGGCACCGGCACCTGTCGCCTCACGAAGCTGCACCTCTTCGGGATGTCCCTAAGGCTCGGCTTCGGGGAGCACCTCGCCGCCCTGTGCCCGGTCCTCGAGGACCTGCACATGGACATGGAGAGGTGCATCCGCGGGTTCCGCACCATCAACTCTCCCACGCTCAAGAGCCTCGCCGTCGTCGGCCTCGTTGGGTCTATCACCGGCGAGCTGGTCCTCGCGGCTCCTCGTTGTTGGGTTGATCTCGTACGGCTCGGTCAAAGACCGAGTCCATACCCACGTACGCGCCCTGATCGGGGGCGCAACAAATTTATTGGTTGCGGCCCCCTGTCACGCCCGCGCTATAAAAAGAGGCACAAGGCCGGCACGCGAACCAATGTTCGTCGTTGCTCTCTGTGCCACACACGCATACGATCCGATCTAACCTAAGCGGGAAGTGACGGAAGGCCGCCGTTTTCATCACCCTCTTCTTCCTCTTCGCTGCGAACGCGAAGCAAGGAGGCACGCGAAAGGAAGAAGGAACGCCACAGATCCTCTCGCATCCACTCCGTGCGACGGCTATGGCTTCCTCGAACAACTCCAATCCCGAAGGTATTTAACCCTAAATCCCTCTTCTAGGTGTTGGTTCTAGGCGCTAAGATCCGCAAAGACTATCAATGGTATCAGAGCTAGTGTTTCAGTGACTAAACCCTAACCCTAGATGAAGTATTCCTTCGGGATTGACTCGTGCGAAGCAATTAGAAGGAGAGGATGTATGTTTTGCCCTTAGTATCGAACCCTAGATCGAATTTCCCCCAAAAGGCATGAACCCTAGCAAATCTTCTTAAGAAATCCTCAACAACCGAATCAACAAAAGAAGAAAAGAAGGGAGTTGCTCTAATCGGCCTCCGTGCAGAATGCTGTCATGACGAGGAAGATCACCAGATGGCCAGGCGCCGCCTCACGCCGCCAAGGCCAGGCGCTGTAGCCTCCTCGCTCGGGTGGGCGCAGCTTCTTCACTTCACGCACCGCTGCGTCGCCGCCATGCCGTCAGCGCCCCGTGCAAGCTCCTGCGCGCCGTCGCTGTGAGTGAAGCCCGATCCGATTTTTTCGGGAGTTAGAGGTTGAATGAATTAGGGTTTGGGGGAGTCCAAAATTTTCGGGTTTTTGATCCCGCGCCGAACGATCTCAGCCGTTAATCAAGATCGGACGGTGCAGCTAAGGCTCAGCCCGGCTGGCCACTTTCGGCCCAGGCGGGAGAGAAGTTTTTCGGCCCAGGCCCAAGTTGGCTTGGCCTGGTGACCGGGCGCCTGAAAGGGAATTTTTTTGGGCCGAATTTCGGCCATTAACAGTGATCATGCACAGTAAATTTTTTATTTAATTTTTGCTGTGAAGAATTAGTTTAAGTGTTGAGTAAAAATATGTTTCCGCTGCAAGTTTTAAGTTTTTTTTCTGATTAAATTGAAACCAACGTGGATATTTAATTAGAGAAAATAGTAAATGAGATGTTTTATAGTATTTCACATATGGTAATTTTATTTTCTGACCAACGTTGAAAATAAATTTGCCATGACCATGTTAAGTATGATAGAAAGTTTGAATAAAGTTTGCTCTATTCTAATACTGCCCAATGGTGTTTTAGAAATAGATCAGGCTTTATTAAAGTTGAGAGCATGTTTAATTGACCAACGTTAATTTATTCATGCCAAAGTTTATATTTTTTAGTTTACTGATTAAATTCTTATTTCATTTACAAGCTTTTCCACTAAGATTGCCAATTCCATAAATGTCTTTCAAGGGCTTGAGAAGTTGAATAAAGAACAATTACTCCTCATGGAGAGAGAACTTGAACTTGGCCATGGCTATAGTGAGATAGATTATGCCTGCTTCATCCAAAGCACATGGCACCGGTTCTAGCAGTAAGGGACTACTAAGCTGCAAGTAATGTCATGCGTAATTGTCGTATAGTATTGAGAAGGGAAAGTGGGACAACTCAAATAGAAAATGCCTCATGGTGATCAAGGGCACCATTATTGAGTCCATAAGGGGAGCAATCCCAGATGCATGAGATGTTACACAAGATTCAAGAAAATAGAAGAGCAGTTCACTGGATCCACAAAGGCCTATGCAGGCACATTAATCAAGAAACTTGTCAATGACAAGTATGATGGATCTGGGTTGCGCAATGGACCAGGCATTAGAGAGCATATTCTCAAGATAACTAACATGGCTCACTCTCTCACGTCCTTTGATATGCCTTTAAAGAATGATTTCATAGTCCATCTTGTACTGGTTTCATTACCAAAAGAATTTGAGATTTTTGTTGTAAATTACAACATTAGTGAAGAAAAGTGGTCTATTGAAAAGTGCATTGCTATGTGTGTTCAAGAAGAAGAAAGACTAAAGGCACAAAGGGCTGAAGAGCTGAATCTAGTTAAGCATTCTCAGAAGAAAAAGAATTATTTCCAGATTCAGAATAAGCCAAATTTCAAGAAAGGTAATTATCAAAAGGGCAATTATCAGCAGAAAAGGTTCACTAATTTTGAGAAGGGTGAACACTCAAATGGAGGGCAAAGCTCTAATGGAGGACATGGTTCCAGTGGACAGGGTCCTAGGCCTCCACCAGAGCACATAGATCCAGACACCTGCAGGCGCTGCCATCAGAAAGGGCACCGCATGAAAGATTGTGTTATGTTCCTCAAGTGGCTGAACAAAAGAGGTAAAGATCAAGTTACATTTATAGATGAATCCTTGTATATAGATTCACCAACTAGTACTTGGTGGATAGATTTTGGTGCAACTGTTCATGTTGCTAATTCTATGCAGAGATTCCGTACGAGGAGGATCCTACAAAGAGGAGAAAGAGGAATTAGAGTGGTGAATGGAGTTGAAGCTGATGTGGAAGCCATTGGGGATCTTCCCTTAGAGTTGGATGGCGGCTTCATACTCCATTTGCGCGATGTTCTATTAGTGCCTTCTTTGAGAAGGAATTTGATTTCAGTGTCTTGCTTAGATGATGAGAACATTCAGTGTCATTTTGGGAACGAAAAGTGTGTAATAAAGTTTAATAATGTTGATGTTGGTCTTGCCATCCGACAAGACAAGCTTTATTTGCTATCCCATTATGATATTGTGAATGACATAAGTACCTCCTCAAGTGCAAAAGTATGCAATGTTACTACAAAGCGAAAAAGAATGGAAAGTGAATCGTCGTCGAAATTATGGCATTGTCGTTTAGGCCATATTTCGAGGGGGAGAATTGAACGATTAATCAAAGAAGAAATTCTTCCTCCCCTAGACTTTTCAAGCACAGATCATTGCATAGATTGTATTAAAGGCAAGTATGTTAAACAAATAAAGAAAGGCGCCAAGCGTAGCACAGGAATCTTAGAAATAATCCACACAGACATTTGTGGTCCTTTTCCTGTAAAGACAGTGGATGGTTTTGATTCATTCATCACATTCACTGATGATTATTCTCGCTATGGCTACATTTATCCTATCAAAGAAATATCAGAAGCATTAGAAAAGTTCAAGATATTTAAAGCTGAAGTAGAAAATCAACATGATTTAAAGATTAAAATAGTAAGATCAGACCGTGGAGGAGAGTACTACGGTAAACACACCCCTTATGGCCAAGTTCCAGACCTTTTGCAAGGTACTTGCAGAAAATGGCATAGTAGCCCAAGATTCTATGCCGCAAACCTCGACAAAATGGAGTAGTGAAAGGCGAATCAAGACGTTAATGGACATGGTGCGAAGTATGATAAGCTACTCCACCTTACCGATTAGTCTATGGATGGAGGCATTAAAACCGCTGCCCATATACTTAATCGGGTCCCCGAGAAGTCGGTGTCTAAAACACCATATGAGTTATGGATCGAGGAAGCCCACTCTAAATTATTTACATGTGTGGGGCTGTCCAAATTGAGGCAAAAGTATTTAACCCAAACATAGGAAAGTTATATCCAAAGACAGTCAGTTGCCATTTTATTGGCTATCCTGAAAGATCAAAGGGTTATCGTTTCTACTGTCCAGACAGACATACCAAGTTTGTAGAAACAAGACACGCTGTCTTTATAGAGGATGATATGATCAGGGGGGCATGGTACCCCGAGAAATTAGCCTTGATGAGAAGCGGGTTTGTGCCCCAACTCCTATGATTCAAGAGCCTTTCTTCTCGATACCTGTTGTTGCTGCATCACCTGAAGTTACAGCACCTGCCAGTGTTTCTCCGAGTTTAACAGTCGGTGTGCCAGAGGCACCTGTTATGGAGCCCGAGGCCCCTGCTGTTGTTAGTGAGGAGCCTGCGCAGCCTCCTGTAGAAAGCAGTGAATCTGCTCAAGAACCACTTAGAAGATCACAGAGAAACAGGAGATCAGCTATTCCAGCTGATTATGAAGTTTATGTCAGTGAAGACATAGAGATAGAGGGTGATCCCACCTCTTATGAGGAAGCGATGAGAAGTCCCAATTCATCGAAGTGGCTTGCTGCCATGCAAGATGAAATGAGATCCATGAGTACAAACAAAGTCTGGGACTTAGAAGAAATTCCTAAAGGAGCCAAAACAGTAGGCTGTAAATGGGTCTACAAAACCAAATGTGACTCCAAAGGGAATGTTGAAAGGTTTAAAACTAGACTTGTCGCAAAAGGGTTCACTCAGAGAGAAGGAATAGATTATACCGAAACCTTCTCGCCTGTTTTGACAAAGGATTCCTTTAGAATCATTATGGCACTAGTTGCTCATTATGATTTAGAATTACATCAGATGGATGTTAAGACGGCATTCCTAAATGGGGATTTATATGAGAATGTGTACATGGCTCAACCCAAAGGTTTTGTCATGAAAGGAAAAGAAAATATGGGATGTCGATTAAAGAAGTCCATTTATGGATTAAAACAAGCGTCTAGACAGTGGTACATTAAGTTTGATGAAACCATAAGAAATTTTAGGTTCAAAGAGAATGAGGAGGACAACTGCATTTATGCAAAGTTTAGTAGCGGAAAGTATCTTTTCCTAGTTTTATATGTGGATGATATCATATTAGCAAGCAGTGATAAAGATCTGCTGCTGGAGACAAAGAAGTTCTTGTCCTCAAAGTTTGATATGAAAGATCTTGGTGAAGCATCTTATGTATTAGGAATAGAGATACACCGAGATAAAAAAGAGGGTGCTAGGGCTATCACGAAGGCATACATAGAGAGTGTTTTGAAAAGATATAGTATGCATATGTGTAATGCCACGCTGCTCAATAGTCAAGGGCGATAAATTTGAGAATTTTCAGTGTCCAAAGAATAAGTACGAGATCGATAAAATGAAATCACCCCATACGCTTCAAATTGTCGGAAGCATAATGTATGCTCAAATATGTACTGCATACGACTTAGCATTTACAACCGGATGCTTGGAAGATATCGATTAATCCAGAGTTGATCATCGAAAGCGATAAAAAAGCCTTGCGGTATTTGCAAGGGACAAAGAGCCTCATGCTAACATATAGAAAGTCAAGTGCCCTAGAGATTGTGGGCTATGCAGATGCAGATTAGGCGGGTGTAAAGACACCGGAAAGTCAACATCGGGATATGTGTTCACCCTCACGGAGGAGCTATATCATGGAAAAGTATAAAACAATCATTGATCGTTACGCCGACAATGCACGCTGAGTTTGTGGCATGTTATGAGGCAACCGAAAGCGAGCAATGTGGTTTAAAAAGTTTGTACTCGGGTTGAGAGTGGTAGACAAAGATAAAAAACCACTCAAATTATATCATGAATGAGCGGAAGATTTTACTCCCACAACAACAAATCAAGTGGTGCCGCCAAACACATAGAGATTAAGTTTTATGTTGTGAAGGAGAAAATCCAGGATCAAACAATAGAACTTGAGCATATAAGCACAAAAGACATGTTAGCGGATCCACTCACCAAAGGTCTTTCTCCCAATGTGTTTGAAAAGCACGTAGCCGGCATGGGTTTAACAGAAAGACTATGATTCTGGATAATAGGGGTCATTCAAAGCAACCATCTCCCACAAAGACAAAGTTATTCTGCTTTGAAGTAGAGAGGTGTGCTATAGTCATTGAGTTCAGCAGTACGTAACTTACTGTTGTGACGCCTTGGTCTTGGTGCACCAATCTATGGAGGAGTGGGATGTTAAGTTAAAGTATGAGATATAAAAGTTAATAGATCAAGATATAAAGTTTCAAAGTTAAGTTCGAGATCAAGGGGGAGAATGTTGGGTTGATCTCGTACGGCTCGGTCAAAGACCGAGTCCGTACCCACGTACGCGCCCTGATCGGGGGCGCAACAACCTTATTGGTTGCGACCTCCTGTCACGCTCGCGCTATAAAAAGAGGCACAAGGCCGGCACGCGAACCAACGTTCGTCGTTGCTCTCTGTGCCACACACGCATACGATCCGATCTAACCCTAGCGCGGGGAAGTGACGGGAAGGCCGCCGCCGTTCTTCATCACCCTCTTCTTCCTCTTCGTCTGAATGCGAAGCAAGGAGGCACGCGAAAAGGAAGAAGGGAACGCCGCTGCATCCTCTGCATCCACTCCGTGCGACGGCTATGGCTTCCTCGAACAACTCCAATCCCGAAGGTATTTAACCCTAAATCCCTGCGCCTCGTCCTCCCGTTCGGCAGCACGAAAGGCAATCCAGTCACTGCTCCAGAAAACGAGGCGCTGGAATCGCTCGTGGAAGCGTCGATCAGTATAACGGACACGGACGCCCAGTTCCAGCTGAACCAACGGGTGGACAAACGCAAGCTTGATTTCTTGAAGTCCATGTGCAAATTCCTCGCCCGACTCCCCAATGCCAGAAATCTAGACTTGTCGGGCTTCACGACAACGGTACGCGCGCTTTGTCCGACTCATTCTCAAGTCTTTGAGAAATGATATTCTGGTACGTACAGTTGCGCACATCAAATGCCCATCGTTTACAATGCTGAGTTGTTGACATCAGCCGCAATTAGCAACTTCTGACTATAATTAAGCCCCGTGTTGATTGTTGCATCGTACCTATAAGCTCAGCAGCTTGTAGATTAGTTACTATGGGAGTTAGTATATACATTCAATTATTCACTCATCTATTCCTTCCAACTTCCAAGTACAAAGCGCACGTTCACCTGTATTGCAAAAATTGGTAACCTACTAGCATGCATTCGTAACTAAAACGGAATGAAGGGATTGCTCCTTGATTATAGCTATAGCCAGTAGGTAATCCAGTAATCGGCATGCACCATATGTGTAACTGAATTTTTTCCTGGTTCCTATATTTCAGGCATTGCTAGATGAGGAATCCCTGGAATTCCCAATGTTCCATAACTTAAGAACCTTGCTTCTCAACGACTGCGATGTTGGAGAAAATTGCCAGGCGTTGAGGAGCATCCTTCGGAACACGCCTAATTTGGAGAAGCTTAAATTGCACCATTGCAAGGTATGTACGTCGTATTGTTTGTATATATATTTTTCGTCGATGTTAAACAGGACCGTTTAGCTCCTTCGTTTTGGTTTACCATATAATATGAAGCCTATGTACTACCAATCAACAGTTTTTAGGTAGATTGAAGAGGAAGAGAGGAAAGGCCAACTCGAAGAGGACATCTTCCAAATGTCATAGCCCAACACCTTTCCACTGCAGGGACCTGAAGTCAGTAGAAATCAAGCACCAGCAGAATGATGATCTTCGTTTCCTGTACGTGGTTTTATCAGAAATTTCGTGGGAACTACCTCATGCTCAGGTCTCCAGGGAGATAGAACGACGTGGTTAATTACCATTTAGGCTATGTCATCTTTGATATCTTGGTCCTAGTAATATTTCAAAAGAAAAACATAGGAGCTATTACTTTGCGCAGGCTACTATACCATGCTTACCAAATCTGAAATAACTTATGAAATACCCCGAAAATTTCAAAATGGATTTACTCTTTATTCGAATTTATTTGATTTCTTGTTTGCCAAATTTACCTGATTTTTGTTTGAGCCATTTATTGAATCCTTTCCGCTTTTGGCAAGATCATCAGAAACCCGCCTTCCCATTCCGGAAATACGCCTCTCTCCGGCCCTGTTCTTCATTTCCCCAGCGCCCCCTCCCGGCCCGTCCGGTTTCCTTCTCCCTTGCATGGCTCTCTCGCCACTGGTTTTTCCTCACAGACCCATCTCCTCATGACTCAAATTTATGCATCGCACCAGCCCACCACGCCGCCTCCGTTGTCTTCTTCCCGATTCGGCGTGGCGCCTTTTTTCATTGTCCCATTGCGCGCCCATTTCGGCAACAACCGTTGCCCATCGCCGCTGGCGCCGTAACATTGCCTCATCCACCCGCGAATCCCGCCCAGGAATCTCGCTGCCTCGCCCAGTTATTTCCACCACGCCATCATCACCGGTCGAAAATTCGCTGCTTCCTCTCTCTTCCTCGCCGCATCCCTCTCACCTCGCCTCCGCGCTATAAAAGAGGTCCTTCACTCACCATTTTCGACCTTTCAAGCTCGCAGCTACTCCCTCGTCCTCCCCCGCTAACTCTCTCGTGCTCCCGAGTCACCGTTCGCTTGCGCCAAGCTCTTTCTTCTTCGGCTCCGGTCGACCTCCGCCGACACGCCACTCCGGTTCTTCCCCGAGCCCATCTTCTCCACCCCCGAGCTCCCCGCATCGCGCTCAAGCTTTTCCCTCACTCCATTCCCCCTCCGGCTCCCCGCTCCGCCGCCACGCCGTGCATCTTCTTCATCTCCGGTGCCTTCTCGCCGCTGCGCCACTTCGCTTTCTCCCGTCACCATTTCCCTACCTCGCCGAGCTCGTCGCAAGCATCTCTCCCCGTTCGGCCACTCCATCTTCTCTCCCAAGCCCTGCCTCGCCGGATCCACCGCCCTCTTCTTCGAGTCCGGCCACAAGGCCGCCCCTTCCCGCTCACGCCGACAAGCGGCCCGCCTGTCGACCTCTCATCTCTGTACTGGGCGGCTTGGCATTGTGGGTCAAGGCCCCGGTTGCACAGGCCGAATTGGTGTTTACTGTGCGGCCCAAGTGCACAGTGCCCTTTCCCATTTTCGGATTTGGATTTTGAAGTAGAAAATCCAAAAATCAATTATTAATCCCAGAAAAATTCCAAAAATTCCCGAAAATCCAAAAATAGCCACAAATACATATTCTTGACCGGTTCGAGCCACTGAGTCCAAAAATGATCTCCGTTTCACCAAACCAAGTCCAAAAAATTCCAAAAATGCCCCTGAGCTCCGTTCCGGCCATTTTCTCTCTCATTTTGTTTTCCGTTTCTTTTTCTTTATTTTGTTTTATTCGTTTATTTATTGTTTGCATTTCTTCGCGCTAGATTCGATGCCAAGACAACCGTCAGCACGAATCCCGGAGCCAGACCCGTCATTGGAGCTGTGTCAGGAGCAAGCGTCATTCGGAACCGGACACGACATCGACCACCTTCCATTTTAGGCGAACCCCCGATCACGCAAGGCAAGCCACACTCCTTGAACATATTGAACCCAATTCCGTTACAATTATATGTATATATTTCTGTATTGCATTATTTTGGTATTTCAGAAAACTAGAAAAATGTGGTAGTTTCGAATGGCATGCTTAGATAATACCAAATGATAACCCTATTGTCACGCCCTAACTCCTTTTTAACCTTAGGTTATAAAATATTGAACCACCGTAGAATAGCAATAATTATAATCTCACTCTTAGTTGAATTAGCTTAAAATTTCCGAGGGATGGCTCGGGTGATTTTCCAAAATTGCTACTGATTCGGGGTCCCTAATTGGGCGGACCACAAGAGGTGGATCTTGGCCCAATCCTCACCGATGACGAGGCCAGTTGTGGTTTGGCGATGGTGCAGTTGGTACCAACGGGTTGTGGTATGTCATTTGGCCGAGTCTTTGGCATTTAAGGACCGATGCCTTGGGCAAAGTAAATAACTTCAGATCCCGCTCAACCACAAGTTGGGCGGGCCAATCCCGTTGACTTGGCCCAACATAGCTCGGTACATTGTACTCCCCTTTTGAATACCTACAGGAAGTAGCTCCTGATTCTGGGAAGAGAATGGGCCGCTAAGCGACCGGGGTGGAACAGGGATGGTGCGGCCATCGGTTCTCACAACAGTAGGTGTCCACCGTAACCAGGCCGCTAATCCCGCACTGGCCCGTGGGATCTTGGGGTGCTGTGGGCCCAATTTAGCCTACTAGGTAGGAGCTAAGAAAGGGAAGTTCAACGAAAAGGTATGATTATCCCGGCCCGGCCGCATGCATTTAAGTTGCATGTTGTTCGCGCGTGGCACTAACGGCCGATGATATCTTGTGGGTAAAGCTGAGCACCTCTGCAGAGTGATATCAATGGTATTCGAATACGCCGTGCTTCCGGTTAATGAAGCTGAGTTAATTTAGGGTGATTCCTGTAATTGCGCCCCTGTAGCTTTATAATTAAAACTTGTCGTGAAAGTAAAATTTGCAGATAACCCCCCCATTTTATACTGTTACTTATGGTTTGTGTTTCAAATGTAAAATGAAACTAATGTTTACCAATTGCATCCACAATACTTAAAACCTCTGCCTGCCCTTGTTTACCATTGCATGTAATATTCAGAATTTCCGTGTGGTTTGTTGAGTACGGTTGGGTACTCACCCTTGCTCCTAACCCCCTTTTAGATTTCCAAGAAGATGACGGATTTCAGAGGATCGTAGATGGAGATGTTATTTGGTTTTTGAAGGCCTTGATCTATCTGCTCAAGCCTTTCCTGTGGGTGTTCTGTAATGTATTCGGTGCTAACCGCACCTCTTGTAAAACCTTAGCCGTTAGGCCCTTATTTTACCTGTAAAATATTCGCAATTGTTATTTTAACAGGTAATGTACACTTGATTACTTACAGCTAAAATCCTGGGTAGCTGTAAAGGTATTTATACGCACCCCCCCTAAAAAGGGCGGTCCGTTACAACTTAATTAGCTCAATTTTTTTGAGCGTGTTGTTCTTGTTTTCAAGTTTTAGTTGAATGGTGCCGTCTTACTATCGGGGATATATACGTTGCCATCAACATGATTTGTTTCAATCTAGTTATAACTACGAGTGGGTCGAGACTCGAGAGCTCCTGCATGGCGAGGGATCGACACTTCAATTTGTTTAGCACATGATACATACCCATCAGCGGAACAATGCTACTCTCTCGAATCACAAAAGGAGACTTTTAGGACATCGATATAGTCTTTAAAATATAATTTTTACCACTTTTTATTTGTAGTTTATTTATAAAATCTAATAAAATAATAATATTTTGAAATTACTTTTCGACAAAACTACAAATACCTTTTTTACAGTGTTTAGTTACATATAACCCAAAGTGACTTTCTCTTTTTTTGACTTGAGGGAGTACTTCACTTATTGGTCATCCCAGGAAGAACCCTTGCTAGCTACTGGCACTCCTTGTGTATAAGGAGGCCCTTCGATCGATTCGATACGATCCTCTTCAGGAACCCATAGAGATGGAGACGGCGGCCGCCTCCACCCAAAAGCGAGCCCGCGGCAGAGATGATCCTCATGACCCCATGGAGCCGGAGACGGTCGGCTCTTAGAGGATGTATCTTATCCGGTTGTACATACGATGAACGCAGCTTGCATGTAGGCTGCAAAGCAGGGAAGAGATCATCAAGACCAGCTACGACAACAGGAGGAAAAATCTACAGCACTCATTCAAAGCGAACAGAAAGGAGTCAGCTTCATTTTGTCTTAGACGGTGAACAGGGGCTTTCAATACCACTGTCATGGTTTTTATGTTAACTCTACTGTTAAGCGGCTATCTTTTATCAATACCATACAAAATATTTGACAAGAATAAGAGCAAGAGAGCACGCTCTCGCTCTCCAAGTTTCTCTCGTCGGGATCAAGAAGTCAATTCGCCTCAACTCTCCCCTAGCATGGAAAACTACGACATGGATGGCCGTCATTTGGACGATATGCACAATATCGAGAATACCTCTTTCATGGGATGGGTGTTGGTATCCGGCTTTGACCCGATTTTCAATACCGCTACATTGGTGCATTCTGGACGGGCGTCCATATCTAAGTGGCAGGCGTGGTGTTGGTAACATATGGATAAAACTATTGAAATTATAGAAGAACGTGAGGTAGTGTATGCTATTTATAAATACTGTCAATCTAAATTATCTGCACGTGCATGTGGAGGAACATGTTATCTCAAGCGGCATGCGAAGGCATGCTTGAAAATGATATTGGCAGGGCAAAAGCCAGACGAGGGCCTCCAGACACAGCTCAACTTCAACACCGACGGTTCGGTAAATATATGGATATACAATGCCTATGTAATTAGATATGAAATAACATTGTACATTGTTACGGAGGATCTTTCACTTAGAATAGGTGAGAGCTTTAATTTTGAAATGATGGTGCAACATGGTTTTTGCCTACAATACCAACACGTTAGTAAGAGAACAACTACACGTGACATATACATAATATACACAAATAAACTAGCAATATTGAAATAGACCTTCATGAGAGTTAGCTATTTTTTGCTTTGACATTAGATATATGAATTTCCTCCCACCAAAGAGCAGCCTATCTTTGCATTATCGCATATTACTTGGATGGCGATTATGTTCTAAACAAAAAGGTCATAGGATTTAGACTAATCGATGAGGCACACACTGAAGAGGCTATCACTAATCATGTACTTGAGATTATCACTGACTTCAACATAAAAAATAAAATTATTTTCATCACTCTTGACAATGCATTAGCTAACATGATGATTATAGAGCATCTCCACCACACCTTCAGACTTATGTTAGAGCTTTTGTACTTCACTAGAGATACTTATGTCACATCATTAATCTCGTTGTGCAGGTAGGTTTGAATATAATGAAACCTAGTTTGAATAACATATGCGATACTATCAATTTTGTTACAAGTTTGACTATAAGGTTCATCCAGTACTCAGAGTTACTATAGGGCAATATAAGCTACCAAGAAGATTCAACATTGATAAGAAAATTAGGTGGAACTCTATATATACTATGCTGGAGTGGTACAAAGACTACGAGTACATTATCATCGTCTTCATTAATTGCAATAATGGTAAACCGTTGGTTCATGATGTGGATTGGAAAATTGCCCGTCATTTTCACCAATTTTTAGAAAAATTTTACAATACAACCGACATGTTACCCGGTATGTACCACCCAACTTCTTGCTTAGTTATCGAGTGGCTTTAGACTATTGCTATCAGTTTCAAAGAAAACAAAGATAACGATATTATTAAGCCCATTATAGAACCCATAGAGAAAAAAATGAAAATATTTTCATGCTATTTCACATTTCTACTATTTTGCTATTATTTTGGATCCTCGTAGAAAATTATTTGATTTATAGGGCGCCTTCGAGGGAATAGGTAAAGCACTCGATTTTGATTTTTCTGAGACCTATACTTATGTTTATAATGAGTTTTTCAGAGTTTTCAACAAATATTACGAAAAGCTTGGTAGTAGAAATGAAGTAAGAAGATCTATCTCAACAACGCAACAAGCATGAGGCAATTCAACCTCTTCAAACATATGGAAGAAGCTAAAAGGTAAGATGTCTAATTTGTCTTCCAAAGCACCGACCAAGTCGCAATGGAATCTATAGGTAAAGATCAACCACTATCTCGAGATATCTTTCGTGGAGAGCAGTTTGACGTGGACGAGACTAATCAACTTAGTTTGCTCTTATGGTGGAAGAATCACAAACTTATTTACCTCGTGTTATCGTATTTTGCACGAGACGTACTTGTGGTTCCAGCGTCCACTATCTCATCGGAAGCCACTTTTAGTTTGGTGGGAAGGATACTTAAGTCGAGGAGGTCATCTCTCAGATCTGAGATGGTTGAGGCAATTACATGCCTCAAGGACTGGGACATGAAGATGATAGGAGCGATAGCCGACTTTGACCATCTCAATCTCGAGTAGTCTATGCATGTGTACATAGTTAATGTATTCTTTTTCTTATCGAGGGTACTCCATACTTGGGTGTAAGGTTTTTAACGAGACAATAACTATGTATCTGTTCAACAATGAATAAAATTTACTTCTTTTCCTCAACATTTGTGTCCATTGTCTCAGTTCTGTGTGTTTTCGGTTCCTTTCCGCTAGCTCGTCGCAATAGTGCAAATGGACCGGTTCTAGGCCGGCATGACACAACGGGCATGATGGGCTGTCCCAATCTGACACAGTTTAGGCACGAAGCACAAGGAACTTGTGCCGGATCGGTCCAGCACGACATGACACCCACCGCTATCAAGCCTGCACTAGCTATACTACCATGTTTACAGAATCCGGAATAACTTAGCTCAGTTTGTGAATATGATGTTCTAGTTTTCTAGTTTTAGGTCTTGTTTGGGGAGCTTAAACCCAACTTCAGCTTCTGAAAATCTAGTAAGCCTTCTAAACAACTCAACTTTTAAGCAGCTTTTGACATAAGTCAAAAACTACACATAAATAACAAAAACCAAAAGTTGAAAACTGGGCTGGACCCGCTTTTACAGCTTATTGCTGAGGAAAATTAGCTATTTATTAAACGGTTTCTTATAAAAAATTACAGCCGCTTTTCATCACAAAAAGCCAAAAAACAATTTTTTGAAAAACTATAGCTCCCCTAAACAGTCCTTTAGTTGAATTGTACCATGCTATATATTATAAAAAAATATATACACCGCATGAACTCCCTATTTGTGACATCTAACTTATAGTACCATTACTAGCCATGTGTCCGTACGATGTAACGAAAACTCAATTTGCGATAAAAAATTATTTGCAAAGAGCACTATCCTTATCTGAATAATAATGTTCACTCTGAATGTGCAATGATTAAATGTTTAAATCAATTCATCGAAGCATACAAATTCTACGTACATGTTTACAAAGTCGAGCTTAAAATTATTTTTAATTTCACAAACTTAAATAATAACATCACAGTACTTGGGAATATAAATTTGTAACACTATAATTCGAGATCGATCGATCGACCGAAAGAAGCATCATCTGTTGCCCCATGGGCACAAAGGCATTGAAGAGATAAGCGTCATCTGTATATGGTTGTCTTCATCAATGGCGTGCGTGGCTCGTACGCTTTGTTCCGGCCATACCATAGCCCTACCCCATCAACAAGCTCCATCGCCTCCTCGCCTCCCCCACGAGCGCCTCCCTCAACCTATTGACATCATCTACCACGCGCGAGCTCCAGCAGCCTCGCCATCCTATCGCGTCACTCACCACCGGCGACCTACCCTTGCGCTGCATCGACGAGATCAGGAAGGTCGCCCATTACCTCCGCTCAATGGATAACCTCAATACATCTGTAGGAGAGGCAAGAAGTGGTAGAGTTATATAGATTCAGCAACCGAGGAGATATCTATAGAATCTAGTCTATCTCACCGTCTACCATCGACGACCTGCCCCTGCGCCACATCAACGAGATCAGGAAGGTCGCCCATTACCTCCGTTCAACGGATAAGCTCAACACATCTGCAGGAGAGGCAAGAAGTGGTGGCATTGTATAGATTTAGCAACCGAGGAGATATCTATGGAATCCAAATTAATTAATCATCGAATAAAGAAGGCAACAAAAGAGAAAGAGGTGAGAAGAGACCCAACTCTATGAATCAGAGCTTTGCTTCCTTCGGAAAGGAATCAATCAATCCAATCCAAAAGACACTAGGAGCAATCGTCGCCGATTCGAATGCCAGATTAATAGGGGAAAGGAAAGCAATAAATGAGTCATGCATATTCATTTACCCCCCACGATAGGATGATCTAATCTAATCTACCGAGGTGGTCACTGTTCGCTTCTCACTCAATCACACGGGTGCGCACACGTGTCGGGATGAGAGTGAAGAACGAACATACCACCACCAACTCATAATTAGAATTAGTAGAGATAGAGATAACAAACTTATCTAGTCGCGTTATGCATAGCCGTGCATATGCTTTTGCCCGGCTGGAATCAAGACCATATGCGATTAGATAAAAAGAAAAGATGATTTTATCTACACATGCAAGTAAATATTTAATGAAAAGGATGCATATGACAACCCAAAGGCACATAGTAACTCAGAAGCTGTATGCGTACAGTATATAGAAAAAGAATCGGCTGTGCAGTATTTGAAAATAGAATCGGCTGATTGAGATAAGAGTTTGGTACGCCGCAGATCACGCACGCATGCATATCCAACCAAATTAAAACTTTCTCCGTTCACCAATGTATATAAGATCGTGACAATGACGGTTTCATAGGTATGCCCGAGAGGGGAGAACGGACCAAAACCACCAACTCGTAATTAGAAGTAGTAGAGAAACTGAGGGTGCGTTTGGCAGAGCTCCCAGCTTCAGCTTCCCTATGAGAAGCTGAGGAGCTCTACCAAACAAGAAAAATCAACCAGCTTCATATAGGAATCCGAAGAAGTGATTCATGTTTTTTTGACTTGCAGTCTAGGAGCCAAAAACCTGCTTCCCACCTGATTCACAACCTCCCAGTTATGAATCTCCCCACCAAGTTCATAATTATTTCTCAGATAGGAATCACTTTCACCAGAGAATCGATTCCATAGAGAATCAAAAACTGAAGCTAGAGAATCAGGATCTGGAGCTCTGCCAAACAGGCCCTCAGAGAATTTTGAATTTCCTCTTGCCAAAGCCAATACTCCTGCATGGAAATTCAATCCCTCGGCTAAAGGAAAGGAAGGGAAGCATTTCGCACAAGAGAATTAAAAAGAGGCCAGAGGTGTGCTTAAAGCTAATAATTGGCAAAAATTTTATATCTCGTTTGAAAAGCGGAGATTTTGGGAGTGTTTGGGAGAGCTCTACTCCTCAATTTTCAGCTCCATTCTAAATTTGTGTAGCCAAACACCCCAACTCTACAGAACTCCAGCTCCAGAAAAATGCGAATATAGGGGACTGCTCCATGGTTTTTGTGGAGCTCCTCAAGGGTACTCCAAGAAACACCGTTTCATACCCACTCGTGAAGTTCATAGGTAATTACCCACTTTTACCACTGGATCCAAGGGCATAAATGGGTATTCACAAAACCTCCATTCAACATCTAAGGGCATAAATGGGTATCCATACTAAAACCATCTATTCTTGAAGCTGAATCTAATTTGCAAACCAAACATCTCCCTTCTCTATTTCAACTCTATAGTGAAGCTGGTGGAGTGGAGCTAATTTTTTTTAGAGTGAACCTCTTCCAAACAGACTCTTTTGTAAGAACTTTTGATGCTACAGCCTCGAGAGATCTCACTTCTCGATTCCTATCTATGGGCAGCCAGAGGAAAGCGCAGCAGCGATCACCGTGCCTTTCTCGTGTGGTAGTGTAAGGCAGAGAGAATTGATCTGCCTGCAGTGAAAAAGATCATGGCACGTCCAAACCTCAATCAACAACACGCATCTCAAAGCACGACCCATGACCCCCATCTGTCTACCTTCCAACGCCTTATCCTCTACCGTCCCACGCCCAAGTTAAACCCACCTTCTCCCTCCGCTCCCACCCCCACAACCCATCCTCCTCCGAGCCAAATGCTCCGCCTCTTCTCCCCGCATCCCTCCCCTCCCCTCCTCCCCCTGCCCGTCGCCTCCTCCAAGCACCACCACCCCCGTTCCCGTCTCCCTCCCCTCCACGCCTCTGCCTCCGCCTCCCAATCGCCGGAGCTCCTCGCCAAGTCCGCGCTCCGCCGTATCTCCGACAAGCTCCGAAGCCTCGGCTACCTCGAAACAGCCCCCGAGACTCCCACTCCGACCCCGGGCCCGAGCGTGGACGCCCCGTCCCCCGGCGAGATCTTCGTGCCCACCCCGACCCAGCTCCCGCGCCACCGCGTCGGCTCCACGCTAGACCCGAGCTGGGCCACGGTCGACGGCGAGGCTGCAGCGTCGCGGAGGAGGAGGCGAGGGAGGGATGCGGCGGGCTCGGCGCCACCGTCCGCAGCGGAGCTGGCGCTGCCGCGGGACGAGCTTCGGCGACTGCAGGCGATCGGGATCCGGCTGCGGAAGAGGCTCAAGGTTGGGAAGGCCGGCGTCACGGAGGGGATCGTGAACGGGATACACGAGCGTTGGCGCAATGCGGAGCTCGTGAAGGTCAGGTGCGACGACGTCTCCGCCATGAACATGAGGCGCACGCACGAGATCCTCGAGGTGAGCGCTGAGCTGCCCTGTGCAGCTGTGCTACGCGTGTCCAACATAGGTCTTCCTGGGCGTTGGGTGTGTCCTTGTGTCCCCCTTAGAAACACGTTCAGAAAATTTGGATGCTGGAAGGCATAAGGGCGCTAGTTTATGCTGAAATGCCACCTTACGCTAGTATGTTAGGGGCTGTTTGGTTGTTCTCCATACTTCGGAACTCGTTTCACACTGTGATAGCTTGATAGGATAAGATGTTGAGGGGTAGACGTGATTGTACACTCTTGGTGTGAAACTGTTAGCAAGGGGAAATGGACAGCATGTTAGGGCAAAATGCCGCTCCCATAACTTTGAAGTCATATGATCCAGATGAGGATATGCTAATTATTTGAAATAAATTCATTTAACTGTGCCCTTGCATGCACATAGCAATTGCTTCTTCAAAGTAGATTTCATTTCGAATTCTATTTGACAAACAAAATGCCGTAACAAGAGAAATGGTGTTTTGTTGGACTTGGACGCAACTATTTTCATCTCACTGTTGTTCGACTTGCAATTGACACGCTCTATGCGTTTTGCTTGATAGAGGAAAACTGGTGGCTTAGTCATTTGGAGATCTGGAAGCACCATCATATTGTACAGAGGAACCAACTATAAGTATCCTTACTTCCATGACAGTGAAGAGAGGGATGTCTCTCTCAAGGGTGAATCATCAGATCATAGCAGGTCTGGAGATGATGATGATGATATTGGTATAGCATCTGTGGAACAAATTAGTAGTGAAGAGGATGCTGATAATCATGCAGAACATGATAGTATATACGAGGAGGAGGAGGAGGGCGAGAATCTTGGTCTAGTATATGGAGAACAGAGGAGAATGGGAGATGAGGACAAGAATCATGATATAGTGCCTTTGGAGCAGAGTGGCATTAGAAACGATGCAAATCGTCCCATGCTATCCTCAAAATGGCTTGTTGTTGATGGGCAGGAGGGGAGTTTAGACATTACATCTAAAAGGCAACACAGTAATGGAGCTCCAAACGAACAGCATGCAAGATTGCATAGAAGCACTAATGTACATCCTCCTGGTGAGGTCAGTGCTCGAGCTCGGTCAACCTTAGTTGCTGGTGTTGGTTCTCCAAATAAGTTTCGTTTACAGTTGCCTGGGGAGGTCAAACTTGCAGAGGAAGCTGACAAATTATTGGAGGGGTTGGGTCCAAAGTTTTCTGATTGGTGGGGGTATGACCCCCTTCCAGTAGATGCTGATTTGTTACCAACTATTGTTCCTGGATTCCGTAGGCCTTTTCGCCTTCTCCCTTCAGGTGTGCCACCTAAGCTAACAGATAGGGAAATGACTATCCTTAGGAGACTAGCTCACCCCTTGCCCTGCCATTATGCACTTGGTAATGTTCGGTAATTTACTCTCTTCTTTTGTCTTTGATGGCTTTTGATAAGGACCATATTAATTTTTGTCATGTCCGCTGTCTAGGAAGAAGCAGTAACCTGCAAGGATTGGCTGCATCCATGATCAAGCTATGGGAAAGATGTGAAGTAGCAAAGATTGCAATCAAGAGAGGCGCACACAACATTGATAGTGAGCTCGTCTCCGAGGAATTAAAGGTAGGTAGGTGTTATCAATTCGTCAACCGCAGTTGCACATTGAATTTTATGTTCTCTAGCACAGTTTTGGTGAGAAGTATGAAACAATACTTTGATGGCATTGCTTTTTTGAACTATACTTTGTTCGCATTGTAGATTTAGCTTGTGATATGTGTCATCAAATTTGGAGATGTAAGATGTTTGTCTGTGTTTCTTTCATAACTGAAGTTGAACTACTGCAACACTGAACACACCAAAACAAAATTGTTTCTCTAATCCGAGGAAACTTCAGAAGTTCATGCTTATTGCGCATCACATTGATATATGTGATATCAGACATTGGGGAAATATATGTTTAGTTTCTGGTGTGATCCAAATTTTTCTAGACCTTCCTGCTTTTACTTTTGTTTCTCCTATACTACTGACTTCACATCACAAGACACCAGAATTAGAATCTTCATTCTCAAAATCAGAATGGTAATTTCCACTGTTATGTCCTTAATCTTGCAGGGCTTGACAGGTGGGACCCTTTTATCAAGGGATAATGAGTCAATTATATTATACAGAGGGAAAGATTTCCTCCCTCCAGCTGTCTCTCTTGCGATAGAAAAGCGCAGAAAGTATGGCAATTCTACAATCAGGAAGCCCAAGCCTAACATTGAAGAAATCATACCTATTCAAGATGAACCGAAGATGTCAACTGCTGCCTCAGTACACAGGCATGAATGTCATGAAGAGGAAATTTCTGTTACTGAAAATAGAATAGAATCACTAGATACGGCTGCCCAGAGCATGGAGACCAGATTGTCTCAGGTTTTTTTTTCTGTAAATTACATAGTTGCATCTTTGGGTAATTTTGATGTCTGCATTATGAATTGCAAGACTTAATACACATACAAAGTATTTTTCAGGCTATAGCAGAGAAAGAGAAGGCTGAAAAACTTCTTGGAGAGCTAGAAAAGGCATCTCAGCCTTCAAAAGCTGAAACTATAGAGGCTATCTCAGATGAGGAGAGGTACATGTTGAGGAAAGTTGGTTTGAAGATGAAACCTTTTCTGTTGTTAGGTGGGTATTCTCCTCAACCTTGCATTGCACTGCACACATCTATTCTGAACATTACCTAATTATATCATCCAAATTATTTTTACTGGAAATTAGGTTATCAGATTGAAATGACATGCATAAAATTTTTGTAGAATTGTTATAGGTTTGCTCGTATGAATCAATACTTCAATCCTTCTAAATCAATTTCCCAGTTCTGGCGTTAACAGGGTGAATCATATGCGTTTTTGTGTTGTTTGAAGTGCACAAATCTGAAAGCAATACTGTCATTTCTTTTGACTCATCTGGGAAATGTGTCTATACTTCTTTTAAGTATACCAGCAATAGCAACCCACCCCAGAAAGACTGAAGGGACATGGCAAAAAAGGGGGGGGGGGGGATTCCCTATGAAGCCTGCACCTCCTGTTGGAAGTATAATAGCATTGATCTCTGCCAGGGCAACTAGCTGCACTACTGGTTTGTTGAGACATATCTGTCATCCTGGTTCCACTAAGTTAATAGAATGTGGCTGGACTGCAAGTAACGCAGAGATCTTTTATGAAAGTTGTACATTGTGTAGCTAGGGTAATCGAAAGATTCCTCGTAATTCCTCCATAATATTTCTTTCATTTTTATTGTTTCTTTTTAATATCCTTTTTTATATGGATTTGCAGGAAGGAGAGGAGTTTTTGATGGAACTATTGAAAATATGCACCTTCATTGGAAGTATCGAGAACTTGTCAAGATTATATGTAAAGAACACAGCATTAAAGATGTTGAATATGCTGCTCAAACGCTAGAGGCAGAGAGTGGTGGTATTTTGGTGGCAGTGGAAAGAATGAGCAAAGGACATGCGATTATAATATATCGGGGAAAGAACTACCGGAGGCCATCAACTCTGAGGCCAAAATCTTTGTTGAATAAAAGGGATGCTTTGAAGCGTTCTGTGGAGTATCAACGTTATAAGGTGAAACTTAAATCCATTGGTTTGCTAGGGTTCTTTTGTGGTGTTACTTTTGAGATGCTAAATTTGTATCTCTTGTTCATTTTAGTCCTTGAAGCTTCATGTCCTTAATCTGTCAAAGAATATTGACTACCTGAAGGATCAGATGGTGAGTTTTTGTTCAATGCTCGGCTTTTTACAGTTTTGTTATGAAAGATGTCAACTTCTTTACTAACTAGTACGTGATGTTTTTAGCAAATGGAGGGCCGATCTGTGACTCCGTCTAATGAGATGAACAAAGGCCACGAAAACAAAGGCAGTAATCATCTCGGAGTTAATTCTGAAACATTAGAGGAGAAAAACGAAGTAAACACTTTACAGCTTGAATATAGTTCAGTTGCAACTCAGTATATTTCATCATGTGCCTTATTGTCTGTTTATATGAATATACATGGTCAAGTAAGTGCCTGAGCCCTGAAGTTGCTCTTGAGTGTTCCGAGTCAGAGATTGAGGAGTGTGCTTCAGGTGAATCAGATAGAACCTTATATTTAACCAAAATCGGAGTTCCTTCGGATGATACACAGGTCATTACTCATTAGTCCTCCCGTATAGAAACTGTACTCTGTAGTTTGATCCTTTTCAATGAATTTTTGGTGAACTAATATGCACACTGCAAACGGTATTTACAGAACAAATTATGTTTCAACAAGCTTAAAGATGATTCTTCTGAGACTGCAAGTCCATGTCTGACTAAATATGTAAGTTCGAATACACCTTCATCTGATAATCTGATTAAACATGTAAGTTTGTTAATGTTGTTTTCCCATCATATGGCTTTTGTTCTCCACTGATGCTGACGAATTGATGTTGCAGCAAAACCAACTTTGTTCTGTGACATGCACTTCAGATGGTCATAGTGAAGGTGATTCAGAAGATGTAGGAACCCTTAAACCTTGCCCGATACTGGTTGAGCTAAAATTGGACGAGAAATCTGCTCCTCACTTGCCTTTCAGAGTTGCACCACTCTCAAATCGAGAAAGGCTTGTGCTAAGGAAGCAAGCTTTGAAAATGAAGAAACGTCCAGTACTTGCCATCGGTATCTTTTTAGTCATATCCCCAGTAAAGTTTACACCAACTTCTAGTTTCTGTGCTGAGCATCTGATTCCTGCCTTAGGGAGGAATAATGTCATCACGGGAGTTGCAAAAACAATAAAAACACACTTCAAGAAGCATCCTCTTGCTATTGTGAATATTAAGAACAGAGCGGATGGAACTCCAATTCACCAGCTGATATCGGAACTAGAGGTTTGTAATCCATAACAGACAACACTTAGGTCCGAAATATTCTACAATTAATCTGAGCTTCTCCACTGTCCAATGGAACCAGGAGGCAACTGGATCAGTTCTAGTGTCACGAGAGCCAAACAAAGTGATTTTGTACAGGGGTTGGGGAGCAGAAGTGGCCCAGAAAAGCTCAGTGGAGAATAGTGCAAACGAAGGAGAAAAGGAGGTGATATCACCTCAGCTCCTGGAAGCCATCAGGTTAGAATGTGGATTGCACCCTGGTGAATCAGAGTAGCTGGATCCTGTGAAGACCCATATTATCTTCACGACTTCACCCGTTGGCAAATGGAGCAGAGTCGTCTGGCGACCTTGCAGGAAGTGAAGCTGCATGTAAGCAAGGTGTGGAGCTATGCTGTGCTCTTTGCTGCTGTGTTTGCACTTCGTGTCGCATCCACTGTGCATCTTTTGTTTTCTTTACTTCCCATCTCTTTTTGGTGTGTGCTTAAATGCTTTCCCTCTTAATACAAGTTGTGCAAATTTTAAACAAATGAAAAGATAAGTAATCACCATCTATCTTTCATTCATACTTTAATAATTGTGTAATTGCCAAAAAAGAAAAGCACTATATAGTATGCCCAAGCTAGAAAATAGGAGGGCTGTAATAGATTGAACCTGCATTTTGTTGTAGGCTTGTAGCTACATGAAACGGTGGGCTGTTCAGTACTTCCCTATTTTTATCTTTATCCTTGAGAGAGAATATAAGAACGCATGGATCTGCATAGCCGTATCTTGCCCGGAAAACAACAAAGAAGAGCACGGCCTTCGCCTTCCCAACCTTACAACCCCAGCTTTACCCTTGCAAGAGGACAAAAGGCTCGCCTTTTGGCTCAGCTTGTGGTAAAACTGAAGCATATCTGTAGGGAATAAGGAATTGCTTTGCCTCCTGACATGCAGACTGGATGCAGGGAAAAAAATTAAAAACTTCTAAGAAGTCTGCACCTGAGCGTATTACTTTGTTTGGCACGCTTTATCAGTAAGTTAAGCCGATCTGGTACAGCGAATCCGCACATGTTTTGTGGTAGTTCATCTCCCCTGGCTTATTACATTATGTGCCTGACGTAAGGCTTGTTAACAAACAGTGTGCTACAATGGATTGCGCGGCTTTGCCAATTGCCATACATGTAGGAGATGATTGGTCGCCGGAAAACATTGCATTTTCAAGATATGATTGCATGAAGATTCCATAAGTGTTGAGTAAATTTCATGAAACCGCACTATCTTGGATAAACGAAAAGTGCTTCAATACTTTTCCTTCTAATATATGTTGTACAAATCTTAAAGCAACTGAAAAGGAAAAGGTAAGTAATTATCATCTATCCTTCATTCATACTTTAATATTTGTGCAACTGTCAAAAAGAAGAGCATAGAAGCACCTCTCATGATAAAATTATCATAAAATCACAATTTTAAGCAATAATTTTAGAGAGCCACACTTCCCTTTTCATAATATTTCACAAAATCACTTTCAAGTATTACCATCATATCGAGTAGGCCGGGCCCACTTGCTGATCTCACAAGCCTATCCATATTAGCAAACGGAAACGATATAGGCTTGTGTGATTCTTTAAAATTGTTGCTTAAAAGTATGGTGCTATGATAGTTTTACCAAAGATAGCGTGGTTTCGTAAAATTTACTCTAAGGGCTATACAAGATTCTATATGGAACAAGAGATTTCCGTATAGTCTTCTATTTCTATATAACTAGCTAGGGTAATGCGATGTGATGCGTCGTGCACGACGATACAATGTGTAAAATTTGAGAAATTTAGTCGTATTTTCAGTTTTTGATTTTTTTAAAAAAATGGGTCATTAGTACCCGTCAGCTAATTTATGGGCTGTTATAAATCTTCGACGAATCCGTATTTTTTAGAAAACCGCGGTTAGGACCCGTCGGCGAATCTGTAGGATACTATAAATCTTCGACGGATCTGTGTTTTTTTTAAGAAAACCGCGGTTTTTTTTGTAATGCAATTCGGGAAATCTGATCGTATTTTTCTGTATTTTTTTAAAATGGGTTGTCAGGATCCGTCGACGAATTTATGGGCTGCTATAAACCCTTGACGAATCTGTGTTTTTTTTAGAAAAGTGCGGCTGCCTTTTTTTATGTATTTTAAAAAAAACCGCTAGGACCCGTCGGCGAATCCGTAGGCTGCTATAAATCTTCCACTAATCTGTGTTTTTTTTATCGAGACGTATCTTTATTTTTGAGTCCGCTTCTTTAAAAACCGTTGAGAGGAGCTAAACATAAACCGTAGAGGGACCTAAAGCAATATATTTTTTTCCAGGGTCCGTTCCGCTAAAACCACGAAGAGGACGTAAATGCAAACCGCAGAGGGAATTAAACGTAATTTTAAATTTTTTTAGGTTTATTTTATTAAAAACCGTCAAAAAGACCTGAGCGCAATTTCTAATTTTTTAGAGAGCCTCTCCGCAAGAACGGACACCTAACATACCTTATGAGCCGATAATCTCTAGCGCTTTAATATATAGTATACATTTGGACGAAATTCGTGCGATACAGTACTGGCTTAGGGCCATGGTCTGATCCTCCTTCCGTCGACGGTGGGAGCTAAGCAGCAAGCCGCATCGGATGCTCGTGTTCGGTGTGCCCATCAATTATTTTCGTTGCGATGTTTTTCTTTTTTTCCTCTTGCAGGAGAGGGACACGTTGCAGCTTCCGCATCCAATAATTCGCACCGTCCCGTCTCCGTCCCCCCAAATGCCCCCATTGCAAGTGGCTTATCATATCGCTTGACATGGAACACCATCATAGCAAAAACAAAGCCATTTGTCGTCGGAAGGCCACATGAAAAATGAATGAGTGCTCTTGGGACATCCCGACTTTACAGGTGACAGGACCATGGGCTCATGTCCGTCAATTGTTTTCGTTTCATGGAATTCATTGGTTCGATGACGCTGCGGTGCAGCTAGCAGGAACCAAATTAATACACAAAGGGGCTGTTTAGTTGCCGTTTTAAATGAGCCTGACTGCGGGAGTCTACACTGTCTCAGTTTGGCTTTGAGGAAATAGTTATAGAGCTCGTATCCCACGAGCCCGCATTCTGATCTTTGTGCATCGTCTTTGGTCGGACATCCGCATCACAAGCAGCAACCAAAAACCATCTTGCATACGTGAGTCATGCAGAACTACGCGATCTGACGAAGAACCAAACGCTTGCTTCTAACTCCTACGAGTCTGACCGCGTGAAATCAGACAACCATACAGCCCCAAAGCATCTCCACTGAATCATACGGTAGCACTGGTACCTTGGACACGATACAGTAGGCCGGTTTAGAGCGCAGGAATCAGTCTACACCCCGTAGAATTTTTTCCAAATTGCCGCGTTCCAAATAGCAGTTATCCCGGTAGCCTACGAATGGGCAGTTGAAAGTGTAGGCTAGCTATGGCACAGGTTTTCAGTTTTTCCAGGTACAATACCGAGAGTGAAAAATCTTTCAACATCTCTGTAGCTATGCAAGGTGGTATCATTATGCAGCGGACGAGTTTGACAGTTTTTTTTTTGGGCATAACCAGGAAAGATCTTATCAATGCTCAAGCCATGACATTCCAGTCAGTGCAAGCTTTTTGTCAATGATTCCCCATCACCAGAAGGCACTGCCAGCGACCCTGTGGGAGAAAAGCTACCCGGGAAGAAAGAGTGGCAGGCCGTTTCCTGTGACGTGTGATCTGTGCCTGCTTGGTCTAATCCCAGCCGCTCATTTCAAAGGAAGTGTACTATTACCGGTCCCTCTTGTAACACGAATGTCGTTCCTAGTTCATACGAAAATTAAACTGTTTTATGAGAAGATTCTGCCAAATTTCTGAACGGGGCCTCGAACTTTTGGCAAGAAAACTCGCCGGTCTGGAGGGCTCAGTAGTAACCAACCTTCTTCCATGTTCATTCACCTTTTAATGCACTGTTCGATCTACTTACCTTGATTTGTCCATAATTTCATACAGTGTGTGTTAATTATTGTGTTCGGAATAGAGCAGATCACTGATCACGCGTGTATTAAATGTATGGCAACAGTTCCTTTCTTAGGCCCATCCAGCCAACCCTAAGGAGCACCCAGCCCGGACTTTCCACGTTTCTTCCCTGTTAGCGTAGGCCTGCATTTGTCGAGGCTGGTTTTTCTGTGCCCAGTCTGCAGCATGTATGGCTACAAGATTAACGGCTAACCACTGCTGTTTTAAGTCCCTGCTCTCACAAGGTATACCGTATACGTGCGAAACTGTCGTGAACATGTTTAACTATAGATAATAAATATCATATTATCGTGTTTAAATCAGTGGCGTATCTAGGATTTTAAGTATAGGTGGTCCAACTTAGCATAAATTTTTTAAATATTGTAAATTTAACATGCCAATATACAATACAAGTATAGAATTTATCAAAAGTGCATCATGATATATTAATAAAGTGTCTTATGAACATCTTAAAATCAACAACTAAGTATGAAATTTGACTTAAAGAAACTTACACGACTACAATAATTTGAAGAAGATTACAGTACTACTTCTTGTTGGGTCTACGCTTTCTAATGGCCATGAAAGTGTCCATTATATCTTCTTCATTCACTTTAAAGAAAATATCTCGCTCAATGAATGTGACTAGACAATCGTCCAAAAGACTATCACCCATCCTATTTCTCAATGAATGATTGCGCGAAGCTAAAATCAAATTTTTTATTATTTTTGAAACACCCCAATTAACTTATTCGGATTCGACAAAAATAGATTAACCTACGTTCACTAAAATAGTAATTTTTGATGATCCCACTGTTAGATCGATGTGAAATTTTAACTAATGAAACTAGACTCAATTTGAAAGCTAACACAACAAAAATCAGCTCGATCGGATCTACGGATCTAAAGTTATTTTCTTCGCAATTTTATTGAATCAAACGCCAGACCAAATAAAAACAGATTGACTCACGTTCACCAAAATAATAATTCCCAAAGATCCTACCGTTGGATTGTTGTGAAATTTTAACTGTAGAAACTATATGCAATTTAGAAATTAACAAAACAAGAATCAATCCGATCGGATCAACGGATCTAAAGATATTACCTTCGCAATATGACTATCTCAGTAATGACGGGAATTGATCTTAGAGTAATGACAGAAATTGATCTTAAATTTTTGAGTGGGCCGGGGCCCACGCGGCCCACCCTCTAGATCCGCCAGTGGTTTAAATTGACGTCATCGGGATCATCCTACCTGATCCACGCTCTGAGCTCTATTTCTACGTTTGGCCAAGCTTCCACAAGATTGGCGTGGCGTCTCCACGCTCTTGGATCCACCGTGTGCCGGACTCCATGTGTGTCTAGCATAGCTTTGTTATATTTTCTTGTTGCAGAATTTTAGGGATGTGAGATTTATTTGTTGGTATATTGTCTTTTTTGTTTTTGTTAGAGATTTTTTAGGGAAGTGAAAGAGGGAGTTGGGAGGGAAGGATGTGCTGTCACCATCATCACCACAGATAAAAAAAATATCATGACACCCTAATATGTCTAGTCAATATCGTCAGGATTGCCTGTCCATACTCTCGGCTCAGCCTACGTATCAGTTGAGTTTCGATAAAGCTAGCGTCATACCTCTGCTTTTTGTTAGAGAATTTTTGAGGGAGGTGAAATTTGTTTGTTGGGAGAAGATTTTTCTTTTTCATTAGAGATTTTGTAGGGAGGTGGAAGGGAGAATGGCGGGGAGATTTAACATCACCATTAACTTTTTCTTTTATGTTATTAAAGAATAGTTCTATCTAAAAGATCTTAATAATTATCGTGATAGTAATTTTATAGTTCCGATCGTGTTAGCGACCATTTCAACAAATATCTTGAGTTCATGTGAGTTCTCTAGGGGGAAAAAATGAACCCAATGGTTTTCATGTGACTATGAGCAAATCTATGCAATCCTATCTGTAACAAGGAATAATGATAGCTCTGAGCTTCTGACTTATTCTTATTTTTTTTGGAAATGATATGTAGCTAATGGATATTTTTAGTAGATAAGAGGCTACAACCTACTACTCATGCTACTCCCTCCGTTGCTAAATATAAGTAGTCGTAAGATCTGTATGATCAAGATTTTAAAACTCTAGCCATCAATATATATAAGATTGACCACAGCTAAATAATGTCGATACCTTTGCCTTGGAATATACCTTTAAAATATATTGTTTATTATTTTTATCATCAAATTATTATAAAATAACCTATATACACTGATATAGTGTCAACTAAGAAAGATCATCTCGGTAAAAAGAGAATATATAGTATAAAAAATATATATTGCATCACTGAATTCATGGAATCATGGTAGAGAGAAACAAGAGACAGCTCGGACTTCGGAGAACCACCAACCAACACAAACCACACCTACCCCTTTCTCTGCCTTAGGCTATTCCCACAGTATCTATCATACTCATTTAATGCACGCCACATAAGCATTTTGATGATGTCAAGAGAGTTAGAAGGAGAGAAGAAAGTATCTTGAGGAAGATACCACTTGCACGAAATCATAGATATTGAAACTTGAATCGTCTAAGTGGCCCACAATTCATACTCTCATACACATCTATCATTTAATTATCTTGTGGGGACTAAGAAATAATCCATGATACCATGCATTGGAATAGTTGTATCTTCTATAATATTATATGACATGGCAGCTTTAAATATTGCGACAAGATACAATGCACTGGGAATAGCCTTACACACCAGTGTAGTTTATTTCCATTAGAAAGCAGATAGTTGCTTTGCCTTAGTTTTTTTTTTCTTTTTGGCTTTTACACTTTAAAAAAGTGTTCATGTCAGTACTTTTGGTCTTATTGCTTCAACTTCTTCATTTTTAATCCTATATAATTTAGCAATTTAAGTTACCCTATAAGTTATTTCAGTATACGTAAGTCAATAGGACGCGCATCCTCTGTCGTACGGCAGAGGACCGTACTGTCACTGACATGTGAGCCCCACCAACTTCGGGCCCACACGTCAGCCGCAGTATGGCACTCTGCCTTACGACAGAGGATCCACGAGCAAGTCAATATTACACATCAATTGAAGGTGGAAAAGTCTTTCTTTTTTGGCAAGGATGGAAAACCCATTCCCATTTTATAGAAGGTATATAATCATTGAAAAAAATACTCTCGGAAGTAAATTAACATCATAAATTTATGTGGACATTTATAAGGATGGAGACTTGACCAGTATTAACAATAGTTTCGTCGTGAGAACATTTTTAAGCATGTAACCAGACCTGCGCCATTGATCAAATGGTTTCGCACTATAAACAAATCCAAAAATAAGTTTGATATGCCCTGTATATCTTTTTAGTTGCTTGATCTCCATCTTAAATAAAATTATACAAATTAATAATTAAGCATGACATGCCCTTAGTTTTCTTTTTATGTAATGGATTTACAACTACTCGAAACAAATAACATTGCCACTATATATTTCATAATTTAACTTACAAAAGTTAAATACAGTGACCCAAAAGAAATCTAGTGTCATAAACCAGTACTCGTAGTACTATAGTTTCTGACCTTTTTGTTTTGTTTTTTGTTGGCCCTAGGGGAAGGCCTTAAAATACCCTAAGCCTGGTAGATTGGCCAAACTCCGTCACAGTCCACTACCGTCACCATCACGATAGGGGGGGAGAGAGAGACAGGAAGGGAGACCCCTAGGAAGAAGATCAAGAGCCCAAGAAACCAAGAAACGATGTGTGTGGCTTGTGTGATGGCCTTCATCATGCCATACCATGTGATGCAAGGAAGCTCTCCTCCCCCTACTTCCAACAAGCAATCATGCTGCCTCAAGCTCCTTGGGCCCTTGCCATCATCACCACCACCACCACCTCTCACCTCCAGCGCCTACTTCCAAGGAGAAGAGACTGGAGGAGATATAATTCATGAGGTGAGAGGAAGGGGAGAGAGGGGTCTGTGCGTGATGTACTACGAGCGGTGGAGGGGGGAGAGAGAGAGAGAGGAGGTGAGGTGTGTGTGAGAGAGAGATGGTGCATGATGATGATGGTTGGCTTCTAGTACACATGTGAGTCAAGAAGAAATCATCAAATCGCTGCACCTCTCCTTGTAGCTTCCTCCTCCTCCAGTCCTCTTCTTTCGGTACTTCTCTCTGCCATGGCTACGGGGAATCAAGCGACTTGGTCCGAATCGAAATCCGTCTTCTTTTCTAGGGTCTCTACTTATGCAAGACAGGAAGATAGCTGCTCCTACTGGTACTAGAGTATGTCAAGTGTCTTGTTATGATATTCCTTTATATTACCATGTCTCTGGTGATGTTTGTGCAAACATAATTACGTTCCATGTTGCTTGTTTTGTTTCACTCTTCGGAGATTCGATGGACGTATGCTTCGTTAGTTTTGTCTATTTCTTTCTTGAGCTATTCTAAGGTAGTTCTGAGATCTATTTGATTGTGTGCTAGCTGCTTCCTTCTTGATGCAAGACTTACATTGCTTATATCCCAGCTGTTCCTTGTTTTAGATTTGGTTGCAGTTATAGATGAATAACATGAAATATCTCCATTATCTAGCATCCATAGCTCCCCTGAGCCCTCTCTTCAGTTCTGGATATCAACTCTCTTCGCTAGGTAATTTGCAAGTTCACCTTTGCTTTTGAGTCTTTGTAAGGGAAAAAAAGAAGAAGCAAGATTCATTACATGCATATGTACACTATACACAGTTACACACATTAAAGCCCAAGCATTCACGAGCAAGATCCTTTGGCTGCCTCAAATCTCTTGGGCATTGCATCTATGGGAGTACCAAGCTAAAGCTAGGTAGCGCGCCTACTACTATAATGTGTGTCATGATATCTTGTTGGCCATTAGCTGAGGTAGTCCATCTAGCTTCACATGCTACCTCTTTCTTTTCCAATGCAATCATCTCTCCTTTGTAGAATTGCAACTTCTCCCAATGTAAGGATTAAATTTAGCAAACAGGGAAAGAAGGATATGTAGGGTTCTCATGTTTTATGGAGTAAAAATATGCATGGTTTATGGAGTAGTAGTTCACATATACTCGAGTGGTAGGAAAGCATATAAAAATAAATGAGAGAATTGTTCCTGTGTTCATGTACTCCCTCAAGTTAGAAATGTCGTGCTTGAAGCGTGTGTGTGGTCAAATTTCTTTAATTTTGATCAATAATACCTTTATGAATATTTAGAGCAGTCAGAGAAAAATAATACTCCCTTTGTTTCACAATATTTAATTTGTCCGGTACACATGTTTTTCTTCCGCTCATGTCAATATTGCAAATCTCTTATATATCGTATATACACATTATATGACCGCTATTGTAGACTGAATATTATAAACTTCTGAAGATCTCAAATTGATATATACGTGATATTATATAGATTTTGTTTGCATCTCAGAATGGTTCATATATATCTTCTTAATAAACAATGTTTCTAAATAAGTTCTTGAGTAGTTCGCGATTGCATTGATCTATGTCTGGTTCGAATGTTAGATATCCATGATATCAGCTATATAACCTGTAATTTAGCAATGTCTTTAGACATCCATGGTATCAGCTATGTGCCTACCTTAGAAGCTAGCTCGACATATATTTTTACTTCCTGAAGAGTAGCTAGTTGGTTTCCTTTCGTCTTTGCATGCATGAACCTACACGGCTAGCTACGTTCAACCTGCCTACTCAATGTGTTTTACAGGTAGCTGGTTACAATAGTGTAGCATTGCACAGTGCAAGACATACCTTGTCCATGGTGTAAGAAGCTTAAAAACTTTTATATTTTCAATCTGGAGTACTTTTGGTGTGCATAATAACAACCCTAATAACAATGTTTTTCGTTGGTCGCTTCTTGCTCGTGAAGGTCAATCACTTCACTCCCCATTCCTACCATCACTGTATAAATCCTGAACACCGTCACTGTATAAATGCTGAATGACAAGCTGCTAGCAAAATGATGGAGAATGGAACGAACGCAGTTTTTTTTAGATAAAGGACACAGTCCGGCCTCTTCACCCAAGGATGAATGCGGCCAAAGAACGAACGCAGTTAGTACGGTTTGATTATTTTTCCCATGCCCCATTCAGTGCATGGTTCTTTTTTTCTCTGTTCATGCGGCATGTGGATGCATGAATGTACTCCAGGAATCGTAAGAAATAATGGTTTCTCCATACTCAGTTCTACCCAGGGGAATGTCATGGTTATCTGTTTAGCATTTGAATGGACGGGACGACAAGATACACATGCAACAGACCCCATACTAATTTAGCTGCATCTGCATGGTACGTATATACGTAGCATATGCGTAGGATGAAGGGATTGTGAAGCGCCATCCTACTTTTCATGCATGCGTAGAGGTTATCCGATCCATCGTCATGATCGATCCTTGCACTCGTTCGTACCAACATGTTATAATGTAGGCAAGGCATGCCACACATATAATTTGGTCGTTTCTACTTCCCTTTATTTTAGTTAATACACGCTAGTTCGTTACATATATGCGCGTGTGATGGATCTACCAGTTTTCGTTCCAAGTGATCATTGTTGTACTAGTACGTACCTTTCTCAATTAAATGGGAAGAGAACATTTGTGACATATGGACCTATGGTCATCATGGAACACGGGTGTGACAAGCTCTGATCTGATCTGATCGATCAGGCCGGGGTAGATCTATAAATGAACAGATTAAGGAGTGACAAGCGCACAGTCGATCGTAGGCCAGCCTTGGTGCCTCTTACCAGGTTACAATATCATTGATAATCGTTAGAATTTTATGATTATCAATCGTATCGAGTCGGTCGATAATCGGTGAAAATCGCTCGATAATTAATGTAAATCGAACGAAAATCACTCAAAAAATTGGCTCTAAAGGCCATTCTCAGTAGGGCTGTGCATAATATCACCGAACCGAAGAAACCGAACTGGAATAACCGAACCGAACCGGTCAAATCGGTTTGACCGGTTTTCGGTTTTCGGTACGGTTTTTAGAAATCTGGGGTTTCGGTTGTGCGGTTTTGTCGGTAAAATCCCGGAGAAAAACCGAAACCGAACTCCGAACCGCACTGGTAAAAATCCCCGGGCTCCCGCTCCAGGCCTCCACTGTCCAGGCGCCATTCCATTTTTCTTCCCCCCAAATTTGCAACCCTAGCTCCAGCCTCCAGGCCTCCAGTCCTCTAGGCGGCTTCGGTTCCTCCCGTTCCCAGCGACCGGCGGCTTCAAGCTTCGGTGCTTCCCGTTCCTGGCGGCCGCCTCCGCTTGATCCCGCTGCCCCGGCCCGCCTCCCACCTCCACCTCCCGGCCTCCGGTCTGGCCCGTGGGCGGCGGCCTCTGCTCATTGCTCCTCCTGCCCCGACCTCTCCGGCCTCATGGCAACATGCTGCTCCCGCCTCCCGCTCTGGCCGGCCGTCCGTCCACGCCCGCACCATACTTGCGAAGTAAGTCCCCGTTTAGCAAATTAGCATGTAAGAATTTCTCTGGTACATGTTCAGCGCTTAATTTTAACTCGACAAAGTTGGGGAGAGAGAGAGAGGTGGCAGATCCCAGTGAATTATTTCGACGATTCGTTCTAGAAGCTAGGTGCTGATCAAGAAATGAAAATATACTGTCTGAGCTAAGCTAAGGCTTGTGGCTGGCGAAATTCAGTTGGAACTAAAGGAATATGAAGCGCTAATCCAGAGTCGAAAACCATTTCAATCAACAAGAAGGGAATTACTGCATGTTGGAGAGAAGAAATTAGCACGATTATTAACCTGGAGAGGCCGCTCCTGTTGTGGGACAATCATTTATAATCCTCCCTTGCACATGCATTTCTTTGGCAGTCACTCTCATCTTATCTAGTAGGAGATTTGTCAACAAGAAATGCCCTGTTAATTTATAGAGTACAATTGCAAATTGTGAGAAACACTTGTAATCTTGTATATGCTTTGTGGCTGGTAACTTGCATGCTTGTAATTTGCACTAGTCAGAACTTGTCATGCACTAGTACACCCAATGGGATTCTTCAATATCAATTCCACAATGTGCTACATTGCCCTTCCTGCATATCTTATTATTTATGGTGCTGAAAACTAATGGAAAGCATGCTTGAATTAGTTATTGCTTTGTGATCTGCCACTATTTCATAAATACCAACCTGTGTTAAATAGTTGTGCTTTTCTGCTACTGTGACATTGAGGCTCATGCATGCTGGTTGTGCTTTTCTGTATTTGTTGACCACCTATTAGTTTGCATGATAATCTGCTAATGTAAGACCACAACATTTTTGTTTTGCTAGGCTGCTAGCAGCCTATGCTTGATGTACCTATATATGGAAGAATTGCAACACTTGAGCTCTTTCGGCCTGATGTGAGTTAATTTCTGTTGCTTGGCTTGAGATGTATTTTTCTCCATGCAGTATTTATGTAAAATTTATTTCCTATCTACTTCTCCCCCTCAGAATGAGACTCAGGAGTCAGGACTTCCTTTTCATTGCTATGAAAGATACAAATTCTGTGTTCTGCAGTGGGATGGAGAAAAATCAGAGCTTCTCACTAGGTTTGGCCGTTTGGGGCTTTTGGGCACATGCTCTTCTGGTTTTGTTTGACTGAAGTTGGCACTGTGTGTCTCTGTGAGCAATTACCTGTAGATGTTCTTTCTAGATTTATCAACACTTCATTCAGCATGGTCCATTGTTTTGACTTTCTGTGTCTCTGTGAGCAATTGACTTAACTACATCTTTAAAAATTCGTGTCAAGTTTGGTAAATATGGTATTTACCGACACCGTACCGATATACATTAGGATTTACCGAAACCGAACCGTATTTACAACAAATACCGTATTTACCGAACTAGCAATACCGTATTAACCGAATATACCGTACAAACCGAACCGAATAAACCGATAAAACCGAACGAACAGTCCTAATTCTCAGTGGTAAATTTCATTTTACGGTTTCCAAGAGTGTCACATCATCTAAAGGGGTTTAGATTGATAAATGAAATTAGGCCTCTCAATGCACAGTTTCATTTCACAATTTCATGGGCTAGCCATAGCATTTAATTATTGCATGGTGTTGTGATCAAATGTTCCATTTGGTGCATTTTCATTCGGTTTCAGTGCGTGTGAATGCGTGGGATGAAACGATGCGCTCTCAATGCAGTTTCATTCGGTTTTCAATGTGTTGAAAACTGTTAGGGATAGATGCACGGCATAATAACTGGAGACAAAGATTTAACGTGGAAAAACCCTTGCGGGAAAAAATCACGGGAAACAATATGCTATAATGCTTCAAGATTACAAGTACATGGGGTTGGCTTATATAGCCAAAGAGTCCTAGTTGTAGACGACTTGGACTAACAACCTATTTGGATAGAACCAAAAGATATGGCAGTTAGAGATACTGAGTTATCTCCAACAAACCTCTCCTTAACTCAAAATCTATAACAAAATTGTTTCCGAAAAACCCTGAATGGTAATTGAGCACGAAGAATACAAGTGCGTTAAAAGTCCAAAGGACTACTGAACGAGGAAGACTGGAACAGTCAAGCCAAACACTTGTAGTGTGAAAAATCACCATGGGTATAAAAGAATGAAACAGTCTTGTCCAAATGCTTCTGATGAAGTGAGATTGAGCAAACCACCAGCAGGTCGAAGAAAGACTGGAACAGTCAATCCAACACAGCTATAACAAAGCAGACAAAGAAATCTGGGTCTTCAATGATTCACAACCCCAATAAAGTCTGAGTCTGTGCAACTGACCTTCTGAATCAAACACTCAATCATCAAACGGCATGAGCAAAGGTTTTCCATGTAAAATCTTGTCTCCCTTTTGTGCGTGTGTTTGATCTACAACCCTAACAGAAACGGTGTGCATCCGGTTTCAACCAGATGAAACTCGTCTCCTCTCTCTCATAATTTCTTTACCGTGTCACTATTTTTGCTGATGTGTCACCTCATTAAATGATAATGAAACTCCCATTATAACTGGCTTAAGAAACATTCAATTAACCAATCGATTTTTTATTTTTTTTAAATAAATTTTCAAAAAAATTGATTTATTAACCTTCGGTTTCGGACGATTTTTGACCGGTTTTTGTTAATAATCGAAAATAAAAAATCATTCAAAAATCACGATTCCGATATTATGAACCTCGCCTCTTATATATTCCGTACGGCTAACCTACAGCTCCCCATTTCGTAGTTTATGAATGAAGTCGCTGGGATGGTACCGCGTTATTGTTCTTCTTGCCGACGATGAACCGGCCCAGCCGGTGGGGCAGTGTTTTCAGCTTGTAACTGCAGGGAAAATGGACCTCCTTGCCGGTTGCTAGCTTATTACTCGCGCAGGGGAAACAGATAGCTAGCTAGCTAGCAGCTTGTTCACATGAATGATGGATCATCGGATACCGTATCCGGCGGACGTACACCACTTACCAACAGCCTTACATTATGAAGTGGCCAGGCCGTAGGAAGTTGTCAGCGTACTCTGCGCTGGGGTACCCTCTCCGTCGCACAAAAGCGGTCAACCAAGTGGTCAGCATACCTAGCCCACGTGGCGCCCGGAGCGGTGGGCGGCACGCCTCCGCCGCCCGGCGAGCCCACGTGGCGCCCGGCGCGGTGGGCGAACACGCCTGCTTTCGCCCGTGGCGATCCCACGTGGCGCCCGGCGGCGTAGCAGCAGCGCGCCGCTTTCGTCGCCATGAGGCAAAAAGGTGGAGCGAGGTGGCTTCACCTCGAAGGCTCCTTCCCCTGTCGTACCGTTCTGAGCCATAGGACAGCAGTGTCAGACCTGTCTGCTGCAACTTCCTCAGGAGCCCCTCAGGTCCGGACCCGTGCCTCACCTGGCTCTGCCGGTGAGGTAAAGGTGGTCGCCCTGAGTGAGGGAGAACCCCGAAAGGTCGTCAACATTGGCACCAACCTCAGCGCCAAATAGGAAGACGCGCTCGTCACCTTCCTCCGGTCTAATTTCGACGTGTTCGCCTGGCAACCGTCCGATATGGCTGGGGTCCCCAGGGAGGTGATTGAGCACCGACAGTAACGCCCCCGAGGCGCGTCCGTCCGGCAGAAGGTCCGGAGGCGGCGCCCGAGCGGAGGATGCCATTCGAGAGGAGGTAGAGAAGTCAGCTGAGCGCAGGATTGTTAGGGAGGTCTCTCATCCCGAGTGGCTTGCCAACCCCGTGCTTGTCAAGAAGTCCAACGGAAATGGCGCGTGTGTGTCGACTTCACCAACCTCAACAAGGCTGCCTCAAGGATCCTTACCGCCATGAAGTCGATCTCATCGTTGACTCCACGGTAGGGTGCGAATTGTCAGTGCTTCTGGATGCGTATCCGGATACCACCAGATCAAGATGGCACTTGAAGACTAAGAGAAGATTGCTTTGTAACCCCTACGGTGTATATTGTTATGTAAGAATGGCTTTTGGTTTAAAGAATGCGGTTCAACTTACAGCGCCATGCATATCACCTTCCGCCCACTAGGCGAAATCTGAAGTTTATGTTGATGACTTGGTTGTGAAGATTAAGAAGAGCGATGAATTGATCCAAGACCTGGAGGAAACCTTTGGTAACCTCCTGAAGAATTGTTTGAAGCTCAATCCGGAAAAATGCGTGTTCGGTGTGCCCTCCGGCAAGCTGTTGGGCTTTCTGGTATCAAGCCGGGGCATCGAAGCCAACCCTGACAAGATATCGGCCATCGAGCACATGAAGCCCGGTAGCAGCTCAAGCAAGTCAATGCTTGGCGGTCGCTCGCCTCCTAGGGCGGTTCATTGCCCGATTGGGAGAGAAAAGCTTGCCCTTGTTTAAGCTGCTAAAGAAGACGAACCACTTCGAGTGGACTGAAGAAGCCCAGAAGGCGTTTGAAGAATTGAAGCGGTACCTAACCACTCCCCCGGTGCTGGTTTCCCCGGCGCCGGGAGAGCCGTTACTCTTGTACATAGCCGCCACCCCTGAGGTGGTCATGCAGGTGTGATCAAGAGAGAGAAGGCATCCAAAGGCCGGTATACTATATCAGCAAGGTGTTACATGAAGCAGAGACTCGGTACCCGCAGGCTCAGAAGATGCTGTACGCAGTCCTGGTGGCGTCCAGGAAGCTACGTCATTACTTCCAAGGGCGGGAAATTACCGTGGTCACGGCCTACCCTCTGCGAGAGATCCTCCACAATAGAGAAGCTGAGGGCCGAATTGCGAAATGGGCGGTAGAGCTGGGGGAATTCAACGTCAAGTTTGTACCCCGCATCGCCATCAAAAGTCAGAAGCTGGCGGAGTTCGTCGCCGAATGGACTCCCGCCGCTCCGGAAGATGAAGAAGTTCCCGCACCTTCTCCCTGGACTATGTTCTTCGATGGCTCTTTCAGGCTGGAAGGCGCGGGGGCTGGGGTTGTCCTGGTCTCCCCGACCGGGGACACCCTCCAGTACGTGGTCGCCCTCGAGTTCAAGGCCACAAACAACATAGCTGAATACGAGGGCCTGCTGGCAGGGTTGCGCATCGCTTCGGCATTGGGCATCCGACGCCTCCAAGTCAAGGGAGACTCCCTGCTGGTCATCAATCAAGCGCGAAAGGAATTCCAATGCTCTGACCCCACCATGGCGGCGTACCTGGCGGAGGTCCGAAGAATGGAGCGTCACTTTGAAGGTTTGGGGTATATTCATATCCCTCGGCGTGACAATCACCTTGCGGACGGGCTGTCCCAGCTCGCATCCTCAAGGGCTCCTGTTCCGGTCGGGGTCTTTGAAGAAAGACTACCGCGACCGTCCATCGCAGCCCACGATTCAGGTGGAAATGATGGTGTCGCTGTCGCGGCCCCCGGTCCAGGTGGGGACGACGGCAAGGCTGTCGCGGCCTCCGACTCAGGTGGGGAAGGCGGTGCCACTGCCACGGCCTCCAATTCAGGGAGGAAAGCAACGTGTTCGCCTCATTGTGTCCGGAGGGAAGACGGCGCCGCCGAGGCGCGTCGTCGAAAAGCGCCCAATGAGTACCCAGCGAGCACCGAGTGGTCGCCACCCTTAAGCGTGAAGATCGATGGATGGACCCTATCCCGCCTTCTGCGTGACGGTGATCCCGACGATGATGCCTCACCGAGAAGATTGCACGAAGGCCAAGTGCTATACTCTGGTAGGTGGGGACCTATATCGCCAGAGCAGAAACGGAGTTCTACTGAAGTGCATCACTCGGGAAGAAGGGAGCATCCTGCTCTCTGATATCCATGGAGGCGTGTGCGGGAGCCATATGTCTGGCCGAACTCTAGTCGGCAAGGCGTTTCGCCAAGGATTTTATTGGCCTACCGCCCTCCAGGATGCTTGCGAGCTGGTGAGGACATGCGAAGCTTGTCAGTTCTTCGCCAGGCAAACCCACCGACCAGCCCAAGCTCTGCAAACCATCCCGCTCTCTTGGCCGTTCGCGGTCTGGGGGCTGGATATCCTGGGTCCGTTCCCGCGGGCCACAGGGGGCTTCACCCACATCTTTGTCGCTATCGACAAGTTCACCAAGTGGGTCGGCCGAGGCGATCTTGAACCATCACGGCATTGCCGCGATTAAATTCATCGCGCGGATTTTCACCGCTTTGGAGTCGCTAATCGCATCATCACCGACAACGGCACCAGCCCACCGGTAGCGGCTTTCCGGAGTTCTGCGAAGAAATGGGCACCAAGGTCTGTTTTGCCTCGGTGGCCCATCCCATAAGCAACGGGCAAGCAGAACGCGCCAACGCGCTGGTGTTGAAGGGCCTCAAGACAAGGGCGTTTGATCGGCTTCATAAAAGGGGCGCGCGGTGGACGGAAGAGCTCCCGGCGGTGCTATGGTCGCTCCGTACCACACCTAGCCGGGCAACAGGCGAGACGCCTTTCTTCCTGGTATACGGGCAGAGGTCGTTTCTCCTCCGAAGTCGCCGGTTCCCCAGCGCCTCGGTGTTCAACGAAGAAGACCAAGAGGATCTTCGGCGAGAAGATGTCAACCTTTTGGAGGAGGTGCGGGATCGTGCTGCTCTCCGCGCCGCCCGCTACCAGCAAAGTCTCAGGCGGTACCACGCCACCCGGGTCTCTGAGAGGACACCGGCAAGAGGTGACTGGTCTTCTTGCAGAGTCCAGACGCATGCCGGGTTGAACAAACTGTCTCCCCGGTGGGAGGGCCCCTTCAAGGTGGTCTCGGTATCTCGGCCCGGGGCGGTCCGGTTGGCCACTGAGGACGGCGAGGAACTGACGAACTCCTATAACATAGAGTTGTTATGAAATTCTATCCTTGAAGGAATTAGGTGCCCATTGCCGCCCCTGGCCACCATGAGGTAAGAATCTCCCTTGGCTGGTTGGCGGCTCTTGGCGGTTAGTAAAGTTGTCGCCTAAAAGGCTTTCAGTTTACTATTGCTGTCCCTTTCTGTGCCCTTAGCGGCAAGTCTTTTCTGCATGGATGTCGCTGGTTCCATATATCTGCTAATTCCTTGGTGATCTATGGAGTCACCTGGTGTCTGCGTCCGGCAAGGACGGGCGACCAGGGGGTGGGCTAGATACGATGCTCAAGCGCGGCTCGCACACCTCGGGTTGGCTCTCCGAAGCACCGCTGGTTGTCACCGCGAGCATCGTTAGTTTAGTACCCCTCCTGGGAGCCCGAAACTTTGACGTACAGCACCATGGATCGATCTCCGGAAAATCGCAAGGACTTAGAAACCGAAAAATGGATCAGAGATCACTCCGTGCGAGAACCTATATCATTCAGGTTTTTCTTGCGTATGCCTACTCATTCATTAGTAGTCGTGCCCAAGCTTCTTCGTGGTCGCCGACAAGCTCGGAGCCGGTCGCCCCAAGCCTCTTCGTGGTCGCCCCAAGCTTCTTCGCGGTCGCCCCAAGCTTCTTCGTGGCCGCCCGGACGCTTAAGGGCCGGTCGCTCGGTAATGCAAAAAACAAGATAAGTACTTCATACCGCACTTTCGACCATTTCCTTATGTGCGTGCGATAAGATGGGTCAAGCTACGCGTGATTGTCACGAGCGCCAAAAATTAACGGCCCCTCGTGATTGAAGGAAAATACGCTAAAGCGTAGCGTTTGGCACGGCCGAGTGACCGGAGTGCAAGTTAGGCGTGGTACTCAACACGGCTCGTACGCCTCGGGTTGGCTCTCTGAAGCACCGCTGGTTGTCACCGTCGAGTGCCGCCGGTCTAAATACACTTTCGGAAACTTGTTGCCTTGCCACGCTCCGTTACAGCGTGCTTTCTGGCGATCATCGGGGTACGAGTTCCAGAAGGGTTTAATCCAAGTGGCAATCCCGCGTAAAAGCCAAACGCTATGACCAAGTTACGTCTAGTGTTTCCTGTCGGATTCAAGGTCGTTTTTTGCCCAAGTCCCCTATGACTTGTGTGGTCTTTGCTTATGTTCGCAGCAAACATGCATAATCCCTGGCGAAACTCGGGAACGCCACCCTAACCTAAGCATTCCTCGAGCATTTCCGCTAAGCTAGAAGACTGGCCGCCTGGCGATTTAGCCCAGGGAAACTGATCATGCGAAGTAAGCGAAGCATGCAGGTAATTTTGACTAAGAAATATTCAAAGTTCGCTGGTGCATGCAGAACAGATGAAGATCAAATAAAGATAAAACAAAAAAGAGCGGCAAGGCGGCCCGGCTCATCAGTCGTCATCGCCAAAGTCAAGCTCGTCGTCGCCCTCGCCTTCCGCCGCCAGTGGGGTGGAGACGTCCATGATCGGCTGGTCTACTTGCGAGAGTTCGCCATGTGTTCGGCGGTCGCGCACCAAGGCCTCGCCGAAAGCGTCTCCCTCAACGTCGGCTGTCACCACCGCCATGGGATCGAAGGCAGCGTCGCGGCCGGCGCAGCGGGCCAGGATGTGGGTCGCGGTCATGATCGCAACCTCCCGTCCTTCTCTGGCGGAACGAGCGGCCAGGGCTTCGGGCAGCCCCCGGAGCGCCTCTGCGGCCTGGTTGGTCGCGTGGGCGAACTGCAACGCGGAGTCCTCCAGTGGCGTGTTCAGCGCCACCCCCAAGGGTTCCAGGCACCTCTTGGTGCGTTGGAACGCCTTCTTGAGCATGATGGACAGGTTGCGCCGCAGGCGGAAGGACTCCAGCTCCGAGGTCTTCAGCGCCGTTTCCGTCCTCTCCGCCCGTTCTTCTGCCCTCTCTGCGCCTGCATGGCGGCCGCGTCGGTCCTCTCCCGCGCCAGTGCCGCCTCTGCCGTGTCCGCCCTCGTCGCTTTCGCAAGAAGAACACCTCACCGACGCCATGCACGGCGGTCTCGCTCCGCGCCTAGCGGCTTCGGCGAGGGTGTTGCCGTGCGTCTGAAGATCGCCGAGCCGGGTGAAGATTTCGACGTGGCGTGTGGCGGGGGGAGTAGCGGCGTGGGAGGCTTGGAGCCCGGAGGCGCTGGCCTCGGGGTCGGCCTCCGCAATTCTCCCCCCGGCGGCGGCCGGAGGCGCTAGGGCGGGGGCTTCCTCCGTTTCGGCGGGCGCTGGGGGCGCCCTTGGCGTGTCTCGAGGGGCCGTCTTTGGCGGCACCCTCAAGCGGAGCCCGGCCATCGGAAGCGTCAGACCACCATGGAGAGTGGTGGCCTGGGGTCCCGTGGCCGGAGGTGTCGGCGCCGCGGTCAACGAGGCGGCGCCGAAGGCGGTGGCATCGGAGACGAAGTCAGAAGCGAAGCGGCTGCGTTGCGCCTTGTGAAGACGCGCCGCCAAGCGGATGGGCGGCGGTGAAGTTTGTTTAAATGGCGGACCCTCTTAGGGTCCGAGCCCGTCAACATCCGGGCAATCGGTCGCTGTGCGTGTGTCTCGCCGCGGTAGGGAGCCGTGTCCTCGATCACCAACAGCGCCATGGTGGCGCCACGACGACCCGTGGAGTCCATTAGCGGAACCGCTGACATATTCCAGCGGTCCGCGTACAGCAGATCGGCGAGCGGCCGAGCGGCGCCAGGAAAGATGAACTGCCCACGGATAGCGGCATCAGCACGGAGAGCCATCTGCCGATGACTATGTCCTCTAGGTTTCCCGCGCCTGGCGAAAGGCAAAAGAAATTGGCTGTCGGTTGGTAGGGAGCCACAGGAAAGAACATGTACGCAGAAAAGAAAACTAAGGAAGAATGAAGACTTACGCCCGGGCCACGTGCGTGTGCTATCATCGTCGCCGAAATCTCGCCATCTTTGGCGGTGGCGGCGCGCAAGGGGCCGATTCTCCGGATGCGAAGTCCTGTGCCACCATCGCCCAGTCAATCCGGCGCCCGCAATCCGCTGATGCGGTCGCCATGGCAAGGAGTTCAGCTGTCTCCTCGATCAATTCCAGTTCTCGAGGCCTCCGCCGCTCGGTAGGCACTCCCAAAGCGCCGACCCATTGGTTATCGCTGACGTCTGACCGATCGCGTGCCATGCCTTCCAGCTTGGATTTGGGGAAGGCGATGTAGTGGAGGCCATCCGCCTCAAGACGAAGTAGCAACTCCCCACTACCTCATTGTCGGTGGGGCGTGATGAGAGGAAGAAGTAGCGGAAGAGAGGAAGGTTCGGCATTACCCCTATGAACATCTCACAGAGGTATGCGAAGATGGAGAGAAAGATGATGGAGTTGGGGGTAAGATGAAGATGGTGGATCCCGTAGAAATGAAGTACGGTGAGGAAAAAATCAGAAAAGGGCGGGACCAGGCCCGCCATCAGTGCCCAGGAGTGTATGATGATCTCGTTTGAAAGGCACCGTGGCGTGGCGGTCCCCGCCCGGAAACGGAAGGTGCCCTCCGGCGCTATGACGGCCATCCTCTTTACCGCGAGAGTATCCGCGGTCGAAGGAGGGATGGGCTGCGCCATGGAGGCAAAGAAGGCAAGGCTTTGGACGAAGGAGCGAAAATGGAAGGGCGCAAGGAAGCAGAAGGCGTGAACCGCTTGATACAAATGTACCTATATATGCGGCGCTGGCACCGACGGTTCACGAAGGGACAAGATCGTGCGCCGTTTCGGGTCCCAAGGCGAATTGACAGATTCGGGAGGGAACCGAGGCGGTCGTATCCTTATGAGTGGAGGCCCCACCCAGGAACGCACCCAGCATTTAATGAGGGTTCTAAAAGAGACTTTGGCGCGTGTTCCAGGGCGGGCCCGGGGGCTACTGTCAGCGTACTCTGCGCTGGGGTACCCTCTCCGCCGCACAAAAGCGGTCAACCAAGTGGTCAGCATACCTAGCCCACGTGGCGCCCGGCGGCGGTGGGCGGCACGCCTCGCTCACCCGTGAGCGATCCACGTGGCGCCCGGCGGCGGTGGGCGGCCGCGCCTACCGCCGGGCGGGCGATCCACGTGGCGCCCGGCGGCGGTGGTAGCGCGCCCTTCGCCAGCCCATGAGGCAAAGGTGGAGCGAGGTGGCTTCACCTCGAAGGCTCCTTCCTGTCATCTGCTTCGAGCCATAGGACAGCGATGTCGGACTGCTCTGCGCAAGGATTTCTGCTACAACCCCATTCCTCTGACGCCTCTCACCAACCTGTCAAGAAAGGGTCACATCGCGGGCGGACCGGGCGAAGCCATGCGTCGGCATTTAATGAGGCTGGAGGAATGGGACAGCACAGGAAGGCGTATTAAATGTGTAAGGATCAGCATGATGACCCCCTTTTACCTACTCCCGTTAGCCTAGCCTATATAAGGGCCCTCGGGTGCATAGGGAAGGAGGGTCAGCCAGAGGTTGAAGAAAACAAGCAAGAGCATAGCAGTAGAGCCCAAGGAAGAACTTGTAATTCCCAAGCTTTGTACTGCACCAAAAAAAACACTCTCGATAAGCAATCCAGCAGGAAGTAAGGCTATTACCCACGCGAAGGGGGCCTGAACCTGGGTAAAAAATCCTTGTGTCACCGTAGTTCGTAAACGCCGAAGCTTGCCGCGCGGGAGTCCCTAGGGTTTCCCCTCGCTAGGTTTAGCCAGCTGCGAAGACGCCCTCCTTCCGAACCAAACCCGGGTCTGTAGATCACGGGCCTGTCGGGCGGAATACGCCGACAGAAGTCATCAGGTGCTCTCGCAGGCAGCTTCTGTATAGTGTTGTACATACGTGCCGCCACAGTTGTCATCAGTTCATCCTTCTCTAGCGCCAATATCCAACCGTGCACTAACTAATCTCTTGATCCTAGCACCGATCCCGGCAACAAATAAACGTAACCGATGAGTAATACGCCCGCCCCCAAACTCCCAGCTGCCGGACGGCGCGGTCAGCTTGTCATCGCTCGAGCACACCGACTTGAGCTGGAGTGGAGGGGAGCTCCACCTCGGCCCCGGATCGGTGGGCGGTCTTCCTCTACCCAGCACGTCCACCGAACCGAGGCAGTCTACCTGCAAAATCATCCCTTTCTGCCTGTTTTTTTTTTTTTTAAATTAACCTCCCATCGATATATTTACAGGTTTGGCCTCCGCAGAAGCACTAGAAGGTGTCCTTCTACGCTATCCTACCGCGGAAGGCTGCCAGAGATCTGAGGATGATAGCAAGGTACCTCCCACACTTTTCGGCCACGGCACCATGCTCCTCTCACGTTGCCTGAGCACGAAAGTGGCTAATCCATCGCTCGCCCGCTGTTGTAGCTAGCCGGCTCCTGCACACCCTAAGGGCGGTAACGTTGGCTTCCGCACTCCTCGGGGCGAGATGAGCAAAGGGTTAAATCTACAGATAATTTTATAAAGGTACTAAATATATTTAAAAAACGAGTTAAGGACAACTAGAAGAGCTCAAGCTTCAAACATATCCGCGTCAGGGAACCCCGCGATCGCAGCCGGTGGGAGGAATATACTAGGGACGCCGCGCAACGGTGCAATGCTCACCGGTACTACACCTCTCGGCTCTCGGCGGCTGCGCTCCTACGTATTAGCGGCGAGCGCGCGCCGGACCGACCGACACCTCTACCTCGCTCGGTCAAGCGGTGGGCTGGGCAGGTGGGGTTCGGCTCGCTCGTGATGCGCCTGTGACTGTGCGGCGTGCGCGGTGTGTGTGTGGCTCGGTGCCTGGCAACCGCGCGTAGCTCCCACCGCGGCGTGGTTGGTTGGTTGCCGGGCGGCGGGCGCCAGGTCGCGCATGATGTTCGGTGCCACAACTTGCTGCGAATGGAGAGGGGTTTGGGGGAGCCGAGGCTGAGGCGCAAAATGGTACTCCATAGGCATGCATGCCGTCTTTGGGCCTCTTAATTTGCAGGTGCACTGGTAAATCTGTAGACACCAAGCAAGTGACCACAGCGACGGAGGAGACGGGGGAAAACACACGCTTATTCTCTGGCCGACTGGCCAGAACTGCACAAACAACATGATGATCAGAGCACAGCTTGGATCAGGCAAGGAGACCTAAATAGCAGCTATGAATTACCAGCTTACAGAACTACAGTGCTCCGATGGCATCGTTGTTCAAAACAAATTCCAATACAGGATTACGTTGCCATATCCGAGCTTAAGTAGGAGCATATTTCTTTGAAAATGTCAGTCCGAACTCCAAACAAATATCAGGCACAATCAAGTTCGGTATTGGTTTCTAACCAGTCGACCTCCAAGCATACGCAATTCGTGCCATTTGAATGTCAGTGTGTGCTAACGGTGCAACGGATGACACTTCTACTGAACTTGTAAGAAATCAAAGGAAATAAATTCTGCACCCACCCACTCTATGAATTTTTTTAAAAAAATACATTTAAAGTAATTTTACAAAAATAATATGCCGAAACAAAATATTAAAAAAATACATCTCTGTCACCGTTTCAAATGGCGACAGATGTCTATTTAGTTATGGATTGAATTGGTCGACGGATTATTTTGTCGTAGATTTATTTGATCAACAAGGCTGAGGCTTCTGTCACCATTTGAATTAACGACAGAACCTTGTTGCTAAGTTAAGGTCAGTCACTGTTTCAGATGACGACAGATGTGTATTTTTGTAAAATTTTGTTTCGGTATATTATTTTTGTAAAATTATTTTTAAAATGTATTATTTTAAAAAAATAATCCATGTATGAAGTACGTCTAGGGATGGCAATGGGGTCCCGATCTTCATTTCCCCGCGGGGAATTCCCCTATTAGGGGATGGGGGGAAATCTCTCCCCACGGAGGTTTATCGGGAAAATATTGCCCTCGTCGGAAATCGCTGGGACGGAGACGTTCCCCCGTCCCCGCGTTATCAATAATAGGTGGGGTTAAATGATCATTCTCAAAAGAAAAAATAATATACATGAGGTCATTATTAATAAACATGCTAAATATGAATTACTCTAGTGATTCACTTACACTTCAATCACATATGCACCATTACTCTAGTGATTAATTCATGTAGCATGTGATCTTTTATATAGCATTTTCAGGGAATAGTCTCCGTCGGGGATCGGGGACGGGCGGGAATTAAGCCTCGTGTATGGGGACGGGAAAATTTTGCTTATCAGGGATGGGAGGGCGCTCCCCGTGAGGATTTTCCTCGTTGCCATCCCTAAGTACGTCCAAACACTGTTGTAAATCCAAGAGTTGCGCCACCCTAATGTAACATCACTTTACATGACTGGTGTGCGTTTTGTGAATTTCATTCTGATTTTGATGTGAATTGCCAGTACTAATCTCTACTATATAAAGCAAGAGTTTCTTTCTGTATCATTTCATCGAAATTATCCACCTTTGCAATTGCTCTTTAACTATCCACCTTTGCCACTGCTCTTTAATCTATATCTCTACTATTGCAAATAAATTTTTTATCGCAAATTGAGTTTTCGTTGTAACGCGCACAGGCACATGCCTAGTACAGTCTAAAGCAAAGCTCTTACATGGCTTCACCTCTTGCACGGGATTGAGATTGGATACAGGGGTAGTTTGGTTTTTCTTTTTGTTTATGTGAGATTCGGTTTTTTAATAGAAGTCGGTTTTTTTCTCGTGTTGGGCGTTAGGTGGGAGACGCGCATCGCTTGTGGGAGGGGAGGACGACGGATAAACTTCCCTTTTATAGCAGTAGAGATATTTTTTTTTATAGGTCCTATAATATTAGTAGTTGTTGATTATATTAACTTAAAAAGGATACTAAGTTTTTTTAATAATTAGATAATGCAATGACAATAGATTGAATCAGAAACTCTTTGAAGATTGTATTCGTGCACATTTAATATCAAATGAATTGCAATATTTGGTAAACAATCCAGCTTGTCGATGCTATACTTTAGTGTATATTTGAATTGGTATTTTTGTTTAATTTATTTTCTAATGATACTATATCTTTTTTATTACCTTTTTGCCGGACACAATTGCATTTTTTATTGCAAGAAAAAGAAATACCAAGCTATAGCAAGTTAGCAACGCATGAGCACCTAGTTAAAAAAAAAAAAAATTTACGCTGTAAGGCTGAGCCAATTCGCGTCCCATTATGATTCGTAGGCCATAAGGGCATTTACAATGCTGTTTCTTAGATGGTTTTTAGCATGCCATATAGGATAAAAAGCTTAGGTGGCAATGAATTAATGCAGAGAGAGAAGGTTAGAGTTTCTTAAATTAGAAATGATTTCTTCATTAAATGCTTTGGCTAAGAAACCATAAAAAACTGCATTGTGGGTATGATGGTTTCTTATACATGCCTAGGGTGATGAAAAAGTAATAGTTAAATATTAAATGATAAAACCATGTTAAGAAACAATGCATTGTAGCTTTTGTATAAATTAGTGTTTCTTAGTGACATAGATGTCTTTGAAACAAGTAGAGAAACTCTCCATTAGAAATACCCTAACTGTCTCGTCTCCTAAGAGATGGCAATGCGAATTACTGAAGCCACAACACTTTTCAAGTCACATGTAGTGTTGGATACATATAGCCAAATTTTCAAAACTTTGATAGTCCATATCTTATAAATATTTAGATTAGATCCATGTAAATCATATATATAGATTTATGTCAAAAGGTTCTTTTATAATATTATAATTTTATTAGGTTTTGCAAATATATTACAATATAAATTAGTGATTAAAATTACGCTTTTGGGACCATGTCGATTTCAAAAACGATATGTAGGTGTGATTGGATGGAGTAAGGTCCAACACATTAAGATTCAAGAAAGGAGAAATGAGAACAGTTAAGCAACAGCTAATGATCGATATAGGGACACGGATAAACATTTTACGACACTTCAGTAGTTGCTATTAAGACGAATATAGACCTCACCGACGTTTCGTAAAGGTCGATATGGGTATCAACGAAACAACCAGTAGTCAGGTTTGACGCTGGATGCGTCGGTGCGGTACCTGGTGAGATGATTCAACCAGAGTACCGAGTTTTAGAAGTTTTGAGAAGACAGCCTGAGCAACAAGTCCCGGCGTGGTGCGGCCTACATCTTCTGAATGACAACAGAGTTCGCCAGACCAGCTTGCTCAACAGTCTGCGTTGGGTCAGTCAGCTGCTTGGGGGGGAAGCCAGTCTGCAACTGATAAGGCCGCCTTGCAGCTCCTGGCCGGGATGCGTCGATGAAAGACCTGATGTCACCCACGGTGTGGTGCGTGTTGAACCGAGCAACCATGCGAGTGCCATCGGCCAACCTTAGCTGTATGGATGTAAATGGCAGCGAGTCATCGACGACTATGCCAATTGATCTGGAAGCAGTGTGGGGCTCTTGAGTGGCAAGGGCTGGTGCCAAACTCTCATCTGCTGAAGATCCACCACCAAGGGTTCTTCCAACACCCTGGAAAGGTAATGGAGCCCTTACAGGTTCCTAGATGAAGAAAAACCACAAACATGGTTAATATGTTTAACTCAATGTACTGCTAATGCAAAGGGGGTACAGCAATACAGGAATGAAAGGCTTACCTGGTAATCTTCAAATTGTTTTATAACGTTCACACAAGCAGATGCCCTTCTATCAGTAGGCTCCAGCTCTTGGGGGCACTGGGACTTCTTGATGCACTGAAAAGCCATAAAGAGGTACAATTAGTGTACAGTTCCTTCAAAGGTTAACCATCTGGTGTTTACTTCTTCATGTTTATATGTTCCATTGAAGGATCAGGAGTCAAAAAGTTGGTGATTGCCCCGGTTACCATATTTAAGTAATGCAAAACTGATTATGGTCTCAGAAGTGAAAAACAGTAGGAATCTAGATGATCTAAATTGACAACAGGCTAAAAACACTTGGATCCTGAAAAAGACTGTTGAAATCCATATATCACAAACAGCAGCCAAGCAAAATTGGTGGCAAAAAAAAGGGTCAGTGAAGAAATTCTCGGGGGAAAAAATCAGTGACAAGAAATGTTGCATATAAAAAATCACTAAGAACCAGAGCAAGTAACCAGACATTTCTTTATGTTTTCTGGCAAGAAATGGGATTTGGCACAGACAAATCAAGATCTGTTTCAAGTTACAATGAGTTAGGGAATTTGGTGCGACTCAAATTCCGGGCTTATTTTTCCGGCTGAGGCCAAGTTTCCGATGTTGCAGCTAAACCCTGCCGTGACAATAACTGGCTGGAAATATTACTACTGCCATGTTGAAACTGGGAAAAGCGTTGTTAACAACTGGTGGAACTAATGTAATTGGCATTTCGTCAAGGATTCATGAGAAACTTAAGTCAACGACTACAATCTTCTGGAACCATCTGACAGGTAAATGGTGCCATAGTAGTTACTACTTTCAAGAAGAAATTGCATATGACAGCAAGGAAGACAAGAAGTACAAGCATAAAAAGTGATTTACTTTTTAGGAAACACCCTTAAATATAATCAACACAATTATACTCAATAAAATTAAAAGATCAAAAGTCATACAAAATATTAAGGCAGATCGCAGCCACAGTGGAGGGGGGAAAACAAGTTTATACTGAAAACAGTTACCTGGTATATGATAAAAATGCCCAGAAATATCAAGTCGAGTCGAGTCACCTCTATGAAGTCGGCATTTTCAGGATCATCATAGCCTCTTAGTGGACCATCATCTACAGTAAACCCATTGTTCCAGAAATGTATATTGTGAAGTACATCCTCAGGAGGTCGAGGAGCAGATGGTGCTGTATCTCCTGAAAGCAGTTGTCCAGTCCCTGTAAAGCTTCTTGAGCTGGATGATTGACCATCAAAAGGGAGTCTGTTTACCTTGCAGAGCACCCATCTGTCTAGCTTGTTCAAAGATAGAGTCCACATCATTTTTCTTTGTTGGATCTTGAACAGTCATTCCACTGGCACATACACGAAGACAGATAGAAAAAACAACTTATTTAACTTAGAATATAACATCATCCCAAGCACTTGAAATTCTGAGCTAAACATTGTGGAGATCTGCTCAATGCTAGAGAGGAAAAAAATGGGCTCCAAAAAGTATGGATCCTAAATGTGAGAACATATTATCTTTTTTTTGTCCAAGAGAAAAGTAAAAGAACGAGTTCTACTTGGACAACTGAGTGAACTGAATATGACCATTGTTTTCTTTTTGAAGGGTTCAATTCTGTAATACTCAAAACTCAATAAAATGTTAACAACTAGCTCAGGTGTTTCACTAATGATGCGTTCCTAAACGGACCTATGCACTACTATAAGCCTGCAGGTTAAAACAGGGTGGGCCATGTGGATTGTGTGTGTGCGTGTGATAATCTAGGTTCCTTTTACGAAGCTTTCATATGGTGGTAGCGCGAATTTTAAATGCAATGTATGAAAATAAAGTAGGTCATGTCTCATGTGAACTCGAATCATTTATAAAATTCTCACTGCAACAACATAAGCTGCCATTGATTAAAACAAAGTCATGAAGCGACAGTATAGGTCCAACCATTCAAAATTGTGAAGTTTTTTTGAGATCGGTAGTTGTGTACCTTATGGTTGCCAAAGGAAAGATGCATCACTGAAATTATGGCCACCATATAAACTGGCCAACCCACAGCAGCTGTAGCAGCAAGTCATAGTTTGTTGCTGCTAGTAACAACATGGGTATTTAACTTAGAATATAACATCATCCCAAGCACTTGAAATTCTGAGCTAAACATTGTGGAGATCTGCTCAATGCTAGAGAGGAAAAAAATGGGCTCCAAAAAGTATGGATCCTAAATGTGAGAACATATTATCTTTTTTTTGTCCAAGAGAAAAGTAAAAGAACGAGTTCTACTTGGACAACTGAGTGAACTGAATATGACCATTGTTTTCTTTTTGAAGGGTTCAATTCTGTAATACTCAAAACTCAATAAAATGTTAACAACTAGCTCAGGTGTTTCACTAATGATGCGTTCCTAAACGGACCTATGCACTACTATAAGCCTGCAGGTTAAAACAGGGTGGGCCATGTGGATTGTGTGTGTGCGTGTGATAATCTAGGTTCCTTTTACGAAGCTTTCATATGGTGGTAGCGCGAATTTTAAATGCAATGTATGAAAATAAAGTAGGTCATGTCTCATGTGAACTCGAATCATTTATAAAATTCTCACTGCAACAACATAAGCTGCCATTGATTAAAACAAAGTCATGAAGCGACAGTATAGGTCCAACCATTCAAAATTGTGAAGTTTTTTTGAGATCGGTAGTTGTGTACCTTATGGTTGCCAAAGGAAAGATGCATCACTGAAATTATGGCCACCATATAAACTGGCCAACCCACAGCAGCTGTAGCAGCAAGTCATAGTTTGTTGCTGCTAGTAACAACATGGGGGCATAAGTAAAGATAACCGAACGAAACCGTTTTGCATAATTTGTCTTTGTGTGGACAGATCACACTTTGTCACCTCATGAATTTCGAGAGTGACAGAAACTTCCCCAGATATAAATCTACATGCAAACTCATAAACTTCAACAGCGCCCAAAGCATGTCCAAAGCAAACTAATCCGATCACAGAAGGAATTCCGCACAAAAAAGTGATATACCGAAAACCAGACCCAAAATTTCGTGGTGAACAAATCCGAAAAGCATCGAACGCTACCTCTACCGCTCAGAACTCGGCGGTCAGCGCTCACGCTTGCCCTGTCTCTCGGACACTTCGCACTCCAAACAAATCGAATTGACGTAACACGAACAGATCGACCGCCGAAAAAAAATTCCAAAACCAACTATTTGCACGGAGGCCGCTCTTCAATCCAATCAAGGATCTAACCAGATGATAACAGTACAGCAGGCGGCGATCCCGATGCCCGCGCACGATCGCCACCAAATCTCGATCGAAAGACACAAGGCCGTAAAGGGAGAAAGAGACAGGCCTCTTCTCGCCGCCGGTGTAGTACTCCTGGGGCTCGTCATCGTCGCTGACGCTGCCGCCGCCGCCGCCGCCGCTGCCGCCTCCGGGGAATCCGGAGGGCCCACGGTTGATGTCCGCGAGGGTGCGGATGGTGGGCCGCCCGCGGCCGCCGAACGCCGGCTTCTTTCCGCCGTTGGAGGAGCTCATCGCCGACGAGGCGGCGGTCGCGGTCGAGGTAGGGGTGTGTGCTAACTCGCTAGTCGCTGTCGGGTGCTTTGCTCGGTCGGTTCGTCTGGGATTTTGCTGACGCGGAGCCGCGGTTGCGGTTGCGGAGGTATCACGCAAGAACTACGACGGAAATATAGAGAGTGCCAAACGCTGAAGGTCTCTAGGCCCACCACCCACGGGGTACGGCCTGTTTGAATGCAGGCACACGACGCGAAGCTCAAACGACACGTAACAAAGCCCATGCAGAGTAGGCTAACAGCTAGCCCTCTTCTCGCCCTGCGGTGGTCGTCGTATTCGCCGTACAAACCTACGATTTTTCCGTTTTGACAACGGTAGATCGTTCTTAAAAAAAGAGCGACTAGCCCGAGCGTCTGATCTAGATGCCAGCATCATAAGCTTATTTGACGGTTGAGGTGCACAATGATCTGGACTATTTTGGGCTAGTACGAGGTACGTCCGGTTCAATCTGATCCACGATTTGGTATGAAACTATTCTAAATAGGTCGGACCGACACGGTATGGTTGTCTGGGCCATGCCGGGCCTGTCAATCAGGCACGATGAGCGGCCCGACCCGGCAGTCCGAGCCGTGCTCGGGCCGGTACGGCCCGAAACAGCCCGTGCGTGCCTGCGTTGTATGTGTGGGTGAACAAATCAAGGAGTAAAGAAAGAAAACTCTGGATGGACTAGAGAAAAGGAAGTGAATGCATGCATGCGTCGTATGTGTGGGTGAGTAAATTAAGAAATAAATGCATGGCTGCATGCATGTGACTGGAAGGAGCAACCGAATCAATGAAATCGAGAAAAATAAACACAATAAGAAATCGAGAAGAATAAACACAATCAAGGAGCATCCTTTCATTTATCCCAATCAAGACAACCTTTGCATTCAGCAATAGTCTTTAAGCCGACATCCCAATTCTTAATACAGAAAGCAATCTCAGAGACAAAGTAGCTACTATTAGCACATACTTGTCTTAAGTATATTTCTTCGGTTTTTACATAGTTTGTAGCATACTCTTTATTCAAATCAATTGCCACTCCATTTAAATCAATTAGGTCTCCGCAATTTCCCAATGGAATAGAGCTTGTAATTTTAATTTCTGCAGTTCTAGTGTTATTTGTTATGCACGCGATTTCACTATGTTTTATTTTAGATCTCATTAAATGAACATTTGGCAAATTTCTCCAGACTGGGTATCCTGATATCTTGGACTCTGTGGACTAGCGTCTCAAGGATTATTTTTATTTGTATTCGGTTCATGGAGTTTCTCCCCCTATTCAAGTTGTCTCTTAAGCGGTGCCTCCATGATCTAAGATCTTTAAAACCAAAATGTCTACTCTTCTTGTGCCAGAAAAGGGAGTTTGAGATAGAATCCAAAACTCAGGATGGCTCTATATTCTCTCAAGCACATTCACAACTAGAATGTGCAACTTAGTAACTCCCTTATAATCTATGAATGAATATGGCAACTTGTTTGTTAGGTATTGCTAATCAATGATCATTTGAACCTCTTGTTCAATTTCTTTAGTACATAGATCCATATTACAAAGATTGCTATCACTCCATAATAGTTCATGGTACTCCAATTTATAGTCCTTTCCTCCCTCTAATGCTAGAAATAAATCTTCATTAAATATGCAATTAGCATATCTCTCTTTTAAGATATCCCTTATCATTGGCTCAAGATATTTCATAATTAACAGAGATTCAAATCCCACGTAAATATTCCAAATTTACATTGGAGGCCCATTGACATGCACTAAGATGGTAAGATTAGTACATGCATAGCATAACCAAATTTACATAGATGAGAAATATATAGTTCTTTCATACACACTAAATGGAAAGGTGAATACTCATAATAAGCAAATGGATGTGTTGTATCAATGTGGCAACATGTAAAATCGCATATCCTCAAGACGTAATAGGCAACTTACAACTTATTAGTAAAGCTCTAGCAATTAGCTTGATCTTTCTAATTAGCAATTCTGCAAGTCCGTTCTGAGTGTGAACGTACTAGATAGAATTTCCTCTTTGCTGCATAAAGTCATACAATAATCATTAAATGATTTTGAGCTAAACGTTCCAGCATTATCCATTCTTAAGGATTGGATCTAATGATCTGAAAGCTTGGCCCTTAATGCAATAAGTTGTGAAATCAACTTGACAAATATATTATTTCTAGTGGAAAGTAGACTCACATCTGTCCACCTAGTAAACACATTAATCAATGCCATAAATCACCTTAATGGTCCAAACATGTGCTTAATTGGTCCACATATGTCCAACATAATCTCTCTAGGAAATCAGGTGTCTCATTCCTTATATTATGATACAAGGGTCATGTAATCAATTTGCCTTTAGCACAACTTTCATGCATAAAATATGATGGAATAGGGATTTAGTTGGCCCTCCAACCTGTTGCCAACAAAATGTTGTATGATCTAGTGTATCATATGGTACACAGGATGACCTGGATGTTCATGCCACATTCTGGAAAAATCTGGTCCACTCAGTTGTACTCATTGCAACCTATTCATCATTATGTTTAATAAATGTGTAGTACAATCTGGATGTATAAGCGGGAAGCCTCTCAAGGTTTTTTTTCTCATATCCCACTTTTTGTTAAGAAAATGTATTTCGATCCATTCTCCTTTTTTGTTTTCAAATGAAAACCATTATTTCATATATGTTTAAAATTCAAGAGAGTGCGTGTTGATTATAGGAATAATAATACAACCTCAATGATTAGCATAGTTCCTATCATAACACTACCAAAGCTCTTTTAGATCCAACAATGTCACCATAGTTGAAATCTCTGATCAAAACATTGCTAGTTATCTTGGTCAATGTTGGAAAATACTTTTTATATCTCATGACAATATTTGTGGTGCAATTGTCTACAAGATATACTTCCTCTTCCCCTCCATTCGTTGTAATTTCTCTATAAGCAGAAGATAAACAATTGCATGTAATAAGTCATAGTAAAAGTATTTATGCTAGTAAACATCATACATAAGTTGGAATAATAGATATGAGCTAAAGATTATATTTTAGTTCAACTTTATAAACTGCATTTTAATAGGATAAAACAAAATTTAGTGTTTTTATAACTTAACACCATCCTAATACATGATTCAACTCATATTATATATAAATATGCAATGGAACCTGTAAATTTTAACAAAAAAATTTGTAATATGCTCTATGCACTAGAGATGTCAATTGGCTGAACCATATAAACCCTATAATCATTGTGACTTCCAGGATTATAGTCAACTAGGATAGTTTTTGTGGTGTGATATGCCGCGTGCGTTGTTTTTTTACATAAATAATTTTATTTTTTTCGATGGTATTTTTTTAAATTATCATGTTTTCTTTTGCATTTATCTGGGATTCTCTCACAAAGGAACCGCGATTGCGCTAAATCGAAAGGTCTTTTTCATGAAAAACAGCTGGAATGATCCAAACGTAACTAAGATTTTTTTCAGTATTTATGTAGAGCCCTTTCACAAAAGATTCATGATTTTTCTAAACCAAATGGTCTTTTTCGTAAAAAAACCGTGGGAAGGACCTACATGCGATTACGTATTTTTTTGAGGGACCTACACGCAAAAAAAATGAGCAGAGCAAGCCGTGCGTGAGCCACGCGAGGGAGCAGCGCGACATGGAAGTAGTCCCTGGCCAGGAAGTCTTCGATTTTTAGTATAGGTTGTTTTCGCGGTGTAACACGCCGCGCACGTTGTATTTCATAGAAATAATTTCTTTTTTCCGGTGTTGTTTTTTTTTAAATCATTAAGAAAATGAGCGAAACGGTTGAAAGAACACAAATGCAATCACATTTTTTTTCGTATCTATCTGGGGTTCTTTCACGAAAGATCCGCGATCATGCTAAATCAAAAAGGTTCTTTTTGTGAAAAATAGCCGGAATGATCCAAACGTCACTACATTTTTTGTATCTATTTAGGGTCCTCTCAAGAAAGATCTGTGATTTTTTTGTACTAGAAGGTCCTCTTTGTAAAAAACCGCGGGAAGGACCTATACGTAATTACAAATTTTTTGAGGGACCTAAACGCAAAAAAAAATTTTGAGCCGAGCCGAGCCGCGTGGCCGGCTCGGCTCAAATCGTCCAGAGCGCTGGAATGCTCCCATCTTTAGTATAATAGTTATTAATGGAAATCTATATCGTCTCTTTCTCCTTGGGCACATTCTTCCTCCTCAAATACCCCTTCTTTTGACCCTGCGTCTATTGGATAGACCATCCCTCTTCCCAGGGAATTATCTCTTTGGTCACTTTTGTTCATATTCAAGACCTTGGGTCCCTTAACCGAGTTTACGTAAATTTTATTATGTATAGGCTCCTAAATATTGAAATGGATACGATAGAAATTATGGGATTGCTTCTTTATTGGCCAAGCGGTTGTGATAGAGAAATTAAATTACAAGATAATCAATGCTATTACAAAGAGTGTGGGATTGTGATTGTCTAATGCCAGATCTTTCTTGAATGTGCGATCGTCCTCCTATTTATCCTTGATGAAGGGGCGGTAGTTGAGTCCCGAAAGGGTGCTTTGTAATCGGGAGACACTAACTGGTGTCTGCTCGCTAGAGGATGTCTTTTCTTGTAATAACTTCCAGGCGGTTATGTGTTTCTATCAGATAACTGTCCACACGCAGAGTTGTGCAAGAAGAACCGCTTGCTCCCGACCAGTTTGCTAGTCAAGGTAGCCATGTCACTGGTCGGGGACGACCAGTGTGAAGCTAGATTTTGACCATCTTTGACTAAGCTGATCGGAGATCTGACCGTTCGGAATAGGACTGGGCTTTTACTAGATGTATTATGGTTATGGGCCAAAGCTTAGCAGGCCTATTTTTAATGTCTAGTCACAAATTTAATAAGGAAATAAAGGCCCATATGGAAAGATAGGTTTTAATCCTCGTCAACTTTCTCAACTAGATAGCACCATGAATTTCTGTTTGAAGTAGGGCACCAACAAGTAAGTAGTGCATTTTAGATTTCTTTTCCTCCATCATGTAAGCAAGTACATAATTATCTCGAGAAATACTGCTAAGAGTCTTTTGGATCATCTCATCTTCAGTGATAATCATCACACATGCCCTGAGTATGTTGACTACATATAAGAAGATTAGATTGTATCTTGCAACAAATGTGTTGTGTGCCATTTTCATACCAATCTAACTTTCAAATATATCATACTAGACACTACTCTTTTTAAATACATCAAACTTCTCCTTTAGAGCCTCCCACAAATCATATGACTCCTCATAGGAGCAATTTTATAGCACAATTCAACAAAAAGTTGATTCTTCAGAAAGATCATGGCCTTTGCCCTTTGCTTTGTGGTAGCATGGTTGTCTTTCTTAAGGACACGCTCCAGTTCTCTAGATGTGAAATGCAACCTTCTCGCCATCTTCCAATAGATGTAGTTCCGACAATTGACAATCATCACTAGAAACTCTCCTCTTGGTGTAAATTCTTCAATACCGTTCATATCGCCTATCAACAAGTAGAGCAAACATGGTTAGCTCAATAAAGCTACCATCATCAAATCATGAAAGATAATAGTAGTTCAATTTACTATCATAATAACCATGAATCTATGAATTTTTTGAAATTTTATGCTAATTGTTTGAAAATGAAATGAATCTCTATGAATCAAAATAGTAGAAAATTATGGTAATTAAATAAAGCCTAAAAGACTTAAATATGATAACCAAAAACTTTCTAAGGTTTAAACCACAAATTTACATGTGGTGGAAGCTCTAGAACTTTAACAAAAGTTGTAGGTCTTCTTTACAAAATTTTGACCCTAGGACCTAATTTCAATGAATTAGAGTCTTATTTGTAATTTTATGATATTACAGGGGTTTTCTACAAAAGTTCCACTATCTGAAGTTTTTGTGCCCTATCAGGTTCTAATCCAGATCCAACTACTCCGATGCAGATTAGACCCACCTTTGTGCCCGAAACTTGTTAGGGTTGAACCCGATCAGATCGATTTCGATCTCACTCCCGATCGAGACTTCAACCAGTGATGGCGGCATCTTCTCTTTCCTGTCATCTTTGGTGATGACCTCAGTAGCCCAGCTTGCACGTCGCCCACAACAACATCGACATTAGCGTCCCGCGCGATGGCAACCCCCGTGCACACCTGCCACCCAAGGTAGTGGCGACACTTTCTCGGCTTTACCTCGGCTCCACTCTAGCGCAACGGTCCCCTGTGCGTGTGGCATGACATGCAATGGTGTGCACTGAGCTTGGCTCGGCATAAGCTATAAGGTGTCGCATGCTCGCTTGCACATAGTGGTGCGGAGGTGGCAACCCACCGTTGTTCTCCCTTGATGGAACACGACAGCAACATCATCTCATCCTTCGCAGATGATGAGGAAGCCAACTAGGGCAATTTGGTCAACCCATGCTCATGGGATGGCAACGTTGATAGTTCTAGGCTTTTGGCAGGACGCTCGACACTTACTATGTCCCGCACACATCGGTGACGACATCCTAGGCTCAGTTGGTCGACGACCATACATAAGACCTACTACAGCGAGGCTTATATCAGACGCACGATCACAGACGGTTTTGAAAAACCGTCTGTGATATGGAACATCACAGGTGGTTATGTACTCAAACCGCCAGTGTAGATATCACGGACGATTTTATATTACAGCCGTCTGTGATGGAATAAATATCACAGACGGTTTCTAAATATAACCGTCTGTGATGGCTACAGTACTCATTACAGACGGTTTCTAAGTAAAACCGTCTGTGAAATCACAGACGGTTATATAACACAACCGCCAAGGTCAATGTGGACAGGGTATTTGATAGTTTCAAGATTGTCAATCTACAGAAACCGCCAAGCGACGAGATCGTGAAACTAGGGGATGCCATTGGCACATTCATCCAATGACCTAGCAGCGACATCTCCCTGGTCGTCCCTTCTGTCATGCAACAACATAGCGATCCGATTAAGCCTCTTGTATCGATCGATTGGCTACCAAATCAACGATCGTAGCCTGACTCCACTTGATGTACATAATGTTGACTTCTTTCCTGCCCATTCCTCTCCCGTGAAGGCTTCATACAATACAAAGAAAGGCAAGGATAAACAGAAGAAAGAAAGGCAAGAACAAATCGACTATCCGTCTGCTGAGTTGGCTAAACAATACAAGCTAGGAGAGACGTTAATAACGAAAGACATCATAAATTCACTTAGTATGTCTTGCCAACATTTGTATTTTTGGTACACCCAACAAGCTGGAAAGCCAGAGCATGAACGTACAACAAGTATCATGGTTAAGTTCCAGTATAAACATCTACTCAACGAGTTAGCGGGGGGCTTCTTCGCGGTCGATTTTCTGGACTTGTTCCATCTCTGTAACCTCGACGCCCTCGACGCCGCACTCATGAGATGCTGGACATTGTAAGTGTGTGCTATCACAGTCTACATTCGTTTAATAGTGATAAATGTCCTCCAATATATATATAATTCGCCTTTGTATATATAGATACATACTACTTGAAGCGACAAAGAAGAAACAATCGTTCGGTTTCCTCGACCCACATATAGTCTCAAAGCAAACAATGAATGAAGATATAAACATGGTTGAGAAATACGTGACACAGGCATTGCTAGATCAAAAAGATAAAGCATTCATACTTATACCCCATAACCCAGGGTAAGTGCTACACCACATGCTATACTTTGGTTTGTACGGTGCACACAACTCTGTTTCGTTCATTGTCCATTGTGATATACAGTGGCGAATCCAGGATAAGAATATAGGGGGGCTCCTCTGTCAAAATTCTAACTCAAGACAAGTATACTAATGATATATAAACCGATCTATTGCCATCTAAATTTCAAATTCATACATAAATAGGAAGGAAACAAAGTAAATAATCAAAATATAACAAGTGTGGTACCTTGCTAATGAATAAAATGACATAAATATATGAGGATGGATCATCGACCATTTAACCTGTAGATAAAAATACAAAACTCAGTGATGCAATTTCAATTTGTGAATACTTATAAAAATATAAATTGAAATAATACTTACGAAGGCACTAGTACTGAGTACGACGCAATTTCACTCTACGATTTTTCATTTCTTGAAAGCGTCAAATGATTTCTTTATTATCGACAATTCTAAATATCTCTTTCTCAGTGTAACACACCATCAAGTCATTAAACCAATCGTTTGCTATCTTGTTGCGCAAATCTGTCTTAATAATCTTCATTGCTGAGAAGATTCTTTCTACTGATGCTGTTGCCACTGGGAGGATTAATGTAAGCTCGATGAGGCGATAGACCAATGGAAAAGTTCTATTCTTTCTAGTTTCAACCATCTTTTCAGCAAACTTTGCAAGATCACGACAACCATTAAATTCAACACTCCTCCTAACATTAAGAATGAAGGTTTGAAGCTAATTTCTTAATAACAAACGATCAGCTATGGTGAAATCAGCAGCGTAAATCTCAGCAAGTCTAACAAGTTTATCCACATCAAACTTAGAGAAGGAGTTGCTTGGATTAAGACAAGACATGCATACCAATAACTCTGAAGAAACTTCATTAAAGCGATGATTCATCTCACCCATAATAGCATCAAGAGCAACATTGAAAATGTCAACACGATAATAGTGAAGGTAAGTCACCTTATGCTTCCGACGTGCAGATTTGCCCTTAACTCCAATGAAGTCATCCATATCTGTCACATCGATCTCATTTGCCTCGCAAAAAGACTTGACTTGGTTAAGTAATGGCTCCCACCCATTATCCCTCATGTCTTGTAGGCGCACTTTCACATCGACAATCAAATCCATGGCTTCTACAATATCTTGATCCCTTTTTTGCAAAGCAATTGATAGCTCATTCGTAATGCCCAACAAATCTATCAAAAAATGCATGATGAATACAAATTCAAATCTTTCCATCTGTTGTATCAAACATGTTGCTCCACCATGACCTGAAGGATATGATGCATCTTCAGATATCATCTCTAAAACCTCAAGCACTGACTCCCACATCTGGTATATACGAAGTATGGTTTTAAGATGAGAGCCCCATCTAGTATCTCCGGGTCTAGCTAGATTAGTTTCCTGATTCAAGCCTGTTCCACTTAAAAGCATGCCATTCTCCAATTTCTCCAATACTTTCTCATGATGCTTTTCCATCAAAACATCCTTTCTCTTGCAAGATGCACTCACAGTGGTTACTATCAAAGGAATATAGTTGAAGAAGTCAGCAATAGCTCTACTACAACTTGCAACAGTGACAACCACTAACTGTAACTGATGAGCAAAACAATGAATATAGAAAGCATACGGACTCTCATCCTGTATCAATCTTTGCAAGCCATTAAATTCCCCTCTCATATTTGAAGCTCCATCATAACCCTGCCCGCGTAGTCTAGAAATAGGTAGATCATGATCAGCAAGCAAACTAACCATAGCTTCCTTCAATGCAACCGATGTACAGTAAGTGATATGCTTAATACCAAGAAACCTTTCCATGATCTTTCCATCTTTGTTTACAAACCTACATTTCAACCAAATTAATAATACAAGGTTAGAACTTAACACAAATCATAAATGGTATAACTAACAAACATAATATGTACTACTAACCTGACAATCATAGCCATTTGCTCTTTTATTGACGAATCGCGTAACTCATCAATAAGCACCGCGAAATTCCTATCTCCAATCTCATTCTTAATTACTTTTGTTACCTCTTGTGCACAACATTTCGCAAGGTCTTTTTGTATATCTGGACAAATCATCAAACTATTCCCTCCACCATCAAATTCAAATGCCGCATTCACATCTGGCACCTTATCTTTATACCACTCCAATAACTCTTTAAAATTGCCTTTGTTCATAGATATAGAAATTTCATCATGTCCACGAAAAGCATCGCCTTGCATTATGAGATATCTTGCACAATCTAAAGAAGCAGTCAAACGAATCTTGTATGCAATTTCAGAGTCCTTGCTATAAATATTTAATTTATGTTCTACGCTTGCTCTATGATTGCGAAAATCTTCACAATCTTGCATCGCAATATTGTGAACACTATTAGGTCCCCCAACATGGTCTTTAAAACCTTCCATAGCCCTTCTCCAATTCACATAGCCAATTTTTGTGAAGACATCCCTCCCAAAGTGAGTAGGTTGTCCTGGTTTCTTAAAAAGAAAGCAATAGAAACAAAAGGCGGCGTCCTTTTCAATACTATATTCTAACCAATCGAATTTCTTATACCATGATTCTTGAAATGACCTTGATTCCCCATGTTGAATTTTCTTTGGAAAAGCATGTCCGATTGGTTGAGTCGGACCCTTCAATATATATGCCCTCCTTACTTGATCTCTAATCTCTTTAAGATAAGTTTCAATTTGTTTGCGTCGCGCTGGATCAGCAACAATTTCATTGGAATTAAAAACATGTTGGGACATATTGTCTTCGTTGGTTCGTGGGTACTAGTACTCGCACTTCGCCGAAAAAAATTGTGCAACGTTTGGTTCTCCATTTTTCAACTTAGTTTGTTGACTTGCTGTAATAAAATAAATTGAATCAACGAGACAATACAAGAATCAACTAGTCAATAGAATAAAAATTAGTCTAGCTTTGCCCTTTATCACTGTTCATGAATGTGGGCAGTGGGCACAACTTGACAATTTTATAACAAGAGTAATTGTACCGAGGCCGAGGAGAGGAGTATTTTATACCGATTAGGCGTGGTCTGGGCTCTGGCGAAGAATCAATTCCCCATCTCTATTCTCTGTGTGCTAGCCCATCACTCGGCCTCTGGCTTCTTCAGATCTGGTGCAGGCGATTTGGCTGGCGTTCGCAAATCGGCGGCCGGCGGCGACTTCGGCAACCAGCGACCTAGTGGCGACTTCGGGCACTCGGCGATCCTTTGGCACTCGGCGAGCTTTGGCACTTCGGCTCCTCTCCTCTGTGGCTCTGTCGTTCCCGGCACTTCCCGCCCAAAGTCCGACCGGCTCGTCTTTCCGGCCCCGGCGTGGCATGGCTGGCAAGCGCTTCGCCTTCCCGGCCCTGCTGCAGTGGCGTCGACCCGCCCCTGCCTCGCCTAAGCACCTCGCCCGACCAAAGATCTGAAGTGCGGATCTGAACCCTCTCGGCCTCTCCCGAGCTGTCTGGCGGCCTTCTGAAACAACCGAGCAGTCTTGTCTGATCTGATGATGTCCTTGCCTTTGGCCCATGTCGTCTTGGTTGTTGGCTTCTAATTAGGCCCACCACCCATGTTATACTCGATGTGTGATGTCCATTGTCCAGGTGTTTGTGTTTGCAAATCTCCTCTGTGAGATCTGTGATCTGTAACATCTGTTCATTTGGGAGCTGAGACATCCGGGAAGGAGAGGGGGTCCGTCGGCGGTTGGCCGGAGGTGGGGCTGGAGCCCCAACCCGCCCCAACGTTAGATTCACCACTGGTGATATACCTGTGTAGGTTTCACTGGGTTCTAATTGTAATTGAACCAGCCACAAACCGGGTTAAGTACCTTGATTCCGCACGTGGCGGAAACCATGACTTGGTACCTATCGCAAAATTACTCAGCAGGTAATCACGTTTCCTCCGTACATAACGTACATGGTCGTGTAAGTTATTCCAGGTTTATATTGCTATTGGAATGGCTTAGGCTAACCTTTTGCAATCTCGTAGAGCGTACAAAGTGTTCAAGAATCGGACTAAACTACTACATGATTTTGGCTTTCTGGTATCCGCTATACACAATAATTCTATATCAAACCCCGTAATAGTGACTCTAGAACTAACCTATTTTTTATTTACAGTGCCACCAGTAAGGTCAGGGAAATAACCTATGTGGATTTTATGTTTGCCACAACATGCAAACCATCGTCAATACAAAAAATAGTAGTACGGTTACAGCTGTGTTGACTAAGAACCATTTGAGCATCATTAGAGGGAGACTTTGTTTCTTCCTGCTCAGCGAAGTAATAAATAAAAAAGGCACGTTCTACGCAGACTGCTAACTTCTAGAGTTGTACAATTGTCAAATGGTATTCATTCGGAAAATATGTCAAAAACTTGCGGTTATTCTTATTTGTACGATTCATTGTATTGTCACATGATATTATCCTTAATACATATTTGCTCATCTTGAATGCAACAACTTAACAATGTCTTGCTTGTTGGAACTAGATATTTTTCCTACACCCTCAGCAGAACCTCCATTATTTATGGTTTGTTGTTCGAAATTTTCATCTACTTAGGTATTTCTGCAACAATATTTACGAGACACAGCCAGTTATAGATTTTGTAATTGAATATCTACACTTCATATATGCATTGAGGCAACAGTTTGTCTGATCAGGATAGACTTAAAATATAAACATTTGTAGCGTTTTTTCTCCCTTCTTATGATAATGTTGATGGAACTTGACTAATAAATCAACTATGACCCGCACGTAGCATGACGAGGAGGTGATGGCAACCACAGTCTGCTTGGTCGAACCTGACACACTAGAGTGTGTGATTTGTTTCATGCCATTCGAAGTGGCCTTGCTTGTCACGTCCTTTGTCGTGCCACGGTCAGAGAAATGCGGACGACATGCTCTTACGCAGCGTTGTAAGTTCAACCTTCATTAGTTATGGTTTTGGTGTTAATGACAAATCTAATATTGAGATTATCCATTAATGTGATTTTGTTATTAATGACAAATCTTATATCGAGACTAACTTGTTTATTTAGAATATCTTTGATTAGTCTCATCGCATTGAAAAATGGAAAACCCAAGGTATATTTGCGTATTCATTCTAGTATAAATTGCATACTTTGGATTCAAGTTAAAGTATGAACGTCCCCATTGTATTAACCACAAAACGTGTATCATGTTTCCCAATCCATATATCACATGGATGCACACATTTAGGAGGAGTTTATAGTTTGACTTGAAAGTCTCTTTGTATTGATCTAATTCTTATTGACACATATAAGGATCAAGACAAAGAAACTAAATACATGAGTATATGAAAACTTGAGTAGTTAATATATACTCATATCAATTTAAATGATAATTTAAATTGAGTTCATTTGTCTTAGTAATCATTAAAGAACACTTTATCATGTGTTGATGGTGTTCCGTGATTAATTGAGGACAAATGAATAGCTCTTAAGTATAATAAAATATGAGTTGCATTATTGTACTTAAGACACAATTAAATCATCCAAATTGATTTAGGTTGTGCTCAATTGATCTAAAGGCATCCATTATGTGTTAATGGAGTGCAAGAGATAATTGAGACAACCGTGCATCTTGGACTAACTATTTTATGAGTTGTGATTGAGTTAGGTCCAAAGATGAATGAGATGATTGAGAACGGGATAAAGACGGCATCATGAGGTGATGGGCGTCAAGAGAAGATCCCGAAGACAAAGAGAAGAATCGAGGGATGATCCCGGGGGAGTATCAAAGTGAAGATCATAAAGACCCCAAAGGGGATTGCTTGCGTGCGGCGGCGAAGGTATAATTAAATAGGCTAAGGACTTTGTAGTTTTTGAGTCTAAGGTTTTTATCGCCGTACTATTAAGAGGGGTTGTATCCTAGTTTGAGTTTCATCATGTGTTGGTGATCTCAATCCACGTTCACTCAAGCTCAAATCATTTTGATTTGGTTTTTGCATAAAGTTAACTATTTGGCATGTGTTGCGAATGGGTTAAATTTATGTTTGGTGTTATTGGTTTATGCTCCGATTTGCATGTGTTGCAAATAGGAAGAGCATATGTATTTGGTTTTCGCATAATGCTCTGATTTGCATATGTTGCAAATAGGATAAGCTAACGCGTTAGCTTTTGCGTGAAGTTCACTTTTGCATGTGTTGCAAATGTTGAAGCTTCATGTTTTGGTTTCGTTCAAAACAATCTTTCAAAATCTTGTGGTTGCTTGGAGGTAAGTTTTGCATGTGTTGCAAAAGGAGAGAGCTCAAGCATGATTTGATGTTTGTGTGTTTGTATGGAGCTAGAGGCTTGCATGTGTTACAAGTAGAGAGCTCATATGGTTGAAATGATTTTGGTGTGAAATTGAAGTTTGGTTTTGGTGTTGCATGGAACTAGAGAATTGCATGTGTTGCAATTAGAGAGTTCATGCACTTTGATTTAATGTTGCTTGGAGCTAGACTTTTGCATGTGTTGCAAAGAGTAGTGCTCAAGCATGAAATTGTGTTTATTGAGTTGTTTGCAAGTTCGTTGTGCGAATACACTGAGGTTTATGAGTCCGGAATTCCGAGAGCGTGTGAGTAGGGCTTGCAACGGGTGTTGGCAAGTTGACTGGGTCTCGTGTTGACCTTCACATGGCTAGGGGAATTAATCTCATAATCTCGGGTTTGATTTGCTTAAAACGTTTTGCAAATGGATTTGGAGTTGAGTGCGAAATGTGTTTTTGCAAGTTGATTTTGGTGATATTTAAAAATATCTATGGGTGCTTAAATCATGAAAATGGGTGGAGATTGTAGCCCTCGTGATAAGCTTCGCATAGAATCAAAAATCACCCAAATCGGAGTTCGGAGTAAAAAGTTATGAGTGTTTTTTTGTTGCTGAATTTTGTATGGGCGGTTGGACCGGCCCGGGTCCGGTCGGACCGGCCGGCGCGCGGTGCAACCGGATTGGCTCCAGCTTGTTTTTTCCAGAATGTGAGTTTTCGGCTCGGTTGAAGGGCGGTGCGACCGGCCGAGGTCCGGTGCGATCGGCCACGCGGTGCGACCGGCCGTGCAACGGTCCAAAATCCGACCGTTGCCCTGTGAGGGCCGGTCGGACCGGGGAAGGTCCGGTTGGACCGCATTTTTCCTGATTTCGCCCATTTTGCCCCCAAACGGCTAGTTTTCTTGTGGGGGGCTGTAAATACCCCCTTGGGGGGCTTGGGGCAGATGTTGCTGTATTGGTTGAATGTTTGGGTGATGTGTTGCATGTGTTGCACACTCACATTTGGTTCTTGAGCTAAAGAGTGAACTAATTGCATGTGTTGCAATTAGGAGTGCGTTTGAGAGGCTCTTGTGCATGTGTTGCACTTGAGTGAGGTCCTTGTGCATGTGTTGCACTTGGTGATCACCGGGAGCGCATTCGTTGTGCTCGGTGAAGTTCAAGCGGAGGAGCGGCTTGTTGCTCTTGGAGGTTGCCGACTCCTAGACGGCGTAGGCGTCGTGCGCGGGAGCTCTCAAGGTTGTGAGAAGCCCCGGTGAAAGTGCATCTAGGCACTTATGTTATTTTGGTGATTAATGACAAACGCATATAATGACAATCTATGTAATTGAGTAAATGCTTAACTTAGTGCTTAACAAATGACAAACCTCTAATATGATTATATTGCTATGAGACTAACATGTTTATTGCTAAGTTGAGTATTAGTCTCATCTGTTTTGAGGAAAATCAAGTGGAATGGTTAAGCAAAGATAAGGTATGCAATTTTGGTATCTCTTCCATATGTGTTATTGCATTCCTTTTGTGCAAATGCATAGTGAACTCCAAGTAGCATGTTGATTATATATATGCACATTGGTTCATGTCACACTTATTTGTGCATATATATTCATTTGAGTTCATTATGTGCTTTGTTTTTAGTATGCATGTATTAACTAGAGTTAAACTTCATATTGCTATAGATTGACTTGGTGCATGCATGTTTTAGTTGTATATCTTTCATGCAATTCTCTTAGTGAAGTTTAATCTAGTGTTGGATCACATATTTACTCTTATTCCAAATATTAGTTGCACATGTATAATTCGTGTATATTCTTCATGTGCTTCATTTAAAGTAAAGACTGTGATCCTTTGCCATGATTTAATTGTTTCATCATATTGGCAATTATCTCTCTAGTGCATATAGATCAATCACATATTCATCATGATGCACTTAGTAGAGAACATTTATAATGTCAAGTGTTTCCATTCATGTTGTGCTTCGTTATATGAAACACTTGTAGCAATCAATTCTCACAAATATCAATTTATTCATATCTATTGAGCTTTTGGGACTAATGTCTTTCATGAGTGATTTGGAAAGAATTAGGTCCCGTGTGTATGATGACCAAGGTATCTTGGAGGATGATCGTTAAGCTGAGGTCAACAAGACGGCGGTGTCACCAAGAGCTGAGGACTAAGTCAAGATCGACTTGGCGTGGAGATCGTCAGAGAGGATGATCAAGTCAAGGTCGATAGGACGAGAGTCTCATGAGGTGAATCGAGTCAAGTTGGACAAGGCGAAGATGTCATCAATTATATGGTGAAGGTCTTCATGCACCGGCATTAAGAAAGAAGACGACAAGTGATTATTTCTAGATTTGTATTATCTTTGATTTAATTTGAGTCTAAGGATTACCGTACTATTAAGAGGGATGCTCCATTGAATGACTTTTAGATGTGTCAAGTGCTCAAGTGATCCATCCTTGTGAAATTTAGAGAGAAAGTGGTGTTGGTGGTGCCGGAAAGTGAAAGTTGTAGGTCTCTCTTGGATTCTTTGTGAAATCTGGATTTATCCTTTGAGATTTGGGTAGTGAGACCTTATTGGTTGTGTAGCCCTTGTTCTTAGCTTTCAATAGAGTCCAAAATCACTTAAATCGGAGTCCGGAATCAAAAGTTATGCTCGTTTTCGGGTCGCTCTTGAGTCCAGTCCGGAGTATCCGGACTTAAGTCCGGAGTATCCGGGTTGGGTCTCTCGGTTAGGTCAATCCGGAGTATCCGGGTGATTCCGGAGTATCTGGACATTTAGTCCGGACACTCCGGGGTAAAAATAGTCCGGAGTATCCGGACTTTGCGCAGTTCAAACGGCTAGTTTTTGGGGATGGCTATTTAAAGCCCCCTCTTGGGTAGCCGTTGGGTGAGAGCTTTTGAGCTGGTTCCTTGGTGCTTTGACGTGTATTCTTAGTGATCTTAAGCTCTCAAAAGCCCCTCTAACCCTAGATCTTAGTGATCCCCTTTGAGTGAAGGGTTGGGTGTGAGAGAGGGTAGTACTCGGGTTGAGTGTGATTTGAGTTGTTGAGCACTTGATTTCATCTCCAAGCTTGTTCTTCGTGAGCATTTGTTACACTTGGAGGTTGAGGACTCCTAGACGGCTAGGAGGTCGCCTACGAGCCACCGAAGCTTTGTGTAGTTGGTCGTGGGAAGTTTGTGAAGGTCGATTCCGCCTCCGCAAGGGAAGGAATCAAAGATGTGAAAGCCGGCGAGTGCAAGGTGCAACACCGGGCGGCTAGTGGGTTGAAAGAGACCCCGTGTCTTGGGTGACCAAGCACGCGGAGTGCAAAGTGCAACACCGGGAGGATAAGGGTTGAAAGAGACCCCGGCTTGGTGCCGCCTCAACGGAGACGTAGGATCCCCTCAAGGATCCGAACTTCGGGTGAAAAATCTTCGTCTCCAAGTTTGCTTCTTGCTTTTGCTTAATTATTTGATATTGAATCTTGAATTTGCTCGATCTACTTGCTTATTGAGTTTTTCGCTAGACCACTACTTGATCTAGGTTCCTGGTAGTGTTTAGAATCTTTGTGTTCAAGTAGATTGCTCAAAAGTTGGAGGAATTTCAAATTTCATTCCGAGGCCTCCAATCCGGAGTATCCGCACAATTACCCCGGATAGTCCGGACATTTATACCGGAGTATCCGGATAAAATCCCCGGACACTCCGGACTGAAAACCTTGGATCGTTTTATTTCCGCTGCAATTAAGTTTTAAAAGTTTTATTCCGCTGTGACTTAGTTTTAAATTTATTATTCGCCTATTCACCCCCCCTCTAGGCGACATCCCATGTCCTTTCAATTGGTATCAGAGCAAGGTCTCTCATTTTATTAGACTTAACCGTCTAGAGAGTAAAGGATGTCGACTTGAGAATTAGTGCACTCACATGATCCACTTGTGCTAGATGGCTCAAATTATGCTCATTGGAAATTAATTATGACTTCTCATTTTAAATCCATGAGCCCCCAAATATGGTGGATCATAGATGTCGGCTTTTCCTCTCCATTGAATGAAGTTAATCCAACTGAAGGAGAGATGAAATGTATACATCTCGATGCTCAAGCTGCTTATGCTTTATCTTGTGTTGTTAGCGATGAAATTTTTGACAGAATATGCAATCTCAAGAGCGCTCATGAAATGTGGATAAAGCTTCAAGAACTATTTGAATCATCCACTTCTATTGAGGATTGCATTGAGAAAGAGATGTCGGGAGATGAAACCTCAAGCTCCACCTCAAGCTCAAGTGATGAAGAACCGACATCTCCATCAACCTCAACCTCCGCCTCAAGTGACGATGAAGATTCACTCACATCTCGAATCCGTTGCTTTATGGCGAAAGGTAAGAATGAGGTAAGTGATGATGATGATGATGAGCTCTCTTGTGAAGAGTTTATGAATATGTTAAAGGAGCTAAATGAATGTCTTGGGAGGGAGAAAAAGAAATATAAAACTTTGAAGCTTGAACATGAATTACTTCAAAAATGATTTTAATATGCTTCAAGAAAATCATGAATCCCTCCTTCTTAAAGAAATTCATAAGCCTAAGGTGGATATAGGAATCACATGTAATTTAATTGATGAAATGCCATGCTTAAATGTCAACTCTAATATTTCATCAAAAATTGACATGTCCACCTCTTGTGAAGTTTTAATTGATACATCTTGTTGCTCTAATAAAATTTCTTCTAGTTCCTCTATGTCTTTGGATGCTAATCTTGTAGAGGAAAATAAAGAGCTCAAGGCCCAAGTCATTAGATTGGAAAATGACTTGAAGAAATGCGTAAAGGGAAAAGTCATCCTCGACGAGATCTTGAGCAAGCCAAGGGCGCCTCAAGATAAGCGAGGACTCGGCTACAACTCCAAGAGGGAGAAGAGAAAAAAGAAGCACGATACAAGAATGAAGACGATTGTGTGCTTCGCTTGCAACAAGAAGGGCCACTTCGCCTCCGTGTGCCCTAATAAAGTGGAGATCAAGCCACAACCATCAACAATGAGGCAAACCGACAAAGAGCAAGTCAAGAAAAAGAGATGTTCAAAGCATACTTGCTACAATTGTCGGGAAAAGTGGCATATCGGTAAGGATTGTCCCAAAGGTATCACTCCTAAACCTATTATTGTCAATGATCATCATTTGCTTAGGAAAGACAAAAATGGCAATGTGTTTGCCAAGTTTGTCGATTCTTCCAAGTTTATGCATAATAATAATAATCATTTACTTAGAAGAAATAAATCTAGAAATGGGTTTGCTCAAAATACTAGATTTCCTAAGACCAAGAAAAATCATGCTGATCATATGCTTAGGAGAAATAATAATAGCAAAACATTTGCTAGATATACTAGATCCTCTAAGCCAATGCATAATTTTAATAATCATATGCTTAGAAGAGATCAAACTAGAAATAATTTTGCAAAGTATCATTGTCCTCCTAAGCCTTTTCATAAAAATGCCAATTATTTGCCTAGGAGGAATAATTATTGCAAACCTATTTCTAATTGTGTTAGTCAATTCAATAATATCGAAATTAAGGCCATTTGGGTTCCTAAATCTATTGTGACTAATATTGTTGGACCCAACAAGGATTGGGTACCAAAAACCGCCTAAAAGATTTTTAGGTAATATGAGATGGATTGGACGTTTGGCTTCTTAAAAAAGGAAGAGGACTTGATCATTTGCAAAATGGAGCCAAGCATGAGGATGATCACTTCAATCTTGAGCCAATGCCATCTCGGGTAACAAGTATTTAAATTGATTCTTATAGCTTATAGCCTTGTGTAGGTTATATTGCATTATTCATGAAAATCAATTTAGATTGCTTGTTATATGCTTGCTCATACTTATTAGTTGTTTTGATTGCAATCTTGAGCAAGTTTGGGATAGTGGCACATTAAGGGGGAGTGTTAATTCATATCCATGTATATTACATCCCTACATGTGCCCATATTTATATAAGTGCTAATATATATTTTCAAAATCAAGCCATTTAGCCAAAACTCAAAATTTTGCATACTATTAGTATTCTTATGAAAAACTAATTGCAAAATGTATACAAATGTATTTGAAACATTTTTCAAAGGTTTTGGTTTCACAAAATCTATTTTGAAAAGAAAATGAGTTTAACGATCAAAATCTAGTTACTAGTATCTTGTTTTGGATTTAAACTTATAATTTTCATAGAATTATATGTAAAATGATTTTGAAAGTAATTCCAAAATGAAAAACCTAGAGTTGGTCATTCTTAGCAATTCTTGTGTTCAAAAGATTTTCAAAAGACTAACCTAGCAAAAGTTATTTGATTTTGAAACTCGCCGAAAAACTATATTTAACCCATAATGGTCATATTATTGCACTTAGTGAGTTTCTCTATTTGGACCGGATCTTGTGTAGTATCTTGGTTCAAAATGGTAATTCAAACTCATACATACCAATTCCAATCAAATATCTTCACATTTGCTTCATTTGATACTTTTTGGAATGATTTGAAAATCATATGCATTCATATTCTTCATATGAACCTCTTTGGTCAAAAAGTCAAAAATATTGTTTAAAAGGCCAATATTTGTGAAAATCTTTATAAAAGTTCTCAAATATGTATTTTAAATGTTTTACAACGCTTTCGGAGTAAAAATTTCTATTTTAGAAACAAAATAGCAAATTTGGCCTCAAATGAATCTTATAGAATCTTGATTTTGGATTAAATGAAATATTTTCATAAGTTAAAATCTATTGAGTTTTTGAAAAAGTGGTCAATACAAAACTCGTAGGGTTGGTCATTTCAAGCATTTCTTTAGTTCAAAGTTTTTCCAAACGACCAACCGTTCAAAAGTTATAGCCATTTGAATTTGGCCAAAATTCTTCATTTGACCCAAAATGACCCATTCGTGCATATTGTGAGTTTTGATATTTGAGATGGATTTCTTTATGTATCTTGAATTAAAATAGTATTTCCAACTCATACAAAGCCATAAAAGTTCAAATCTCCAAGAAATCCAAATCGGATTGCATTTTGAGCATTGGATGCAAATTGAACTTCCCTTTTTGCCTATAAAGCGCAATTTGTCATATCTTTTGAAAGAAAATTCCTTTTGAGGAAATTCTTTTTGTGAAACCTTCTAAATAGTTTAAAGTTTATTTCTGGAAAGTTTCAAATCATTTCAACTTAATTTGAAAAAGTTATGGTTTTTTCTCTCTTTTGATCTTATTTGCCATGTTATTGCATAGAGTTGGGTTTTGCAACTTAAAAGAATTTGAATGTGCAAATTAGATTATAAATATCTCTCTAACTTATATGAAGCCATATAAGTGCAAAGTAGCATTCAAAACTCATTTGGTTGCCTTTTGAGGTTTTGGTGAAAATTCTTATCCTTTATGTGTTTCAAATGCAAATTTCACCACATTTCTCAAAGTAAATTTGATTTATTAAAAATTTTTATTGAAAAACCTTCTCTTGCATCCTAAGTTCAGATCTGGAAATTTCTAAATTTAGTTGAACTTGTTTGCAAAAATGTTGACTTCTTTTGACTTAGTGTCAAAACTAAACCTCCAATGCTCCTAATAGCCTAGTTTTTTATTGGAGGGTGATATTTGAGAAATTATTTTTGGAGAAGTTTCTTGGATGTCCATGGAACATTTCTGCAAAATCTCATGTCTATTGGACTTCATTTGATCAAGATTTGACCCAAATTCAAAATGCTCAGTTTGCTGAAATTTCAGGTTTAGGCTGATTGTGGGGCTGATTTGTGATTTTTGTATCTCCAAATCAGAGCATAATTTGAGGGGACCACCTTTGTAAGAATTGATCCCCAATAGTTGGTCTATTATTCTGAATTTTATCATATTTTTTAGATCTCGTTTGAACCTTCTTTCAGCCCTGTCAAAAAGCTTCAGTGAAATGTCAAAACTGAATTTTTCAGCACATTGCATTCTTGAAATCTTGCCTTCCTCTAAGATGATTTGAGTATTTCCTTGTGATGAAAACTAAGGTAACTCAATTTATTGCTCCATGATTCTTCTAAAATTATTTGGGAGCTCATTTGCTGTTGTTTTCATCTTAAGGACCATTTCAAAGCGAGATTTCTTTTCCCGAAACATTCGGTTCAGCATTCACTATTTTCAAGTTTTCGGGGTTTTCCTTTGCTCAAATGAATTTTTAATCTTCATAGCCCTTGAAGAGAATTTCGAGATGGATCTTTTCTATGTTGATGATTTTTGCATTTGAGTAATGGTTTAAAAGCTATAATCGATTTTGTGTTGCTATTTGCATCTTTTGAGATTTTGAGAGTTTTAAATTGGAGTCTTGGCAAGCCTTTCAAGATGAAAACTAAGTGAAGTTATTCATTGCTCTAAGCTTCAAAGTGGAGCATATCTATTTAAGTTTTCATTCCAATAAAAGTGCATCATTTGGCTAAGTTTTTCTGAAAATTGGATTTAATTGTATCTTAGCCTCAAATGTTTCCTGTCTTGCATAACTCGGAGTTTACTATAGAAAAGTGAAAATTTCCCTTGTAAGTTCAAGAGTGAGTTTGAGTGTGTTTTACCCATTGTCTCTCTTACAAGTGGATGTCAAGATTGAATTTGAATGAGTTTCAAATATTTTCATTGTAAATGGGTATAATGAAATCTTTAATTGATATCTTGAACCTTTTAAATTGCGTGCAAATAGTATTGTCATGTTTATCATCTATATCATGCATGTTGTACTTAGACATTATCAACCTAACTTGGGTCAAGTTGAGAGATATTTGTTCCCGAAAATCGTGTGCTTGTCTATTGATGTTCAAGGTATTAGAAAAGGGGTCATCTTCGACGGTGGGATGAAGGAAATGGAGAGAAGCTCCATAGTCCGAGGGATCTAAGGCCGGGCGCGGTGATCATGACCAATTCGAACATGCGGTGGACAAGAATCGACAAAGGGACGTGTTTCTTTTTGACTATATTCAATAATGTCTTTGCACACCATTATACTCAATTGTCTCATTTTAAATGGTGTTGTATTTTTCAATTAGTATCATCAATTAGTATCTTTCAAGAGGTATCCTCTAATCCTAAATTGTTTTGAAGTGTCATCTAACTTGCATTTGGCATTATCAAGAATTAAAAGGTACATATGGTTGACACATTGCAAAGAGGTATGCCCTTGATAACTTTGTGATATTCTCGATCATGAAAGCGCATTTTTCTTATACAATTTTGATTCATGATCTTGTATACATCATGTGATCATATAAGCAATTCCTTCTTGTATAATTTTCTCTATATGATCGTGATTGTTAGAATTTAATTTGATCATGAGCATGTGCTTAAATTATATAAATTTGCTGTATGATCTTGATGTTTAAAGAATAAATCTTCTCCATGTGAAATCATATTCATGTGTCATGCTTAAGCACCACTTACATCTTGTGAATCATGACTACATTTAAATTGGTATCATTGAAAACATCCTTTACCTAAATCTTGGATATAAGTGGTATCATATCTTGCCTAGATTTAGGGGGAGCTTAATATTATTGTCCTATTACTACTCCTTATTTTTATTTTGTTCTCCCTAATCTTTTTATTGAGTGTGCAATCAAGGGGGAGAACAAATTTTATTGAATAAACAATAAGGATCTTTTAAGCACCTTTTTGGGATTAATGACAAAAGGGGGAGAATTTTGGTGATTAATGACAAACGCATATAATGACAATCTATGTAATTGAGTAAATGCTTAACTTAGTGCTTAACAAATGACAAACCTCTAATATGATTATATTGCTATGAGACTAACATGTTTATTGCTAAGTTGAGTATTAGTCTCATCTGTTTTGAGGAAAATCAAGTGGAATGGTTAAGCAAAGATAAGGTATGCAATTTTGGTATCTCTTCTATATGTGTTATTGCATTCCTTTTGTGCAAATGCATAGTGAACTCCAAGTAGCATGTTGATTATATATATGCACATTGGTTCATGTCACACTTATTTGTGCATATATATTCATTTGAGTTCATTATGTGCTTTGTTTTTAGTATGCATGTATTAACTAGAGTTAAACTTCATATTGCTATAGATTGACTTGGTGCATGCATGTTTTAGTTGTATATCTTCTCATGCAATTCTCTTAGTGAAGTTTAATCTAGTGTTGGATCACATATTTACTCTTATTCCAAATATTAGTTGCACATGTATAATTCGTGTATATTCTTCATGTGCTTCATTTAAAGTAAAGACTGTGATCCTTTGCCATGATTTAATTGTTTCATCATATTGGCAATTATCTCTCTAGTGCATATAGATCAATCACATATTCATCATGATGCACTTAGTAGAGAACATTTATAATGTCAAGTGTTTCCATTCATGTTGTGCTTCGTTATATGAAACACTTGTAGCAATCAATTCTCACAAATATCAATTTATTCATATCTATTGAGCTTTTGGGGCTAATGTCTTTCATGAGTGATTTGGAAAGAATTAGGTCCCGTGTGTGTATGATGACCAAGGTATCTTGGAGGATGATCGTTAAGCCGAGGTCAACAAGACGGCGGTGTCACCAAGAGTTGAGGACTAAGTCAAGATCGACTTGGCGTGGAGATCGTCGGAGAGGATGATCAAGTCAAGGTCGATAGGACGAGAGTCTCATGAGGTGAATCGAGTCAAGTTGGACAAGGCGAAGATGTCATCAATTATATGGTGAAGGTCTTCATGCACCGGCATTAAGAAAGAAGACGGCAAGTGATTATTTCTAGATTTGTATTATCTTTGATTTAATTTGAGTCTAAGGATTATCGTACTATTAAGAGGGATGCTCCATTGAATGACTTTTAGATGTGTCAAGTGCTCAAGTGATCCATCCTTGTGAAATTTAGAGAGAAAGTGGTGTTGGTGGTGCCGGAAAGTGAAAGTTGTAGGTCTCTCTTGGATTCTTGGTGAAATCTGGATTTATCCTTTGAGATTTGGGTAGTGAGACCTTGTTGGTTGTGTAGCCCTTGTTCTTAGCTTTCAATAGAGTCCAAAATCACTTAAATCGGAGTCCGGAATCAAAAGTTATGCTCGTTTTCGTCGGGCTGCTGAGTCCAGTCCGGAGTATCCGGGTTGGGTCTCTCGGTTAGGTCAATCCGGAGTATCCGGGTGATTCCGGAGTATCCGGACATTTAGTCCGGACACTCCGGGGTAAAAATAGTCCGGAGTATCCGGACTTTGCGCAGTTCAAACGGCTAGTTTTTGGGGATGGCTATTTAAAGCCCCCTCTTGGGTAGCCGTTGGGTGAGAGCTTTTGGGCTGGTTCCTTGGTGCTTTGACGTGTATTCTTAGTGATCTTAAGCTCTCAAAAACCCCTCTAACCCTAGATCTTAGTGATCCCCTTTGAGTGAAGGGTTGGGTGTGAGAGAGGGTAGTGCTCGGGTTGAGTGTGATTTGAGTTGTTGAGCACTTGATTTCATCTCCAAGCTTGTTCTTCGTGAGCATTTGTTACTCTTGGAGGTTGAGGACTCCTAGACGGCTAGGAGGTCGCCTACGAGCCACCGAAGCTTTGTGTAGTTGGTCGTGGGAAGTTTGTGAAGGCCGATTCCGCCTCCGCAAGGGAAGGAATCAAAGAAGTGAAAGCCGGCGAGTGCAAGGTGCAACACCAGGCGGCTAGCGGGTTGAAAGAGACCCCCGTGTCTTGGGTGACCGGGCCGCCGGCGAGTGCAAAGTGCAACACCGGGAGGATAAAGGTTGAAAGAGACCCCGGCTTGGTGCCGCCTCAACGGAGACGTAGGATCCCCTCAAGGATCCGAACTTCGGGTGAAAAATCTTCGTCTCCAAGTTTGCTTCTTGCTTTTGCTTAATTATTTGATATTGAATCTTGAATTTGCTCGATCTACTTGCTTATTGAGTTTTTCGCTAGACCACTACTTGATCTAGATTCCTGGTAGTGTTTAGAATCTTTGTGTTCAAGTAGATTGCTCAAAAGTTGGAAGAATTTCAAATTTCATCCCGAGGCCTCTAATCCGGAGTATCCGAACAATTACCCCGGATAGTCTGGACATTTATACTGGAGTATCCGGATAAAATCCCCGGACACTCCGGACTGAAAACCTTGGATCGTTTTATTTCCGCTGCAATTAAGTTTTAAAAGTTTTATTCCGCTGTGACTTAGTTTTAAATTTATTATTCGCCTATTCACCCCCCCTCTAGGCGACATCCCATGTCCTTTCACCCGGCGAAGTTTGTGAAGGTTCGGGTTGAGCCTACGCGCAAGCGTGAAAAACCACGACTAGTGGAAAGAGACGGGTGCTCGAGCGGGAGCCGGTCCAAGTGTGGGCTTGCCTCAACGTGGACTAGGGGAGACCGGCAAGTCTCCGAACACCACGGAAAAACATCGGTCGTCCCTTGTCTCTTTACATTCAAGTATTTACCTTTTGCATATTATTGATTGCTTGAATTAGAATTGCTTAGTATTAATTGTTTGATCAATTTAGCAATTTATACATGGAGACATAATTTAGTTAGTGCATTAGTGAGCCTAGTTGATTTAGGCCTTAATTGTCAAAACCGATTTATCGCTTCCGCATATATAAATTGATTAGGTTTTGACATAGGGGTTGATTAGAGCGAATTGAATTAGTGAGCAATCGATTTATTATAAACGCCTATTCACCCCCCTCTAGGTGCATCCTCGACCCTACAAGCGTCATTGTCGTGCCACGATGGGAGAACATGGTACTTAAAATGTACATTGTAGAACCATGTTCTCCCACCGTGGCACGACGGTGACGCTGCTTAAGAGCATGTTGTCCGGGTACTCTGCACCGTGGCACGATGGTGACGCTGCGCAAGGCCACTTCGAATGGCATGAAACAAATCACACACTCCAGTGTGTCAAGTTCGATCAAGCAGACCGTGGTTGCCGTCACCTCCTCGTCATGCTACGTGCGGGTCTTGGTTGATTTATTAGTCGAGTTCCATCAACATTATCATAAGAAGGAAGAAAAAGCGATACATTTTATATTTTAAGTCTATCCTGATCAGACAAACTGTTGCCTCAATGCATATAGGAAGTGTAGATATTCAATTACAATATCTATAACTGGTTGTGCCTTATAAATATCGTTGTAGAAATATTGATGGAAATTTCGAACAACAAACCATAAATAATGGAGGTTCTGCGGGGGGTGTGGGAAAAAAAGGTCATCACAGACGGTTCTTATTTGAAACCATCTGTGATAAGTTCGTATCACAGACGGTTATGATTTGAAGCCGTCTGTGATATTTAATTATCACAGACGGTTTAAAATGAGAACCGTCTGTAATAATTAAATATCACAGACGGTTTATTAATAGAACCGTCTGTGATATATATTTTCTCAGACGGGTGGAAAACCATCTCTGATGATCTCCTTCATCACAGACTTATTGTTACTGACGGTTCACAAAACCGTTTCTGATGACGTTTACGAACCGTCTGTGATGATGATTCCTGTAGCAGTGACATGACACGATGTCAGTCACACAAAGGCACAATAGAACGTCGATCACGCCAAGGCATAAATTGACGTCCGAAAAACCTAATGCATGCCAAGGGATGAAACCACGTCCGAAAAACCTAACGCATGCCAAGGCATGAAACAATAGACTACGCCAAGATGTGAAACAATGGCTTGGGTTTGATTGATGCTAATCCCACCTAAGGCGAGTCGTCAGCCTGATTAAAAGAATAGAAAATTAGGAAGATCCCAAATAAATCCTGCAACTTAATTAACCACAAAAGATCAAGCAATAACCTTTGTATAATGAACAACCTTCATTCAAGAGTACTCTCCTGCTGATAATATGTTATGTATAAAGGTCGGCGTTATTGACTAATTAAGATCGTAGAAACACGAGATAGAACAGACACCAAATATAGACCTCGTGGCTCTCTCCTTGTTATTAATTTTTTTTATGTGTATAAAGTGCACTATATCCCCACTTATACGTGGGAAAGAATGAGACTTTTTTTACCAGCTAAGTAAGGATATAAATTAATCTATTAGATCTCTTGATCCTCGCTAGAAAATTTTTATATGTACATTTTAGAAACTCCAGTAAGTTCGTTTAGAAAAGTATAATCTCATGCATAAAATATAATAGTGCACTACACAACGAAGCTATCTCTCCGTGTTCTTTTGCGTCCCTGTCACAATGGTTGGCATCGTTTTTTCTTTTGTACGTACCTAAACGAGGAACGATGTGGCCACGCGCGAGGTCATGTCTGACTACGATCTCGCCGGCCGATCGGGCTGGATTGGGACTTGATTGGTCCAACGATTCCCTGTGACTGTGATATTATTGACTTGAGGATGGCATTTTTGATCGGACAACCGGAGTGTTGATTGGCTTATCAGTCGGTATCACTTGTGCCAGGGGCGTAGCCAGTAGTTAGCATAATTATGTCACGGCGCGACTAATGCTACATTTCATTGTGTATTTTTTTAGCCCATATACACGCAGGCAACAGGAAGATAGAACGTCGCAGACTCGCAATCACTACTGGTTCGTTTAATACTTCAATCGTTCTTCGTTGTTGAGCAACGCCTCTACGCATGTACTTGTGCGTCAAGCAATTGGATTTGGAACGTGTCTTGTGCTTGTGCAGCAGAAAATTGAATTTGGATTTTAGATCACGACAGACCGCAAGGCATTTTGTGCTTATACGGTTGTATTTTTTTTAGTTGGATCAACCTTATCTAAAATTCTAGCTAAGCTACTGCTTCGTGCACGGCATAGTCAAGCTAGCATGCAAGCTCCATTACGTTATGTCAACGCGTAGAGGATGTAATTACCGTAGTTACAAGTAACCGGCTTCGATTTTGAAAAGCTCTTATCGAATAATAGGAGTACTACAATTTTATCTGAAACTAGCTCGTATCGAATTATAGGTGTAGAAGTTCGCATGGAACTCGTTTGCTCATTTTGAATAGCATGTATGACCAATCAGAGCACGCTTAGGCCATTCTCAGTGGGAATTTCATTCTCATTAAATAACATGACACATCATCATGTTTAGTGACATGGCAAGATAATTATGAAGAGAGAGATAGAGAGAGTTTCATGAGAGGTGAGAAGGTTTCATCTCGATGAAACCTAAGATACACAGTTACCTAGATAAAAGTTGATGTAGCACTCTTAAAAACTAAAAAATAAAACTATGCATTGAGAATGGCCTTACTATTACTATAGTTGTGTGTGGAAGGAAAGAAATTGGAGGTACGATCCTGCATTAATTTTCCTAATCATACTTTGGTACTTATCCAATCGAATCGTCCGTGCCTGAGGTGGGAACGCCGAGTTAATTCGTCTCCTCTTGCATCATTAATTAGAGACACCAAAAGGATATATCACATCATCAAATGTAAGCTTCAAACTCCAAAATTTAAAGCAAGAGATTAATCAGTGGCTCCCTTCAATTTTGCTTAGTTTTGCGACTGATTGCCTATGTCCCATCGCCCGCTACATAGGTTGATTGCCATTTTTTAAAGATCTACACTGATTGGCAATTGCCAGGTGCTCAACTAGTGCCTACTTATCACAAAAGGCAATTTTCTGGGCTTATCTTGGACCCATAAGAGCATCTCTAACAGTACTAGCTATAAGAAATATCCATGTCATCTATAGATAGCATTTAGACAATCTCTCCAATGAATTAGCTATAGCATTGTCTATAAAATTAAATATTGGCCCACATGTAATAGATAATAAGTGCCTTGGAATCAGTTATAGCCTAGCTATATATTAGTAGCCGGTCTATATCTCTCCCCTCATTTTCTTTCTTCCACCTAAATAAAATACTGAGATGGCACTGTTTACTTTAATTAGCCCCTATCTTGCCTTAATAGGAATATACCCCATGATGTAGCAGCGGCATCGTTTACTTTAATTAGCTAGGCATGAATGTTTGTCTCCCTCGCGTGCTTCCTTCCGTTCATGTTTTGCGTGCATATATATATATCAATATATGTCCAGGAAAAATCTCAAGTTTCAACGTAACTCATATGTGCAGATGAGTCTAGCTACATGCGTATACATCAAACACATACATATGCATGCAGATAAATAATCTATACAGAAGCTCTACATGCTCAGGTGCTTATACGTACGTGGTGTCGTTTTAATTGTTCACGTGCTTAAGTGGTAGGTGTCTCTACCTGTTGAGGCAGAATTAGGAAATTTTCATAGGGTGTATACTTTACATGCAAAACCGTATAGTTTTGTATAATTATTTCACAACGTCATAGATTTAACATATATATTCAAAATTTGCTAAGAGTACAAAACAAATAGTTCGAAGGTCTTAAGTCTTGCAAATCCCAAACCGTTAAAATCAGAATCAATTCAATCAACAAATTTAATCCACTTAAGAGGTTATGTTACGATATTTTTCAAACTTTTAGGGTACTAGTGTATACTCGGCATCCCACCAAGATCTGTCCACGTCTATGGGTTTAAGACTAATGTCTTAATTATTCTCTTCTTGTATCACTAAAATAAGACAGAGCTCTTATTAATAGCTTCGGACTGACACAGAGAAAAATATAAAAGCAATCTTGTGGTAGTTAACCAAACTAGGAAGGCAATTTGTTGATCTGAGGAACAATATAGTCGCAAAATGTTTCTTTCGTGTACGTCATAGTCGTATCCAAGAGCTGCATCACATGGAATACATGTTATCTATCTAGCATCATTCCTGAGACAACATGTACGGAAAAATCAACGAGCTAACACGAGCCAAATTGAGCACGAGCGCCACATCAGTGTGCAGGGGAATAGCAAGGACAAGTATAATAATAAAGTTAGCTGTTTACTCTATCTCTCATCTATGTCATCTAAAATAAGTATTAAAGCCAGTTTGTACAATAGTTATCTCTAAAGGTTGGCTCTAGATACCATACATTAACTATCTCTTCTCTCTAGTACATAATTAATCTACCTATACTTCCGTACAATGCTTACTACTAAATAAGAGTCAGGTCTCTTCTCCCTCCGCTTTTCCACTCTTTCACATAAGACAAAGCTGTCATGGACATACTAAAAATAAACTGATGTGATCTTATTATACATGTCCTAAGTGAAAAGCAAAACTTCATCGGGGCTCTCCATGCCATGCATGCAAGGAGAAATTCCTTGTAGGGTACAGCCAGCCACGTGTTTGCACGTGGGTCCCTGGGTGTCACCCTAGCCAAGCTTGATCCTACATGTGTAGATGTTTGGTGCCCCTCTCGGGCATACTGCCGTTGGCGACGAGTTCCAAGTCAGCACGCACAGAAGGCGTAGGCACCTGCCCTGTGTCACCGTGCACACGTGGACAAAGTGGGGGAGGTCCCTCCGGTGGTTGGCCGTGTTGGTGTTGCTGCCGCCTGGTAGATACGTCCATGATGCCGTGAGCCCATGTGTCCACCGTCCAGCCAGCTTGAACAAAGAACAATCAGAGGAGGTATCGGACAAGATTTGGCCTAACATATCGCACAAGGGTTTTACCGTCTAACGACATGTCACGACGCACTAGATCAACCCAGTGATCAATCTGAGAAGATTTAAGTTCCATCCATTAACTTGCAACGACAACAACAGTTCCATAATTTACACTCTAAACCATGACGGAGGCTGGACGGGGCTGGCTCAAGTCTAGGCAAATAGACCACGATGAACACAGGGATATGTTCGGTTTTCACTTGCAACGATCACGACGGCTGGTGGCAAAGGCGAAGGGCGGAGCGGCGAGGTTGACAGTGGTAGCAGTCAAGCAGCGCATTCCTAGGAAGGAGAAAAGGAGCACTAGGTAGAAAGCAACGACATGAAGCTAGAGGACGATGAAGATGCACGATCATTGATAGGAAGAAAGGTTCAATCTCCTTGCTTGTAGCTCGCTGGATCCAAGCTCTTTAGGGAAACCACATGCAAAGCCCAACAACACGCCATCTTGCGGATGAATCTGGCGCAGATGCGATGATGAGGCAGAGCAGTGAGCTTCCTCTTTAGCTTCTATGGTGGGGCGGCGGTTATGTCCTCGTGTGGCGTGCTCCACATAGACACAAAGGGCAAGCGAAGGCAGTGCCATAGGGTTGCGGTGTGGGTGTTACCTAGAGGTAGTGCAAAAGGTGGGCTGACTGCAGCGTCGCCTTGCTGGGGTTTCAGCAGAGGTAGGCCTGCCTAGCAGTGGAGTTGAGCTTCAACCCAGTGGAGGAGGAGATAGGGAGGCGAGGTAGCTAGCGAGGCTGATTTTGAGGTGTGGAAGTGGGCTTGTGGCCTAAGGAGTAAGGAATAGAGATGGGCCGGCGAAGAATTTTGACCCATGAAAAATTTAGGAAAAGAAATTATTCCCAGATCTCAGAAAAAGAAATAAATCAAACCAAGCTCAAATAAATAGCAATTAAACTCTAAAATTTTTAAGAAAATACAGAAAAAATACTTTGCAACACAAGGAACCCAAATTAAACTATTTTTGCTTTGATTGAAGTTTATATTATTTCTATTAAATTATTCTATTTTAGGAAATTTTCAATTAAGGTTTATTAATTCAAGAAAAATCCAAATAGTTATTTTTACTTTGAAAACCCTTTGAAAGGCGTGAAAATTAGGTTGTTACATTCTGATTCAGGAGGCTAAGTTTTTTTACTCTTTTGTAATTTCTTAGAATTCAAGGTTCTTCATTGCTCTCGTGATTGTAAAGAATGTAGCTCTTACTTGCCTAGGTTTGGTGCAAACTTTGGGCAGGCAGTTGTCATGTTATGGCCTCACTCGTTTCCTGATTGTGTATCAAGCTTGGTGGCCAGCAATTCTACTATTGGTTTAGCTAATCGAATCCTAAATATTCCATCTAAAAACAGGATTTTCGCACATTTTTTGTTTCCTTCCTCGTATTTTCGAAGTTGTAGATTGGTCTAGATTGGAACTGGTGATTATCACTAACACTTGTATGCCTAGTTTGCTGTAGTGAAAATACTTCCGATTTCTAGCATGATTTTCCGGAATATTTTCTTGTTTGTTCACCATTTATAACATCTACATTAAAATTTTATTTTACGATAAATCGTAGCTAGATTGAAGATAACCATAGCAGATGAGGTATATAAATTTCATTCTTGCGTAAAAGTTTGCTATATGTATGTATAAAGACCGCTTTTAGGTAAGAAAAAAGGATTAACTTTGGAGTGACATATACTATTAAAAAAAAGCTTCGGTACAAGGAAAATTGCTTGGCTAGACTCTAGAGAGCTGCTTTCAAGTTTCATTCACCCAGAAACTAGAGAACAGTTGTTGATTATTCACAACCGAGTCTATCTCCAGACAAAAAATGGAAATAAATTTAAAATTGGAGGTGAACTCTTTTGATGCAGGTTATGTTAGAAATGAGGTCCAAGTGGCCCATTTATCTCTAATGTTAAAGCTATAAATAATAGTATCATATTGCTAGTTGAGAGGGGAGAATACCAATTTAAAAGGGAGAGCTCCCACCATACCTTGTAATGAGACATATGGAGGGTGAGGAGCTGGCTAAAGTCACACGCGCGCGTATTTCGCGAATTACCGTGTTTTTCCGTGGATTAAATTCCTGGCACGTTTAAACCCTTTTTTAATTTTCGGTTTCTCTCTATTATTAGTGAATTAATGGGGTCATTTACTGAGAATTGAAACAGCCATGATAATGGCGTCGGTTTCTAATAGAAACTGTTGTTTGAATGACCTGCAGTTACTAGCGTTTAATGGTGACCGTTACTGGTGCGAGGCTATAAAATCTGGAGACGTCCAGATAGATTAGGCTTTTTTGGCTCTGGCACTCGCGTTCATCCACTGTGATCTGTGTGTTGCGTTTTCGTGCTGTGCTCGTTCTTCACCGACCTTCCTCTCGGCATGCACCGCGAGGCAAGGAGAGCGGGATCTCGAACCGTTGTCGCTGCGAAAACCTGCACGGGGGCGGCAATAAGGTTTCTGGGCAGCGCAACTGTGCGACCGCTCAAGCTCTTCATCTTGCGATCCACGACGTCGACTACTTCCTCGGCGTCGACTACTTCCTCTACGGCCGGTCGCTACTGCGTTGCTTCCTTTTCGTCATCAAGCCCATCGTAAGAATTCTCCTATTTTTACTCTGTGGATCGATCTACTTTACAGAAATATACGGTGTCTTTTGTCTTGCCTGTTGTATTTAATCATTTTGAAAATTAACTTAATATTCAAATCTAAAACAAAAATAATACCTAGATTTCCAACAGGTTATAATAACTACAAAAATATTAGGAATGTGTTAAAGCCAGGGATGGGGGAGAAAGAAACCATACGATTTCAATTTTCTGCCTTAGCAAAGAGCGAGTAACTGGGGTATTGAATACGGTGACACATATTTAGTCTTTTAGGATTTAAAAGGTGTGTTAGGTAAATTATAATTAGATTACGATTCTTACTTTATTTTAGAGTAGGATTCTTAGAGGGTGTTTAGCACAACTCCAGCTCCACCAAAATCTATGGAGTTTATGGAATAGGATATTCATAACTCTAGAAATTTATGGAGCTGGAACTGTGGGTACATTAAAAGTGTTTAGGTGGGTCATCTAATTAAATTTTAGACTAAAAATATAAACTTAATTCACTTTATTTTAGCCTACAAGCTCCAAATCTGAGGTGAAACTAGGATCTAGAATTCTGTCAAACAGGGCCTATTAATTCCCTTTGAAGGAGGACTAAAGAGACTATGTAAATTTATGAGTGGTCACAGAGAATCCAAACAACTAAGAAGTTACAAACCAACTTATTCAAAGGAAGAGACGTACCAGAGGACTAGATATCACATTATTATTTAGCACTAGATTCTTAATAGTATAAGGATCCGAGAACCCTAAAAGGTTTGAGAGGGTTGTGAGAGCGACAATCTCTTATATTCTTATGAGGTTGTGCTTAAAAAAGTTGTATTCGGTTTCATCAAATATTTATCTCTCGTCATGGTTGCTTCAACGTCGCTATTTTTTTGATCTAAGAACCCTAAGAGGTTCGAGAGGGTTGTGAGAGAGTGACAATCTCTTATACTCTTTTGAGGTTGTACTTAAAAAATTTATAGTCGGTTTCATCAAATATTTCTCTCTCGTCGTGGTTGCTTCAATGTCGTTATTTTTTTTTTCTCTCAATGAGATTCATCTTCTTTATTCTTAAGACCATTTACACTCATATTATATCTCATAAAACTCTCATCTGATTTGGAAGGCTGCTGAAATATCCAGGTGCAACAAGTAGTATCAGAGGTAACATGTGCGCACCGTAGACGATCCATCTTTGCGGTTTCCACCTTTCTTCTAGGCATGCCGTGCAGTTTATAGTTTATACTACTTTTTGGTAACCTTTGGTAACCATTCCCGCAAATTTTTGAGAGCTTTATAGCCATTTCCATTTGTCTTTACCCTACCGGAAAACGGCACGTAAAGCAGAGAACAAGGAGAGGAGGAACGAACACCGGAAAAGACCCAGGAAACAAAACCTCTCAAGTCTCAAATTAACACCGGCCTCTCTCCTCCCTCCCGCTATAAATCCCCTCTTGCTCACAGCCTTATTACAGGCCAACCTCATAACACGTACAGAGGCGGCCGGAACTGCATGCTCTCCTCGCCCGCCTCCTCGCCCTCTTTGCAAGAAGGCAACATGGTACGATTCTGATCGAGTACTGCACTACTACTGCATATGTAAATGTTATACCTAAGCGTGATGTTAATTAAGAGTTGTTGATCGATCTATATGTAACCGTATGTATGCACGTTCGTGTAGGTTTCTTCTGGCGGCCATGGCGGTTGCGACAATGGCGCCGACGACGGCCTGGTGGTGGATTTCGAGGGCAACCCGGTGGACAAGTCCCGCACCGGAGGATGGCTCGGAGCCGGTCTCATCATAGGTACATACATATATATATACTCGATCGTGTGTAGGCATGGCCTGCACAGTGATCGTGCCGATGTGAAGTGGAGGCACAAGCAGTGTTATACTGTTATGAACATGATTCTGAGATTTCTCGCGTCTAAGGCACGGAGCTGGCGGAGCGTGTGTGCGTGATGGGCATCTCGATGAACCTGGTGACGTACCTCGTCGAGGACTTGCACCTCTCCAACGCCAAGTCGGCCAACATCGTCACCAACTTCATGGGCACGCTCAACCTCCTCGCCCTCCTCGGCGGCTTCCTCGCCGACGCCAAGCTCGGCCGCTACCTCACCATCGTCGCCTCCGCCACCATCGCCGCCGTCGTACGTAACGCGTGCACCACGCGTGTCGTCACTAACTCGCTATATATCGACGCGTTTATGCGTCTCTGATCGACGTTGTTGCAAACTGTTCGATCGTTTTTTTTTTTTGGTAGGGGTAAGCCTGCTGGCAGCGAGCACAACGGTGCCTGGGATGCGGCCGCCGCGGTGCGCCACGGCGGCGGAGAACGAGGCCGGGCCCGGTGACGGGTGCGTAGCAGCGAGCGGTGGGCAGCTGGCGATGCTGTACGCGGCTCTGTACACGATCGCGGCGGGTGCGGGGGGCCTGAAGGCGAACGTGTCCGGGTTCGGATCGGACCAGTTCGACGGGCGCGACCCGCGGGAGGAGCGGGCCATGGTGTTCTTCTTCAACCGCTTCTACTTCTGCATCAGCCTCGGCTCGCTGTTCGCGGTCACCGTGCTGGTGTACGTGCAGGACAACATCGGCCGCGGCTGGGGGTACGGCGTGTCGGCCGCGGCGATGGCCGCCGCCGTGGTGGTGCTCGCGGCCGGCACGACGAGGTACCGGTACCGGAGGCCTGAGGGGAGCCCGCTCACGGTGGTCGGCCGCGTGCTGTGGGCGGCGTGGCGGAACCGGAGGCTGCCGTGCCCGGCGGATGCGGCCGAGCTCCACGGCTTCCACAAGGCCAAGGTGCCGCTCACTGACAGGCTCAGGTATCTCTCGGTACCACTACTTTTTTCTGTTAACGAAAATGCGCAGAAGCAGACGTCTAATTTTTTCCATGTATCGAATACTTGTTGCGTTAATTATGATCTTCACTAGTTGCCTAAGCTTCGGAAAATTTTGAGATGTTAATTGGTTACTAGCTAGTGAAGTAGTATATGTCATAGTAACAACCGCGCGTAGTAAAAATTAATGTTTAGTCTACGTAGCTAGCCTTGTAACATATTGTGATATTGTCACATAGATAGCTACCTGTATGCGGTCAAAGTGGTCTCGTCTTGGTTTCTATTGGAAGGAATGCAGACAAATAGTGTTTGATACACGTAGCTGTTCAGTAAAGGTGCACATTAACAGAAGCGTCTTTTTTGTTCCTTGCTGTGAATTGTGAGTGGCTATGGCAGACGAAATGGACAAGAGAAGCCAAAGACGACAAGTCGTGTTCTTGCCAATACAACACGTAAAACCATGGCTAGAAAAGGAAATCGATGAAGCCAACAAAGTTCGATGCAAAATATACCAGGGATCATCCATGAGCCAATCCGAGAAGCTAGTTGATCTTTTACTACAACTGTGTGTATATATATATCTACATCTTGGTGGTTTCCAAAGTGAATTCTAGCTAACCACGCCTCACCAGATGGCATTAGGTGAGTACGCACACACAGCAGAAGCCCATGCAGAGTTGCTGCTTGCGGCTAAGCACTTGAAATTGGACGTCGAAGGACCTACGCCGACATGCCTATATATGCATGCAAATTAGTAAATCACCTCCAAACCAAACAACGCCACTAGTGCATGACAGTGACAATTTGGGAGCAAATGTCCGTGGCGTTTTGGGAGCACTACGGATTAGTCCCTCTATTGAATTTTGTAAGGCATCTACGTATTTTAAAATTTTAAGTTTGTAAAATTTAATCAATAATTAGTGTAACAACATATAGATCACATAATACAAAGGTGATATCGTTCTATTCGTATTTAAAAAGCACTTCCTTATGGTTATGATTTTCTAGCTATAAACAAAGTATTATTAAAAAATAATAGTTAAAGTTTAACTTTGAAGATTGCACAAATCAAATTGCATCTTACAAAAAGCAATAGACGGAGTATTTTGCAGCACGCTGAAGTTTGCCGGAATGGTAACAAACACACCGTCCATGCCTTGCAGATTGTAGAAACGAAAAAAAAATTATTAAACTGCGTGGCCAACGATCGGCACTGACACACTATGTTCCATTACCCAAGCATGGATCAAAGTTGACAGTGATGAATTATGAATCATATCACGTGTTCTAGCATGGACGACGGATTGTAAGTTCGTATCAAATTAAGTTTTAACCGCTATTTTTGCTGTGTGTACACAGGTGTTTGGACAAAGCAGCAATCGTAGAGGCCGACCTGGCGGCGGCGGCGACAACGGAGAAGCCTGTCGCGGGGTTGACGGTGACGGAGGTGGAGGAGGTGAAGATGGTGGTGAAGCTGCTCCCCATATGGTCGACGTGCATCCTCTTCTGGACGATCTACTCCCAGATGACCACCTTTTCCATCGAGCAGGCCACGCACATGGATCGCCGAGTCGGCGGCCGGCGCCGCGGCTTCGTCGTCCCGGCGGGATCTCTCTCCATGTTCCTCTTCCTCTCCATCCTCCTCTTCACCTCCCTCAACGAGCGCCTCCTTGTCCCGCTCGCGGGCCGCCTCACCCGGCGCCCGCAGGGCCTCACCTCCCTCCAGCGCGTGGCCACGGGGCTCGTCCTCGCCACTCTCGCCATGGCCGTCTCCGCGCTCGTCGAGAAGAAGCGCAGGGACGCGTCGAACAACGACCGCGCCGCCATCAGCGTGTTCTGGCTGGTGCCGCAGTTCTTCCTGGTGGGCGCCGGCGAGGCGTTCGCGTACGTGGGGCAGCTGGAGTTCTTCATCCGGGAGGCCCCCGAGCGGATGAAGTCCATGAGCACGGGGCTGTTCCTGTCCACGCTGGCCATGGGGTTCTTCCTGAGCACCCTCCTCGTGCTCGCCGCCGACGCCGCCACGCGAGGCGCGTGGATACGGGACAACCTGGACAACGGGAGGCTGGACCTGTTCTACTGGACGCTCGCCGTACTCGGGGTGGCCAACTTCGTGGTATTCCTCGTGTTAGCGAGCCGGCATGAGTACAAGCGCACGGGGCCCTCCGCGGCGGCGGTGGCCTTGGAGCTGCGAGAGGCGGAGTCGCTGCCGGAGGAGGACATGGTCAAGGAGGCCGTGGCCGTGAAAGGGATGGACGTGTAGCTTTAAGTGTGCAATTTGCTTTGTATAAGCATGCAATATGTACCTAGCAGCATTCGATTGCCAGAGTACAGTTGTCCGGTAGCTCTCTAAAGCTCTTAGCGGATTTGCTCGTGACCATTTGTAGTTTTCTTCTTCGAGTTTTTGCAAATTATCCAGCAACAGCAAGTAATGCCGAAATGCCCACTAAACGTTGAGTGCCTTCAAGTGATTTATGTGTTCACTGCTTTCCCCGGCCGAAACGTCCTGCGGAACCACGAGCCCGACGGAGAAGACATTCGCGAGCAGCGGTGGAGTGGGCAACTGCACCGCTTCCTCATCCCCGATCGGCACCTGCCTGCCTGCGCTTCTCGGCGAGCAGTGGCGCCGCCAGGATCGCGGCCGCCTTGGGCGTTGGGGTCCGGCTCCCCACGGCAGTTTTTTCTGCCTCAATCTGCACCGTTGAAGTTGGATCTAACGGCTAACATAAGGCAATCTTTGGTCGTGACATACGCTTCGGTGGGACCCGGATCGCTGAAAAGTCCGAGGCCCAAATTTCGATGGGCAAGTTGGATCGCAGATGTTATTTCGTCCGTCAACCAAGCTTCAATGGGTGGACCAACCACAATTGAATTTCTAAAACACAACTCTAATTATTAATTTTTATTATAATATATTTATAAAACTAAATGAATTTATAATATTATAAATGTACTTTTTGAGACCAATCTACATATATAATTTACATCTATGTAATTTAAATATTTAAAAATGTATTAATATTTAAAGTTTCAATGGTTTAATTATAGTCATATCTAAAACAATGACCATTTGTAACCAGGTAGTGCCTTTTTACCACCTTTCCGTCTTTTACCGCAACATATTTACTGGTAGCGGCAAATTCCCCAGTAATCAACTAGCGTCATCACATCTTTCCATCGTACGGACCAAGACCTTTTTCCCAAACGAGCTCACCCAGATTCCATTACCACCAGATAACAGAGTGAATAACGGACCAAGACTTTGATAAACACAACAGAACAAATAGCAGAGCCAGAAGACTAGTACTTTAAAAAAGTCACTTAACCAGTAACAGAAGAGTACTCGTTGTTGTTGCACTCTTTTACATTTATGGTGGATGATCGGTGCGACATCTCGAAGACTAATTAAAAAAAATTGTGAAACTAAGGGGTACCAAGGTCATGACAATTGAAGTTGGTGCTCTAACCCCTATGCACCACTGCACTTAACCATTAGCTCAAAGCAGCAAAAGATTGATCATATATGGGACACAGGGTGAGTTGTACCAAATTTGCAAGTTACCCTATCAATATGGGTATTTAGCTGGTTATCCCAGATTCACATGCACAAGAATATTGGCAACATCACCCCCGTTAAATCCAGCTGAAATACCAGGGTGAAGCATGTATCATATCGTGTAATCAGAAGATACCCGTATAGATAAAGCTCCAATTAAACAACATTGAAGACTGGCAAGGGGGAAATAGCAAAGGTAAACACTTCAATTAACAACATAACTAGCATGATGGTTCACGCTTTTGCACGGCTAAGTTTATAGTATCAAATAATATGACTTACATATTTGAGAATATATTTACATATCTTATGGACTATTTTGGATTTTTAAGACATTACAAACATTGAATATGACAATAGAAGCTTGAATGAAAATGCAACTTAATAAATGCAATTGAAGTTTGAACTTGGATGAAAGAAAATCATTGAGCATGCTAAGTTGTTGAGGTTCTTAGAAACGCAAGCACTCTATATCATACATGTGTCATATAGATGCATACATCTATTCTTCATCCATTAGTTACTTTTTCCCAAAAATGTATGTCATGCACATGTACATATCTATTTATTTCTCAAAGCAATATTTTGATAATGTGTGCAGCAGATTGTCTGATTAGTTTAGATGGTTTTAGAGTACGGCCTTGTTCACACATGCACCGATACACCATACATGATCTATCTTGAATTTATATTCCCTCATATGTTGATTGCCCCATGGAGTTATGTGTCTTCTATTTCTTCCCGCCACTACAACTTTTCTGCTTCAACCTCCAGCAGCACGCCTAATTCTTGATCAACCCTCTTGGTTATACCCCTTCCAACACAATACTCTACCACATAGTTATCTTTTTACTTCTCTCTAAGTTTTACTTAATGTTTATCGTTACAACATCAAACACGCATCATGTACAATCATCATCGATCCCTACCGAAGATCACTGCTTCATATTTAAATTGGGGCAAATACCAGGTGGAAACCACAATCGAACTTAAATGTAGACTTCATGGAAACCATAGTTTTAAAAAATTCTCAAAAAACTTGTAGATATGAAGGAGCTAGTATAAATAACCATGTAAAATTTTAATACCAAACTCAAACTTGTATATATGAAGGAGCTAGTATAAATAGCCATGTAAAATTTTAATACCAAACTCAACCACATTTGGGAGATGTAGAAAATACAAATTTTGCATAAACAGCAATTTGTCTTTTCATATAGACTTTCTCTTTCTATATCTTCCAAATGTGCTTAAGTTTGATTTTAAAATTTTACATGGATATAAATGTATACTCCTGTAAACCTACAAATTTGGGTTTCCAACATGATATTTACCCTATAAACTCGGGTGCAGTTCTATTAGATTTGCCTCAAACTCTTCCGAGTGGTTTTGAGCATATCAAGAACATTCTTTATTTTTCACAGTATTGATCAAGTCGAACAGGGATCCCTGCAGTCTCTGGACCGTCCAATCAGGGCAACGGACAGTTCAGATTAATGAACAGTGCGGTTTTACAGTCTGCAGGGTAACGAATGGTCTGGATCAATGAACAGTGCGTTGCTACAGCCTGCTACAATGTTTCACAATAAAAAAACAACGCATTGTTTTTGGATGCTCGGAATGTCATTTTTTCAATCAGACGATACGTGGAGGACTATTTAAGTTGCAACATGTGGCTTCAGGGATCCCGTCCCAATCAAGCCACGTCAACGCTTAGGGCAAGCACAAGCGAGCAAGGCAGCGTGTAGGGTAGGCCAGGTAGTGTGCATGGCAATCAGACAAGCGATATCGTGGACTGGCATGTGCTGCGCGCACGTGTGTGTGTGCAGCTCCTTCCGCGTCTGGGTAGCATGAAAGAATCCCTACCGCAGTGGGCCATGCCCTGCTCCCGCACTCACCTGTGTTGCCATGACCTAGCCACCTTCCATGCTCCCCGAGCATGACAAGGGGCAAATGTCGCCTATTGTGCCTTTCGTAGTGGGGGAGAGGCCCATTTTTGCAAATGCATGGAGGCTAGAGTTGCTAAAAGCAAGTTACAGTGGCTAGATGAGCACATTGTTCATTCGTAGGTTGCAAACTCCACTCTAGTGGTGTCCAAACGGGCCGTCCAACACGGCACGGCTTGTTTAGGCCTGGCTAGCAAACGGGTTGTGCTATGCTGGGCCACGGGCTGAGGCCAAAGCCTAAGCACGACCTGGGTGGCTTGGCTCAAAAAAATCAAAAAATCAAAAAAGTTTTAAAAATTAGAAAATTGTAAAAGTTAAAAAATATATAGAAAAAAGGGAAAAAATCTAGAGTAATCAGAAAAACTTTTTAAAAATCTATGTATATTAGGAAAGCAAAAAAATATGAAATAAACTTCTAAAAGGAGACAAATAATTGGAATTAAAATAATAAGCTTTATTAATATTTAGCCGTATTGTTAAAACTTTGCCAAGTAAACACTCAATATGAGAAAACTTTAGCAAAGAAAAAAGAGTACAGTCTATAGCTCATTGATACAGGAAAAAAGGGAATATTACAATTATTCTTCCAGACTATCTAGATAAAGATTTTCAAATATCGTCGCCAGCTCAACATTTTTAGTTGTGTGTTGTGCTCATTGATCAGTTTATTCCTAATCTTTCACAGTGAGAAGTATTTTCACCATCTCAATTGACAGATTTATTATTATTCTCTCCTCGATTATTCTTCTGGATAGACTAAAAGTAGACTCCAAATAAACCGTGGAGAGAGAAACTATCAACACATCCTATGCTAATATAGAAACCACCGGATATGTTATCTTATACTCGTGCCACCACTGCAAAATACTAAAATCCTCCTCTTGCTGCTCTTGGTAGTTGACAGTTTTACTGTTGAGATAGGCAGCTAGCTCTCCACCACTTGTTGTTGTGTCCGCACTTGATGTTGTTGTACTCAAACTCCTTGAGGTAAAGCCATCTGTAATCCATATATTTCCCCACACAGTTTTCTTCTTACTTTTGTGGGTGCTGGTGGAGGTCGCTGCAGGTGAACTTCAGCAAACTTCTGATCATACTTAGCATAAATTTAAGATAAGTTAGCACAAATATTTGAAAAATAACTAGAATAATCAGTACCCACTGCATCATTTAGAAGTGAGAGAACATTACCAAATTCTCAAACTTTAGCTCTAGGGTCAAATAAATACAAATATATATAACATAGAAATTTCTTCACAATATTTCAAAATTTTAGTTTTCATATCATAAACAGATTCATGCAAAAAAATTATCGTTTCGTGGTTCCTTAAATGGGTAGCAACTTCTAAAATATGATGTACAATTAAAGGAGAGGTTGTGTAATAAACTCCAGATAAAACAACAGTTGAATCATAAAAAAGTTTCAAAAATGATGGCAAGTATTCAACAACATACAAATATTGCATTGTGACTGTGAGTAGTGGTTGGCCATCATGGTTATGATAGTGAGTATTAATAAAAACAGAAAATGTGCTCTTATAGAGTATGAGTGACTTAAGCATCAAGTAAGCAGAGCTCTATCTAATAGGCATATTCAAACCAAACTTATGTGGAAAGATATTGTAGTGCGAAAAAGTTCAAGATACTAGTCTAATCTCTTTAAACTAGATTCAACTATAAGATTAATAATATGGCAAGCATAACACTGATGTAACAAGAAAAATTCAGTGTATGAATTAAAAAGCGAAGTAAGAATGATCATTACAAAAGTGTTTGCTACAGTATTAGCTAATGTTATTGCAAAAAATTTATCTGTAAGGTCAAAATCTTTCACTATTTTTACAATACAATCAGCAATGTTCTCACCAGTGTGTGCTACATCAATTAATTTGAATCCTATAATTCTCTTTTCTAATTGCCGGTCATTATTTACATAATGAGTAAATACAATAAGGTAATCCTCTTTAACCCTACCACTCCATATGTCTGATGTTAAAGACACAGAAAAAGTACATGAATTAAAGAGCTCTTTTAACTTACTATGATAACTATTATAGTATTTAATCAGATCTCTAATTGCTATATGTCTAGAAACTGCAGAAAAACTAAGATTATGAGCGGTCCTAATATAGTTTTCAAATGATGTTGACTCAAAAAAGTTTAAAGGTAGATCTTGAGAAGCGATTAAATAACAAAGAGATTTATAAGCTACCTTGAGATTGTAGCCACAATGACGTACCGTACCGTCGGGGTTGTACTGCAGCTGCATCTATCTCAAAGTCACTCCACTTTTTTTACAGCTCTCAGCATGTCTTTTTAAGTGCCTTGTTCTACCTGAAAATTTCACAGTTAATTCATACTTATAATATTTACAAATAGCATACTTGCTCTGAACTCCATCTAATGTCTCAAAAATCTACTCGAAATCTTCCTAGACTCCCGATATACTGCATCTTTGTCTTTTTGCCTCGGTGTTTACCGACGTAGTCGCACTTGTAGAGCCTGAGAATGGCAAGGTACCGCAGCTTCTTTAGCTTCATAGGATGCAAGATGCTCATCGGATGAAATCCCGAAATCACAAGTTGGGAAGGATGTAAAATCTTGGTTCTCTATGAAGAAAACTGCAAACAATAATTATGCTATTATTAATTTAATCTCATTGAAAATAATAAGGACAATGAAAAATTAAATAACTATTATTACCTTGATTTATTGATAGAAGCCAGGTTTTATATTTTTAGCAAAACTATTTTGAATTTTGCCAAATTATCACCAAGAATAAGAGAATTTTCACAAGAGAATGCAGAGAAAAGATTGCAAGTTTGCTAGTGGAGAATCAAGAGGGTGCTACCCTATTTATAGGAAAAAAATTTGAGATTTTTTAGAATTTTTAAATATTTTTTATATTTTTTAAAACCTCTAACAACTAAAAGGCTATTTTTTTTAATAAATGAGCTAAATAAGTCGCACCGACTCAGTACTGTACGTGCCAAGCCATACCAGCCCATCGTGCTAAGGTGCTGATATAAGGATGACACGACCGATTAGATCGTACCATGTCTAAGCTGTGCCTACGGTATCGAACCTTGGATCGGCCCATTTGGCATAGCTCACCTAGTCATCACCAAGGATTCGAATTTCGTTTTGAACAAAATTTTGCGCACAGCAAAAATCCATTCAAAATTCAAAAAAAAATTCAAATTCAATTTTTTTGCTACCGAAATTTCAGCCAAAAATCCAAAATTTCGACCGAAATTTAGGTGAAATTACACTGACCAAAAAATGGTTCAAACGATGTCAAAAAATTTTGAATTTTTTTAAGGTTCCTGAAACATCAGAGATATTCTCATTAAATTTTTAGGTGATTATCAAATCTGAGGAATTTTTAAAAATTCAAACATTGCTACTATCCTGATAAAACGCTGATCGACAATTTTGAACCAAATGAAAATTAGAACAAATGAGGTTATAAAATTTTGAATTTTTTTCGATGGTTCTGACATATCTGTAATATTCTCATAAAATTTTCAGATGATAATCAAATGTCATGAATTTTTAAAAATTCGAACAGTGCTACCATCCTGTTAAAAGGCTTATCGGCAAATTTGAACGAAATGAAAAATTGTCCAAACCATGTTATAAAATTTTGAAAAAATTTTGGATAGTCATGATATATCATTAATAGTTATATAAAATTTTTAGAGGATTATCGTGCTTAAATAATTTTTAAAAATTCTGACAGTGCTACGTCCTAATAAAAACCCGATGATCAATACATAAATTTGCTTTAGCAATCAAAAAAGGTTTAAATTTTTTGAAAATTTTACAGAGGGTTGATAAGAAAATTCTTAATATGTAAAAAAAATTTGAATCATGATTACCCTCCAGTGAATTTATAAAATTCTTACAAGGCACAATACCATTTGTGTTCTTTCTCTGTTTGATTTTTGAAATATAATATAACAAATAAAGTTCAGTGCTTATATAGATTTGATTGAGCAAACAACAAAAGTTAAATTTTTTTGAAAATTTTATATAATGATACCGAGACAATTAGTAATCTCTCGTAAAAATTTTAGATTATGATCACACTCAACAAAATTTATAAAATTCCGACAAGGTAACTGTCTCAATTATGTTCATTCTGTTTTTGATTTTTTAAAGATAACAAATGAACTTAAATTATTTTGAAAATTTTTCTGTATTATTCTACACTACTCAAGATTGTATAATAAAATTTTTAGCACATTATCAAGCATGTACAATTTTATAAAAAATCTAATAGTATTTCTACTAAAATTTTAAAATGTCTCAAAAATTTATTTTTTTCAACAAAATTTCATAGAAGATCACTTTCTAATGGGTTATTGGATCAAATTTGGTCAAATCCTGCCCTAAAAGTTCAAATTTGGTTAAAATTCACACAATTTTGGTGAAAAATTTTGGTTTTTTACTGTAGCAATTTCCAAAAAAATTCGGCCAGTAGTTTGGATTTCGTGGAATCCTGAAGCCCAAAATTTCAGCGAAAATTTGGCGAATTTCGGCCAATTTAATTCCTGGTCATCACTGGAATTTTTTTAAATAATACATTTTTTATTCGAAATTTAAAAAAATACTACCGACAAAAAAAATCTCAGAAATATACACTGTCGCCTGCTGGTCGGGCTGATGTGGCCTAAATAGAAAAAATACGCGGGCGACACGAGGCTGGGCGATGATGTGGGTTTGTGTCGCCCGGCGAAAGAGCGAAAGCCCCCGAAACTAAGGACATAAGATTTAAATTACAACAAAAGGGGAATGCAATTGTTCGTGCAACATGATGTTTCAAACGAGTAACTAAGTACATAATATACTACCAATAATAAAATAAAAGAAACTCTCGTCGGCCTCGCTCGGGAGGCCTCCTCCTCCGAACTCAGTCCCATGAGTCGTCAAGCTGCGTCGCTGCAGGGCCCTCTGCGCCTAGCCGGGCGTCGCGTACTCGGCCGAGTAGGGTGCGTCGGTGGTGGCGCTCCGTCTGTTGTGAAGACCCAGTCGTCCGGACGAGGAACCTCGCTCTGAGGTCCTCGTAGTCCACCGGTCAGGTCATCACCTCGCCCTCGTAGTCGTCGAGAGCAAGTGCAATTGCTGTGCTGCAAAATGCGTGGCTCAGGGCTGTAGCAAATGAAGAATTGTTTAGAGCATTGTTATACGCGATTGTAACACGTGAACAGTGCATCTCAGAACTCATCGACAGCGTGCCTCTCGCACTGCGGACGATGGCGTCGAAGATGTACTCTTGCACCGCCTCGCTAAGCGGCACGCCCTGAGCTGCGTCGGTAGGGACGCGGTATCCGGACAACTCGAGGGCGCGTGTCGAGGCGTCCAGAAACCTCCCGACGTAAAAGGTGACCTCCTGTCTCGTCACCTCGACTTCGGTGGTCAGCCGAGTATGCAAGCCCTGAAACTCCCTGTTGTGATGGAGCATGACATCACCCTGCCAAGTGAATTACCAATTAGTTAGCAAAATAAATTACGAATCACTAAGATTATATCGAATGTATGAGGCAACGTACCAAAGTGTGCGCCGCCGAGTCCATATGGGCGGGGTACGTGTCTGCCACCCTGGGAACGTGTGTAGGAGGATCGGGGTCGACACGTACCAAATGCAAAGTAGTCCGGGAGCGTACGGTCGCGATGCGTCCGCGGGTTGTACGGCGCAGCCTCGACGTAGACATCCTCGAGGGCTCCTCCCCACTCCTCAGCCCAAGGCACCATACGACGCGTGCGGGGTCCAGTGCGCTCTTCCTCAGGCTCGTGGGTAAGAAATAAATATAGCGTTATTACATGGCATTACACAGTAATAATTATGAAAACATCGATACAGGGAACTTACGCGTGGGCTGCGGGTGGGACTGCACGGTCGTGCCGCACCGGAACACTGTCGAGGCCAAACCGCCTCATCACACGATGGACAACAGAGCCCTCGACGAGACGCCGAACACGAGGAACCGACGGGTGAACCAGTAGCCCGCGTCCCGTGTGCAAAGGGTGGACGAGCCACCGTGACACGAGCCAGACCTCGGCGTCGCGACGGGCGCGCCAGCGACGTGGTCTCGGTGAGGTGGTCGAACGCGGCCGTGAAATGCGGGTAGGCTACCCGCGACACCTGGCGCCAGAAGGTCAGAGTCACGATAGAACGTAACCGTTAGCACTCAGAAAAGTAAAACAAAAAGTACCAAAATCACGGTTGCAATATCTTACCCGTCGCTGGCACCAGATGGTGCCCACGGTCGGACCATCGACGTCGTCACCGCCGTGTGCCTCAGACAGCCGGAGGTCGATCCGGGGCGGCCGATCTGGAACCTTCAGATGCCCACAATTGTACCAAAGAAGGACATCCTCCGAAGGTCGCTGGCCGCCGATCCGTACACCCCACACGAGTGCACGGTAGGTGGTGCCGCAAAGACGGCCGATCCCGAGTACTTGGGCACGGCGTCGAGGGGTGCGTCGGCGATCTCCTCGCGACCGCACCAGTGCCTATCCACGCTATCCTCATGGGACGCCGTGAACATGCACCAACCGAAGAGCCACAGCAGGTACGCCTCGGTGGCGGCCGAGGCTCTGCTTTCGTCACTGCTCGACGATCCGGTCATGCTTTGTAAAAAAGCTCACTTGTTATTTTAAGCAAGACGTACACAATTTATTTTAAATGCTACCGACGTACCACAAACCGTCCAAGCCACTCAAGGTCGGTCCGCGTGTAGTCGAAGGCCTCAGACTGGGTGGTAGCACACCGCAACTCAGGCAGCAGCTTGGCGCCGATCCCTCGAGGCGTCTGGGGCACCACACCAAGACCGCGATCGGGAGGCCGAGGAGGTAGGAGACGCCCGCAGTGATCGCTATCTCCCGACAGGAGATGGAAGGTGTCGTCTCGGCCTCCACCGATCCACCGGAGCGGTGATCGTGACCGATCGGTCAGACGGGAACTCAAGCGCCCCAGAGCTCAACCATCCGCCGAGGGCAGAACCTGAGCGTGAAGCCTAACAAACAAAGACATGTCATTAATATCGGTCTTTGCACTAGTCATCTTTGCTAGAACAAACATGTTTACAAATTTAAGTACTGATATGTTACCTGGGGACCCAACGCGGATCGATCGTCTAGGACTGCTGCGTTGGTCTAGGTCGAAGGACGGTCAGCTCCACAGGGTCCCCTCCCTCCTCTGGGATAGCAGTGGCGAAGCGGGCACGGTGACCACGGTCGACGACCGGGTCCAACAACTCGAAAGGCCAGTCGTCATCTCCCTGCTGGTGAGCCATCGCTGCAATTTACAAAAAAAAGAAGTTAGAATCGAAACACATATGTAAACAAAAGAGTCCGTAAAACTGCACAAGCATCACAACAATATGTCGAAACAAATTCGCACATAAAAACGGAGAAGCTCATTACAAAATATCTCAAACAGTTGCAACAATTTATCGAGACACAACACTCGTAATTAGCAAATGAGTTCATACAACACACGTTATATCGATTTAAATATAAATTTGATATATGACATATGATAATGCAAACTGCTTGTCATCCGGTGCGATGGCGTCGTGCAGCAGTCGGGTGGCCATCTCCTCCTTCGTCTTCTTCGTTTTGTGCTTGGCAGTTCTTGAACGTATGTCCTTGTTGGTTGCATAATGAGCATTTCTTCACGCGTTTGCCAGCTTCTGACTCATCCATGTCATTTCTTATACGCCTTGTTTTTCGACACCCTGCTTTCACTCTTCTCGCATCAAGATCGGGGACCCAGAACCTTTCATCAACACCAGGAGTTGTGGTGAAAGAACCCACAACCCCATAGCCATAAAGCTCTTCGCTCCAAGTTGCCATCATCCTTTCCTTCATGAAATATTCAGATAGTTATGTACCAGGTTGCATTCCAAATAAAGCACACGCGGCTATGACATGAGAACATGGCCTGTGCAAAAGGTATGGCTTGTTGCACGAGCATTTGCACTCACCAGAAGATGCACTCTGGTGACAACCTCCGGTTGGTTCCACGCCTTCCTTTATCCTGCAGATCACCTCGGCGCGCAAAGTCCGTGCACCAACTTTGATAGCTCTGTGTTTGGCCGCCTTCTGACTCTTCTCATCCATGTATTTAGTGATCATCGAAGAGTACAGGAACTTCTCATCTCTCATTACTATGTCAGCAGCTGCATGCCTGTCCACAAAGTACTTGGTTGTACCCTCAAGACTCCTCGACAATTCCTACCAACGGAAGACACCTCATCCTCGCATTACCCGGTTGTAAACTTCTGCAAAGTTAGTGGTCATCACACCGTATCTGGCACCATGTGTGTCATATAACAGTGACCACTTCTCTTTCGGTTCGTTCTTGATCCAGTCCGAGAAACATTTGATTGGCCTTTGCCTCCGACGACGGTTAGTCGCCTCATCCTCTGTTGGCAGGGGGAAAAGAGGCTCCGCCTGCTCCTGTGTTCCACTGCCACTAGTGTTGTTCGTCTGCTCCTTGTGTTTCCTTGTCGTCATCAAGATTTTTCCACGAGTCCGAACTTGCTCTCCGGTTGCGCTACATAGTCTTTTGAACATGTTCATCGCTTGCTTGTTCCTGAATTGCTTATAGAAGTTTGCACCCAAATGCCTCATGCACCATCGACTCGCAAGTCGCCATCGAAATGGCTCCTCTTCCTCTGCTTGCGGTGGTTGATAGCACTAAGCAAGCCAAAGATGCTCGTCTATGCAAAGACGCACACACTGGACGAGTTTTGACCACCCCGATCTTCAAGTTTCAGAGGAACCACGACCAACTCTCGTAGTTCTCGCTCTCACGAAGGCAAAGGCAACAGCGAGAATCTGGTTGTTCCCATCGACGCCCACACAATTTGCCAAGATTTGTCCTCTGATTTCCGGTCAAGAATGTGCCGCCCACGCACAACAATGGACGACAGCTGATAGAACGCCTTAATGCAAGCTCCGAATGCGAAGAACACCCTCCTCGGATGTATTTTAGTTGGCCACTGGATTGACGGACAATCTTGATAATCATAGTAGGTCCCAGGATTTCTTCCCTGAATGCAATCGAAGCGGGCGGGCAGGTTGTGGTACGAGTCTTCAAACTTCCCAAACCTCATTTCTAATGCCTTCGCTTTCGCCTCCACGCCTTCCCATAGCTAATTGTGTAATCGATATCTCGTTCTCGATCGCTTCGGATAATAGCACGGGCTCAAAACTTAGGTTCTCCACTATCTCTGCGACATGATATTCGCGACATACCCGGATGACAGTTCTGTGAGCCATCATTGCTTCTCACCATGCATGTGTGTCGCTCAACCTTCAACATATCCAATGGATGCCCCATTTGGGCTTGTACGAGTGCACTCTCCACGGACACCCATGGATCTCACACACCACGTCGTAGCAGGTTGGGGTTGATTTCTTAACCCTGAAAGTCCTTCTTAATGATAGAGTCCAATCTTTCACGGTATCCTGCACAGCCTCTTTTGTCGGGTAGATACTGTCAAGCCTAACCTCATTATCAGTATACTGCCAAAGCATGTGGTTGCTTTCATTGACAACCACCTATCAAATTGCGTGCTCCACTCCGTACCGCACAGCGGCTCCGTACTTATCTTCCTCATCCGACTCATCGTCGTCCTCATCTTCTTCGCTCACAGACTCACGGTCTTCCTCTTCCATCCTAGTCATTATTTCATCAATTTGCTCACCTTCGCCTCGCCACCCCCGCGCTTCTTGGCCAACATTTTCATCATTCTCCGAAACTTACCTGTTTCACCGCTTTGGCAAACGATGTCATCGTTGCATTGTTTGAACATGCCGCTCATGCCTAGATCCCCCAATTTTGGTGTCACCAAATCGAGCTCATTTTGAGGCTGACTGCACTCACCGACGTCCAACTGCTGGTGGGAGGCAACATCCCTCTCATATGCTCGCACTAAAAGCACCCGATTCCATCCCCTTTGCTCTGCCGCCCTCACATATGATCTCCACGATGGGGTTCCCTTTAGCTCAACTAGCTCCCAGTAAATAGGATCGTTTCGCATACTACATAGGCAAAATACCTTCAACTCGCACTTCTCTTGTTCCATCCGAAAAGTATAATACAACCATTTCAACACGGAAGCAAATGTGCGCTCATCGACCCTACTCAAACTTCTGTCCACATACTGCATGTTACTAAGATCTGCACCCTCCAAACCATGCATTACAACCCCATCTCCATAATAGATTCTAAATGGAACTCGTTTTGCCATATTTGCGAATCCATTCATTCACTCACGAATTAATTACTTTCCGTATAAAATACTATGACGTAACATAACTATACCTACATGCTACGAGAATATATATCTAACCGTAAAAAACATCTATATTCCTAATAATTCATATCGATGTACTCATATCTGTAAAAACATGTACATTCATTCCTAACAATATAAACATATCGATGTACTTATATCTTAACAAAAAATATACATTCGCAACTACATTACCATCAATATATACCGACATACTCCTTTCCGTAAAAAATATCTAAATTTTCTAAACTACAACTAGCTGTGACCTATCAATTTACCTAAAATTCTCTATTCGTAACCTATCAATTTACCTACATTTATCCCCTACATTTATCCGTAACCTACATCTAAAACTATTTCTAATCTACCACTATTTATCGCTTCGGCCTTAGATCTAAAACTATTTCTAACATATCATAATTTCATCGCTAACAAAAATAAACAATGAAATTTACCTCAAACAAAGGCGCAGAATCTCCCCTCTTCCTTCTTTTCTCTCCTCTCCTCTTCCTCTCCCTCCCTCTCTTCTCAATTGAGCCGAATGCCAACAGTAACCGGGCGACGCCTTTTGTAAACGCGCGTGTCGCCCGTTCGTCAGGTGACACGGGCCCGCGCCACCCCCTTTCGCCCGTTAGCCGATCGATTCTCTTAGTATCGCCCTTTCGCCGGGCGAGACGCCTACTTTCGCTTTTTCACGGGCGATACGCCTTTTCGCCCTTCATTTGGGCGACACGGTTATCGCCACCAAATGGTGGTCTCGTGTCGCCCGTGTATTTTTCTATTTAGGCCCCTGCCGCCCAGCCAACGAGCGACAGTAGTATATTTCTGATTTTTTTTTTCGATGGTATATTTTTGAAATTTCGAATAAAAAATGTATTATTAAAAAAAAAGAATTCGTCATCACTACTCCACCCGAATGACTTGTCTGAACGAGCAAACGGCAAACCAATGCCGCTTCGTCGTATCCGGACCCCGCTCGCCCTCCTCTACCGCTTCCTCACCTCGCCCTCCCCGTCGCCGCTCCCCGCGCTGCTCCGCCTCCACGCTCTCGCCGTCGCCTCCGGCCTCTCTCACCGCCCCGACATCGCTGCCAAGCTCGTCTCCGCTTACTCCTCCTCCGGGCAACCCGGCCTCGCCGCCCACGCCTTCTCCGCCTCCCCCTGCCCTGACACCTTCCTCTGGAACTCCCTCCTACGCTCCCACTACTGCGCCTCCGACTTCGCTTCGACGCTGTCGGCCCACCGCCGCATGCGGGCTTCCGGGGCATGGCCCTCGCTCTTCACCGCGCCCCTCGCCGCCTCCGCCGCCGCCGAGCTCAGTGCCCTCCCCGTCGGCTCCTCCGTGCACGCCTACTGCGTCAGGTTCGGCCTCCTTGTTGGCGATGGTTCCGTGGCGGTCGCGTCGTCGTTGGTGTACATGTACGCCAGGTGCGGCAGCGTTGGTGACGCGGTGAAGATGTTCGATGAAATGCCCGAGAGGGACGTGTTTGCCTGGACCGCGGTGGTCTCTGGGTGCGTGCGGAATGGGGAGTGCGGGGAGGGGATGAGGTACTTGGTGCAGATGTTTAGGCTCGCAGGTGACAGCGGGGCGAGGCCAAACTCACGGACGATGGAGAGTGGGTTGGAGGCTTGTAGGGTGCTAGGTGAGCTGTCTGCCGGGAGATGCTTGCATGGGTATGTGGTGAAAGCTGGGGTTGGAGATTGCCTGTTTGTGGTTTCGGCTCTCTTCTCTATGTACTCAAAGTGCGATAGCACTGAGGATGCATGCATTTTATTCCCAGAGTTGCCGGAGAAAGACGTGATTTCATGGACCAGCTTGATTGGGGCCTATTGTAGGAGAGGGCTTGTCGGGGAGGCCATGGAGTTGTTAAAGAAGATGGTGGAGTCGGGTCTGCAGCCAGATGAGGTTCTTGTTAGTTGTGTACTTGCAGGGTTGGGGAACAGTGCTAATGTGTGCGGTGGGAAGGCTTTTCATGCAGTTATAATGAGGAGAAACTTTGGAGATAGTGTTTTGATTGGCAATGCTTTGATCTCAATGTATGGGAAATTTGAACTGGTGGATATTGCAGCCACAGTTTTTAGAATGTTGCATCAACGGGACATGGAATCATGGAGTTTGATGGTTGTAGGATACTGCAAAGCTGGTCTTGATGCCAATTGCTTGGAGTTGTACCGAGAAATGCAGATCAGGGATAAGGATGAATTTGTGTGTGACACCAACAGCTTAGTTTCCGCAATCTCTTCTTGTTCACGGCTAGGCGAACTACAATTAGGTCAATCAGCACACTGTTATTCAATCAAGCGCTTGCTTAATGAAAATTCATCAGTCGCAAATACGTTAATTGGCATGTATGGAAGGTGTGGAAAATTTGATCTTGCATGCAAAATATTTGGTGTGGCCAAATTGAGGAGAGATGTTATCACCTGGAATACACTAATTGCCAGCTATTCGCATCTGGGACATTCAAATGATGCCTTGTCACTTTATGATCAGATGCTCACTGAAGGTGTCAAACCCAACTCAGCTACCTTGATTACTGTCATTTCAGTTTGTGCAAATTTGGCTGCATTGGAACATGGAGAACTGGTACATTCTTATGTGAAAGATATGGGGTTGGAATCTGATGTATCGATTAGTACCGCACTTGTTGACATGTATACTAAATGTGGGCAACTTGGAATTGCAAGAGGGATTTTTTATTCTATGCTCCAACGGGATGTTGTTACTTGGAATGTGATGATATCAGGCTATGGGATGCATGGCAAAGCGAAACAAGCACTAAAATTATTTAGTGAGATGGAGGGGGGAAACGTTAAGCCTAACAGTGTCACTTTTCTTGCGATTCTATCTGCTTGCTGCCATGCAGGGCTTGTTGATGAGGGCAGGAAGCTGTTCATTAGAATGGAGGAATACTCCCTTGAGCCTAACCTGAAGCATTATGCTTGTATGGTGGATCTCCTAGGGAAATCTGGGCTTCTTCAAGAAGCGGAAGATATGGTTTATTCTATGCCAATAGAACCTGACGGTGGGGTTTGGGGAACTTTGCTTAGTGCCTGCAAAATGCATGACAACTTTGAGATGGGATTAAGGGTTGCAAAGAAGGCATTTGCTTCTGACCCAGGAAATGATGGTTATTACATTTTAATGTCGAATTCATATGGCAGTGCTGAAAAATGGGATGAGATAGAGAAACTGAGAGACATGATGAAGAATTATGGAGTGGAAAAAGGTGCAGGCTGGAGTGCAGTTGATGTTTGTGGATGATTTAACAATTTTGCCTAATACTATAGCCCGCACTATAGAATGGTAATATAACCAATTGACTGCATTTAAGCTGTGTCTAATGAACAACATTGGTCTTGCAAAACAGAGAGTTTAGTCTTATAGATGGATCAGAATTCTGCTGATCAGTGACAGCATTGGCTCATTGACATCAAATCTGAATTCATGACTTCAGAAAATGTGGACATTTCTTGTCTATGGGTCCTAAGGCTAATGTTGTCTGGAAGTGCTGTCTGTAAGTTTCCTCATGTTATAATGGTTTCCATCCCAAAGGTTAAGCTCGTGAAATAAAGTTAGTTCTTTTTCTTGTGGAAAATGCCCCTCATTGATCCACTGTGCCATCTAATCTGCTAAAGGTGGATCCCATGCTTACCGATTACCGATATGCTTACATCATAACGCTGAGCCAACTAGCCAAGCTGTCTGGATCACGACAGTCATGAGATCATTTAGCAGGAGATTTAAATTTGGTGCTGACTGAAGCATGGTGATGATAATTGTAGCTGGACATGATATTGTTTGGCCATGCTCATATTAACACTATGCAGTTTTCCATAAGAGCTATTACCTTGCCCTGAACTGTTAATTGCAAAAGCACTGTGCCTATGTGGAAATGTATGCACCACAGCTCTTGATATGGTAACTCATTCTGCCAATTGATCTGGCCTATGCACTGTGAAACTAAAAATTTTTCCACCATAGCGTCCACTTTCAATATCTTATATCTTGAATGGTTTCTTCTGTGGGCAGGTTAGACTCGGCCCTGTTGGTGGTGGATTGAAGAATTTTACAGGTTCAGCAAACGTAATTTTCCTTTTCCTTTCATTTTATGATACAGTGCCTGTGATGGCTGCTCTTCTTCCTATTGCTAATGCAACTGTTGCCTTTAAATCATTTGGGGTGGGTATAAATGCAGATTGACACAAAGTAGCTCTTGAACATATGTATGCCAATCTCGTCTTCTCACTTGGCAATGCGTTTTCCATTGACAGGCCTGTGCGTAGCGATCATCCCTTCTTGCGTTCCTGAGGAGCAACTTAACAGCAGGCCTGATTTATCTCTAGCTGTAGCACCTGTAGGTTTGGTTCTTCATCACTTCACTCTGCTTTCTGCTACATCAACTTGTGGGTGATGTTGACCTGCTGTTCATCTTCTTAACTGTTATGTCGAAGGACAGAAACTGCCCATGTGGAAGGACATGCTAGATACATCGTACCAGAACTACGACGTAGGGTGGGGTCGGACATGTGGAAGGACATGCTTCGGCTGCCACATTGATGCAGAGTTGAGTGGTTCTACTGGCACTGCACTGGAGCAAACGTTAGCAGCAGCAAATGCTGTTGTGCACGAGTCTCTTCTTTTGGATCTCTGCACGAACTAACTCCTTTTGCGATGCATTCGCAGAGGAGAATGGGAAGGGAAAGAAAATTATGATCCTGATCAATGGGACTTTCCCTTTAGCATACAAAAGGTTAAACGAAGATCATGGTGTGTCTTACTCTTTATGCAATGTTGAATGTTGCTATGTAGTGTGCACACAAAATCTCTAGGATTTGGAACACCCATCTATCGATGAGCGTACGTGCGAAATGTGCACTGTATTGGATGTTTACGGCCGTGTTTGCGTATCTGGACCGTGCTGAGCCGGAACAATACGTGAAGCTGAAAACCAACTTCTCGTTTAGCTTGGCTCTTTTTCATCGACTTCGCAACAATACCTCGTTGCGCTACGGCCCTGAAACTTCTTAGTTTTCATATCATAAGCAGATTAATGCAAAAAAATTATCATTTTGTGGTTCTTTAAATGGGTAGCAATTTTTAGAATATGATGTACAATTAAAGGAGAGGTTGTGTAATAAACTCCAGATAAAACAATAGTTGAATTATAAAAAAGTTTCAAAAATGATAGCAAGTATTCAATCATATACCAATATTGTACTGTGAGTAACGGTTGGCCATCATGGTTATGATAGTGAGTATTAATAAAAACAAAAATGTGCTCTTATAGAGTATGAGTGACTTAGGGCCTGTTTGGCAGGGATTCAGCTTCTCCAGATTCTGAGAATCTGGTGAAGTTGAAAATTTTAGCTTCACCAGATTCATGAAGCTGGGGTTGTGAGTACATTAAGAGTGTTTAGATAGATCATCTTGTTTATATTTTAGACCAAAAATATAAACTTAATTCACTTTATTTTAGCCTACAAGTTTCAGATTTCAGGAGAAGTTGGAATTTGGAACTCTACTAAACAGGCCCTTAAGCATCAAGTAAACAGAGTTCTATCTAATAGGCATATTCAAACCAAACTTACGTGGACATACCTCTATTGCAATACAATAAGTCTTATAAGCTGCTAATCATTGATTTGAATTATTTAAGAAAGATATTATAGTATGAAAAGGTTCAAAATACTAGTCTAATCTCTTTACACCAGATTTAACTCTAAGATTAATAATATGGCAAGCATGACACTGATGTAACAAGAAAGATTCAATGTACGAATTAAAAAGCGGAGTAAGAATGATCATTACAGAAGTATTTACTGTAGTATTAGCTAATGTTATTGCAAAAATTTTATAGGTGAGGTCAAAATCTTTCACAATTTTTATAATACAATCAGCAATATTCTCACCAGTGTGTGCTACATCAATTAATTTGAAACATATAATTCTCTTCTCTAATTACCGGTCATTGTTTACATAATGAGTAAATACAATAAGGTAATCCTCTTAATGAGCTCTGACAGGTAAGGTGGATCTACGATAGGAACACTTTCATCGTATATCCGTACGCCAGTAGCTCTCTTGGAGGGAATTCTTGTGTCCTGATAGCGTGCAACAAAATATTCAATGATAGTGGAGGTTTTCTTTGCTCTAGAATTCCTATTTATAAATTCATGTATTTCAAACGAAGAAAAACCAATTTCCGCGATTGCTTACTCCCATGAAAGGCAAAGTAGAACCTTCTGGTAGCTTCCTACACCGTCTAGTTTCTGCCTTCTCAGAAAATCCTCGTGCTCAGAAGCCGACCATCCAGCAACTGGTGGACCCAAGGATTTTCCGTTGTCACAATCAAAGCGAACGTTACTACAACAACAACAAGAAGAACGCACGTTGCCGATACAAAAACTATATAAAAAAAAGATTTCGGTTCATGGTCCACCAGAAAGAAAAATCTAAAAACTATATATAAAAAAAAGCTACTTCCCGTTTAGCCTCAGTGCCTCACGGCACTCGACCGTACCAATCGGACGGCCGAGATCCCCTCCCGTCCACCGACCCCAACTCCCAACCGTCCCATCGCGCAGGGGCAGTCTCGTCATTTGCCCCCTTGGTTCCTCCCTCCCTCGCGTCGCCTCGTCCCCACCTGTCCGGCCGGGATTAATAATTAATAAAGCGAAGCAACGCAGCGCAAACGCTTACGCCAACGCCAAAAAGCCGGAAAAGATTTGCCTTCTCTCTGCATTAACTCCACCCTCGTGTGTTAGTATTATCTATCCATCGTCCCCACCCATCCGTCCATCTGCTTTCATCTCATCTCTCTCCTCGCCTCGCCGCGCCGCGCCGCTTTTTAGGGTTTTTCCTCGCCTCGCGCGCGCACGTCGACGACGAGGGAGCTGCAAGGTCTCCGGCGAGATGGGCTACGACGCCGCCGCCTCACCTGCATCGGCCGCCGGGCGCGACGCGAGGAAGAAGAGGGGAAGGGTTCGTTTCGGTGGGGGGTTGGGGGTGATCTGTGACTCGATTTGGGATTGGGGGTGTTCCGGTCGGGTTTTGATGGCGCGTCGTGTGCTGATCTGGGGGTTATTTTTTGCGTTTTGCAGGGGAACCGGTCGTCGGCGAAGCTGAAGCAGTGCAAGCTCGACGCGCGCCGCGAGCAGTGGCTGTCGCAAGGTCTGATCTCGTGCCTAGTTTTGTCAAACGTTTCACCTGATTTCCGTGCCTTGTCGTCGTGGTTTGGGGGGTTGGGCGGTGTGCATGCGGAAGTTGGAATCTCTGTACGGTGAATCATAGTTAATCTCTTATCTCTGGATGAGGGAGTCGTTCGAACATATGAGTTTTGTTTGTCTGTTTGGTTTTGGGGATGATCTAGGTGGGGAAATCGGTGTTTTATTTAGTATCGGTTCAAACTCTTATCCTTTTGCGTTTTGGATTGCTCTAGTCAAGGAGGGGAAGGAGGCTAAAGCTGCATCTTCGCCAACAGGGTCAGGGTCGAATGCTGGGTCGCGGATACTCGCTTCCCCACACCCTCCACTCCCTCGCCGGCGCGCTGACGCGAGGTCAGGGGGAGGGGACCCGGAGGAGGACAGGGAGGGGGCTGGTGCTACCGGGCAAGAGGTAGGCAGCAGTGACCTGGACTCCCCCATGCACAGCCCTGGCTCAGACAATTCCAGAGGTGGTGGCTGCGCTCAGAGGAAGCGCTGTTCCAGCAATGGTGGTGGCCCCAGCCTCAGCAGTGGCAGCAGTCTATGGTCCAGCTCGAGGAGTGTGAGTGAAGCCGAGGATGATGATACAGGCAGCGGCCCTGAGGAGAATGGGGTTCTGGATGATTGGGAAGCTGTCGCCGATGCACTCTCAGTTGATAACAGTCATTGCCACCATTGTTCAGTTCCCATGGCTGCACCAGAAGCTCCAAATGTCTGTGCAGCTCCTGCCAATGCAGCAAAAAGAACAGAACCGATTCGGAGCAACACAAGAGCTTGGACACCTGATGATGTATTCCGTCCACAGAGCTTACCCAGTATCTCCAAGCAGGCCAGCTTCCCAGCGAGCATCGGGAACTGCTGGGTGGGGATGGGAATGAGTGCTGCACAGCAACGCATGCTCACTTTGCCATTGTCTTGCCCAATATGTTACGAGGATCTTGACCTGACGGACTCGAGCTTCCTTCCGTGCCCTTGTGGGTTTCACCTGTGTCTCTTCTGCCACAAGAGAATCCTCGAGGCAGATGGACGCTGCCCAGGGTGCAGGAAGCAATATAATGCAGTGCCTGGAGGAGGAGCAACAGCAGCAGCTGGTGGGATTGGACGAGAGATGGCAAATGAAGTACCAGTGCGGCTGTCCCGTTCTTGTAGCATGGGTCCAAGATACTAGGAACTGTGCCAGGGTTATGAACTTATAATAGCTCTATGTCGTACTACTTTTGCACGTTACTGTTGGATATGCTAGTTTTGTCGTGTATTGTCTGCTTTTGGTATAAAGAAATGTGAATATTGGAATAGGTGCTGAATCGATATAGAATGTCTCCAGAAACTTGGTGTCTTTTTTTAGGCTGTTTGCATTGTATTTGATGCATATGTTGCTGGAGAGGACCATTTGTTGTTAACAGTTCGTGTGATCATATATGATAGCTATATAAGGTGACTGTTATTCAAACTGAAAGTCTAGGTATTGAAATTTTCACTTTTGTGTTGATGTTTTTGTGACTGCTCTAAGGTGACTGAGCATTCTCCTGTATTCTATCTTGTGTATCTAATTCTTTGCAATACATATAATGCTGATGTTTTCTCTGCAGAGTATTTCACTGACCAAATGCGATAGGTGCCAGCAGTTTTACAAAAGCATGTCTCTTATCAGGGCTTCTGTCTGCTTTCACCATCAATATTTGATTTCTTATACATTTACCCTATTTGATCACAGTTCACTTTTCAGGTCCTGGTTCATCAATAGTCTGCCATGGTGGGCTTTCTTAATTCTTATGATTCTGATCTTGGCAATAAAGGAATGAGTCTCTATTTTATTGAAAGCGGGTATGATGTGTTGTCTTGTTCCCTATTTCTCTGATTATAGTTTAACTTCATAATATGTTTCAACTCCGCACAACAACCCTGATGTAACTGTAAATTGGAATAGGTTTCAGCGAAGGAGTTCCTTTCATATTATGCATTTTATTAGTTTTCTACGCTACAAGTAAGCTTGTCCTGGTTTTATAGTATTTTGGCTTTTATTAGCATTCTATATTGGACCTTACAATTACAATGCATGTCATGCTCTACTCTAGTGGTGTTTCGACCTATCATAAGTTTCTTTTGTAATTCATGAGCTTTGGGTGTCTCTAGTATAGTTATCAATTGTGTTCGAAATACTAATCTGAGTGGTCATCAGAACGAAGTTGATAGCTATGCTAGAAACCCTGTATGTTGATTATGTGATTAGCCATAAAATTTGACAGTCAGCATACATTCTTTGATGTCGGAGCTGCATCCTGGCAATGCAACTTATTCCCACAAGTCATCTGATGCATATGTTTAAGCCTTGCCTTGAGCATTTTACTGGAGGTTAATATTGTTGTCTGGGATATTGGAGTTTAAGCTAAGAATAAAGCCTGTCTATTTAGCCTTGGCCTAAGCTTGTTCGGTGACATTACCCTGTGATATTCCAACGCAGGTAACATTACCCTGTGTTTTGAATCTTGGCATTGGAGCATTGGAACTGTCATGTTGGATTTGGAATCCCCAATTGTATGTTAAGCCTTAAAGTTTAAACTGTGCAATTTTACTCCATTTAATGGTTTTGAGCGCCATGCACTGGTTCTTCCATTTTTAGCTTAACTGGTGGTGCAGATATTTGTCATGTAATTCAAGGTAGATTAGAGCTTTCCATCTGATCCGCCTTCCAGTTCTGGAACCAAATAGGCTTTTGTCAGAATGCCGGAAATATTGTGGGTCCTCACAAGGTACAACTGCCCTGTAGCTCCCTTCATCTAACAAGGCTTTTATATGCTCCATTAAATCAACTAATCAGCATCATGAAATACTGTCTGAAGCCATCTCCAACAGCATTCACTAGATCTAGATCCCTATATCCGCATATACAGAATTCCTTAAAAATATTCATTCTCTATATCTCTTCCCTCTCCAACAGCGTTCTCCAAATCCCACTCCCTATTTTCTCCATCCTATATTATAATAATATTTTATAACCGCCATATGAGCAATGTTTATTTTTTAGTGGAGAAAATTTGAATGGCTATTTTTCAATATGGGAATTTAAATTTTGAAATTTATTTTAACAGGAATTTAAAATTCGAATGGCTATTTTTAAATACGGGAATTTAAAATTTCAAAGTTATATGTTCCATGTATCCTAACGGGAATCTTTAAATAAAGAATTTTATGACAGTTATAGAAAATAAGTTCATACAACATAATTTCATAACCAACAGTAGCCAGATAGCCACTTCATCTTACAGGCAACTGGAAACTTCAATAAGAAAAAAAGAGAGATGCTTTCATGCTTTTCTTTGTAAGAGCTGCACAAATATAAACATGCGGCCCTAACTAATACTATAAATTCTCAAAATAGTACTACTAACTCACACCAAACAGTTAGAACAATTCATAAATGAAATACTGGCATTGGTGTCTCCTTTGAAGATGAACACGGATCAGCATCCACTATTTTCAGCATCGACCATATTAAGTGCCTTCTCTCCATGCATACATCGATAGCCTTCACTTCAAAATAATCCTGGAATTCTTCCCAGTTTTCAGCTCTAATCATGCAAGAGATTATTCATCTCCGATGACTGAGAAGACCAGCGAAGAACCTTGCAGCCAAATCATACACAAAATCTACAAACTTAAACATTTCATCCTGATCTAGCAAAGCACCCTAGAAAAACTACAAACAAGGGGCTCTTAAAAGGTGTTATAATAACTGTCATATGTATCTCTTAAATGGTTTTCATGTAAGTATTTAAGCCTTGTACAAGGTTTATTGTCCCAAGCTCATGATAATGGTTCAATTTTAAAGAACTTTTCTGAGATCAAATAATCAATTTGAAACCAAAAGATAATAGAAATATGCAACCAGTTACATAAATCAAAAGAACAAACAAAAGGTCTTGCCTGAGCATCATAACAATAGAGACCAAATAATAAATTCGACACCAAAAGATAAACTCAATAGGAATACATGCATATGCAACCAGCTACACTCGGATCACAACGAAGCAACCAAACCCCACGAGCATTCGCCGGGGGACCGAAGCATGGAGAGATCGAGAGAGGGGGAAGGAGAAGCCGAATATTTGCCAACAAGCACCACCAGATGGCACAAATAAGAGCCGAACAGCCGGCGATTCGGTTCGACTCGACGATACCTACCGACGATAGGGGTGAGGGTACGGATGTGGAACTCCTCGGGGCTTGTTGCTTCTGCTCCGGCTCGGCTACCATGGCGATCTTGACGAGGGAGCTTGTTGCTGCTGCTGTTGTGCGGGATGGCTGACCTCCAAGACGGTGTGGAATAGAGCGCCCGAGCGTAGGCTTGCCTCCTGGAAGGCACGGGAAGGAGTCGGGTGTCGCCTCCACGCCGGATTTGGGACGGAGCGGCGAAGCGGTCGCCTCCTCGCAGGTGTGGGAAGGAAGGATCGTTGTGCTCGAGCAGACGGGAAGGCGATGGGGGAACGGAGAGAGAATCCTGAGATTTCGGTATTTTCTCTCCGATCTGTAAAAATAGGGAAGCAGATGAGCAATTTGTTGGAGCTGAAAAAGTAGCGATGTTGCGTATGGATTTCTCATTTTATCGGATAGGGAATGGGGTAAGTAACCTGTTGGAGATGGCCTGAGCAGCCAACATTTTTCAAGATTACATGCTCAAGCCTGAGTTACTTTCATGCAATATGACATCTAAGGTGGAACCGTGAAAAAACTTCTTGGGTTGGTGTAATTCCATTGCGCTCCGTGTTCGCGCGCTCCCGCCCCCGTGTGTGCGTGTGAAGCAGAGGAGTTACATGCCGTATCTGTCACAGGTGAATAGAGCGTGAAAATTTGGAATCTTGTTGCTTGCAAGATTGCAGCGATAGGCTTGCGTTTACTTGTGTCAGCTTTTGCAACTTCTGTAAATTATATGGGCATATGCCTACACTCTGGGTGACTGTACGCTTAAAATACTGTCCTCTTTTGCAAGCTTGTTTTGAAAATGTTTCTTCGTCCGGAACGAGGTCTACACGCTGTTGTATGTACGAGCATTTGAATGCAATTGGATGGCCATGCGTCAATTTGCAATACATCATCCAAGTGTTCAGAAATGTTACCTGGCATTGTTCGTCTGTTGTCCTACGGCTATAGGCGTAGTTGCCACGCCTTCGCTCCATGGGTGCAGTATACCGTATCGGCAATTTGGACAAGATCCTGAGTGTTAGTTCTCGATCACAAATCGGACGGTTTAGTGTTGAAACTGAGCGTGCTTATCACTAAGCACTGGAGTGATAGCAACGAAATGCCTCGGCCTGCCTGTTTGGGTTAGTTGCATTTTTGATCGCACCTCGAATCAAATGACAGTTTAATGCAAGGAGATTGTTCCGATTGGTGTTTTGGCACAAACAAAGCGATCGCAAAACAATACTACTGTAAATTAGTGAACAACCAAGCAATGGCACCAGGGAAGATCAAATAACAACAATTGATATGCTATATACTGCTACTAATCATATATTTAACCACAGCCATGGAAAATATTAGAAAGGGTTTTGTGAACGAAGTGATTGCCAAGAAGCATGGTATGCAGGAGTACATGAAGACTTGCATAGCTGCATGCATAAGGTAGGGCTCTGCTACTCGAGCATTTCTAGGCCTTGAAAAGGAGGTCTGCATCAATAACTGACTCTCAACTGATCCACATATTACTACGAAGAACTGCAGGGGATGCAAAATTTTCACATTCATCTGGAGACAAAAGGCACCGCGATACAACAATTACTTAAGAGAGTATCCTGTTGACCTGCCTCTTCAGCCATAAAGTACGAAGCCTGGGCTCATAGGAAAGAAAGATCTCTCGGTTCGCTGCATCCTTGAAAACATCAGAGGCTAGAACCTTGATCTCATCAGACACATCCATAGCATGCAGAACCTTGATACACCTCGAAATTGAGAATTGCTCTCCATCCTTTGTTGTTTGTTCTTTCATGCGAGCTTGTTTCATTCTGAAGTCTAGATAAGCCTCCATGGTTTGTTGGATGTCAGGGATCTTACGCTTCTTGCGCCTGTCCTTTTGTGGTTCTATGCATGAACTTGAATGCGCTGGTTCATCAGCTCTTGGTGGCTTTGGGTCTACACCATGCTGTGGCCTTTCTGGTACCTCTTCAGTGTGATTTTGCAGAAGATCAATGTCGTCCAGACCTTGTGACCCTAACTCTGGAGTTCTTTGAATCACGCTGATATTGTTCTCTCCCTCATCAATGCTTGCAATAACCATACCACAAGGTCTTCCAGACAGGCTTGGAAGTGTGCCAATGTTGTTGCCTCCCTCGTCCACATTCCCAACATGTTGAGGTATGCTGAGCGTTAAGTTGTGTTCCCCTTCAGGAATATCACCTATCATAGTAGCAGATTAGTTTCGCAAAAGCAAAGGTAACAGCACATGACAATGCACCTCCTGAGCCAATTCGAATGGGGGGAAAGGTACCATCAAATAACAGTTCCAGCGATTTGAGCAATGGAAAACTCTTACTTTGGTACTTCCGTGCCTTGGGTGTCCCCTATCAAATTTAAATGAACGATAAAACTTCCACTTGGTTGCATACTTCCTCCGGTCACAAAAGAAAGCCACTTTAGACATCGACACGGTCCCAAAATACAACTTTGACTACTAATTTCTATTACAATATATCTATAAATTCCAATACAATTATAATATTATGAAAGTACTTTTTGAGATAATTCTACATATATGATTTTTATGTATCCAATCTAAATATTTAAAACGACATCAATAGCTGAAGTTTGAAGAGTTTGCAACGTTCTTTTATGACCAGAGTGGAAAGAGTAAATAATAACTGGAGTAGTAGAGTAGAAGAGTTAAGAGGCTCACTTCGATTATCTCATCCCAGATTTCATCTGTTGTTCTAACCATAGACGCAGTCTGGTCCCATGAAACACCATCATGCTCGAGGATGGATTTTATCAATTTATAATCTCTCTTCAATTGAGCCTCATGTTCCTGAATTTGAACTTTGCTAAATCTTGCGTCTGGGTACCTATCATTGAAATCCCTAACAATTTTTCTCCACCCATCAGTTCTCCATCCATTTTGAGTACGGTAGTGAGCAACATTGTTCTCATGAAGCACATCAACGAGACCCTTTTCGTACTTCAACACCCACCTTGCTCGGTTTGCCATTAAACCCTGGGACAGTTACAAAGCATCAAGAGTTGCTCAGATGCGATCAGCCAGAATAGTTAAGGAGCTATAGACCAAAAATACCTAAAATCGAGTCACTACTGCAATTGATATTTTGAGCTCAACCCTTACTCATGGAAATAACTGAATCAACATACTTAATCCTTGTTCCATACATTCAGCAGTAGGGAATGCAAGATACTTGGAACGTAGTAGCATAGGCAACAATTTATGCTAAACGTTGAAACATAGACTTCTTGCTTTAGCAATTCCTGATCCACTAACAACGAACAACCAAAACCAGGCAAACGCCCTTCTCCTAGCAACACCACCTCCACAGTTCTGCTTGCACAAACTCACCAGAATTATTGTAATTCGAACCAAATTTAATCGAACGAATAAATGGCTTACTGACTAATCGACATCTAGCAACACCACCAATTTGTTATCATCAACAAGAATGAGCAGACTGCTGCCGCTGTAGCAAATCCTATCTCAAATGAATTCAAGAGCCAACCGTGTCGAACTGCCCCAAACCACCCGAATCAAATCCCGGGTGGATCCGAACCCACCCAATCGCAACCAAACGGCACGGGCCACATGGAGCAAAGCGCAAGTGGGAGGGGAAGGATTTACCTCCGTGGCGAGATCGCCGGAGTCAGGCGAAAAGACGGCGGCGCTGTGGGTAGCAAGCTGGCAACCGTGAGCCCAACGGCGGCGACGTCTCGACGAGCTCGCCCAAATCAACACGATGAGACTGAGAAGTGCGGCTCTAGGGTTTTTTTCCCCCTCGTCGCTGGTATACCCAGGAAGCCAAACAGAGCAGGTTTAAAGGACAACTTTTTTTGAAGCCAGCTTAAAGGATAACTTGTAGTTTGGGAACTGTGGTTTTGCTGAAACATATTGTAAATTCTGGTTATTTGTCAAGATGACACTAAAGCAATTAAAATATTATTTTCATATATCTTAGAGGGAAAGAATATAGAATATGTGCAAATTCCTCCCCTTTTTTCTTTTCCCTTCTCTCTTTATGTCACCTGGCAGTCGGCTTGTGCACATCATCTAGCAGCCCCCACCCTTAGCCATCGTCGCCGCCGCCGCATGTAGGAAGGAGGTTGTCATTGGGGGTTGAGGAGGCGCCATGGCTAGGCGGCACCCTTGACGCGTTCCAAGTCCACACCCTTTTTACCGTCGCCGATGCAGGTTGCGATGACACAAAAGAAGGGGCTGGACGAGTTGCACAGTGAGATGAGTTAGGGCAAGGAGAAATAGGAGGAAAAAGGCAAGAAGAGAGGATAGAGACGAGAGGGAGAAAGAAGAGAGAACGATGGAGGGGCAAATTGGCAATTTTACATACAAATTCTCTCTCCTATTAACCAGGATAATATTATTTTTGTGGCTTATAGTATCCTACAGTAAAGAGACACGAAATTGTAGTTTTTGGCAAAGCCATGATTTTTCAGTGGTATAAAAAAATGCCACAATATTGCGGTGTCATGTAGACAATTTTGTAATTTTTTTGAAAATAATTAAGGGCTATTTGGAAAGAGGGATTTGGATCCAAACCGCGAACCCATGTAATAATCGATTTGCAATTGGCATCCACACACCCATCTTAGCGCAACTGACAGGTGAAGGAGGCCGCGGGGATAGGGTTCCTATACAGTTTATATAGGGACTGCAACTTAAACAGTCTCTAATTCTTAGCGTCGTCTGATTGAGCCAACGAACGATCTGGATCATCCAAAAGTGTGTTGCTACAGTACAAAAATCGGCCCAATATTTTTAAATTATATTCCTAAAGATCTGGACCTTAACTTTATAATCTAACGGTCAACACACTAGTGCTTAAGTTATCGTCCCAATAGAACTGCATTAGATCACTTTTCTATAATATAGTGTGTTATAGAAGCAGCACCACAAGGTGCAGGGGCTCGTCGAGGAGGCCAGGAGGCCAGCGGCGCTGTTCGGCGCCGATGTTACAGCCGGCACCGGCGACCCCGCACCAGCGAGCGCCGCGTGAACCAATTTTTTTTATTCAGAGGAAAATAAAAGACTGAAATCAATGGTTTGTATTTGAGATTTTGAGTATAAAGTTAGATCAAACGATATGAATGAGAAGTTACCCATCATTCCAATCAACCAGACCAATGTGTGATGAAAGCAATCATGGATAAAAAAAATTGACGAATATTTACAAGAGAATTCTTGAGATAAATTCGAGGCATGGAATATGCAAAATTTCCTAATACAATCTCTTTGCTCCAGTGAGCAAGTCCTAAATACAATTGAAATCCTATAACCAGCTAACAAAAGAATAATTCAAAATTTATAGCCTAAATTACATATTTCTACTAAATACAATAATAGCTTCAGGGCGAAGGATATCCACCAGAAGTCTTTTTGCCCATTTAACAAATGATCATTTGGGACATTTCGGATGTCTTGCCTTTTCGCCAAGAGTTGATCTTAGTGAACCAATCCTTTCTTGGCTCCCTTTTCTTTGTAGCGCAGAACTCTCGCTTCTTCTCACACAACGAAATGAGCTGCAACACTGGAGAAGATACAAGCCACATACCTGTTGGGCGACCTGAAGTAGCTGCCTGTTACTTCATGGTGACTCTGTCAACATCAGTTGCAGCTGAGTCTTTGTTTCAGGTTTTTGTTTCCCTGTTGTACTGATGTGGATCGTCGGAATGGAGTTGCTGGAATGCCCGGGTTCCTGGCTGGAGACCCGAGCGGGTGGTTGAGGATTTCGCCGTCGGAGCCGACAGGGAAGAACAAAGGAGATAGCTGGCTGTACGGAGCCACCGGCCGGTTATCGACGGCAGCGCCTGAGATTAATTTGCGGTATCAAAACATACCCTTTTCTCTTTGCCTTTCTTCTCCTTTTATTATGCAGCCTCCAGCCGAATACAACTAACAGATCCTATAATCAAGGGATCTTTAATTGGAAGTTTAAACTAAAAGGGAAACTAACTAACTAGAATCTGGAAACTAATCTCTGAAATATAAATCTTGCTGCATGGCCCTATTCTTATCTTAATGGCCGCGTGCCTGTTTTGGCGCGCTCCATCTAGGCCCCATCCTTGGGCTGCGATGGTGGCTGTTTGCGCCTAAAACACACACGGTCCAGTTGGTTGGTCATATCAATGCTCCCCCCTGGACATCAAGCTTGTCCTCAAGCTTGAACTCGGGATAAGAGCGGCGAAGAGTGACGGCATCCACCCAAGTAGCTTCGGACGCAGGCTCTCCTTCCCACTGGATCAAAAGCTGGCGATGTCCCAGAAAGAAACGCCGCCGAGAACAAGTCTTTGGGTCGCCCCGTTCTTTGGAGGAGTGTCGTGTGCCATATCCAGAGGAAGAGGCGGCGGCTCTGTAGGTGGCGTCCCATGAAATGGTTTGAGAAGTGAGACATGAAACACATTGTGAATGCGAGCCGTCTCCGGAAGGGCCAAGCGATAAGCAACTGCCCCCACTCGAGCACTGATCTGAAATGGACCAAAGAAGCGAGGAGATAGCTTGTGCTGGCTTGAGGAACGCAGGGACAGTTGCCGATGCCGTTGAAGACGCAACCAGACCCAAGAGCCCACCGAAAAGGAGACCTCCCGGTGACCCCCATCGTACTGCTGCTTCATATGCTGCTGGGCGCGAAGAAGGTGCTGACGAGCCTGAGCTAGAAGAGCACCCCGTCCACCAACTTGCAGTCGACGGCATCAATGGAAGTGGCCCCTTGAGAGTATGGAATCAAGCTGGGCGGAGGACGACCGTAGACCAGTTCAAAGGGCGCCATACGGAGCCCGGAATGGTAGGAAGTGTTATAACAGAACTCTGCCCACGACAACCACTTGGCCCAAGAGGATGGGTAGTCCGTGGCTAAGCAGCGCAAGTACATCTCCAAGGTGCGGTTTACCACCTCTGTCTGGCCATCCGTTTGGGGATGGTAGGCCGAAGAAGTCAATAAGCGAGTCCCGCATCGCTTGAACAAGTCTTGTCAGAAGGCGCTGGTGAAAATGGGGTCACGGTCGGAGACGATCGACTCCGGCATGCCATGAAGGCGGACCACGTGGTCGAAGAAGATGTTAGCAATTTGTGGAGCTGCGGTCGGCCGCTTGAGGGCGATGAAATGTCCATACTTGGAGAGACGGTCGACGATAACCATAATGGCGGTCATGCCCTGGGACTTGGGCAACCCGACAATGAAATCCATGGAGATGTCAGACCACACATGGTGAGGTACTGGAAGTGGTTGGAGACGACCAGCAGGAGCTAAGGAACTGGCCTTGTACTGTTGGCATATTCGGCACTGGCGAATGTACTCGTCGACGGTCTGACGCTGCTTGTCCCATAGAAAATGTTGTCTGACGCGATGAAGAGTTTTGTGAACTCCTTCATGCGTGAGATCATGGTAGGCGGCGACGATCAGGGAACGGACCGGCGATGAGGAGGGAAGGTACAGGCGCCCATCTCGATATACCAGACCGTCGGAAGTGGTCCAGTCCGGTGTTGTAGTGGGCGGAGTCGAGTCGGACCGTGCTTGCAGCAGCTCGGAACAACGGCGCTGGACTTCAGGCTCTTGTCGGAGAAGGGTTCGCCACTCTTCCAGAACCGTGGTAGTTGGAGAGGAAAGAGCAGTACACATTACTTCCCCTTCATGCATCCTGGAGAGAGAACCCGCGGCACGGTTGGCGTGGCCTGGCTTATGTTCAACACGGAAATCGAACCCCATCAACTTGCTGAGCCAATGTTGTTGGGGCGGGGTGACCAAGGCCTGCTCCAGGAGGTATTTCAAACTGGCGTGGTCAGTGCGCACCACAAAGGGGCGCCCCCAAAGATATGGTCGCCAGTGTCTGATCGCCTTGGAGAGTCCAATGAGCTCTCGTTCATATGCGGCGAGACGGCCATGTCGCTCTGCTAGCTTCCGGCTGTAGAAGGCGATGGGATGGCCCTCTTGTTGGAGAACAGCACCGATGCCAGTGCTGGAAGCGTCGCATTCAACGACGAAGATGACGTCGAAGTCAGGTAGCCGGAGGACCGGTGCCGTCTGTAGGGCGGTCTTGAGGGCACAGAAAGCGGTCTCGGCGGCTTGGTCCCATTGAAAAGCCTGGCGCTTGAGGAGGCGGGTAAGTGGTTCGGCAATGGTGGCATACTGACGGATAAACCGGCGGTAGTAACCGGCAATGCCAAGAAAACTACGGACACCAGTAGCCGATACGGGGGTTGGCCATGAAGAGATTGCTTGCAGCTTCTTTGGATTGGCAGCCACTCCTTGGCTGGAAATAATATGCCCCAAATAAGCCACCTCTGGCTGTGCAAAGGAGCATTTGGAACGCTTGAGGAAGAGCTGGTGGAGGCGCAGCCGCTGGAGAACCAGGCGGAGATGATGGATGTGTTCCTCCCGTGACTTGCTGAAGATTAAAATATCATCAAAGAAGACAAGAACGAATTTGCGCAGGAAGTCCCCAAGAATTCCGTTCATGAGCGCCTGGAAAGTGGATGGCGCATTGCACAGTCCAAACGCCATAACCAGGAACTCAAAATGCCCATGATGGGTGCGGAATGCGGTCTTCTCGATGTCCTCCTCCCACATCCGAATCTGGTGATATCCCGAGCGAAGATCAAGCTTGGAAAAAACCTAAGCGCCATGCAATTCATCCAAGAGTTCCTCGACGACTGGAATGGGGAACTTGTCCTTGATTGTTTTGGCATTGAGAGCACGGTAATCGATGCAGAACCGCCATGACCCATCCTCCTTAGCCACCAACAAAGACCGGTGATGAGAAGGGGATCGACCGGTCGATATGCCCGGGCTAACATTGCGGTACACTGAGCCTCGATTTCATCTTTCTGCCGGAAAGGATAGCGGTATGGCCTGACAACCACCGGATCGGTGCCCTCCTGAAGACAGATCCGATGATCACACTCGCGGGAGGGTGGGAGTCCCCAGGGCTCCTCAAAGATGGCCCCGAACGCAGCAAGTAATGCGGCCACCTCCCCTTCCTGAATGTCGAGCTGGAGAGCTTGAGGACTTGTTGCAGTTCCCAGGCCTTGCAGAGAGACGGTGCGGCCATCTAGCTGGAATGACATGTTGAGAGACTCAAAGTTCCACACCACATCTCCAAAAGGTTTCAGCCACTGTACGCCAAGAACCACGTCGAACCCCTCCAGAGGGATGACGTAAAAGGAAGTCCGGAAGGAATAGACTCCCACACTGAAGTCCTCAGTGGTCCGGCCTAAGCAGGGTAGCTCTGCTCCATTGGCTATCCGAACATGCTGGCCCAACGCTGCCCCTGGAGGTACACCAATGCGGTCCGCTGAGTAAGCACTGATGAAATTGTGCGTGCTTCCAGTGTCAACCAAGCCCCGCAGCTTCTTGCCGCGCATGAGGATTTCGAGCTGCATTGTGCAACCCTTCCGAGGTCCTTGGAGAGCCAACGATGAGAGTTCCGGCTGGTCATCCTGCAGTGCCTCTGGCTCCTCCTCATCTTCACTCACAGCTTCCAGGTAGAACAACCTCTGACAACGATGGCCTCGGGAGAACACTTCATCGCAGTTAAAGCATAGCCCTTTTGCCCGCCGTTCCGCCATTTCGTCGGCGTTCAAGTGACGGCGATAGGGAGAAGTCGCCGACGAGGAGCCCTGCGAAGTGGATGGAGCCACCCGAAGACCCGTGCCAGAGCCTCCCACGGCGGTTGCGATGAAGCGTGATCTGGCTCTGTTGTCGACGCCATCGAACGGACGGCGGCGCTCCTCCGATCTTGCCTGTGGATGGGAAAAGGCCGGGTCCAGCCGCAGGTACGCCGCGACTGAAGGCTGGCCGTGGTCGACCCTGAGGAAGCCAGCTGTGCTTGGCTCTGGCAATCCAAGCATCCTCCCGCCTTTCTGCTTCCCGAGCGAATGCCACCGCCTCCGCAAGATCTCGGGGACGATCACGGCACACATCTGCCGCCAACGTGATGGAGAGTCCCGCTGTGAAAGTCTCAATCTGGTCTTCCCTTTTCATGCGCGGAGCCCTGGCGAGAAGTCTCTGGAACTCCCAGGCATAGACATCCACCTGGAGCTCGCCCTGCTTCAGGTTGACCAAGTTGCCGAGGGGACCGGCGATGGCCTGTCGTGTGAATCGCTGGAGAAATGTTTCGTAGAAATCCTCCCACGAAATCATTCCTTCCTCCAGCTCCCAATTGTCGAGAACCTCCTGTGCTTCGCCCTGCAAATGCAGGCCAGCCATCTGGACGTATTTATGGCGCGGAATGTCGTGGGCACGTGCAAACCTTTCACACTGCCGAAGCCAAAGCAGAGGGTCTTCGGTGCCGTCGTACAGTGGGAGATCATACCGAGGCGCCTGAGGACACAGCCGATCCCGATCTCCCCCGTCCTCCCATTCCTCACGAGGAAAATGGCGGTGCCGTGCGGGATCCTGGAATTCACGGTGCCGTGCGGGATCCTGGAACTCCCGCCCACCCCGACCCCCTTCCGCATGACCACATCGATCACGAAAAGTGCGGCCGGTCTGTCCCGTGGCGGCGTGACCCGATCCTTCACTTGCCGCCTCGCCGCCCTCCTCCTTCCTCTTTCCTTGCGCCTTGATGAAGTCGGCCATCATCTTCTGTAACTCGGTCACCGAAGCCTTGAGTCCCTCCACATCAGAGGACACCTTTCCTCGCCATTCCTCATCTTCGGAAGCCATCCCAGAAGGCGCACCACAGCCACGCTCCTTCGGCCGAGGACCGTTGGGCTCTGATACCAGTTGATGTGGATCGTCGGAATGGAGTTGCTGGAATGCCCGGTTCTGGCCGGAGACCCGAGCGGGTGGTTGAGGATTTCGCCGTCGGAGCCGACAGGGAAGAACAAAGGAGATAGCTGGCTGTACGGAGCCACCGGCCGGTTATCGACGGCAGCGCCTGAGATTAATTTGCGGTATCAAAACATACCCTTTTCTCTTTGCCTTTCTTCTCTTTTTATTATGCACCTCGGTAGAATACAACTAACAGATCCTATAATCAAGGGATCTTTAATTGGAAGTTTAAACTAAAAGGGAAACTAACTAACTAGAATCTGGAAACTAATCTCTGAAATATAAATCCTGCTGCATGGCCCTATTCTTATCTTAATGGCCGCGTGCCTGTTTTGGCGCGCTCCATCTAGGCCCCATCCCTGGGCTGCGATGGTGGCTGTTTGCGCCTAAAATACACACGGTCCAGTTGGTTGGTCATATCATGGACTCACAAGACAGATGTTCTTTCCAGGGACAGCACCATCAGAAATATTATCTAGAGGCTCACTCTTTCGCTTCCTGCGGTTGAGTGTGTACTTAATGCATCGGGAAACTTTTGTTTGAATGGAAGTATAAGAAGGAATCTTCGCATGTTCATCTTTAGCCGAGGAGCTGGCTACTGGAGCAACATCAACTTCGCCTGAATCCAGATTGCAAATTTCATCATTGTCATCTTCTTTCTCGCCTGATGTATTGTACTCTGGCGTTATGCACTTTGGGAGGTCCACTGGCGTGTTACCTGCAGCAAGATAAGCATCGTTAACCAATGATAATGCATCAGAAAGGATCACAGGTTTCTCAATAGTTCGTCTCCAATTGCATCCGTGACTGGTTCAAGATCTTGTGGGGATCTGTTCTCAAAAGCAAACTTACTTTGCTTTGTGTCAGTTAGATCCATCATGGCTTCAGTAGTACGTTTTGCAAGAGGCCTCGGTGATCTACATTTTGTGTCGAAGTGACTGTAGCCCACCGAGTATGCCAAGTCCGGTCTCGTGTTCACCAGATAGCGTAGCGCTCCCACAATCCACCTGTACTCAGTAGCATCGACAGCAGGGGCAGTGCTCATCTTACTGAGTTTCAGGCGCGACTCCATGGGTGTGTTGCTGGCATTGCTTCCTGCCAGCCCTGTTGCCTCCAAAATCTTCAATGCGTACGCGCCTTGGCTGATGGTGATGCCGGCGTCGGTCTGGTTCACTTCCAAACCCAAATAGTAGTGCAACAACCCAAGGTCGCTCATGTGGGAGGAGCCCTGCATCTCCTTCTTGAAGCGTTTGAGCTCGACGGAGTCACCACCGGTGATCACGAGATCGTCGACGTACACGCCAACCACCAGCCGGTGCGCGCCCTCGCCCATGACGTATCTGGCATGCTTTCGAGACACGCCAGGCTGGAACCCAAGTGACACCAGGGAGGCGTCCAGCTTGGCGTACCACGCGCGCGGGGCTTGACGAAGTCCGTAGAAAGCTTTGATCAAATGCAGCACCTTGTGCTCCTCGCCGGCGACCACGAATCCCGGCGGTTGAGCGACGTAGACTTCTTCCCGCAGCTCTCCGTTCAGGAAAGCTGACTTTACGTCCATGTGGTGGACCGGCCATCCTTCGCTCGCCGCGTGTGCCAGTAGGAGCCGGACCGACTCGAGACGCGCCACGGGTGCGAACACCTCGTCGTAGTCGATCCCTTGACATTGCACGTATTCCTTCGCCACAAGCCGCGCTTTGTGCTTAGTGATGTTGCCGGTGGCGTCCTTCTTGGTCTTGAAAACCCACTTGAGCCCAATTGGGCGCTGGCGCGACGGAGGGTCGACAAGCTCCCACGTGCCATTGGACTCGATCGACGTCATCTCGTCGAGCATTGCCTTCCGCCAGCATTCGTGCATCTGTGCCTCCTCGAATGAAACCGGCTCGTCGGTGCTCACTAAGAGCAGGTCCTCGACCAGGTCCCGATCCGCCATCCCTGGTGGTGTCGCCGGCCCCAGTATGTTGTCAATGGCGCGAAAATGAAGTGGCGCGTTGTCGTGATCTGCATCGAGAGTCTCCATTGCTCCTGGTGGTGGCGAGACGAACTCAATCATTGGCGCTGATGTAGAGGGACTCGCCTCCCTCGCGGGCGCGCCTGTCGGAGTGTTAGGCGTCGTTGCACGCTCTGGCAACTGGAGCGTGGTCACCACCTCCGGCTGGACCACGGTGGCGTACTCGATGACGAAGTCGCTGTCGTCGTTCACCGCTTGATCACTGTCCCACTGCCACTGCGCCTCCTCATCAAAAATCACGTCGCGACTGACGTGCACTCGCTTGGCGGTCGGATCGTAGACTCGATACGCCTTAGAGCCAGGTTCGTAGCCGACGAAGATCATGGGCTTGCTGCGGTCGTCAAGCTTCTTGACATTGGGCGCGACATTCTTGACGTGGGCCACGCACCCAAATGTGCGGAGATGATGCACCGCCGGTGTGGTCCCGTTCCACAGCTTGTACGGAGTCTTACTGCCGGTGCCCTTGGTCGTTGTCCTGTTGAGGATGTAGACCGCAGCGGTGATCGCCTCCCCCCAGAACTGACCGGGGAGGCCCTTCGCCTTGAGCATGCTCCTCGCGGTCCCGACCACCGTCTGGTTCCTCCTCTCGACGACACCGTTCTATTGCGGGGTGTACGGCGCCGAGAGTTCACGTTGAACACCGAGCTCGGCGCAGTACTCGGAGAAGCTTGCCACCGTGAATTCTCCCCCGCGGTCAGTCCGCAACGCCCGCAACTTCTTACCGCTCTTGCGCTCTGCTGTCGCCTAGATGCGCTTGATGGCGGCTTGTGCAGCGTCCTTGGTGGCCAGCAAGGCCACCCACATGAACCTGCTGAAGTCGTCGACGAGGAGAAGGAAATACCGGTTGCCACTTGGAGTCACCGGTGTGATTGGTCCGCAAAGGTCCCCGTGCACAAGCTCAAGTACATCGGAGGCGCGGTGCTGGGCTTGATGCGGGAAGGGCGTGCGCCGATGCTTGCCGGCGAGGCACTCCTCGCACAACTGCTCCACTTGGGACAACACGGGTAGGCCATGGACGAGCCCCTCTCACCCCATCTTGCGCAGCGCGGTGAAGTTGATTTGGCCAAATCTAGCGTGCCACCGCAACGCATCTTCGCCGGCGCGCGCAGCCAGGCACACTGGTTGTGCGATGTTGATGTCGAGCACGTACAGGCGCCCCGGGCTGCGGTGGATCTTTGCAAGGAGCCGTCGTTGTTCGTCGCGGATCCGCATCGCCCCATCCTCTATTAGGATCTAGAAACCGCCCTCATCCAATTGGCCGCAGCTGACGATGTTGGCGGTGAGGTGCGGAATGTAGTAGGTGTTGGGGAGGGTGCGATGTTCGCCATTCTTGCAAGCGAAGAGAACGAAGCCGCATCCCTCGATCCGGACAACGGAGCCATCGCCGAATCGCACCGAGCCGATGATGCCTGTGTCGAGATCAGAGAAAGCCTCCTGAGACCCCATCATATGTTCGTGGCCCCGTTGTCGAAGATCCATCATCGGGGATCCCGATCTTCCTTGTCGTCGAGCGCCGCGAAGACCTTCTCCTCCACCAGCTCGATGTGCACGCGTGGTGGACATGGTGCTGGCGGTGGGGGTAGCGCGCGCACAGCCGGTGCGGGGAGTGGAACCACCACGACGTTGCTGGTTCCGCCGCTGCGCTCATCGGTCGTGGAACTTGTGGGTGGCAGCAGCAGTGTGGTGGTGGAGACGGCGCTGCCCTCAATCAGGAGTAAAGTGGGCTCGTCGTCCTGGGCCGCATGGGCTTGTTCATTCCTCTTGGGCTTACTACGGCACTCCTTGGCCCAGTGGCCAATTTTGCCATAGTTGCGGCACTTGTCACCGTTCCGGCCCGACGCTGAGCCAAAACCGTCACGTTCGTCCGAGTTCGTGCCGCCGTCGCGTCCTCGCCCCTTTCCTCCGCGATGCTTACCACGGCTGCTTGAACCGCCGCCGTCGCGTGAGTTCTCCAGGTCCTTCTTGTAGCGCTCGAGCCACTCCTCCTCCGTGAGGTAGAGCTTCCCACCGCTCTGAGCGGGCAAGGGCTCAGGCTCATCTTCGGCCGCCTTGAGCCGGCCGGTGATTTCTTCCACGGACAAAGCAGATACATCGAGTAGTGTCTCAATGGAAAGAACGAGTTGTTTGAACCTGGGACGGGCGATACGCAGGTACTTTTCAATGACCTTCTGGTCGGGCTCGGGGTTGCCAAGAGTTGCCAATTGGCTAACGAATCCCGTGAGCCGCATGGCGAAATCTTCCACGGCTTCGCCATCGCGAAACCCGAGCAGCTCGTACTCACGCCGGAGCCGCTGAGCACTCGACTTCCTGATGCGGTCGTCGCCGATCCGCATGGCCCTGATGCTCTCCCATGCTTCCTTCAGCGGGCGGCTTGACGCGGCGAGAGATCATCTTGGCGACGGACGGCGCTGCAAATGGCGTCAAGCGCCATTCGGTCCTCGTGCACCTCGACGGTGACGCCGCCAGGATCGATGGCACCCCAGAGGCACCGAGCCTGCAACTTGATCTTCATCAACAATGCCCAGTCGTTGTAGTTGGTCTTGGTCAGCATGGGGTAGTTCGCCGGCCCGCCTCCTCCTTCCTTTACCACGCGGTGTATAACCAGCCCGCGGTCGCTCCTGCCAACACCTGTGGTGTGGGAGCTGGAGGGCGGCGGCGATGATGATCGTCGTCGAGACATGGAGACACCCTTGAGCGAACGATCACACGTCCAACGCCAGTAACAAGCTCTGATACCACTTGTTAGATCTCCCAGCGAACGTCGGCGCCGGAGATGAACTTACCCTGCTCAAGAACACATGCACACACGAACTGGACTCGAACACAAATCAGTTTGTCTTCCGAGAAGCTCATGACTTTTTCGTGGTTTTCCTCCTCTATTTATAGTGCAAAGGCAATTACAAAACGAGAAACTGAAAACATGCAAGAAACTGAAACGCATGCGCATGCATGCAGGAAACTGAAAAAGGAAACTGAAAAATGACTTAACTAATCTACGTGCACAAGGCTTAATTAACAGCTCCACCAACCACTCCCATCAGCACAGAACATATGTTTTGGGAGTGGCTGGAGAGATCTATGAAGCCAAGTTCCCGGGTCGAGGGGGTCGAGGAACGGGAACGCGGGACGAGGGATGCCACTTTGAAAATTATGGTACGAAGGGGGGTATACCTCTTCGGAGTGTTCGTTCGAGAGTTGGAACGTGTTCCCAATTGGTTGGGAACGATGTTCCTGGAATGATCCCTCGGAACGAGGAACGCGTTCCAATGTAGTAGGAACGATGACGTAGGAACGAAATTAAATATAATAGTAATATCATATTTCATAGCCAAGTTTAACAGATACAAGTTCGAGAGTTTTAATAAGATCATAGATATTGACGATAAATACTAAAAGCTGCAAGCCTGCAACTATAATCATACAAAAGCATGATCCAGAATTCAATCACACAAAAGCATGATCCAGAACATAGATGGAAATCTAGAATCTGTAATATTGCTTGAAGCCGTGAGCCCGTGACCCGTCACCCGTGAGGTCTTGGTGTCTTGCTTCTTTTGTCATCGTGATCCTGAATCCTGATTAACATTAATATGAAAAGCAAGATTAACATCTATGTAAATATAAAGAAAATGAAGAATGTACTCTTGTCTAATGTCCCACTTGTTATCTTTGTAGCTCTCGGTGGACCTTGACATAAGGCGAATATTAGAGTGGATGAAGACAAGCTTATCTGCAGTGCTACTATTCAGCTTGTTCCTCTTTGCACTGCAGATGTATTGATAAGTACTCCAAATCCTCTCAGCCGACGAACTACTAATTGGTTGAGATAGAACCCTCTTAGCCACGTCAGCTAACTCTGGTGTCTCTGAGCCATAGATGGTCCACCAATCTATGGCATCCATGGTGTATGCATCAAGTTGTACTGCTGGCAAAGCATACATTCCCTTCTTCATGATGAAAACATTAAGCTGTTCACGAAATACCTGCTGCTCCCTTGGAGTATCTGCAATCTTTTCAAAAGCTTTTAGCACATTTGTCATGACCTCCACATCTTTATTTGGTGCTTGCCTTACAGTGCCTCCAGGAGCTGGTATTTCAAGATATTTTTGATGATAAAACCTTGGACAGAGAGCATAAGCTAGGCAATGAAGCGGGATATTCATCTTTTCCCAAATGTTCAAAAATTATATTCTCTACTCGAAAGTCATGTTTGTGTGGGTTGTCATCTTTGGTCATAATGTCTTTAATTTCTCCAACCATGCAGTCCATCCTCTCATATATTTCTCCCATTTTAGGGCCTTCTCCATCACTGAATCTCAATACTGAGTATACTGGTCCTGTGATGGCAATGATGTTTTCAGCCTCATTCCAGAAGCTGTCATCGTTGATTACTTGAGCAATGGCCCTTGCTTGATGCTTCAGATCATTGTTGGCGCTGTTCACCCATTCTTTCCATTGCTTGGTGACCACGGTGGTAGCAAGTGCTTCTCGACATGTTATAAGCCTCTCAAGCAAAATGTAATGCGAAGCAAATCGAGTTTTCTTCACCGTCAGTAGGTCAAAACGAGAGCTAGTTCTGAACATTGCTAGACAATGTTGATGGTTCTGAAAAAACTTCACAATACCTTTCCCTGTCTTATATGTATCGAGCATCCATGAAAATTTGCTAGCAAAATCCTTAAATACTAGATTCAAGGTGTGAACAACACAAGGGGCCCAAATAATGTGCTTATGCACCTGTACAAGCCATGATGCAATGAACTATTACAATGTGTTCATAAAAGTTTGAATGAAATTATAAAACAGTAAAAGTAACCATACTACTTACTCTCTCAATTTCTTTTCCTGCTGCTTTGCAATTAGATGCATTATCTGTCACCACTTGAAGGATATTTCCTGGTCCGATTTCATCTATGGCCTTTAGTAAAAACTCAGCAATTGCTTCGCCAGTTTTTTCAATTCCAGAGAAATCTTCTGCATATAGGAAGCATGAACCTCGGCTGTTTGAGGCAATCACGTTGATCAGTGGCTTGTTTTTCAGATCAGTCCATCCATCGGAAACAACAGAAACACCTTGTGTCAACCTATTTGAAAGGGGAAAAAATATAAGTGATGCTTGATATGTAGTAAGTTTAGCCGTTAGCATGTTTAACAACTGAAACTTACCATGTACTTTTGACTGGTGCTAAGTCATTCTCCACGCTTCTCTTGCAAGCATCTAGAAGAGTTGTTCTTGCCTTCTCATATGACGGACCTTTATAATCCTTGGGAGCACTTTTAATGGCTCTGACCATTTCTGAAAATTGAGGGCTCCGTAATGAATGAAATGGAATGCCATTAGCACACCAAAATTTGATTATTGCCATATCTACTAAACCCCTTTCTGCCACTCCAAATGCTTTCACCAAATGACTGGAGTCACTGGACAGCCCAGTAGTTGCTGATCTAACATATTCTCCTTTTTTATCGGCCTCTTTAACCTTGTCTAGCAATGCTCTGTACTTGGTGGAATCACTTTGTACTGAAGTACAACGCCCAATTTGTGGCTTCTTACCAGGTAGCGGACCAAGCAAATGAACTCGAACTCTAGTTAAGCTACTTTTGAATGTTTTCTTACAATGATTGCACTGCCACTGCTTTGTTCCACCATTGTTCTTTCCTTTTGGTGCGCCAAGAATAGTAATTTCAGAGAAAAGAGGATGCCTCATACCAGGATTAGATGAGTCTGCTTCTGCACCTTCATCGTCACAGCTCTCAGTTCGGTCACCTCTATCTTCATCACCGGCGCCTGTGCGATCATCTTCACCATCTAATCCGTCCTCTTCTTCCTCTGAACGCCTGCGCTTCCCAGATCCAAAGGCCATTGCTGAGTTGTGGCTAGCGACCGGCTAGTTGTGGCTGTTTTGCACTTCTGCTCAAGCCGTATATACGTGACCTGGTGTGTGTGACCCTTCGTATTCCTTTTTTTAGTGACCCTTGGAATTTCCAGCCGTATATGCGTGTCACAACGAAATAAAAGGCGCACCGCGCGCTAACGCCATAAGGCCCATAACCTAGACGCCAGCCGCCTAACCCTTGGAATTTCCAATCCACAGGCGCCTAACGCCCTGCCCTAACCTAGCCGCCGCCGCCACCACGCTCGTGCTGCTGCCGCCACCACGCCGGAGAGTCGCCGCGGTCGCCACCTTGAGAGTGGCCGCGCCTCCTCGTCTCTTCTGGCAGCGGCGTCGCGCCTCCTCGTCTGCTGCTGGCCGCGGCGGCGCCCGAATCTGGAAACGGAGGTGACCGGCCGGCGCGCCCGCTGCTGCTTCCTCGTCTTCTCCATCGCCGGCGTTGGCGGGCTGCGGGCCACAGCCCTAGCTCCGGCGGCGCCTTCTCCCCGAGTCCAAGCGCAGGTTCTCATTCTCCCCAACTACTCCTCTCGGTTCCCATCGCGTCCCTCGACGTACTGTGTTCGGATCGATGTTCCGGTAGTGTTCTGGTCGACATACCGTGTTCTCCCCGTTCCTCGTTTCGGGACGAAGTTCCCGGGACGAGGAACTCTGCCACGTTCCGCGTTTCCGGCTTCTTAGGGAGAGATTCAACAAGAAACAGATAAATTTTGTGGTGGTTAGGATAGTAGCTGTGATATGGAGCATATGGTGTAATGGAAGACCAGAAATACCTCCTGCTTTCGACACCGGTTGCCTCATCATCATCCTTCTGCTGTTTCTGCTTTATGTCAACGGTTGGATTTTTGGTCTGTTTTGCGGCAGGGAGAGCGGCGAAGGTGGCTGCATGAAGGTGCAGAACGGCTGCGGGGGATAGTGGCAGCTTCAGTAGGTGTGGACAGACCGACGGGATAAAAAGGAGTTAACAAGATAGTGAAATCTCGTTTACTGCTATGTCTCTGTCATGTAATTCAGACCAAAAATTTCAATTTCTGAAGTACATGCAGTGCGCCTCTCTGGGTAGAGCTATTTAAGTTGTGGCATTCATTAGTTTTCTGCTTTCGGAGCGCACACTCGAAACTGTGTCGTACCAGGTCCTTGTAACGGCTACATTTTAGTTTCAATAGCTATGTGTGAGTGCGATACAACGAAAGCTCAATTTGTGATAAAAAATTATTTGTAAAGAGCACTAAGTTTATCTGAATAATAATATTCACTCTGAATGTGCAATAGTTAAATGTTTAAATCAATTCATTGAAGCATACAAATTCCAAGCACATGTTTACAAACTCGAGCTTAAAATTATCTTTAATTTCACAAACTTAAATAATAATATCACAATACTTGGGATTGTAAATTTGTAACGCCATAATTCGAAATCGATCGACCGAAAGAGACATCACCTGCTGCCCTATGGGCGCAAAGGCATTAAAGAGGTAGACGTCATCCGTGTATGACTGCCACCATCAGTGGCGTGCGTGGCTCGTACGCCTTGCTCTGGCTATACCATAGCTCCACCGCCTCCTCGCCTCCCCCCGCGAGCGCCTCCCTTAATCTATTAACATCATCTACTGCGGCGAGTTCTAGCAACGCCGCCAGTCTATCTCGCCGCCCACCACCGACGATATTTTTTTTAGATAATGGAATACAAAATTCCGGCTTCATCCCTCCAGGAGAGAATCAGACCACACTTATTACAGTCTCAAAATCGAAACACCATTTTGACAAGGAAACCAAATCATCAAACAGAATAACCAATTCTAGATACAAAAGGCCAACCAAACGAAGTAAATATCTCCAACGCCACAGTCTCCAAACGTCGACAAACATCTAGAAGACATGCTTTGATGACTTCATATACCACCGACGATATACCTTGCGCTGCATCGACGAAATTAGCAAGGTCGTCTATTACCTCCGCTCAATGGATAAGCTCAATACATTTACAAGAGAGGCAAGAAGCGGTGTGGTTATATAGATTCAGCAACCAAGGAGATATCTATGGAATCCAGATTAAACAATTCCATGAATTAAAGCTCTGCTTCCTTCGGAAGTGAATCAATCAATCAAATCCGAAAAACACCGAGAGCAATCGCCGCCAATTCGAATGCCAGATCAATCGGAGAAAGAAAAGCAATAAATGTGTCATGTATATTCATTTACCTCCCGTAACGGACAATCTAATCTACTAGAATAGCCACTGCCCGCTTTCCACTTAGCCACGCGGGTGCACCACGTGTCGGGGTGAGGGTGAAGAACAGGCATACCACCACCAACTCCTAATTAGAATTAGTAGAGATAGAGATAACAAACTTATCTAGTTGCGTCATGCATAGCCGTGCATATGTTGCTGGCCAGTAGGAATCAAGACCATACGTGATTAGATAAAATAAAAGATGATCTTATCTATACATCCAAGTAAATATTTAATGGAAAGGATGCATATGGCAATTCAAAGTCACATGGTAACTCAGAAACTGTATGCGTGCAGTATATGAAAAAAAATCGGCTATGTAGTATTTGAAAATTAGAAGTTGCAGAGATAATTGAAATTGGGGGTCCTTTCCCCTCTTGCTAGCAAAAAAAAATGAAGGTTTTTCATGGCCCGACTCAACTGGACGGAGGGTGGCGTCTACGCTAGAAATCGACACCGGGCTGAATTGTATACAAATAAATTTCCTATGGTAGCAACACGACTACTAATTAAGACGTATATCCTATGTATCCATAGGCATCATTGACAATCTACTTTTCGTTCCCTTTGTTGCTAGCAATCATGTCATCATCATAATTCATATGATCCAGAGCCCCAGACAACAAATATGAGAAGCCTTGCATGTTCACTGATTTAAGAGATTTAACGGTGACAGGTTAATTCAACAAGTTTCTTCGAACAATTGACATGGATGGAACAGACACGCTAGATCGCCAGTAAGCACGCAAGTAATTTTAAACAACCGTTACTGTCCATAGTGAATGAACACATGAAAAACAAAGCATTTTTCTGTCTTCGTGGAACTTTCCATATCCCCGTCAGATTTCTCGGCGATCCCTTTCATCTGGTTGTCGAAACCTCCCGTCCCAGACAAGCTGGTAGCGTTTGTCTGCGACCAAATTTCCACGGCCGGATCGATCGCCATCGTCGTAAAATGTTGAGTCAATTGGTCATAGACTCATAGTACTAGTGCAGTGTTCAAGTGAACTACCGTACCTTCCAGCAGGACCTCCCTCCCATTTTAAAAACTCGCCATTTCAGGCGCCGGAGCTGCTGCTCTGAACTTCTCTTGTGGCTAATCGCATTGTCAGGCAGGCAAGATTAGTTCATAACAGTATCTATGTGACTCAGTGAGGCGTGGAGCACGCGGTGCATTTTTCTTCTCTCTTTTTTCTTTGACCATGTCATATTCTTGTAGGTACAAATTTGCCACGTGCGTAAAAGCTCCGTTGCTACAACTTGGTCCACACATGCATTATCCTTAAAGCACAATACAAACGTGATCTTACTTTTTAGAAAATAGATTGTTATAGAACTTTATTTGTGATAGTTTAATATTATATATTATAAGAGAGAAAAAATCACTCTGTTTTACAATACTTGTATATACTATATCATCATATCTTTCTTTCATTATTACAATACTTGTATATAATGCATGCTTATAATATGCATCACATAGCTTGTACCTATATATCCAAGTGAACTCCCATCAAAGTCACCTTTTCAATCGTTCTATGCATGGAGGACCAAAAAATAAATGGTCGGAATGTCTTCTTTTTTGTTAGTATTTTTAGTATATTCTCTTTTTCTTAGTGATTGCAAACCGCATATCATCGACTTTTATATGAAGCCTTTTCCGCACTCTCAGGAATACATACTCCCACTTCTAATATACTACTTAAACGAACATATTGTACTTCTTTATCATTTTCGGTATACTTAAATATTAATTCTAAGCTATTCTAATGTGATATGGTTGAAAAAATTTCATCAGAGCCTTTTTTTGCTATATATCTTTTTCCATATGTAAAATGAGTATATACATAAATTATGCTATAAAAAGTAGACTTCGATGAAATTGTTCATGAAACTCACTTTTGAGTATTTTATAATCATTATTAGAGTATGCTCAAAAGGATTAAAAGGAATAAATTTTTTATTTAAGCGGGATATATATATATATATATATATATAACTTATATGCTTGATAATATATTAACATATTTTGTAGGCTATTTATATTTTAAATATATTATAAACATTAGAAATGACAACAGAAACTTGAAGAAAAATTCAACTTGAGGAACGCAATTGAATTATAAGATTTGATGGAAGAAAATCATTGAGAATAATAAGTTGATTGAGTTCTTAGAAATGTAGCAACTCTTTATTTTGCATAGATCATGTAGGTATGTACCTCTATTCTTATTCCATCACTAACTTTTTTCAAAATATATGCAGCAAATGTATCTCTATTTATACTCAAGTAATACGCTAATTATTTTATATGGTATTAGAATACATTGCTCACGTATACACTGATGCATCATGGGTGACTTACTTTGAACTTATTTTCCTCACACGTTGGATGCCCCACATAACAGTGTATCTTCTATTTCTTATTGATCACTCCATAATTTTTCTGCTTCAACTTCCAATAGTAAGCTCAATTCTTGATCGATCCTTTTCAACTGCTACTATTTTTAATGCAATACTCTATTGTATAGCTATCTTCTATTTCTCTCTAATTATTACTTAATGTGGAATGCTACGACATCAACATACATATATGTACAACTGCTGCTTATCCCTACCAGAGACATTCATCACGCTATCACCAGTGGCCTCAAGTCTATTCCACACAATAGCGCTATCTCCACTCCAAACTTTTTGCTCCTTGTTTTGATTCATACGAATTTATAAATTTATATACACATGTAGGACATTATACATGCTTGGTTTATACTTGTTCTATGTTGATCACTTTTCTTCTTTAACGTCAGCCAACTTAACAATGTCGCTTCCTCACTAACTGTGGTAAGCTCCTGTCGGGGATTGGATAAATTACTATAAGGACCATCAAACCCCGGCAGCCTTTCTTCGGCCGACCATGCTTCTCTTTGACGTCGTCCCAAAAGAAGATCCTCGAACGGACCAGCTGCCGACCATACCCATCCGCGAGCATACGGTTTAGCCCTCCGAGCATGGTTGCTCGGGCTGGCGGCTAAGGTCGGTCACGACCAAGGAAGAAACCCGAGCATACCCCGCAGGTCATGCTCGGGCTGTAAAGGCGACGTGGCGGCAGCTGCGTTAGCCGTTACGCCACTACTCGGGCCCATCACATCCACGACGCCACGTGGCGAAAATCAAGGGGCAGTTGCTGCCACGCGCAGACACGTAAGGGCGTGACATTCGGATGAGGTCGTTTTGAACCACCTATAAATACCTCCTCAGAACACGCCAAGAAAAAAGGAGGAAGAGGAAGGAAAAGGACATGCCAAAAAAACAAGACACGCACGGTGAAGGGAGAAAAAGGAGAGGAGCGCACGCTAGGAAGAACCAACTTAGAAAAGGCATACACAAGTGTAGTAATAGCAACACTCTTTTGTAACCGGGCATAGGCAAAAGCTAAACCCTGCTAGGCCCTTGTAAGCATCAAGATAACGAGCAAAGAAGCACTGGACGTAGGGCTGTTATCTCGATCGTGAGAGGCCCGAACCAGTATAAAAATCCCTTTGCTCGCCGCCCCCTCTAGTAGCTCGACCTCCTCCCACAACATTCTTCGGACGCTAGCCCTCTACGGAAAAAGGGGCTCGGTTGATCCCTCAATCAACAAGTAAGCTCGGCGAAGGGCTTATTCCCCAAACGTCGACAGCTCCCATCTTCTCTAATGCTAGCATGTTTCTTTTAGTCTTTGTCTAACGATATGTACAATCTTTCCGCCATCGCATGTGACAACATGTCCCTTAGAAGCATGGCACGTTCCTAGCTACCCAATGTGTATATATCCTCTGTAACTTGTCTTTCATGCAAAACTTCATCTTCACTCTATCAGGGTCTCCTCATCACCAATATTCTTTTACTACTGACTTCTTCAGCAATGCAAAAGCTCACTACTTGTCATTGTAGCTTTTGGCTCCTTTGACTATGGTCTTTTTCTTCTACGACTTCGGTGAGCAGCACGATGTTGTTCTCATCTCTGATGTAATGCCTCCACCTATCGCTTCCCTATGAGGCAATATCTTCTTACAAGACAAATCGACGCTATTGCACTCATATGTGGTGTCCTTCGACAATACTTGTGATATCTACTGTATTTAAAATTTTAGTTATTTTTTGGAGTTCATATATATATTAAATTGATAATTTTATTTAATTTATTTTGGATTTTAGTTATTTAAGGATTTTACTTTGAAATTCATATAGGAGTCAAATTGCAAGCTTTCTTTCATTTTTATTTCTAATTTTCAATTATTTTTAGAGAATTTTTATATAGATCATGTTGATGATTTTCATTTAATTTTTATCCTGAATTAGTCATTTAGGGATTTTACTTTAAAATTCATATAAAATCAAATTTCAGTTTTATTTTATTTTAAACCAAATTTCTTTTATTTTTTGTTGGAATTAAGTATGGAAAAAATGCTAATTTTTATTTAATTTTTATGATGGATTATATATATTTAGGGATTTTACTTAGAAATTCATATGGAAATTAGTTTGTCGATTTTTAATTTACTTTCTATCTTCAGTTTACTTATCTTTGGTTTGAATTCTCATGGAAATAAAATTTACAATTTTTGCTTATTTGTATTAGAAATTATATTTTTATGAATTTTACTTAGTAATTCATATAGAAAATATTGCTAATTTAATTTTTTATTCTGAATTTTGGTTATTTTTGTTAGAAATTAGTATAAAAATCCAGTTGCTATTTCTAGCCTTAAGAGCGAATATGGTGACTTCTTTTACCTCTACTCTAATATAGAGTAATATTATAATAGATAGATATATTCCGATCTGAATGTTTCACGAATTCTCAATGTTCTCGCTTATGCTTCCTATGTAGCTTACGCTCGTTGTCGCTCTGCACACTAGTGAGCGCATCAGCATGCTTTGGACTAACATGCTTGGCAATGCCCGGTTCATTTTCAGTTCATGCGTCTCCACAGGGTAATGGCCGATATTGTGTTACGATCATGTCTGAATTCGTGTGTCGTACGCTTACAACACACAGCTCGCACATGTCCTGCAGCGCAGAAAGTAGCATAGGCGGGTAAGAGGGTTCAGCACGACCAGAGATCGATTGATCGATGCACTCGACCGCCTTGAAAAGCTGAAGCCAAATTTTGACCCATCCATCCTTCTGAATTCCAACGTTAGACCGAGTACCGCGTCACCGCACGATCGAGCCAGCCAGTCACCCACCTACCAACCCAGCTCGTTTCTGCGCGGCGGAGCAGGACCGGCACCTCCACCCAAAAACCGGAAAGAAAGAAAAAGTTTTGCGCCATTGATCGAGACCTCAAGAGAGTTAATTGGCAATCCGCAGTTTACTGGTCGCTCGTCACAAGTAAGCAGGCACCAGTTTGGTTCTTTTCAGCAAGCCTAAGCTTGTTTAGCCCATTAACGCAATCTTTTTTTTTTTTTTTGGTGTGGCAAATTTAGCGCTCACAAGATTTTTTTTAAAATAATCCTATTCCTAACTGCGGAAGGTGCGACGAGTAACACGTGTCACCTCCTATGCCTGTATACTACGGTAGGTAGCTGGACCCGTGGCAGGAGACAGACGGCCACAGCAGGAGGTGCTGTTGAGCCAAGGCATAGCGGCACAATCGGTCTGATACCGTGCTACCGCGCTTTGGGTGCTTGGCACCTTGCTGTCGAACCAGCGTGGCACGATAGCAAGCCTGCTGCGGTGCATCATCTGCCTGTTACCACCGTCGGCTGGTCTCCCATAGGTCCAAGTCCTTGCCTTGGTATACGGATGTGGTAGATGACAATTGCCGCCAGTGTTTTTACAATCAAGAAGAAAGCTATTTTGTAATTGTACGTGCAAGGACCAGACTTGAAAAAAAAATTTTGGCTAAGGGGCAGTTAAGCTTCAGCTCCTAGTTTCAGGAGCGAAAATGCTGCTTCGCAACTACGAGATGTGTAACTATGTACTCTGGGGTAGGGTTCAAATTTTCGTTTTGGCCAAAAATTCGGACCCCCAAAATCGAAATTTGGACGAAATTCATAATTTCGAAGTACATTCAAAATTCAAAAGCAAAATTCAAATCCGGTTTGTTTGGCACGAAATTTCCGAAATTCACGACATTACCGAAATTACTTGAAATTACGAAATTTTGGACAAAATGCTGTTGATGAAAATTGGTTCAAGCGATGTTGAAAAATTTTGAAATTTTTTTGTAGGTTCCTGACACATTAGAGATGTTCTCATAAAATTTTCAGGTGATTATCAGTTCTGTGGAATTTTAAAAAATTCAAACATTGGTACTGTCCCGATGAAACGTTGATCGGCAAGTTTGAACCGGATGAAAAATAGTACAAATGATGTTAGAAAATTTATAAATTTTTTGTGGATATTCCTGACATATTTATGATATTTCATAAAAAATTTCAGATGATGATAAAATGTGAGGTATTTTTAAAAATTCAAACATTTGTACTGTCTTGGTAAAGCGCTGAGCGGCAAGATTCATCCGAATGAAAATTAGAACAAACGAGGTTATAAAATTTTGAAAATTTTTCTGGATGGTCCTGATACATCCATAATATTCTCATAAAATTTTCATATGATGATGAAGTGTCATGAATTTTTAAAAATTTGAACAGTGCTACTATCCTGTTAAAAGGCCGATGATCAATAATAGATTTACTTTAGCAATAAGAAAGGTTTAATTTTTTTAAAATTTTACATAAGGGTGAAAAGGAAATGGTTAATATCTCATAAAAATTTTGAATCATGATCACGCTCCAGTGAATTTATAAAATTTGTAGAAGGCGCAGTGCCATTTAAGTTCTTTCTCTGTATGATTTTTGAAATATAATACAACAAATTAAGTTCAGTGCTTACTGCATTGATAGATTTTATTGAGCAAACAAAGAAAGTTTGAATTTTTTGAAAATTTTATAGCTTGGTACAGAGGAAATTTTTAATCTTTCATAAAAATTTTAGATGATTATCACACTCAAGAAAATTTAGAAAAATCTAACAAGTTTACTATCCCAATTATGTCCATTCTGTTTTTGATTTTTTTAAAGATAACAAACGATGTTAAATTATTTTGAAATTTTTTTTATGATCCCAAACTACTAATGATGGTACCATAAATTTTTCATATTATTATCAAGTTTGTAATTTTTTTTAAAAATCTGACAGTGTTTCTACCCAAATTTTAAAAAATCTCAAAAAAAATTAGTTTTTCAACAAATTTTCATAGAAGATCACTTTCTAATAGGTTATTGGATCAAATCCGGTGCTCAAACTTCAAAAACCGGATTCAAAACCCGAAATTTCGCCAAATTACTGTAGCATTTCGATTTTTTTTGAATTTTTAAATTTGCCCGGCATTTGTAATCTCGGGGGGGGGGGGGGGTCCGAAAACCGAAATTTCGCCGAATTTCGACAAAAAATTTGAACCTTGCTCTGGGGGGCAGGGCTGTACAAACAGCACAAGCAACCGACGCTGAAGCGCTTCAGAAAAGGAATGCCTTCCTTGTGATAAGTAGGCTTGGGCATTCAGTTTATACAGTTTTTGGTTTCGTTTATTCGGTTTTTGAGTTCTGCAAACCAAAATTGAACCGAATAGCCACATAAACCGAACTAAATTAATCGAATTAATTCGGTTCGGTTATTTGGTTAACTGAATTTCCAACCCACATATGTTGTACATCACAAAAAAAAATGTATTCATCAATGACTAGTAGGTACTAATCTTAGCAAAGTGTATGTAATACCACCACAAAATACATTGTCCAGGCGTCCAACAATGACAAGCAACTAAAAAGCATAGCAAAAATTTTATTCCAGGTACTTCTCACACAAATTTTATCCATTCGGAACAATCTAAAGATCATGTGCTTGTCTACATGTTTTCTCAGTCTACATGTGCCTACAAACTTCACCCTCACGGCCTCATCGCAACAAATTATTGAAAGGAAAATTTAATCAAGCAGCTATCCACATCATACATCAGAATATTATTGGAATTGAAGACCATGCGATCTGCATAAGAAACCAGTAATAACTAACCTCCTACTTGTTATTCAAGAAGATCCAGTGCTCACTGCTCAAAGGATGGCCTGAGGCTGCGCTGGGAGGTGCCTGCGGCCAGCGCCGCCGGTTAGCAAGGTGCCAACGGCTGCCACCACTGGTTCGCGAGGTGCCTGTGGCCGCCGCCGCCGGTTCACGAGGGCCGAGGGGAACGCCAAGCTGGGACTCTGGGAGGGCCGGTGCCATCGCCGCAACCTGCTACTACGTGAATCCACCGAATCGAGAGGGGAACTAGTAACTAGGGTTGGTGTCTCTTGGCAATTGGGGAAAAACGGGGAACGACTGAATGAGGGTTGCGGCAATTGGCGAAACCGAACTAGGTTGGGTTGTCTGGGCTGTGGTCCGTGGGGCCCATGCCGTGTGATGTGCTGAGTGTTGTGAGGATGAACGGATCGGTTTATTCGGTAAATCGGTTATTTTAGTTTTAGAAATTATAGAACCGAACCATAAATTAAAACCGAATAGTATTAAAATAAAAATTGAACCGAAAACGAAAAAATCGGTTTATTCGGTTCGGTTCAATTTGTTTTTTATTTCGGTTTAAAAGTGCCCAGTGGGATGGCAATCTTACCCGATTACCCATGTACTTGCGGGTAAAAACCCTAATAGAGGTGGGTATGTTCCTCTTTTATTACTGACAAATACTTATACCAGGGGTACCCCACAGCAAGGTACACGTCCATTTCAAGATCGTATTTCTCTCAGTCACATGGACATACCGATAAGATCGACAGCGACATGGAATGCTGGAAAGGGTATTACCAAAGTCCCGTCCCTCATAGATGGGATTATCCCTGAATATTGGCCAGAGCGCCAAATGGACCATCTTAGGCCTAGCTCCGATTAGAAGGCCTCAATCGGGTCACGAAGGGCCCTCAGCCTCCACCGCGACCTCCGGGAGCGCTCCGACCTGGCCTCGGGTCGGACGCCCTCGCGGCCTCCGACCTGGCCTCGGGTCGGGGGTTTTCGGAAGCACCGACTGGGCGGCGGGTCGGATATGCACACAGTCTCTGACCCGGCCGTTGGTCGGGGCCCCGGCGAGCTCCACCTCAGCAACTCCGGCCACATCATCGATCGACCTTGAGGTTGGTCACCTGCCGTCTGAGCAAGACGGCCGTGCAGGGATAGGTGATCCTTCCCGGGACAACAGGCGCCGCCACGCATGCAAGAACCGGCAGGCGCCTGGAAGGGCCAGGTCGCACCTTCCCGATAGAGCGCCGCTAGCTAAGTCTACCGATAGGGCGCCGCTAGCTAAGTCTGCCAACCCGTCATGAGATAAACAGGAGCCTGTCGGTCATCAAGATCGAACCCGGATCTCGGGGCATAAGCGTGCCCCAACCGCTCTTCCTCCTAAGTCCGTGTACCTGCCCCTCGCCTATATAAGGGAGGCGGGGAGCTTCAGCGAGGGGCTCCTCCTTTTCCTTCTCCCCAACTCGGTCGGGGTTTGAGAGCTCAAGCTCCCAAACCCGTTCCCACTCAAGCAGCGTTCGGGGCTGTCCCGAGCCCTCGCTTAACACGATCTTGATCCGCCGCGCCCAGGCGATACATGACCACCACCACAAACCGGAAGTAGGGGCGTTCGGCCGAACCATATAAATTCCGGGCTCCCTGAGTCAACCATCAAGGAGAGGGAGCGTGCGGCCCCTTGACTTACAAAATATACTTGCCGGTTATACGAAACGCCGACAGTTGGCGCGCCAGGTAGGGGCTCGCGCGTCATCGTCTTCATCTCCGGACTCCCAGTCATCTCCTTGATAGCCTCTTCCACCTGCGACGGCGCGTTTTTGACATGGAGCCGGGCCGGGACCTTGGGAGTGCATTCAAAGCGGACCAAAGAAGGTGGCCCTCGCTCGCCGTCTGCGGGGGTGTCCGCGGCCACCATGCCGCGCCAGGGACCCCCGTGGGGAGGACCCTTCACCGCTGTGTAGGTCCCTCGGCCCGGCACCGTCCGACTTGGAGATCCCGATGGTGACACCATATCCGGCGCATGGAATATGGAAAAGTTAAGGCAACTCTATCCCTAAGAGCTTTTCCGTTGTTCCCGCATCTTTCTAAAACCCTCCGAGTCCAATGCGCCGCATGACGACCCGCCCTCTGACGCTATCTCGCCGCTCGAAGCGGCACACACATATGCTGCTGAGCTCACTGCGCCCGACCGACCACTAGGACCTCTCAAGTGGAATCCCCGTCGACCCAGAGTACTCGGCCTATGCCCAGCGACTACGGTTGCAGTAGTGCTTTGAGGAGAAGAAGTACCAATGGGATGGCCCTTGGTCGTTCAGGGAACATGCTCGTGCACCGCGATGTCCGTTGCTGTCCTCGCGTTTTCCCTCGAGGGGTTAGCGCTGGGGCCTACACTCGAGTCACCCCTGCGGTTCCTAAGGGCTACGGTCATTCAGTGGGCGCTAATCGTGAGGGAAGGATGCAAGAAGCTAAGTAAAATGTCCAAAATACATCGCATCATATGAAAACAAAAGAGAAGCGGAGGTGCTAGGAGGTTCCTTAGCCAGAGGCGTCGTCATCATCCGAGCTGTCGCTGCTCGCGATGACATCGCCTAGCGCCGCCACCTTCTCTGCCGCCGCCCGCACCCTGGCCCGCACCGGGCTTGCGTCTCCTTCGATCCCGGCGATGGCTGCCATCGGGTCGAAGGAAGCATCGCGTTGGCGCGCAGCGAGCGGCACATGCTCGCCACGTCAGCGGCAACTCCCGCCCCTCGCGAGCGGAGCGCTCGCGCAAGGCGCGAAGCGGTCGGCGAGGCATCGGCCACTGGGTGAGCGAAGGCATACCCGATAAGTGCGGTCGGCCAGTTCATTCACCTCACCCCAGCGGCTCCGAGCTCCTCCTCGCTTTGAAGGCGGGCGAAGCATAGACGAAGGGCCTCGCGAGGTCGAGGCTCTTCAGCGTGGTCCGGTCGGCTCGCCTCGGTGGCCTCGGCCGAGCCAGCTGCCTGCTGCGCCTCCTCGCCTGGTCTTGACGAGCTCCTCCCGGGCGGCCTGGGCGAAGGCCCGCTGCTGCGCCACCTCCGCCGCGAGGGAAGCGACTCTCGCTATGTGGGCATCAAGGGAGGCCTCCAGTCGTGCCAATGCGGCTGACAGATCCGTCGTCCAGGCCGCCGTCAATGGGGGGTGGCCCAGAGCGGTCGGAGGAGCATCGGAAGCCGCGCCGCCCACACCTGTCTCCCTCGTCGCGGCGGCCACGGATGGCTGCTGCTGGCGCAGGGCGGAAGTGCTAAGAAAAAGAGGAAGCAGCCCGACGTCAGCAAAAGCAAAAATTGAAGCCATCCCGAGGCCCCGCAAAAAAGGCCTTACCCTCGGAGGGGGATCCTAATGCGGAAGGCCGACGGGGGCGACCTTGTCCCTCTTCGCGGCAGCAGAAGGCCCAGCGTCGGTGCGAGCCCTCTTGGCGTCGGAGGCCCGCGGGTCCGCGGCCGCCTCCTGCTTCCTAGTCCTCCGGTCGTCGCCGCCGTCTGCCATCTACCGTCCGAGATGTGACAACCTCTCCTTCTCGCGTTAACACAAGGCGCGGGCGGACGAAGAGGTAGTGAGAAACGGCAAGGAGTGACCGCCCTCGGGTGCTCCGCGCGGCCTTTATAGAGGCAAGGCGGGGCGGCCGAAGCGCATGCCACGTCGGGCAGAGAGCCGCGCGCATTAACTCCGCGCCCTGCGCGACGCGACGCGCCCTTTCCATCCCTCCTGCTACGCATCAAAATGCGATGGGACGGCAAGACGCGGCTTCGGGCAAACCACGGCATGACCCCTCGGCCTCGACTCCTGGATCAACCGCACCAGCACAATGAAGGCAGGCTTGCGTGGACCGTGGTGACCACGAGGTGACGAAAGGCCAATCCGCTCGCCATGGCCGAGCGACGGGCCTAACCACCACGACGTCACCAGCGCGCGGAACCAAAAGTTAAGGCGAACTTTGCACTTCGAATTTGTTCATTCCCGCGTTAAGCCTGTCGTTCCTCCGAGTTCTAGCGCTGCGTGACGACCATAGCTCGGCCCTCACGCACCGCTCGGGGGCTGCAAGTTCCTACACTCACACGGGTCGGTGACCCGATCGGCTATACGGTGCTCACTAGCGGCAACCCTCTCGACCCAAATGCTACGGCCTACGCCCCAGTGGCTACGGTTGCGAAGTAGTGTCTTGCGGTGGAAAGGGATGCCCGTGTGGTATGATCAATAGTCGGTCGGGAACACTCCTCCTCCGTGCCGAGTGCACGCGAATTTCTCGCCCCTTAGGTCCCTATCCTCTTCATGTCTTCCCCAAAGAGGTTAACGTGCTGACCTACGCTTGTACAAACCCCGCGGTTTTTAAAGATATGGTCATCGAATGTTCGTCACCTCTGGGGAGTGTGAAAAATAGAGCCGGACCTACAGGGTGGCCCGACTGGCCAAACCATAAAACGAACTTCGATCTATTACGCGACGAAATTCTTCGCATGACTAAAAGCAAAACGTTTGTCTTTTTCTGGCTCCCGGTGAAAAACGCTCACCGTGACGCAAGGGCCGACCGGGCAGAAGAAGGCAAATAGAAGCACCGAAGAAGCTTCGAGGCCGATCCTTTCGCCCACCGAACGCCTGGGCAGCTCCCACTTCTGCCAGACCCTCCGATGACATGATCATTTCCAGCAACACGACCGCCACGTCACTCTACGACGTCACAAAAACTCTTCCGCAGCCCCGCAGGTCGAGTCGCCGACAAAAAGCATGCCAGGCAAATGCCAACAATCATCCAAGCCAACATCGACCAGGCGGACGCCAGCCAAGCGAGCGTCACCTCGATCGGAGTACCAAAAGTCTTGCCGGAGCGCCGTGCCACGCCGCTGGTAAGATACACCGATTCCCGACCTTTTCCTTTCACATTTAATTTCCGCACGCGCATTAAGTACTAGCAAGGGGCGTCGGGCGTCGCTCGAGGTAACGCATACTGCGACTTCTTGACTCCGCCTCCGACGACTCAAACTAAGCGAAGCGGTATGAAAAGCCCACCGGGCCGTAGTAGCCTCGAGGTGGCGAGAGGGCTTGAGTGCCTTACGACCAAAGACCTGGCGGCGGGTTCCGAGGGCAAAATCCACCAAATGGATCCCTAACCACCCCAGCAGGCGAATCGAGCGAGGGGCGAGTTCCAGGCGAACCCTCGGTGGGTCTTTAGTTGGGTTGGCGGACGACCCAATCACCTTAACTCGTGTCCGAGACCATACTTCAAACTCTCATGGAGCCCGAAGAAGCGGCGGCAGTGCGCCCGGATTCTGAGCAACTCGGGATTGAGTAAAAAAGTTTTTAGGTCGCCCAGTGGTCGGATGCCAGCGCGAGGATCATCCGCTCGGAGGTCATTTGATCTCCAGGGCCCACTCGGATAACCCGTTTGTAGCTCCATGAGCACGGTGTTCGGCCGGCGTATGGAAAACACGCGCCTGCTCACCCCCTCCAGGTCCCACACCTGCGGACGGGGCGTATACGTGGGACCGACAGCGGGCTCTCCTCCCGTAGACAGCCTCGCCCGACGAGGACTCGGGATGGATGCCCCTCGCCTAGCTGCGGCATTAAACCAGCACGACTAACTCGCCTAGCTGCGGCGTTAAACCAGCACGACTAACTCGTCTAGCTGCGGCATTAAACCAGCACGACTAACTCGCCCAGCTGCAGCGTCAAACCAGCACGACTAACACATCTAGCTACGACGTAAAACGAGCACTCGGGAGCCAGAACCTCTCGCGAAGGCATCTGGACCTCCCTGCCGACCACGGCCGCGTCTAGCTACTGACGTAAAAGCGAGCACTCGGGAGCGGAACCTCTCGCGAAGGCATCTGGACCTCCCTATCGACCACGACCACGTCTAGCTATGGCGTAAAATGAGCACTCGGGAGCGGAACCTCTCGCGAAGGCATCTGGACCTCCTGCCGACCACGGCGCGTCTAGCTTCTGACGTAAAATGAGCACTCGGGGCGAGAACCTCTCACGAAGGTATCACGGACCTCCCTGCCGAGCCGCGGCAGCGTCTAGCTCTGACGTAAAATGAGCACTCGGGAATCGTAACCTCTCGCGAAGGCATCTGGACCTCCCTGCCGATCACGGCCACGTCTAGCTACGACGTAAAACGAGCACTCGGGAGCCAGAACCTCTCGCGAAGGCATCTGGACCTCCTTGCCGACCATGGCCGCGTCTAGCTACGACGAAAAATGAGCACTCGGGAACCAGAACCTTTTGCGAAGGCATTTGGACCTCCTTGCCGACCACGGCGCGTCTACGCTTCTGACAACGAGCACCTAGGCGTTTACACCGACCCGGTTGGACGGCGCCCGACAAATGAAACCCCGGCCGGCTCTCGACCGCTCGGGGGCTACCTGCCGAATGCGCTTGCGCCTTGCCGAATAAAACCGGCCGACCCACTTGGTCGGATCCTACACTGCCTAACGGGACCCGCTGCCCTACGGTGTGGCTGAAGTCTGCGAAAGGATCGCAAGCACAAAAGACGACAACATTCGAACAAAGCCCAGGGTAACACCCAACCGCTGTCCACCCCCCGAAATTCAAGGGAGGCAAAAAACAAGCAAGAAAACAAAAAGAGCTAGGCGCCGAGCGCGCGCCGGATCGCCCCGATAAGGGCGTCCCTCGCTTTAGCAAGCTTTGCGATGGCGCCAATCAGCGTGTCGATGGCGGAGGCGGCGTCACGATCAACGGCGTCGAGCCTCGCCCGCTCCGCCATAGCAAGGTCGAAGTCCTTCCAAAGCTCCGCAAGGAAGGCCTCCTCGTCCGTAAGCACTGGCGGCGCCTTGTCCCCAAAGCTGAAAACCACCGATAGACGTTCGCGACCGGAAGAGGGCGACCGAGAGGAAGCCATGCCGACAGCTAAGTGTCCCGGAGGTATCAAAGATCTAGACGGCGAGCAACTACCCTGGCCCCTACCTCCGCGACGCCTTATAAACACTCGGCGCAAGGAAGCCGAGTGGACCCAAGTTAATGAAGGCACGGGAAGCCCAGGCGTCGCCGCGCCTGCGAAGAAACTGCGTCGCGAAAATCGAAGGGTCCGTCTAGGAACGCCTGCGTTTCCGGGCGGCCCCGGGGGCTACTGACGAATACTTATACCAGGGGTACCCCACAGCAAGGTACACGTCCATTTCAAGATCGTATTTCTCTCAGTTACATGGACATATCGATAAGATTGGCAGCGACACGGAATGCTGGAAAGGGTATTACCAAAGTCCCGTCCCTCATAGATGGGATTATCCCTGAATATCGGCCAGAGCGCCAAATGGACCATCTTAGGCCCAGCTCCGATTAGAAGGCCTCAATCGGGTCACGAAGGACCCTCAGCCTCCACCGCGACCTCCGGGAGCGCTCCGACCTGGCCTCGGGTCGGACGCCCTCGCGGCCTCCGACCTGGCCTCGGGTCGGGGGTTTTCGGAAGCACCGACTGGGCGGCGAGTCGGATATGCACACAGTCTCTAACCCGGCCGTTGGTCGGGGCCCCGGCGAGCTCCACCTCAGCAACTCCGGCCACATCATCGATCGACCTCAAGGTTGGTCACCTGCTGTCTGAGCAAGACGGCCGTGCAGAGATAGGTGATCCTTCCCGAGACAACACAGGCGCCGCCACGCCTGCAACAACCGGCGGGCGCCTGAAGGGCAGTGCGCACCTTCCCGATGGAGCGCCGCTAGCTAAGTCTACCGATAGGGCGCCGCTAGCTAAGCCTGCCAACCCGTCATGAGATAAACAGGAGCCTGTCGGTCATCAAGATTGAAGACCGGATCTCTAGGGCATAGCGTGCCCCAACCGCTCTTCCCTCCTAAGTCCCGTGTACCCTGCCCCCTCCGCCTATATAAGGGGAGGGCAGGAGCTTCGGCGAGGGGGGCTCCTCCTTTTTTCCTTCTCCCCCAACTCGGTCGGGGCTTGAGAGCTCCGAAGCTCCCAAACCCGTTCCCACTCAAACAAGCGTTCGGGGCCTGTCCCAAGCCCTCGCTTGTAACATGATGCGGTCCGCCGCGCCCAGAGCAGTATACAGCCACCACCACAAACTGGAAGTAGGGACGTTCAGCCCGAACCAGTATAAATTCCGGGCTCCCTGAGTCAACCATCAAGGAGAGGGAGCGCGCGGCCCCTTGACTTACAAAATATACTTGCCGGTTATACGAAACGCCGACAATTACCCGCGGGTATGTTTATGGAGGGCCAAAATCTACCTGACGGGTAAACGGGTATGTGTATGGGGGAGCTTCACCCGTACTCATTCCGTCTGATTACCCGTCATATCCTATTGATATACGGGCTAGAACAGACACCCAGTTGGCCCCGTGATCTTCAATTTATGGTAACTCATTTAATTAATTGTTGAACTTAAGCATCCGTGTATTATTTGTATGCATATATTATTTTAATTCTTATTCTGATATAAATTTGAAATTTTGAATTATTGATAATCATTCTTTAATCCATAGAATGTAGCTAATACCCATAACTTTATTAAAAAGATTATATTAGTACCATAACTCGTTAGCTTCTAGTGCCATTTGGTTGAAAAGATTGTTGATAGTGGCGGGTAAACAGGTATACCCGCAGGGATCAGGTACCTACAGGCGACGGATATACCTGTGGAGGAGATTTTGGTTCGCGGATATAAATACAGATGAGTACTATTCATACCCACTGTACCCGATTGCAATCTATAGTGCCCATCCACCCCTAGTGACAAAATTGCCAAAATCTGGTATTGGGTCCTTTTGACCTGTTTCCGAACGCAGACGAGCCGATCGAGAACAACAGCGACCTTGGCGGTGGTGCAGCGAGCGATGTAAAAAAGGGCGACATGTTTCCCTCGTTTTTCTTCTGTAAAACGATTGCCAATTTGCCGGCAGTTTTCAGCCGTTAGATTTGTGCAATGACTCATGATTCATCCTAGAGGAATCACGGTACGTATAAGTGATTGTTTGGACAGTATTTTCTACCTTAAAATAGCTATAGATGAAGATGATAAACTAAGACTTCAACCGATAAAAGAAATGTAGCTACCACTATACCTACAAACCCCTTCTACTCGGTGACTTCTTGTATGTTTCTTTCTGTGGTGGTGTGCTAGAGGTAACGGTGGCGTCTATTTTTGGAGTCTCCGTTACACGCTATATGGATCTCCCCATATGTTCTCTCTGGCTTATGGAGACATCACAAACCACTCAATGACAAGCCCCATTAGCGTGTGTAAAAACACCATGTGTTTTGTGTGAACCGAGAGTTTGTTGCAGGGCAGCTCCTTATTTAATAACTCAAAGACACCAAACAATTAATTTATTATGAAAGAAGCTTCCTACATTATAATCGGTAACAAAGTAGACACACCAAAAGCTTCCTCTATCCCGTGCAGCCTATCGTAACAAACCTCAAACATAGAACCGTGTATACCAAATATATAAAATCGAGTTACATATATACACACAGGAAATATCACGTGTTATTCTCTCTTACGGTATTATCTTTATGCTCCCTACGTATAAAAGTTTTGAAAAAAATCTTTAAAAAATTCTGCATAGCGGAGTACATATTCTTACATATCTTTCAAATACGATCAAGTTTACAACGACAACAACAACAAAACTTTTTAGTCCCAAACAACTTTTTAGTCATATTTCTAAGTATAACAATTATGTTCATATTTCTTCTTCAGGTGAACCACAAGATTCAGGTATATCACTGCAGACTGTTCTGGAACTCGGGCCAACCATCCCAATTTTTGGAGTTTGCATGGGTTTGCAGTGCATTGGGGAGGCTTTTGGAGGTTAGATTTAACTTTATGACCACAAGTTTTTCCAATGACCTCTGCTTTTGTCTTACTGAAAATATTTCTGTATATGAATATACAGGAAAGATTATCCGTGCTCCTTCTGGTGTGATGCATGGAAAAAGCTCTCAAGTTCACTATGATGAAGAATTAGGAAAGGCCTTGTTCAATGGCTTGCCAAAGTATGATTTCTGAACCATTTAATCTCCCATAACATTTAACTGACGCCACACAGATCTTGTGATTGGTTCTGCTTTTTTAAGAGTAGTCCGATCTGGGGAGGCTGTTGGGCCCTAGTCACTTCTTTGTAGCTTTTGTATTTTGCTTAAGGAATTCTGTAATGTGCGGTGCAATTGCTAAGTCATTCAACCTTTCATATATGAGAGTTTGTTAATCTTTTCTTACTTGAGTTGTAGAAAATTATGGTGGTTTTTATAATATTCAGTTACTATTGATACTATGATAGTTTATAGTAGCTTTTTGACTAGGGAAAAAATTAGAGCTCTTTTACGGTACACTAAATTCAATATGGACCTTTCATTCTTTTCATTCCAATGGATCAGATTAACTAGTATTTACTTATACTTCCTCTGGTAGTAGAGTAGTAAAAATCAACAACAACAACAACAACAAAGCCTTTTAGTCCCAAGCAAGTTGGGGTAGGCTAGAGTTGAAACCCAAAGCGATCCGCTGACAAATGAAGGAAGAGAGAGATGAGGAAATAGAACAAAGCCTAAAACTATACCAAAACGTGGCATACAGCCTAATCAAGGTTCAACCACGTGGATAGCTGTTTTCCACGCACTTCTATCCAAAGCCAACTCTTTCGATATATTCCATCCTTTTAAATCCCTTTTGATTGCCTCCTCCCAAGTCAAGTTTGGCCGGCCCCTACCTCTCTTCACATTATTATCGCGTCTTATGATGCCGCTATGCACTGGTGCCTCCGGAGGTCTCCGTTGTATATGTCCAAACCATCTCAACCGGTGTTGTATAAGATTTTCTTCAATTGGAGCTACCCCTAGCCGATCACGTATCTCGTCGTTTCGAACTCGGTCCAATCTTGTATGACCACAAATCCAACGCAGCATACGCATCTCTGCGACACTTAATTGCTGAACATACCGCCTTTTAGTAGGCCAACATTCTGCACCATACAACATCGCAGGTCTAATAGCCGTCCTATAGAACTTGCCTTTTAGCTTTTGTGGTACCCTTTTGTCACGAAGCGCCAGATGCTTGGCGCCATTTCATCCATCCCGCTTTAATTCTATGGCTAATATCTTCATCAATATCCTCATCTCTATGTAGCATCGATCCCAAGTATCGAAAGGTATCCTTCTTGGGCACTACCTGACCTTCCAAACTCACATCTCCCTTCTCATGTCTAGTAGTACCGAAGTCACATCTCATATACTCGGTTTTAGTCCTGCTAAGTCTAAAACCTTTCGACTCTAGGGTCTGCCGCTACAACTCTAGTTTCCTATTTACTCCCGCCCGGCTTTCAACCACTAGAACTACATCGTCAGTAAAAAGCATACACCACGGGATATCTCCTTGAATATCCCTCGTGACCTCATCCATCACCAAGGCGAAGAGGTAAGGGCTCAGAGCTGACCCTTGATGTAGTCCTATTTTAATCGGAAAGTCATATGTGTCACCATCAGTTGTTTGAACACTAGTCACAACATTATTGTACATGTCCTTAATGAGGGTAACATACTTTGTTTGGACTTTATGCTTTTCCAAAGCCCACCACATAACATTCCTTGGTATCTTATCATAAGCCTTCTCCAAGTCGATGAAAACCATGTGTAGGTCCTTCTTCTGCTCCCTATACCGCTCCATAACTTGTCTTATTAAGAACAATGCTTCAATGGTCGACCTTCCGGGCATGAACCCAAATTGGTTCATGGTGATACGCGTCATTCTTCTCAAACGATGCTCTATAACTCTCTCCCATAGCTTCATAGTGTGGCTCATCAGTTTAATCCCCCTGTAATTAGTACAACTTTGAATATCTCCCTTGTTCTTGAAGATTGGTACTAATATACTTCTCCTCCACTCTTGGTATCTTGTTAAATTGAAAAATATGGTTGAACAGTTTGGTTAGCCATACTATAGCTATATCCCCAAGGCATTTCCACACCTCGATTGGGATACCATCAGGGCCCATCGCCTTGCCCCCTTTCATCCTTTTTAAAGCTTCTTTAATCTCAGTTTCTTGGATCCTCATTACCAGCGTCTATTGGTGTCATCAAAGGAGTCGTCCAACTGAATAGTCGTGTTCTTATTCTCACCATTGAACAAATTGTCAAAGTACTCACGCCATCTATGGTTGATGTTCTCCTCCTTCACCAAGAGTTGATCCCTCTCATCCTTAATGCATTTAACTTGATTGAGGTCTCTCGTCTTCCTCTCGCGAATCCTAGCCATCTTATAGACGTCCTTCTCTCCTTCCTTTGTACTTAGCCGTTGGTAAAGATCCTCATAGGCTCGGCCCTTTGCCTCACTCACGGCTCGCTTCGCGGTCTTCTTTGCCACTTTGTACCTCTCTATATTGTACGCACTCCTATCATGGTGCACGCGCTTATGGCATTCTTTCTTCTCCTTAATAGCCTTCTAGACATTCTCGTTCCACCACCAAGTATCTTTAGGTACACCTCCGCTCCCTTTGGTCACTCCAAGCACCTCCGAAGCCACATTCCTAATGCAAGTTGTCATCTTCACCCACATGTTGTTTGCGTCTTCTCCTTCGTTCCAAGGGCCCTCCGCGATAACCCTTTACTTAAAGACTCCCGATGCCTCCCCTTTGAGTTTCCACCACTTCGTTCTCACGATTTTGGTTTATTTATCCCTATAGGCATGCAACCGAAAGCGAAAATCAGCCACCACAAGCTTATGTTGGGAGACAACACACTCTTCGGGTATCACCTTACAATCCAAGCATGCCCGTTTGTCCTCTCTTCTTGTGAGAACAAAGTCGATCTGACTAGAGTTTTGGCCACTACTGAAGGTCACCAAATGAGACTGTCTCTTCCTAAAGAAAGTGTTGGCTATCATCATATTATAAGCTATAGCAAAGTCCAAAACTTCCTCTCCCTCCTGATTCCTACTACCATACCCAAAACCTCCATGTGCCACCTCATACCCTGCATTTGTTGTACCTACATGACCATTCAGATCTCCTCCTATGAACAGCTTTTCATTGGTGGGTACCGCTCTAACCATGCCATCTAAGTCTTCCCAGAACTGTCTCTTAGCACTCTCATTGTGGCCTACCTGGGGAGCATACGCACTTATTACATTCAAGACTAAATCACCAACGACAAGCTTGACTAGGATGATCCCATCTCCTTGCTTCTTAACGTCCACCACTCTATTCTTGAGGCTCTTATCAATCAAGATGCCTACTCCATTTCTATTTGCAAGCTTGTTCACGTGTGCGAGCTTGAAGCAGTGTTCTCCACCTCCTTCGCTTTTTGACCCTTCCATTTTGTCTCATGCATGCATAGGATATTCACACGTCTCCTGATCGTTGTGTCTACTAACTCTCTTAACTTACCTGTAAGGGACCTTACATTCCAACTACCTAGCCTAATCCTGAGTCGGCTCGACTAGCTTCCTCACCCTACTTTTGGTCGAGTCGGTGAAGACCCTTGCTCATTTATCACTACACCGGGCGCCGATGTAGCGCGCCACTAAGGAAGCGACGATCCGATCCTTGCTCACTTAACACCGTGTCCAGATCATGACACGGCGCGTCACCAAGGGGGTGACGGCCCGGCCCTTACCCATTTAACACCATACCCGGGTTCCGATATGACGCGTCGCTAAGAGGGTTACGCCCCAACGGTTTTCTCTTGAGTTTCATCTCCATTTGAGTAGCTAAGTTTTTACGTTGGCTTGCCACGCCTATCACAACCTGTTAGGGATATGACCCCCCTCCTCCTTTATCCGGGCTTGGGACCTGCTATGTTGAGACAACATAGGCGGAGACCAGCTATGTTGAGACAACATATGCTGAGTTAGTAGAGTAGTAAAAATACCCTTCACAAATCAATGGCTAGATCTGATTTCTACTACCACCCCATAAGAATAAAATTTCTCAAAAATTATGGGGCTTAGGTCGCTTTTGATATGACATGATCCTCGCTTTCATGTTCAGGGCTGATCATGCAAAAGGAATTAGGGAGAAGAGCCTTCCTTTGCCATTCATTTGGTTCCTCGTAATATATCTGTGTGGATCGAGATCTTGAATAATCTTCATCCGATCAAGCGCTCTTTTGTCAAATAAATCAGTTCATTAGGCAACTGAGGCTCTCTGTTTTTTACATTTTATCTGTGGATTCTAAACAAGATGTATAGCATTAGGCAACTGAGGCTCTCTGTTTTTTTACATTTTTTACTGGTTCTAGGCAAGATGTACAGGCTGCTCGTGCTAGCCTTCAGCGAAGCAAATTCATGGCGAGTTCAGGTTTTGCTTTGTTGTTGTTCTAAGCTTCCAAATTTACTACAGTAAATTTCGTAAAACTATATGTTTTACGTACAAACTATAAGAACAATACATGTTTTAGCTTTTAGTTTATAAAACTATATATTTTAAAAGAACTTGTATCACAAAACTACAGGTTTTAAAATTAACCATTTCTTGTAACATATGCGACGGTGAGTTTACGTAGTAGCATCATGCGCCTCTATTTCATGTTTCACTTACATGGGAGGTTGTCATATGGGCACACACCGTCAGACCTATTATAAGAAACAATCAATTCTAGAACATATAGTTTTGTGATACAAGTTCTTCTAAATTCTAAAATTTGTAATCGTTTGAAATAGAATCTAAAATAATTTTTAATAGTTTGCAAAAAAATAGTTTTGTGAAATTTGCCCGTCTTAGATCACTGTGCGGCTGTGCGTCCATCGGCATGCTTGCTCTGGACCGTCCCATCCCATGCCCATCCGCACGGCCGTTGTATGACACCGTACGACACCATTATGCTCGCCACTCAGTCGACTTCCCCTATCAGTTCTTCAACTTCCAAGAAAAACCAGGCTCTCGTTGATGTCGCTCAAACTTCCAATACTCAGCAACCGACTCTATCGCAATCCCCATCCATGGCGGATTTCCAGATTGTTGAGCCACAAAGATTTGTCCCCTTGGGCTTAGAAGTCGATGATGGTGGAGTATTTCTTCGTGACATGGTTGACATTGTTTTCGCAAGGTCACCTAGGACCCATGATTCTACTATCGCAATTGTCAAGCCACAGACGCAAGGAGAACAATTCCAACAGATGCTAGTAGATGTTAGAGATTACATTGAACAGGTTCTGAGAGTATTAGTTATCTCATGTTCTCATCATTCTTTTGAAGTTGGTCTATTTCAATTTGCCACAAACATGCATGGAGACATCATGGTTCATGGGAAACCATTATCAATTTGGTCCACACACCCTCCGATTCATTAAGCATGATGAAGGCTCGAATTGGAGACACATGGCTTTTACCAGGATTGTATGGTTTATACTTTTAGCTAAGCATGATGGAGCCTCTCCTACTATTTTTAGTTCAAAAAAAAACCAAGAACTCTCAATGTGCCAATGCCAAGCATTAACGCATCTTAAAACCTTAAAATATAGTTAGCCTTAACAAACAAACATCATTGATCACTAAAACACATAAGTATGTAAAATTAGGAGCTTAGATGCTTACATTGCAACATTTTAAAAATTGGTATGCAACAATTTTGGAGGACACCTAAAACAAAATAAACTAGAGAATATACATCACATCTAATGAGAGTGCATAAAAAATCATCAATTTACAACAAAAAAAATCTTAATGCTGCAACTGTTGCTACTAATTGTTGCACCTGTTGCAACAAAAAATACAACAATTGAGAAGCCAATCCACAACAAATTTGGGAAGACGGCAACAACCGGAACCACAACCTAATAGAGAAAGAAATGCAGCATTTGGGAAAAAAACTTATGCAACAACTCGACCTAACTATTGCAACAATCAAGACGAGCTCCAATGAGGAGAAGGACACGGAGGCTGGCTCACAACAATGCCTTATCGCTAGCAAGCCTAGATTTGGCTGTAGGCATGTTCGACCTCCACAACCACCTCATTCCATCAGCCTTGGAGGCCCCGCCACCCCATCCACGAAGATCCACCATCATCTCCTAGGAGGAGCTTGTGGGGGAGAAACTAGTTGACTATGGAGCTGCTTGTGGAGGCCATAATCGGTGGTAGCAAAGCTTGGGCATGGGAACTCACAGGGTCTGTGGTTGGTGGCAGAGCAGGATGAAGCTACAGGAGCACAGGGAAGAAGTAGGTGGAGAAGCGTGGGGTGAGGTGGTAGTGGTTGTTGACGTAGGTGAAGCTATCTCACTCCATCTGATGAGGTCATCCTAATGATCGAACATACATATGCAACACCTACACTTGATTTCAATGATAAGGTGAATTCATTCTTTAGTACATGTAATATAGATAAAAGAATTGTGATACTGCCTAATAATTTTAATTATGAATGTAGGAGTGTTGTTGATCTAAAGCTAGTGGCATGCAAATCAACTTGGTGCAACCAGCGGGGGAGACGAGGGAGAATGGCTGGCACCAAGAATTGAAAGAGAAATTTGTAGGAGGTGCTAGCTCATGTGCTCGCGTAAGTTTAAGGGGACTTCATTTCTGAAGCCATCGAAGGACGTTACTCACAACCTTTTCATGTAGATCTACGATTGAGTTTGCAGCCTCTTAGGGTCGTTCTACGAATGAGCTTAGCTTGGGCTTCACCTGTATAGCAATGTCAACATAAACGTACAAAAATCAAGAAGTTAAAAAAATAGATGTGGTAGCACTACAAATGATGTAGAACACATGTAGAGATTATGTTGCACATGATGGATATTTTTTTTGTGAGCCTAAAATGGGGAAAAAATTGAAGTTCTGAGCCAATAGCATCATGCATGCTCACTTGCTGCAAGTCCCAACCCACTATCTTCGGGCCCATTTTTTTATGATTCTTGACATGTTGAGGGTCTTGGAGTATGAAACAATAACATATACCATGTTGTAAAAATACCTGTGCAAAGAACTCGATGTCGTCACAGATGTCGACGAGGTTCATCTTGTTATTGATCTTGAAGACGTGCAGACGGCTTCCTATGTGCTACCAGCGTTAAACATGACGGTGTACCTTCTTGGTGATGCTGTGGCAACATTCGCCGACTGGTCGTCGACCATACCGCCCTTTCAGCCAAGCACAACATCGTTGGTTTGATGAGGCAAATAAGAGGAGAAACATGGCAACGTATTTACCGATGATGTGAGATATTGATTGCTACATTGGTATTGCAAGCACAGGTGATCAAGGGGATTGGGGCTCTGTACGTGCAGCTCCTAGAGTCCTACTCGATCATGGTTGTGTCTAGTCATCGTGCACAGGTGCTTTATATAAATGGATAGTTATATGTTTAATTGAAATAATAATACCTAATGTCCACTATAGTTTAATTTAGTTAGAGTCCACCGGATTAAGGGTCGGATGTTTTTTTCGTAAGAATTTTTATTATATCTCTATTTTTTGTTAGAAAGATCTGATGGCGGATATAATTAGGGTCCACCAGATTAAGGGCCAGATGTTTTGTTAATGGCGGTTATAATTAGGGTCTACCAGATTAAGGCCAGATGTTTTGCTTTTTTTTGAGAATTTCTAGTCTATTTCTCTTTTTTTAAGTAACTCATTAGAAAGATCTGATGGTGGTTATAATTAGGGTCCACCAGATTAAGAGCCAGATGTTTTGTTGATGGCGGTTATAATTAGGGTCTACCAGATTAAGGCTAGATGTTTTGCTTTTTTGTGATAATTTCTAGTTTATTTCTCTTTTTTTAAGTAACTCTCACAAGCTTTTAATATATAATAATAGGTAAAGTTAGGGTTCAATATGTGTTCTGCAGTTGAAATGGTTATGCAAGTGAGTAGAGTTTAGCGGGTTGCCGTTCGAATCGGACGGAAGAGCTGCAGTAATTCCCAAGGACAATCCTACTGTGGGCCGATGGCAACAAGGGCCTACCTTCTATACGGAGGTTCAGGAACACCACACGGGTACGAGAGTCCAACGCATCACCGTGCCATTCGAACAAACGTGCAGTGCCCATCCGCTCCCACCTGTCTCGCTCACAACATTATTGTACATGTCCTTAATGAGGGTAACATACTTTGTTTGGACTTTATGCTTTTCCAAAGCCCACCACATAACATTCCTTGGTATCTTATCATAAGCCTTCTCCAAGTCGATGAAAACCATGGTTCCTTCTTCCGCTCCCTATACCGCTCCATAACTTGTCTTATTAAGAACAATGCTTCAATGGTGACCTTGGGCATGAACCCAAATTGGTTCATGGTGATACCCATTCTTCTCAAACGATGCTCTATAACTCTCTCCCATAGCTTCATAGTGTGGCTCATCGGTTTAACCCGTAATTAGTACAACTTTGAATATCTCCTTGTTCTTGAAGATTGGTACTAATATTTCTCCTCCACTTTGTATCTTGTTAAAAAAATATGGTTGAACAGTTTGGTTACCATACTATAGCTATATCCCCAAGGCATTTCCAACCTCGATTGGGATACCATCAGGCCCATCGCCTTGCCCCCTTTCATCCTTTTTTAAAGCTTCTTTAATTTTACTTTCTTGGATCCCACGCATAAAGCGCTCTATTGGTGTCATCAAAGGAGTCACCCAACTAATAGTCGTGTTCTTATTCTCACCATTGAACAAATTGTCAAAGTACTCACGCCATCTATGGTTGATGTTCTCCTCCTTCACCAAGAGTTGATCCCTCTCATCCTTAATGCATTTAACTTGATTGAGGTCTCTAGTCTTTCCTCTGTGAATCCTAGCCATCTTATAGGCGTCCTTCTCTCCTTCCTTTGTACTTAGCCGCTGGTAAAAAGATCCTCATAGGCTCCGGCCCTTTGCCTCACTCACTGCTGGCTTAGCCGGTCTTCTTTGCCACTTTGTACCTCTATATTATTATGCGACTCCTATCATGGTGCACGCAGCTTATGGCATTCTTTCTTCTCCTTAATAGCCTTCTAGACATTCTCGTTCCACCACCAAGTATCTTTAGGTACACCTCCGCGCTCCCTTTGGTCCTCCAAAGCACCTCCGACCACATTCCTAATGCAAGTTGTCATCTTCACCCACATGTTGTTTATGTCTTCTTCTTCGTTCCAAGGGCCCTCGCATGATAACCCTTTACTTAAAGACTCCGATGCCTCCCTTTGAGTTTCCACCACCGTTGAATTCTCACGATTTTGGTTTATTTATCCCTATAGGCATGCAACCGAAAGCTAAAAATCAGCCACCACAAGCTTATGTTGAGGAGACAACACTCTCTAATTATCACCATACAATCCAAGCATGCTAGCTTTGTCCTCTTTTCTTGTGAGAACAAAGTCGATCCGACTAGAGTTTGCTTGCCACTAATGAAGGTCACCAAATGAGATTTGTCTCTTCCTAAAGAAAGTGTTGGCTATCATCATATTATAAGCTATAGCAAAGTCCAAAACTTCCTCTCCCTCCCGATTCCTACTACCATACCAAAAACCTCCATGTGCCACCTCATACCACCAGCATTTGTTGTACCTACATGACCATTCGAGATCTCTCCTATAAACTGACTTTTCATTGGTGGGTACCGCTCTAACCATGCCATCTAAGTCTTCCCAGGAAGCGTCTCTTAGCACTCTCATTGTGGCTTTCGCACAGGGAGCACACGCGCCATTACATTCAAGACTAAATACCAGCGAGAAAGCTTGACTAGGATGATCCCATCTCCTTGCTTCTTAACGTCCACCACTCTATTCTTGAGGCTCTTATCAATCAAGATGCCTACTCCATTTCTATTTGCAACTGTTCCTGTGTACCAGAGCTTGAAGCCAGTGTTCTCCACCTCCTTCGCTTTTTGACCCTTCCATTTTGTCTCATGCATGCATAGGATATTCACACGCCTCCGATCGTTGTGTCTACCCTCTTTCTAACTTACTGTAAGGGACCTTACATTCCAACTACCTAGCCTAATCCTGAGTCGGCTCGACTAGCTTCCTCACCCCTACTTTGAGTCAGTCGGTGTAAAGACCCTTGCTCATTTATCACTACACCCGGGCACATGAAGGCCCAGCAGCACTAAGGGAGCGACGATCCGATCCTTTGCTCACTTAACACCGTGTCGAGATTATCATGACACGGTAGCGTCACTCAAAGGGGTGACGGTCGGCCCTTACCCATTTAACACCATACCCGGGTTCCGATATGACGCCGCTAAGAGGGTTACGCCTAGCATCTGCTTCTCTTGAGTTTCATCTCCATTTGAGTAGCTAAGTTTTTACGTTATTTGCCTTACGCCTATCACAACTGTTAGGGATATGACCCCCTCTCTCTCCTTTATCCCAAGCTTGGGACTCGCTATGTTGAGACAACATGGTAGGGAGACCCGGCTATGTTGAACAACATATGCTTTGAGTTAGTAGAGTAGTAAAATACCCTTCACAAATCAATGGCTAGATCTGATTTCTACTACCACCCCATATACTACCAGTATAATGCACCATAAAATTTCTCAAAAATTATGCCTATTTCCCAATTCAGTTCGTGGCACTTTTCGCGAGTGAGCTTTTGATATGACATGATCCTCGCTTTCAACAGCCCTTTTACCGCTGCAAGATACCATAGCTTGGTCATCGAGGAGGAAAGCTTCCCACATGACGCCTTGGAAGTCACTGCATGGACTGAAGATGGACTTATCATGGCTGCTCGCCACAAGAAGTACAAGCATATCCAGGTATTTCTCATACTTCGTGCTTTGAACCAGATTATTTGTTGCTTATGCACAAGCCATACTGTGGTGTTTTTCTGGAGTTCTTGTAAGTGATAACTGCGGACGATAACTATTTCAGGGGGTGCAATTCCACCCAGAGAGTATCATCACCCCTGAAGGCAAGAGAATCATCCTCAACTTCGTGAGATTCATTGAAGAATTGGAGAATCAACGCTCTGAGGGGAACTAGAGGCTAGGGTTGACGATCAGGCAGGCAGAAAGGGGCTTAGGCCGCGTAGGTTCAGGGCTGATCATGCAAAAGGAATTAGGGAGAAGAGCCTTCCTTTGCCATTCATTTGGTTCCTCGTAATATATCTGTGTGGATCGAGATCTTGAATAAGCTTCATCCGATCAAGCGCTCTTTTGTCAAATAAATCAGTTCATTAGGCAACTGAGGCTCTCTGTTTTTTTACATTTTTTACTGGTTCTAGGCAAGATGTACAGGCTGCTCGTGCTAGCCTTCAGCGAAGCAAATTCATGGTGAGTTCAGGTTTTGCTTTGTTGTTGTTCTAAGCTTCCAAATTTACTCTGATAAATTTAAGTGAAACTATATGTTTCGCGTACAAACTATAAGAACAATATGATTTTAGCTTTTAGTTTATAAAACTATATATTTTAAAAGAACTTGTATCACAAAACTACAAGTTTTAAAATTAACCATTTCTTGTAACATATATACGGTGAGTTTACGTAGTAGCATCATGCGCCTCTTATTTCATGTTTAACTTACATGGGAGGTTGTCATATGGGCACACTGCCGTCAGGACTTATTATAAGAAACAATCAATTCTAGAACATATAGTTTTGTGATACAAATTCTTCTAAATTTTAAAATCTGTAATCGTTTGAAATAGAATCTAAAATAATTTTTTAATAGTTTGCAAAAAAATAGTTTTGTGAAATTTGCCCATCTTAGATCCTTCTTGGCGGTCATGTCGTCCATCGGCATGCTTGCTCTGGACCGTCCCATCCCATGCCCACCCTTGCGGTAGTTGTATGACACGTCACGACACCATTATGCTCGCACTTTCGATCGACTTCCCTATCGGTTCTCCAACTTCCAAGAAAAACCGGGCTCTCGTTGATGCCGCTCAAACTTCAATACCAAGATAGCAGACTCTCTCGCAATCCCCATCCATGGCGGATTTCCAGATTGTTGAGCCACACAGATTTGTCCCCTTGGGCTTAGAAGTCGATGATGGTGGAGTATTTCTTCGTGACATGGTTGACATTGTTTTCGCAAGGTCACCTAGGACCCATGACTCTACTATCGCAATTGTCAAGCCACAGACGCAAGGAGAACAATTCCAACAGATGCTAGTAGATGTTAGATATTACATTGAACAAGTTCTGAGAGTATTAGTTATCTCCTGTTCTCATCATTCTTTTGAAGTTGGTCTATGTCAATTTGCCACAAACATGCATGGAGACATCATGGTTCATGGGAAACCATTATCAATTTGGTCCACGCACCCTCCGATTCATTAAGCATGATGAAGGCTCGAATTGGAGACACATGGCTTTTACCAGGATTGTATGGTTTATACTTTTAGCTAAGCATGATGAAGCCTCTCCTACTATTTTCAGTTCAAAAAAAACCAAGAACTCTCAATGTACCAATGCCAAGCATTAACGCATCTTAAAACCTTAAAATATAGTTAGCCTTAACAAACAAACATCATTGATCACTAAAACACATAAGTATGTAAAATTAGGAGCTTAGATGCTTACATTGCAACATTTTGAAAATTGCTATGCAACAATTTTGGAGGACACCTAAAACAAAATAAACTAGAGAATATACATCACATCTAATGAGAGTGCATCAAAAAATCATCAGTTTACAACAAAAAAATCTTAATCTTCAGAATCGTTGCTACTAATTGTTGCACCTGTTGCAACAAAAAATACAACAATTGAGAAGCCAATCCACAACAAATTTGGGAAGACGGCAACAACCGGAACCACAACCTAATAGAGAAAGAAATGCAGCATTTGGGAAAAAAACTTATGCAACAACTCGACCTAACTATTGCAACAATCAAGACGAGCTCAAATGAGGAGAAGGACACGGAGGCTGGCTCACAGCAATGCCTCATCGCTAGCAAGCCTAGATTTGGCTGTAAGCATGTTCGACCTCCACAACCACCTCATTCCATCAGCCTTGGAGGCCCTGCCACCCCATCCATGAAGATCCACCATCATCTCCTAGGAGGAGCTCGTGGGGGAGAAACTAGTTGACTATGGAGCTGCTTGTGGAGGCCATAATCGGTGGTAGCAAAGCTTGGGCATGGGAACTCACAGGGTCTGTGGTTGGTGGCAGAGCAGGATGAAGCTACAAGAGCACAGGGAAGAAGTAGGTGGAGAAGCGTGGGGTGAGGTGGCAGTGGTTGTTGACGTAGGTGAAGCTATCTCACTCCATCTGATGAGGTCATCCTAATGATTGAACATACATATGCAACACCTACACTTGATTTCAATGATAAGGTGAATTCATTCTTTAGTACATGTAATATAGATAAAAGAATTGTGATACTGCCTAATAATTTTAATTATGAATGTAGGAGTGTTGTTGATCTAAAGCTAGTGGCATGCAAATCAACTTGGTGGAACCAGCGGGAGACGAGGGAGAATGGCTGGCACCAAGAATTGAAGGAGAAATTTGTAGGAGGTGCTGGCGCATGTGCTCGCATAAGCTTAAGGGGACTTCATTTCTGAAGCCATCGAAGGACGTTACTCACAACCTTTTCTTGTAGATCTACGATTGAGTTTGTAGCCTCTTTGGGTCGTTCTACGAATGAGCTTAGCTCGGGCTTCATTGCATATAAAGATTGTCAACATAAGCGTGCAAAAATCAAGAAGTTAAGAAAATAGATGTGGTAGTACTACAAATGATGTAGAACACATGTAGAGATTATGTTGCACATGATGGATATTTTTTATGAGCCTAAAACGGGGAAAAAATTGAAGTTCTGAGCCAATAACATCATGCATGCTCACTTGCTGCAAGTCCCAGCCCACTATCTTCGGGCCCATTTTTTTATGATTCTTGACATGTTGAGGGTCTCAGAGTATGAAACAATAACATATACCATGTTGTAAAAATACTTGTGCAAAGAACTCGATGTCGTCACAGATGTCGACGAGGTTCATCTTGTTGTTGATCTTGAAGACGTGCACACGGCTTCCTATGTGCTACCAGCGTCAAACATGACGGCGTACCTTCTTGGTGATGCTGCGGCAACATTCGCCGACAAGTCGTCGACCATACCGCCCTTTCAGCCAAGCACAACATCGTTGGTTTGATGAGGCAAATAAGAGGAGAAACATGGCAACGTATTTACCGATGATGTGAGATATTGATTGCTACATTGGTACTGCAAGCACAGGTGATCAAGGGGATTGGGGCTCTGTACGTGTAGCTCCTAGAGTCCTACTCGATCATGGTTGTGTCTAGTCATCGTGCACAGGTGCTTTATATAAATGGATAGTTATATGTTTAATTGAAATAATAATACCTAATGTCCATTATAGTTTAATTTAGTTAGAGTTCACCGGATTAAGGGTCGGATGTTTTTTTTGTAAGAATTTTTATTATATCTCTATTTTTTGGTTAGAAAGATCTGATGGCGGTTATACTTAGGGTCCACCAGATTAAGGGCCAGATGTTTTGTTAATGGCGGTTATAATTAGGGTCTACCAGATTAAGGCCAGATGTTTTGCTTTTTTTTGAGAATTTCTAGTCTATTTCTCTTTTTTTTAAGTAACTCATTAGAAAGATCTGATGGTGGTTATAATTAGGGTCCACCAGATTAAGAGCAAGATATTTTGTTGATGGCGGTTATAATTAGGGTCTACCAGATTAAGGCTAGATGTTTTGCTTTTTTGTGATAATTTCTAGTCTATTTCTCTTTTTTTTAAGTAACTCTCACAAGCTTTTAATATGTAATAATAGGTAAAGTTCGGGTTCAATATGTGTTCTGGAGTTGAAATGGTTCATGCGAGTGAGTAGAGTTTAGTGGGTTGCCGTTCGAATCGGACGGAAGAGCTGCAGTAATTCCCAAGGACAATCCTACTGTGGGCCGATGGCAACAAGGGCCTACCTTCTATACGGAGGTTCAGGAACACCACACGGGTACGAGAGTCCAACGCATCACCGTGGCATTCAAACAAGCGTCACGATGCCATCCGCTCCAATTGTCTACGCTCGTCGTTCGCTTCCCTGGCGGCAGCGGCGATGGAGCCGGCGGCAGTGGGCGCGGGCGGCCGATCTGGAAAAGCCGCAACCCACGGGAGCATGCAGCACTTCACGACGGGGGAGGTGGTGCGGGACGTCATCATGGGCGTATCCGATGGCCTCACCGTGCCCTTTGCCCTCGCCGTGGGGCTCTTCGGCCGGCAGCGCGCACACCCTCTCGCTCGTCTCACGCTTAAGCAGCCCGGGTGCCATCTCCATGGGCGGATGGGTTGGGGCTCGGAGGGTAACGTACCAGCGTTGTGAGGCATGAATGGATCGGTTTATTCGATAAATCGGTTATTTCGGTTTTAGAAATTATAGAACCAAACCAGTAAATCAAAAACCAAATAGTATTAAAATAAAAATCGAATCAAAAACAAAAAAAATCGATTCATTCGGTTTGGTTTAAATTTTTATTTCGGTTTAGAAGTGCCCACCCACCCCTAGTGACAAGCGCCAAAATACAAGCCGCCGGTCCTTTTGACCTCGCTAAGCCGACGCGACAAGCTTATCGAACCTGGCGGGGACGCCTGGTGGGCTCGCCAGAAGCGATGTAAAATATCTTGAAATGAAATCCCTCGTTTTTCTTCTGTAAAACGATTGCCAATTTGCCGGCAGTTTTCAGCCGCTAGATTTGTGCAATGACTCATGATTCATCCTAGAGGAATCACGGTACGTATAAGTGATTGTTTGGACAGTATTTTCTACCTTAAAATAGCTATAGATGAAGATGATAAACTAAGACTTCAACCGATAAAAAGAAATGTAGCTACCCTATACCTACAATTCCTTCTACTGGTGACTTCTTGTATGTTTCTTTCGTGGTGGTGTGCTATAGGTGACGGTATGGCTATCTATGAGTCTCCGTTACACGCTATATGGATCTCCTATATGTTCTCTCGGCT